>OW569332.1:0-1200000 GCA_937595015.1 Polyommatus icarus | reverse complement strand
CGCTAAAACTCGAAAACGGCTGAACGGATTGGGCTGATTTTAGTCTTAAAATATTCGTAGAAGTCCAGGGAAGGTTTTAAAGGGTAACGAAGTTCACCAGGACAGCTAGTAATTTATAAATTTTACCTCTTTGAAAGGTTAATTAACGTCAAATATTTTTAATTTAGTAAATTAACGGTAAACAACAGTTACAAAGCTTAAAGTCTGTAACATTTGCGACATTTCTATTATTTAAATCTAGGCACACATTACTTTGTTAATCACCTTTCTTTCTCACGGGTAATATTTTACGCTCTAATCCGAAGACGTTGTCGTTTGCGAACTTACGTAATTAACGTTTCCTAATTACGAGCTCGTGTGAACCGTAAAACCGTAAAAGTAACGTTACCTCATATCTATGCGAAAAATATGTTATTCAAAATACACCTCACGAATTGTAATGTTCCTGCATCACCATCAAATATTCTCTTTCTGACGTAATACACCTCATATAGTTTTATAATTTGCATAAATAAGTGCGATATTACATTCTTAGAATATTAATTTTACCTGCCTTTTTTGCATCCTGCTAAAATAAAATAGCAATCACCATTGTTAAATTGCCTATTAAAATTTGATAGGTAATGTGCAGCAATCAAAATATATTATGAATGGCAATTAAATTTTCATGAATTGGCATTGAATAAATGAATTGTTACGTCACATTATTCGTCAGTTTATGTAAATGGCTAGTCATAATGAGAGAACGGCGACGGACAGTCGCGACTCGCGTCAGCGCCTAACATCTTCAACATATCGATGTGTCGTTTCGCGCATGCGTGCTGAACGAAATCGCCAGGCGATTCGCGCCTGCGTGTGCTTCGTGCGACACATGTGCTATGCGTCGCATAATTGATTGTCCAGCCGATACTGACATTGAACGGGTCGCGCGACGGTCGCTTTCTTTATTTTAATTTGGCACTGCTTTAACCCAAACAAAGTTTCGGTCGAAGTCGATATGTGTGTGGTGTTGTGATGTTGAGTGATCGGTGACAGTGACCATGAGTGTGACGAAGGAAAAATCTGGATTGCGGGAGGATTTCGGCGAGGAGGAGTTTAGCGCTCGTCGCTGTATGCTCGACGGTCAGTCAATTAATAAATTATCATGCCATACTTAATGTGACTAGGGCTACATTACGAGTAAAAAGTCGTTTTAGTTTAAACTGAACTGTGAAAGGAATTTGGAAGCATTCCAATAGGCTTATTGATTTTTCGGCGCGTTGACGACGACGAATTGTTTTTGCATATTTTTGCATTTTGAACCCCTTAAAATTTAAAATTCATACTTCAAATGCAGCAGTTGTTGGACTCAAACTACTGCAAAGTTTAAATTACGCATTCATCGGCATATTATGAGCGTTGGAATCCAAAGCAGCCTGAACCATACCGTGGATCATGGTGACGTATAACAATAAAGACACTTAGCAACAAAACAGTAGCCTTCCAATATAGCTTCGTTTTAATTAACCGTGATATAAAATATAGTAGATAGTTGCTTATCTGCAGTAGTCTTTGGATTTTCACTGTGGACTGCTGTGATCGGGGTTTACACTAGCAGTTTTTTCGGACTGTATTAAAATAATGTCGAACTTTATAAGACTTTGACATATTTGGCTGAAAAAAAAACACGTTTTCTTTTATAATCATAAAAATATATGGTCTAGAATCAAGACTGTTCAGTAGACAGTAATAGTAGATATACAAAAAATTCTTCAATTAATCTGAGTGTCCTCTGGTTCAATAAGAGATACAAGCAACTTTGCAGCTGCCAATAAAAACTAATATAACGACAAGAACACAGGATGTAATTTAAACTCACGTTAATATTTATAAAAATCAGCTGCTACGAAACTTGTTTTATCTCGTACTCGAGTATATTTTATGTATTTAAGTATAAAACTTACTGTAATTTAAAGATATCATGTGAAATTTTAAAGCTTATAACAAGATTTTTATTTTGATTCTAATTTTAATGACCAACAATATTAAACCAGTTCCAAAAGAAATTCATAAGATAATAAATAATATTGCTAAATAATTTAAATTCGCAAAAGAAAGCAAGCAACTAGCAATAATCATAATGGTTTACAATAAAATGGCAAAATAAAATAGTGCCCGGTATTCTTGAAATGTAAATTTCATTTCTGGTATTGTCATGCCAGAAATGCAATGACTCATAAGGACTAAAGGACAAGAACATCCCGTTTGGGCGAACCTTGAATTGAGGATGGCGTGCCATCGCGTGCATTCACCGCCCCTCGAACCTTGTGGGGCTTAAAAAATCGATAGCTCCCCCTGCAATCGCATATTAAATGATAAATCCTTAATGCAACGAATGCACTCTCTGCTGACCTAATTATATTACGACTCTAGTATTATTGTGCAGCAAAAGGCAGAATAAGGTTGAAGCCGAACGAGCGTAATTTGTGAGTTGTGAGTCGCATAATTTCAGTCGCGTCAATATTTTTTCATACAAATCATGACTCACAAAATTATGCTCGTCTGATGATTCAGACGAGCATAATTTTGATAACAGGACTTTTGTATAAAACTGAATGCAGCAGAATTCTGCCGAACCGAAATTCTGCGACTCACAACTCACAAATTATTTGGTTTCGCACTAAGAGAACTAAAATGTATCTAATTTAATTCATAAATTGTAGCCTTATTTTAGCAAACAAATTATTCTAATTCTGATTCTAAATTTCTTTCATGAAATTTAATTAAATCTAGTCTTTAAGTTGATTTCAGTGATGTTATTAAAATTGCAGAGTGATAAAATAATAACCATAAAATTAATCTTAATGAAACCATAAATAGCTGTATTACAAAATCTGATAATAATAACATGAAATTTAGTAATCGATAAGATATAAGGCGCTAGTAAGGCGTATTCTTAATTCAATAATCCTTCTAGTCGTTTAACTAAGCCCCCTTGAACTTGATAAAATGGTATTTAAAAAGCAGCAATGAACTGAGTTAAATTATATTAACAAGTGTTATGATAAGAATGCCACAACACACATGAGACACGTTTATATATGTTATCACCACACTTGACCTTTCAATTTAACTATTTTGTCGTTATCATAGTTAAGTACTAATTATTTTTTATCATTACCAGTCTCGATAAAAAGTCAGGTTTAAAGTTCAACCATTAGGCTTTTAATTTTTGTGGTCAGTTTAACAAACCGATTGTCGCTTATATTAGGTATAGCGTCATACTAAAAAAAATCCAGACGACAATATTTGTACAGATTTTTTAAAATATTTTTATTGTCCGTGGGTATATTAATATTTACAGTTAGCATTGAACAAGGAAGCAACCTTGCTTCTGCAATACATAAAGGAAGTTCATTCTGTATTCTAGTCAATTAATTAACAGCTATGCAATAAAAAATTAAGATTGTGAACAAAAATCATGATTTTTGACTTTTATTTTTTACTAACTTCAACCAATATTTTCATCATTTTGTAACTTCTGTTTTCCATGTTATCATCTATTAACTATACTTTTATAAATTGATTTTTATAAGCACGTAACACGCAGTCTTAAGAAATATTAAGTCAGTTAATAATATCTTAAACAACACCTGTCCAAGAATTATTGTCCCTTGTGGAAGTCAAATGTTTATATTCCTTGCTTACTTAGCATGTACTGTGTTGTAAGTGACCCTGCTCGCTCGCTCGACCCTGACATGTGTTAGCTGTTAAAATTCCATCGCTTGCGTCAAATGCAATGATTTATCAACATCATCGTCACATTTGCATAGAGTTTGATCTTGATTGATTATGGATGTGACACTTGCAGCGTGAGCACGTACCTTAAGTTGATAAAGTATTTCTAGCCATATTAAGTATTATCTACTAGTTACTACTGTATTTGATAACAAACAATTAAGTAGATCAGTATAATATTTTAATTTGTTAACATTGGAACAATACAGGAACTACCTATAAAATGAGCCATACCGGATTGCAATTTGCAAGTGACTGTACAGTGTACACGTACATATATTTATTACGTCATCAGCAAATCCTTTGAATAACAATTAATATAATGACATAAGACAGTAAATAAGAAACTGTTTTTTCTTAAAATTAGAAGGTTGTGACAACCACAGTCCACTGCAGGTAGTGAATGCAGACGTTAACTTTAAATGTCATTTTATAAGTTACTAGCTGTCCCGGTAAACTTTGTATCACTTTAAAACCTTCCCCGGACTTCTACGAATATTTTAAGACTAAAATCAGTCCAATCCGTTCAGCCGTTTTCGAGTTTTAGCGCGACTAACACATTTGAAAATCCATTTTTATATATAAGAAGACTAGCTGTCCCGGTGAACTTCGTGTCAATTTAAAACCTTCCCTGGACTTCTACGAATATTTTAAGACTAAAATCAGCCCAATCCGTTCAGCCGTTTTTGAGTTTTAGCGCGACTAACACATTTGAAAATCCATTTTTATATATATAGAAGAAGACTAGATAACCCGGTGAACTTCCCTCGTAATATATAAAACTTCCCTGGACCTCCCCGAACACTTCAACTAAAATTATCCAAATCGATTCAGCCGTTTTATTTCAAAACTAATTTTATTTAAGAAGATAGCTTAGATGCAATAGGATATAAGATGTTTCCAGAAACTAAAGTCATTACTTATTCGTCATCTGTTATTGATAGTGATAAAGCAATTAAACACAATTTACCGCCCTTGAACTCTCGTTCTTGAGTCTTAGCAGGATTTACGAAACTTGTGACGTTGGTTACCTTTACTATAATATTATAATATTCTCACATTATTTAAAATTAAGTTATTATTGTAACCAGAAAACGCGAGACTGATTATATCTAAATTATGGTTATAGTCACCATGCCAGTATTTTTCAACTTTTGTAGACTTTGCTTTTGGTTAGTACTACTAATATATTATATTCTGTGCTTTTGGTAAAAGATACAACTTTATCTTGCTATACCTCGTCCTCCTTCCATACTAATATTATAAAATATGCAAAAGCGTCTGTCTGTCTGTCTGTCTGTCACGCCAAAACCGCATATTCGATTATAGAGATACTTTGAGTCCGGAAAAAAGACATTAGGATACCTATTATCCCGAAAAAAGTACCGTTCCCGCGCGATAAACGGATTTTGGCGCACCAGAGTTGCGGTGTCACCCAGAATTAATAAATAATTAAAGAAATATAGAGTTCGTTGGCATTTCATAAAACTAAATTCACCTTGGCCGATAAACCAGGTGGTAATATTGTAATAACTAACTGATAAGCAGGTGCAGTAGACTTGCGCTAGTACGGTTTCGCTAAAAATACAGCGCCTTTAAAAATAAAATATCTTTGCACACGAATGAAATATTATGTTACCTCGTTTTTTATAGTGCCAGGTTCTTTTTGCGTGAGTTCGGTTAAAATTAATTATGTATTCTAAAAAGGTCTCAAGGGTGGTTTTGAAGTAGAAGTCAACAGTATCGCCTCCCTCGAGATCTAAATACATAATAATTATTTTGTCCAGACTAGGCTAATTTTAACCAATAGCTGTGCATAAAAAGTAAAAAGCTTTTTTATTATGCTAAATTGGATCACTAGAAGCTGCAGCAAAACAGCTAAAGAAATCAACTATGTTTATGAAATTTCTTTTGGTAGTTTTAGGTCGGTCACTACTTAGGGAACTAAAGTTCTGGATAATATAAATATTATATCCAGCAGATATTACCTGTTGCACTAGTGACACTGCGACACATTGCTTGCTGATGCTTCATGTCGTCTGCTGCCAACTTGTACCTTCTGGAGCAAATATATTATCTGTTAGTTTCCATATTCTCTATTTTAGGTTTATTATAATATAATGTCATAGCACTGTTAATTTTGGCGACAGTAAAATGATGTCCTCGATTGTTTAGTAGCTCTTCACATTTAGCCACTTAATTAATTTGCCCTCAGCAATGTATTAGTCCTGATATGAAGTGTCGTAACTGTAATTCCGGCGCATGCGTATCGGTTTATCGTGACCAACGAATTATACGAGGCATCGGTTCTAATTTGACTGATAAACGGACGGCTACTGTTGGTTTTGGTGATTGGTGTTAGAATACATCTATTTGGGCGCAGACAACACTTTGATCGAGTTGCTACTTATGCTGTTGGTTCAGAAACATGTTGTCCATCTATTACTCACACCGACCACACAACCACTGTGGTCGGTGATTACTCATTTGGACACTTTAAAACTGGTTTAGTTTCAGTTACTAAAATTATAATTCAGAAACACAATATGGTCCTAACTTGCCACTTATAGCAGATGGTGTGCAAATAGCAAATGTGACATTACTATGGTATCTCCTGTCAACATATCCGATACAATAGGGAACAGGCTTGAATGACAGTAGAGAGGAAAATGGCCGGCTTACTTTATTTCAATCCAGTTATCCAATCCAGCGCTGGATTGCTACTGGAATATACCTTTTTTTCTATATATTTTTTTTGATGCACAGGGGAAATCATTATGGGTGCCCCGAGTTGGGGATGTGCCTCAGTTAGCTGAAGCACTCCGGGGTATGTGGGACTCTTACCCACTAAAACCACCTGCGGTTTGCCTTCAGCCGTACACGGAGGGATGTCCTGGATCTTCTTTGGATCTTGAACGTGGGAGAGCCATGCTTCGGCACGAATGGGCCGGCTCAACCGGAGAAATACCACGTTCTCATAGAAAACCGGTGTGAAACAGCGCTTGCGCTGTGTTTCGTCGAGTGAGTGAGTTTACCGGAGGCCCAATCCCCTACCCTATTCCCTCTTAAAAAGCCGGCAACGCACCTGCAGCTCTTCTGATGCTGCGAGTGTCCATGGGCGACGGAAGTTGCTTTCCATCAGGTGACCCGTTTGCTCGGCCCCCTTATTACATAAAAAAAACTGTCTAACACATGATTCCCTCCAGGTCCGGCCGGTCTACTTCACAAGGGACCGGACTTCAACCAAGTTCGGGAACGCTTAGACAAACTAAAGCGTTCGCCTCTGCGTCGGGACTAGCTAAGCCGGGCAGGTTCCCATCCTAACCCGGAGCCCCGTGGGCCCTGGAATGTACCTAATCCACTGCATTCCAGTACCCGTTCCACTATTCCAGAAGCAAAACGGCGCTGAATTCGAACACTGAATTGTATAAATATAAACCTATTATAATTCTAATTCCACCGAGTTTCTATCGAGCTTATTGAATTCTAATTATTCTGGAACAAGGAAATGTTAACTATATAGATGACATATCAACCGCGAACAATGATCCTGTATAATTAGTGAAAGGTGTATCTCGGTACAGGAAGGTGACGCGGAGTCATCGCGGTGCTCGGGGGTTCGTAATTTGTTGAAAGTCGAATCAATTTGTTTTAGAAAGTAGATTGTTCTAGCCTTAACTCATTCAGACCGAGCTCTGTCACAGCGCTCTCTGCGCAATACTAGCGTCATCATCATGGTCATTCAAATTCAAATTTTTTATTAACCATACAATAATATACAATAGTATAAAAGCTACTTAGCGTACATCACGTCGTCTAATCCCATGCTAAGTAAAAACTTGTGTTATGGCAATCAGACAACGGATGCACGCCGAATAATTTTATCCTAATATATAATATTATTTACACATACACACACACACACAATCACACTACACTTTATGACGTGATGCGCGCTTCGTTCGGGAGCCTCCCCCAGAACCTCCGGTAAACTACACCGGCGGGCCAGAACTCCTCCACCTCGAAGATGGATAAAACTTGAGTCGGCACTCTCACCACAAAGGAACTGAAATTCACTTTGTGGCGAGAGTGCAGACGCTCCACCCTCAAGGTGTAGGTGGTCTTCTCGCGGATGTAGTTTACGACATCTTCGACCGTCATGGACTAGTGCAGGCGCGACACGTAGATCGGCGTCGCGGGCACCTCGCTCCGCAGGCGCAGCTCGGGCACATAAGGTGCGGTGCCGCGGTGGTTGCGGATGGTGGGCTTCCTCTTCTTCCTCCTCTCCACCAGAACGAAGCCCTCCTCATCGCACCTCCTGCTCTCGTCCTTGTCGAGTCGAAGACGTTCAGCCTTGCGGCCCTCCTTTGCCTCCCTCGCCTTTACCTGCGGGGGCCGTGCGGGGCAAGCAGCGACGCTTGCATAATTTTTCTGCTGAATCGATGGCCTCAATTTCGTGTCGACGTCACGCGGTGACGGCGAGCTGACGGCGGCGGCTGTTGCTGAACCCACTCGGTTTTGCTGACGTGCAAAACGGCGAGTCGCGCTGAGCTCCGCGACGCATATTTATCGAGTCGATCGGATGCTCGGGTGACCTACATAATGAATTATTACTTTTTAATAGTAATAATTCACTACGTAACTCACTGATGGTGGATTCCGAGGCATCCAATCTACCTCGCATCTCGTCCAGCTCCGCCCTCATGATTCTGGAGCAGGCTGGAGACGTTGACGTGGTCCGTCGATACCGCTGGCAGTTTGTGGAGCTGCTTGGCCACAAACACCGGCACTTCCGCAGGATTAGTTTGCTTGAGCAGGGAGATGATGTCCTGCAAGCTTCGTTCGCTTCCGTCTCTTCGCCGGGACATCATCTGCGCCGTCTTGCCGAGCGCTTCGTACAGCATCAGCCTGCCCTTGCAGATCTCCTCGCTGGTGTAGGTTGACCTGCACAGCTGCACGATGCTATCTTCGTCCATGGTGTTGACGACGTGTTGTACGAACGCCAGCAGCTCGTTGGATACGAGCGCCATGGTGTCGGTACAGCGGCTCACAGCCGCGCGACTCGACGCGAAATATTAATTAATTTTATTAATATTTGCTACGTGTGTTGTTGAGCAGTGCGCGACTGTTCGCTACCGCGATCAAAACAAAACACATTAAATAACTGATGGCATTATCATCATCATTGTCTTCATCATCATAATCATCATCACCACCATCATCATGTAAATCTCCAATAAGATATTATAGTCAAATTAGTATTTAAAAGTTCTTTCTCATGGCGATTTTCATAAATAATAAGTATCGGGCGGGTTGCCTGGGGGCTAATGTATGGCAATCAAAGTCTCGTAGCTCAAGTATCTGGTAGGTTACCTAAGGGCTACGTCGGTTGCTTGTGAGGTTAGATGGCATACAAAGTCGGAAGAGTATGATGATCTGTCCAAAGGTCAATGTCCCACAAAGCATCACCCGAATGTTTACTCTCTGGAAGTAGGTCGAGTCGACTGTGTTAATGAATTGTAGCAATTAATCCAAACTAGCGAACAAACACGCATACTTTGACACGTAACACCAGTAATAATTGGTCGCCACCAGCATTTTGAACGAATGTGGGGCAACAACGGGGCCTTGAGGTGGTGTAATACACTCGAAATTCACAATCTTGTAGTGTTACTACTCACTGGTGAAAATTAAAAAAAATGTGAGCGTGAACTACGATCATTCACACTTATACTGTATTAGATCTACTTTCATAAAGTTAAATTTAAAAAAAAGACAACAGCCACAACTCCGTTACGCCAAAATTCATTAATCGCGCGGGAATTGTATATTTTTCCGGAATACAATACAAAGTGTCTTATGTCCTTTCCCAGTACTCAAAGTGATTCTAAAAGACTTTTTGGGTGAATACACCCACTAAATAATGTAATAACATTACCTATTTAGTTTTAATAAGATATGTGGTACCGTGTGATACAAACTGCTGGAAGGATTTGGGAGAGGCCTACACGTAGAGGCGACTACTACATAAAATTAATTTACATTGTTAAATGAGTCCTGCATGTAAAACGGTAGTAGCAAATAAAGGCTATTTTTATTTTATTACTAGCTGTCCCGGTGAACTTCGTGTCACTTAAAACCTTCCCTGAACTTCTACGAATATTTTAAGACTAAAATCAGCCCAATCCGTTCAGCCGTTTTCGAGTTATATATAAAATCCATTTTTATATATATGTTACGGCTAGGAGGCCCGCCAAATGCGGTTAAACTTACCTAAGTTTAACCGCATTTGGCGGGCTGCACCTAGTTGTAGCCGGGTAAAACTAGGTGTAGCCGCACTTCGGCTATTAGCCGTATTTTCGGCTATTAGCCGATATACCTATATCCTACTTATCTTCGGTTACAACTAGGTTTAGCCTTCATTATAGCGGCTAGAACTAGGTACAGCCGCACATTGGTGGTTAAAATTAGGTGCATCCTATTTATTATCGGCTAGAACTAGGTTTTCAGTTCAGTTAAGGATTTTGGATTTATTTTGAGATTCGTATCCTGCGTTTTACCCGGCTACAACTAGGTGCAGCCCGCCAAATGCGGTTAAACTTACCTAAGTTTAACCGCATTTGGCGGGCTGCACCTAGTTGTAGCCGGGTAAAACTAGGTGTAGCCGCACTTCGGCTATTAGCCGTAACATATATAGATAATTTATTATACCTAAATTTTTCGTCATAGGCAGCCGTATCGTTTAATTCCGTAGACTGACAAAGAGAGTAGTCAAATTATTATATTAATTTGCAATTATTTGCAATTATTACTATTATTTTAATTTGATGCTGGGTTACTTAAATTATTTTAATGACTTTAGCATTGTATTTAAACGTTTGTGAATACTATAAAAACCTTAACACAGATTTATTTTCATTGAAGACGTCTGTGTTTTATTTAAACCTATTGTGATGTGTTCAATAATGTTTTGTAACAACAAGTTTAATCCAATAAAACTTATTTTTTAAATACAGACGAATTAGGCCTACTTTACCTTACGATGCATTTTTTTCTTTATTTAAAGCCTTTAAATAAAGAAAAAAAAATATACAGACGAATAAATTATTAGTATATTTATATCTACTTGATATGTTAATGATGTAAATGCTTATTTTTTAAAGGTTTTGCAGAACTAGGGTTACTCCAAGGAAGTAAGAAGCAAGAAACTATTATAATTTTACTCAGTACGCTATTTTTCCACAGCTGCGTTTGCGTGAAAACAGAATATTTGCCTTATTATGAATGTACTATCGGAAAAGTTGATTAATCTTGTAAGTAATTTAGTCAAACCCATTACCCAGCCGACGGACCACAACTAGCATTGAATTGATATAATCCAAGCAAATGACGTAGGTTTACTGCCTATATGAATATTTTTTTATGGTAACCCTTTCGGTCTAAATCCTTTTTAGTAATCAAAGTAGGTATCTCCTATCTGTATCGTGTTTCAACCCTGTAACGTTCTCTCCCTAGACTACGTCTGTTTACACTTCTAGACTCTTGTTAACAATTTGTCATTAGCTAGCTTAAGCAAGAAATTTCTAGAAATAGTCAGAATGGCGACAAGCAGCGATTAGTCGTTTCTCAATGCACCGCGATTATTGTACGAGCAAGATTAATGAGGTTGAGCGAGACATTTTGAAACTCTTACATAAAGCGACCCTGAGATGTTCAGTTCGGTGCCCCGGACCGAAAAATCTAGACTTTAAGTACTTTAGTATATTTAAAAAATACATATCGAAAACTGCCGCAGTTAAGCTATTCCATAGCATTTTTAATAGTTCGCAATTCGCATACGCTAGGCGTATTATCCATACTTATATACTTATATATATTACTTATATTACTCATAATATTATAAATGTGAAAGTGTGTCTGTCTGTCTGTCTGTCTGTCTGTCTGTCTGTTACCTCTTCACGCCCAAACCGCTGAACCGATTTTGCTGGAATTTGGCATGGAGATACTTTGAGTCCCGGGAAAGGACATCTAAGGATACTTTTTATCCTAAAAAAATGTACGGAAAAAATGTAGTCGCACGCAAACAAAAGTCCGAAATGCCGATGTCTGACAACGTCGCACCACACCCCGAGCCGAAGTCTTCCGTACTGAAACGACGCTAGACGAATGTTATGTATTTTTTGTTACGGTTTTCTTCCGCCCGCGATAAAAGCTCTTAAAACTTAAAGGTATGAAATGTATGTAGAGTACTTTCTAAATCTGGATATGCTTTAAGAAAGCTATCACGCAAAAGATACGGCTGTAGGTATATGAAGGCGATAGAAGTATTAATTGCTAGATGACTTTGTTCGCACTAAAAAATCGAGTGTTTATTTAAAGAAATAAAATTATGCCATTTCCTTGACTCGTAGGGCCTGTTTCACCACTTCCTGATAGTTGCCGGATAGGCTATTCACAACTTAACTTGACAGGTAGAGTATGGAGAATCTATCAAGTAAGTTGTGGATAGCCTATCCGGCAATTTATCAGGAAGTTGTGAAACAGGCGCTTTAGTATTCTTCTGTAGTTGCTTTATAGTGTTTAGTTGAAAAGAAGTACCTATCAGGGGGAAAGGACGCACTTTCGTATTTATAATCTTAATACTAATATTATTACATACATACATACACAGTATAAACGGATACATAAAAAAAGTTTAAGTAAATATGGTGTAAAATGTAACATAAATTTTGCGCTATAACATAAAGCTTTAAGCATTAGACATCAACGCGTTATGAAGTTTCTGTTGAGTTGCTCACCCTGAAAGCAGGCCTTGAAACTATTGTTACTATTAAATATATTATATTATTAATTCCGGAATATTTAAAAAAATATATTGTTGTAATAATTTACATACGTACAACGCATACCTACATATATTTTTATTTTACAATTTTTGTTCCGGTAGAATTGGAAAATATTCATACTAATATTATCTCTTCACACCCAAACCGCTGACCCGATTTTACTGATAATTGGCATGGAGATACTTTCAGTACCGGAAAATGACATAGGATATTTCTACTCCAAAAAATGTGTGGTTACAGCGCGATAAACTAATTTAACCGCAACGCAGTTGCGGGTGTCATAAAGTACCTAAGTTATATTACTTAGGTACTTTATGACACCCGCAACTGCGTTGCGGTTAAATTAGTTTATCGCGCTGTAACCACACATTTTTTGGAGTAGAAATATCCTATGTCATTTTCCGGTACTGAAAGTATCTCCATGCCAATTATCAGTAAAATCGGGTCTGCGGTATATGCGAAAATAAATAGGAAGAAATTCACACAAATCAAAATGCAAGGGGACGCGTTAGATCTATTTGTATACAGTGACTGTCCTCACGAACTATTAACATACTAACTAGTAATAGCAGTATGAGACAAGAATACTAGCGTGTCTTGAAAGAAAAAACATTTTAAATTGTTACGTAATTTACATACTGTCTAGTTTTATACTATCTATATTCTATACCATTCTACTGTAAGTGTGATTTTCACTGAACTCCAAAACGGCTTGACTTATTTCATATTTGAATGATTTTTTGTATACCATGGGTGGCGCCCTAGATGGCTTAACTTTAGAATTTAGATTTACAAATCAGCCTGGCACGTCTATCGGGTCGCCGTTTGTGAGTAAATTACTATTACTAATGACGCTGATCAAGCAACATCCATACTTCCATACTAATATTATAAATGCGAAAGTGTGTCTGTCTGTCTGTCTGTTACCTCTTCACGCCCAAACCGCTGAACCGATTTTGCTGAAACTCTGTATGGGGATACTTTGAGTTCCGGGACAGGAGATAGGCTACTTCTTATCCCGGAAAAATGTACGGTTCCCGCGCGATAAACGAGTTTTGGCGCAATGGTGTTGCGCGGTAGAGTGTGTAAGACTGGTTAAATCAGTAATTTATTATCACGAAATATAACTAGACAAAATGACATGCGGAAATTTTGGTCATTATTACGGTCAGAGTAACTCTACTTCCTTGATAGACGTGATTATGAGTTTATCAGATAACAGAGATATTCGAAATGATCTTGTTCTGTTATGCTGTCGCAGGGGCTACTGTTTTTAAAAAGTAATTACGTCGCGTCGCTTTGAGGATCTGGATACTTTGTCATAAATGCTGTTACTTCTTCACGCCTTAATTGTCGAATTTTCTTTGATACAGTTTGTTATGACGATAATCTTGAACCCCGGGAAAATAGCATAGTATTTGTTCCAAAAACTGAATTTAGAAAATTTGTTAATAGCGCGGAAGTTCTAAGGAAGTTCTTCCAATTATTTACTATCCTATGTTCAAAGTCCAGTGTTCCTGACTCTTAAGTTTCTTCGTACCAAGTTTCTTCAAAATCGGTTTAAGTTTAAGGGTTAAAATATTAAATGGTAACACTAACAGACACTTTCGGATTTATAATATTAGTATGGATTATGATAGTTCTGCCACCATTATACCATTACACGTTCGAAAATGACCGACATTGCAAAGTAAACTGGTTTACAACTCGTTGGAGGTCGATACTCTTTTAAAAGTATTATGCAGCCAAAACTTACGTTACTTATAATGGAGCATAGAGTAAATTGAGTTTAAGTTGTTTGTTCTTAAAAAACATGCATCTATATTTTTATAAAGACATCGTTTTTATTGGTATTGAAAGTGGAGTAAAATGTAGCAGATACAGTGACATGAATTTTTATTCTAAGGGAAATTTTGTAAGAGTTGGTTCGAAACAAACATTATGCTAAATCTGTATTTAACAGATTATTAATTTTGAGTGTAGAGTCCCTATATTACATGGGCTGTGTAATTGCTCTACATTTTTTTATTAAAACACTTTTCCCACTAAACACTTCTCAAAATATTTTGCTACAAGCAACTTAGTAGTCTAAAATTATAACTTCACAATCGCTAAGAATACCATCATATTAAAAATAACATCTCCAGCATTTAATAACTATAAATGTAGCAATAATAAACTCATTAATCTTCACATAGGCTATAATTTGTCCGTCTTCTAATGTTTTCGGGGCACCATGTCTAGTACTTTCACCAGTACATCTCACACTACTGACACTATTTTGATAAAGTGATAGTTTAATTTAAAACCGTCATG
Source organism: Polyommatus icarus (assembly GCA_937595015.1). Lineage (NCBI taxonomy): Eukaryota > Metazoa > Arthropoda > Insecta > Lepidoptera > Lycaenidae > Polyommatus > Polyommatus icarus. Next base: position 1,185,061 of record OW569332.1, on the reverse strand, counting down.
AGAGTGTATTGTTATCTCTATCAACTCTATCAAAAGAATTTTGTGATTCTAATTATGTAGTTGTAATACTTTTTTATTTAAATAATAAAGAGTCTTAATCATTACTAATGCGAAAGTTTGTCACCTTTTTACACTTAAACTTTGGTCGCGAGAAAGGACGTAGATTAGTTTTTACTGCGAAAAAATTATAGGTTACCGCGTTATTGATGTATGTTTTTTTTTTGATGCGCAGGGGAAACCCATCATGGGTGCCCCGGGTTGGGGATATGTGCCTCAGTTAGCTGAAGCACCCCGGGGGTATGTGGAACTCCCGACTCCGGGTTTACCCATTAAAACCACCTGCGGTTTGCCTTCAGCCTTATACGGAGGGATATCCTGGATCTGTCTAACACAGAAATCCCTCCACGGTATTAATGTATGCTGCGACAGTTCTCAGTAGCTGTGTCATATAGTATTTGATGTTTCATATTTCTTCAGCTTTACTTTACTTGAGGAATGTTTTTGATTAGCATGGAATTTTTTATACTTTAAAATTATTGCTTTAGCCAGAATTTCTGTGGTGACAGGACTTTAGAACTTGGAGTTGGATCATTTCCTTATTAGTTTTTTTCCTCGTCTTATCTTCCTCAAACAAATACTTTAGACTTTCTCTGTGATTAACGAATAACGATAATTTCTATTATCGAAATTCGGTGCGCATGAGTCAGACCGAAGCAACCAACTCAGGGGCTTCTCCCAAGTTTAGGGGGGAAAATGTAATTTTTAGTGGTGTTGTTGTTTTAGGGGCTTAAGGGGTTTTTAGGATCAATTAAAAGAATAATATTCAGACATTATAACATCACAATATTTTGTGTCATTTTTATTTGATGATACTTAATAATAATATTTATGTTCATTTGATTCTGTAACTTACACTTATTATTTATTTTATGACTTATAGTGTCCATAATACTCCAATGAAATCCTTTGCAGTAATAGGGATTTTAAAGGATATTTATGGAGTTATGGAGAAAAAATATCTGAGAGTAGGTAACACCAGACCTCAGCCGTCAGTCACTGAGTGCGTGCCGCGCCGTCGCGTCGTGTCATGTCCGCGAGATCAGTAGAGTGAGTGCACCATGGGGGAGGAGCACGACCAGAGTGACTCCATCAACTCCTGGGAACTCAACGGCCTGAACTCCCTCGACCTCTGGGACTATACGGTGGAGTTGGAATGCCTCCAGGGAACCGAAGGTGGGAGGGGATTTTTGCGTTACTTTTTGATTTGTTAAAAAATAAGTTGCTTTATGTTTATGTAGGCTGAAAAGTGATTTAAATACTGGAAATTTAGATTTAGATATTTTGTTTGTTTTTTTTCGGGCGATTGACCAGGAAATGAGCGTGCTAATTACCTAATGGCAAGCGAATGCCCATTGTCATTGGACTCACGAAACGCTAAATTTTGCTCTTCTAACAGGTGCTGTGCTGTTCCGTTTTCAGTCACTTATCATTCCTAGTTTCCTTGCCCCTTTGGCATATGAATTTTTAAATATTTTATATTGTTTTAATTAATAATTAAGAGACGATTCATTAATTAGCGTGTCGCAATACGTGACAGTTAAGCGCAAAGTCTGCCCTTAATGAGCAAATTAAATAATAAATGGACTGTGTTTAATTAAGGTTTAATTTAGTTAATAAGATATACGACGGGTTGGTTACATGTTTTGGTTACATGATCATAAAAACAGCTATTGTTGGAACTTAAATACATAGAATATTCACACAGTTATTATATTTTAAGTTTGTTGTAGCTATAAAACATAATAATAGGTAGGTATACCTATAATATGTACATTTTTATGATTACATATTAATGATAACATATTAATGTTTATTTGCGTATAAGATTTATCATGCTAATAATTACAGTATACAACATATAGTCCGTAACATCGACTCTGTGATGGAATCCTAGATTCGATTATGCGCGCGAACCGTACAGTTTTTCGGGATAAAAACGATTATCCTTCCCAGAAACTCAAATAACCTTAGGTGCAACATCAAAAGGGGTTCGTTAGAGACGTAAAGAGGTAAAAACGGACAGACGCATTTTCGTATTGACAATATTAGTATGGATGTACCAATTTTAAAGATGATTAGTTTTAGTACGTGAGCGTCAGACGGCTTACTTGTCCGTTACGCTTTGCTCTACCTATTTCAGCTACAAACTCCACAATCTCAGTGAAATAACTAACGGATTATGACCATGGCCTCATACTGCTAATAGTTTCAAAGAAACTAGCTGTGGTATACTTTTTATTGTACTCACAGCTCAGTAATTGTAAATTATTCAACTAAAGTCCGGTCGTGGAACATGACAGTATCGCGTTTTCAACTTTTCACGAATTGAAGTGCAATAGAATTTTAGTTAGCGAGTAAAAAAGAGAGGTAGATCAATCTTTATCAAAACTGCTGAATCGATTTTAATCATTTTTCCAGTGGCTATATATGTGAAAATGTGTCTTCCTCTTCATACAATAAGCACGAGAAATGACATTGATCCATTTTCTTCTTCTCTCGCTGGAATTTCTACGATGTAGTGAACTTTACTACTATAGCGTAACGATGATGTTGATCTTTATTGTGTAGTGCTGTATACCTAAAATAACGTCTATTATAATTTGCACTAATTTAAGAAATGATGACAACTTGCAAAAGATAACATTATCAAATCAAAAGACTATGCATGATATCAAGATATAAAAACTAATGCGATAAGAAATGCAATTACCTTGGAGGACATTGGAACGAGTTTTCATGATTGATAATTTAGTTGTTCCGCTTGTGACTGAAACATTAAGTACTACTTTAATTTGATAATACAGTGTAACCTAGTTAATTTTTTGCCTAGTTAAGACTTTTGTACCAATTATTAAGGGCTCCCAATAGTCCAGTTACCCAATTAAGCAGGTTTAAAATTATGGGTGTCTCATTTACAGAGGCCGGCACTCATAGAGCTCAATATTTGCCGTTATTTAATTTTTTAAGTTTTTTGTATTTAATTTTTTTGAGTTTTCATTTTTCATCAATACACTGAGACCAAATTTTCTCGTTCTTTTTAATAATTCTACACAGGGTTGACTTTGATACTGGTGATTCTTCCTACAGGTTTAAATTTTTTAGATATTGGTATCGTTTTTTATTGACATTTGGACATTTTTAACACTTTTATCCCTTGTTTTTAGGTCAAAAACTGAGATAGTACCCTAAAAAGCATGTCCAATAGATGATGCGAAATGTATGTAAACAATATCGAAACCTGTTACACCTATCATAAATTGTCTCAATTATACAGGTTAATGAGCTACAGAGTCTCAATTATAGAGTTAAATATCGAAAAAGTCTAAGAACTCTAATCTCATTTGACCAGGTTCAAAAATTCCATTAACAGAGGTAATTTAATGAAATAGTGCCGGGACTTCATTGTAAATGTCAATAACAGAGGTTTCTCATTTGGCCAGGTCCCGCTTAACCAGGTTTCGCTGTATATAATAGAGAGAGGTTCACGCTATCTATACTGCTTATATAGATGGGAATGGATCCAGTCTCATTGCAGACTTGATGAAAATCACTGTCAGATTCCATACCTACATTGTACACTCACAAAATAATTAATAGTTTTTAGTCAAGATGGCTCTTTTTTCTCTATCTCGAGCTATATAGGATCTGAAATTTGGAGCACTGTGGAAAATTCAAAACTTACAACTGAAGGCATCAGCAATTGAGTAGAAAATCAAAGTTTCGAATATTGATTTGATTTGGACGTTAGTTAGTAGTTTTTAGGGTTCCGTAGTCAACAAAGAACCCTTATAGTTTTATAGCTGTATCATCTCGACTAAGCTCCCTAAATAAATAAAAAAAAAACATCTTCGACCAGAGTTCTATTTAGCAGTGCTCTGATTTTCCCCGGCACTTCTGATTTCAGAAAATATGTTCTTACTTTACTTCCGAAAGCAATGTTTAGCCTCTCGATCTGCAAGAGGTCTTGTAACCAATACTTAACTAAGTACGGAAAAAACGTTATTATCACCGCTTAAGGAGTTTTTAATGGCGTCTGATATCATCCATAATGGAGAGATTATCAGTAATTGCAGTTAATTATCTACACCGACCTGTTTTTCTAGAACTTTTTGTACATCTGCTTAGTATCTACGATGGTGTTTCTTCTAATAAGTATAAGGGATTTTCACATTCCCCGTTTAACTTACCATTAGATTCGAAAATTTACTGCGTAGTTATTGGTCAACATTGATGGCGAGTGGAAAGATTGACCAATAAAAGCGCGCTAAGTTACCGAATACAAGTAGAAGTGGCATTGTGACTTGCCACTTCTACTTACGGGTTCTAAAGTTGAATCATAAGTACTAGTTTTTCTCCTTCTAATTAAAATATCTACATTGTTGTTCTTGTCAAGTATATTAGAAAAGTGACTTGACAAACAAAGACAAAACATTGTAATTTGTGACATTACGCCACTAAACTTCTGTATAAAACGTATGGACTATGAATCTTCTCATTCAAAAGAGAATATTATAACAACGTTTTTAAGTTATGTCATATTATGAAACATAATACTATTAGCCGTCTGGCTAACTGTCTCTGGCATCATTCAGCTATTTTTACCAGCGGTTTTACCACAATGAGCCCTTCCTCGTGAAAGTCGACCAGCAAACCGCAGGCTGTTACAAAACTGTTTTAATCAACTGCTTCCCATAAAAGATATTCAATGTTATGTATAATTGAAAATTTGAAGTCAACTGTTTTGGAGATTAAGGGCCTGTTCCACCACTTCCTGATAAGTGCCGGAGCCATCCACCGTAACTTGACAGATATAGTATGGAGAATCTGTCAGAAAAGTTGTGGTTAACCTATCCGGTACTTTATCAGAAAGTGGTGAAGCAGGCCCTCAACATCTGAAATATATTTTGTCCATTTGAAAAACGTATCTAAGAAAAATTGTAAATTAACTCACGTCTTATCTAATTTTAGTTTTGTCTGATAACTAATAGATTTATCATTTTAATAAAAACGGTTGTTTTTATGTGTAAATGCAGCTAGTGTATCGAAAATTTTAAGTTGTTAGAAATGTAGTTTATAAAATATACCAAAGTATACACATAACATTCTAATATTATGTTTTATTGTATTTCATCACACGCGTGCCCAGTTATGTACTCGTGGAGAAAAATTACATAATTATAATATATGTATTTTATAAACAAAATTGCTTTTTAAATGGATTCTCTATTTGTGTTGTAATAGAATTTGGAGTTTTGTAACATTAATTTCGTCACGCCGTCAGTAACGGTACGGCGAGCTAATGACTTGAAATGTGGAATAATTGCGGGCTGAAAGAAAGAGAAAGAAATATTTGTATGTGCAATAAGAAAGGGATAGAATGCTTAAGTAGTCGATTAAGAGCTCATGGATAGTTAATTAACTATTTGCATGTCTATTTGCTTAAGTTGTTTCACACAGCGTGAGAGAATAGCAGCAGGATTCCTGCAAGAATCCTTAAACCATAGAGTATAGAATCAAAGGTTGATTTTTTTCAGTTTCAAGTTTGACACTCGGTTTTCTGGGGAATCTTTGCAATTTAAAAATTCTTAAATTTTAACATCCGTGTAACTTGATATTATAAATGCGAAAGTGTATCTGTCTGTTACCTTTTCACGTTCAAACGGCTGAACCGTTTTTCCTGAAATCTTATCTTATATATAAAATTCTCGTGTCACAATGTTAGTCCACGAACTCCTCCGAAACGGATTTACTGATTTTTACGAAATTTTATATGCATATTCAGTAGGTCTGAGAATCGGCTACTCGGTACTTATTATATTGATAAGTGCATTTGTTGAATAAATAATAGTAAATTATTACAACTCGAGAAAAACGACGACCATGATAGCGATGGACGTTGCCATGGTGACATACTTAATTTAGTCACTTCAATAAAATAATACGGGCGATATTCTTTATAAAATGGCAAAGAAACGTTATAGTATAAGCTATAAGCTAGTATAAGTTTTAGTATCCATGTAACTTGATATTATAAATGTGAAATTGCCTTTTCACGTTCAAACGGCTGAACCGTTTTTCCTGAAATCTTATCTTATATATAAAATTCTCGTGTCACAATGTTGGTCCACGAACTCCTCCGAAACGGCTTTACTGATTTTTACCAAATTTTCTATGCATATTCAGTAGGTCTGAGAATCGGCTACTGGGTACTTTATATATTGATAAGTGCATTTGTTGAATAAATAATAGTAAATTATTACAACCTGAGACTGACGGCGACCATTTTTTGTGCGACGAGATAGCGATCGACGTTGCCATGGCGACATATTTATTAAGTCACTTCAGTAAAATAATATGGGCGAAATACTTTATTATTATGGCAAAACAACGTTTGCCGGGACAGCTAGTCTATATATAATAATAAGTCGGGTTTTCCTTCCTGACGCTATAACTCCAGAACGCACGAGCCGATTTCCACGGTTTTGCATTCGTTGGAAAGGTCTCGGGCTCCGTGAGGTCTATAGAAAAAATAAAAAAATCAGAAAAAACTTCAAGAGAAAAGCAGGAAAACAAGGAAAATAATTTTTCACACATAGCGCTATTTAAATGGCAAAACAACATTTGCCGGAACAGCTGGTTTGGTATAGAGATGCTTTGAGTCCCGGGAAAGGTCATAGGATCTTTTTTGTTCCGAAAACATGTTCCTGTGTGAATAGCCGCGTACTGACCAAGCGAGCCGCCTCGCTGCCTCGCCCGAGCGTGCCGCGGCCGAGCCAAAAGTTGTCGGTTTTTGGTCGATGCTCAAAGGCGCCTCGGACGTTTGCCTCACACGTACTGACCGACCGAGCAAACGCGCGCGAGCCTGCCGCGGCGAGGCGGCTCGCTTGGTCAGTACGCGGCTAATCGTTATAAATGAATTTTGACGCAACGGTATGTTGGGCGTCATCTAATAATAATAAAACACAAACAGTTCTCGTATAAGTAACTACTATTACTATTATATTAAGAACCAATTATTTATTCAAAGTGTAATTGTTGATTGCGGCATTGTGAATTCTGGTGACACTACACTTTACAATGGCCTCAATTTTAGTTATTTGTAGCGAAACAATTGAATCTTATTTACCAATAGTATAAACTTATTTTTGTTTTATTCACGATATTGTACAAGTACAACAAACTCATACTCAGAATACTATTTATCCTCATATTATAAATAATTTAGAGTTATCTATTTTAATGTAATATAAAAGACATGCTAACAAAACACGAATTGATTCCAAACTCTATAACTCTACATTTTCAGTAAGTTAGTCAGATTATACCGCACGGTGAGCAGAACTATGAAGTTGCGAAAAACTTTTCTATATTGTGTTGTTAGAACACTCCTCAATTTCATACAGTACATTTATATTAGGTAAACATTATGTTTAGACATTAGACATTATGTTTTATTCACATCCGCATGATATTGTTTGGAGCTATTCTGCGGATGTGCTGTAGCCTGTTGTTAATATTATATTTTAGGGCAAAGGTCCTCCACTCCTCATGTGCGGGAGACATGTGGGTCAAAGGGTATCATGTTCCCAGTTGAGGACAATTACCTATGTCAATGAACTTCCTCGGTTCATTGCTTGTTTATATTTAAACCGTTATTTGCTTTGTGGTAATAGACTATCTATAGCTCTCTGTTGTTCTCTAATCTCTACAAATCCTCAATTTAAAGTTCCGTTAGCCACCATAATAATATTATTATGCAATTGCATGTAAAAATACATAAGTTAATAATGGACTTGGCAAGTAATTTAATCTTTATTTAATAAAAATCTCGATTCTAGAGAGATAGATTATTACAAGAAAACCAAAAGAATATGTTTATTCGTATATTAAAATTATTATTAGGAATTGTTTTAACGGCCGAAATAAATGTTTTAAATACTCTTTAGTAACAATAGAATGCTGAACACAAAACAGATAGCTACAGATGCAATAAAAAGTATTATAACTTTGTTGCTATAACGTCATGACACTGAAAAAATATAAAGAAGAGGTTTTTTGTTCGCACACTATTCATACGTCAGTTTATGTAAAGCGAGATGACCTCAACACTGAACTTCGGCGTCTTGAGATTAAAACAACCTGTTTCAACCTTACCAGTTACCACCCACATAATAATTATAATATTATGATGCATTTGTAGGTATCCATACTAATATTATAAATTGCGAAGGTTTGTTTGTCTGTGAGGCACATTTCATTTATGCAGATAGCTAGAACTAAGCTGGATTTCTTTTGCGGGAATATGACAGTTTTCAACGAATCACTAAGTTATGATGCTCTTTGCGTAGTAGGTAATTTGCAGGGAACATGAAGTATAGAAGTTACAAATTTTTCACATGATAATATGCTCTGGAAATAGAGATTGCGTTATTTTTTTTAACAATTCAATTCAAGCGCACTCGTTACGCCACAGCTCGAGCTTGGAGTTTGTGACTGCGGTATTCCACTCAAGTTCACCTCTATTCATATCACCAGCCAAGTGATAGGTGTCCCCATTCCTCTGAGACGGTACACAAAGGATGTAGGTCGCCTTATCGAAACCAAGTTTCAATGGGTATCACTCTGTCATACAGCCTTTGTAGTACGAGACGTTGCCCGGAAAGAAGCGACGATATTCGTTGATTTTTCTGAAATAAAAATTTGCGTCCGACCAAAACTGATTTTTCAGGAAACTCTGAAACGGTAACCGAACTTACGACTTTTCTCTCTGCTTGAACTACAAAACTGTTCTCTATCATTTTTCGATTAACAACTTGGGAATACTTATCCAAATAGAATAATATATAGTTTTTTAGGGTTCTGTACCCAAAGGGTAAAAACGGGACCCTATTACTGAGACTTCGATGTCTGTCCGTCTGTCCGTCCGTCCGTCTGTCTCCAGGCTGTAACTCAAGAACGGTAATAGCTAGAGAGTTGAAATTTTCACAGTTTATGTATTTCTGTTGCCGCTATAACAACAAATACTAAAAATAAAATAAATTAAATATTTAAGGGGGGCTCCCATACAACAAACGTAATTTTTCAAACATTTTTTGCTCGGTATCAATGATTACAACAGGTAGGCACTTGAAATTTTCACAAAGGCCTTAATTATATGTGTACTTAATTAATAATAATATTTAAATAAAATAAAATATTGAGGGGGGCTCCCATACAAAAAACACAATTTTTGGTCTATTTTTTCTCTATAACGGTACGGAACCCTTCGTGCGCGAGTCCGACTCGTACTTGGCCGATTATTTTAAGTTGGTTAGGAACCAGAGGAAAAAAGAGTTGTGACTTGTGAGTTGTGATTCTATGTGTTGTGAGTTGCATGTCATAAACAACCTAATAGCAAGCACTGAACTGTGAAATCAGAGTTTACAGAAAATGCTGCATAATGATAAATAACCGCTAGTTATTATAGCGTAGACAATAGAGAGGGGCGGTTCTGATCCTTGGTCATTACGCAAGAGATAATAAATAATTATGTTTTGAAATAGAGCTGTTTATATATTACTATATGACGCCCACACAACTACGTTTCGCCAAAAACTTTTGTCTGCGGGAACCGTACATTTTTCCGGGATAAAAAGTATCCTAGATATCCTTTCCCGGGACTCAAAGTATCCCATCTCAAAATTCAACAGACAAACAGACACACGACCGCATTTATTATATTAGTATGGATTACATTCAGACAACATGGAGTTGCTAAGCAATGCCGTATCATATTGTCATGAGAATTTGTCTGTGTCGAGCGTTTATGGTTTTTGAGAGTAGGTTTCTAGTAACTCTAGTGTTTGATAAAATAATATTATGTAGAGCCTACTACGGGATAGTGGCTGAAGAGCCTTCTAGAATATTTTTTCTATGGGACGACTGATACCACTGGCCATTGTAATTTTAATAATATTTTCAGTATTGTAAAGCATTCTTGAAGTATAATTAACTACCGAATTAACTATTTTATTATCCTCTACAAAATAGCCGTAGGTAAGTATGGCTTTTCATAATAACATATCATACCTAATGATAATATTATTATCAAGAAGTCTCTACACCTTGTCCATTTTATCTTCTTGGTTACTTTACTAATTAATTATGTAGTCTTTGGAGTTTGGACTAAAATACGACCGGAAAAGTACAAACAGACTAGCTAAGATTCCATTACAATACTATTTTATCTTTATCACCGGTCGTTGCAATGCAAATTGCTAATCTTGTATGCAGGTATGTTATCTGTGTGCAAACAGTGGGAATACTATCACAGCATTTGGAGCGAGACGCCATCTTTGTTTCCAAACAATCCAGACACACAAATACGTAATATTACGAAACACCTGAACATTCATCACAAAATAATGTAAAATATAGAGTTATCGTGTCCAATCAAACTAGATGAGCTCAAAAAGAGACGAGTCATCGATCCAAAAACTGACTTGTCTCTTTTTGAGCCCATTACAAACATACATCTAGACGTGGGAGAGCCATGCTACGGCATGAATGGGCCGGCTCGACCGGAGAAATACCACGTCCTCACAGAAAACCGGCGTGAAACAGCGCTTGCGCTGTGTTTCGCCGAGTGAGTGAGTTTACCGGAGGCCCAATCCCCTACCCTTTTCCCTTCCCTACTCTTCCCTATTTCCTTCCCCTATTACCCCTTAAAAGGCCGGCAACGCACCTGCAGCTCTTCTGATGCTGCGAGTGTCCATGGGCGACGGAAGTTGCTTTCCATCAAGTGACACGTTTGCTCGTTTGCCCCCTTATTGCATTAAAAAAATACAACATGTCAACAGAAAATCATCTTATTTTGATATCAAGGTAGATCTTCTGAATGCGGGCTCTATGCTCTCTACGAAATTAGCTCTACGAAGTCGATTTTTACGCTGCGCGTTATTTATTTATTTATTTATTTATTTATTTATTTATTTATTTATTTGCTATGAACAGCCAACAAAGTTACAATTATACATACATTATATTAACAAGGTTTAAATATTGATGGTTATTGCACTTTTAATTAAAGGCTATTACATCTTGCTATTAAATCGGCTACAAAAATAATAAAAAATGTTAAATGTCAAAAAATTTTAAGATAGTAAAAATTGTTAATAAAATTAAACGAAGTTAAAATTAAACTAAATTACATTAAATTAAATCATAATAAATATGTATACTAAAATTAAAAAATTATATATTAAATTTAAAATTAAAAAATTGTTTAAATACGGTATAAAATTATAATAACTCTCACACCGGTTTCGGTGACGGTGGCCGGTTTCATTGACGACCAGTTACGCATGGAGTAATTTTATAGTGCCCAAGTGTGTGCGCAGTACACAAGAGCACTTTTCTTCCTTTACTCTCATAACCCAGTTGGACGGAAGACCACGACTGGCGAGAGATCAGGCGCATGATCTACTTTTTACATGCCCATCCGAAGCGAAGCATCATCTTACTTGTCAGACAAGCAGGTGATCAGCCTGCATTGTCCTAACCAAACTTGGAAATAAAATGTTTCCAACGCAGCAATCGAACCCACGACGTCCGAGTCAAGAGCCACGCCCTGAACGGAGGCGTTTAGATGATTAGTATACTATAGACTTGTGGAGGCAACTATTATGTGGCGTGTTGATTGCTCAGCAATTTCATCTTGTGGCTTCGGTGACATTTTTATACCCTAATATAGGTCGCCGATTTATATTATGGCACAGAATATATATTAGTTGTACCAACAGAATTCCCACTGGCGAAACCCGTTTAAAGAATTAACGACTCATGCTACGGATACTATAAAGTTCAAATTCCGACCGCGCAGTGCTAGGTGCCTACAATTATATTTGCCTACATCTCCGCTCCCTTTCTATCGCATAACTCGTACCTTTTCTGAAGAAATTAGGGTTGTCTCTTTTTTAAAATAATATTATTATCTTTATATTTATTTAACTACATTTTATTTAACTCATAATAATCTAAGATAGTATGTCTTAGTACTACGTAGATTTAAATATCATAAATTCTCGTGTAACTAACTAGTTATTTAATAAATAAATATGATTAAGGATCTAAGTACGCATAACTACGCGTACTTAGATTCGATAAGTACTGTTACTTATTCTTAATCATATTTATTATTCTTAATAATTGAAACCGGTCTTATATTACCTACTAATTAAAGTGTTTGTATAACTAATTTATTTTTGTAAACAAATGAGGTTTCGAATAGTGCTATTGGTAATAAGTAAACATCGGATTATATGCACGATCAAAGTGCCGAAATATGCATGCAAATATGCACGAAAAAATGGCCGAAATATGCACAAAATATGCACAATCAAAAGTCACTTAATATTAAAATATTATTATTTTTTGAAGAGTTTTCTGGTAATGCCGTAAATAAAAGCGCCAATTTTTATAATTTCATCAAATCCAGGAATTTTTATTTCTTATACAGCACCAATAATAATTTACTACCAACATTTTCCATTAAATCGTTAACTACTTTAGAATACATTTTTTACTAATGTTGCCAACTACAAAGAAAAATTTTGTTTCTTGAAAGATATTGTACCTATTGGGTGTATTGCATTCTTTAAATGGGGGTGGAGCCACATATTTCAAGTGTTTTGTTGACCTATCGACGTACCCACAGATAGACGAGATATATCTTGATCTATTTCTGTGATCGTACCTCTGTTTTGTGGCCTCGGTGTGTGTCATGAGTCATGACTCATGATTAAAAACTACCAAAATATGCACTATCAACGAAAAATTGCCAAAATATGCACTATCGCCTAAAAAGTGCCATTATATGCATTTGCATATGCAAGTATGCAAATGCATATAATCCGATGTCTAGTAATAAGTAATAACTAATAATCTTATTAATGTGTTTTTTGACAATGAAATACCTTTAAGTATTAATTATACGTCTACTAATAAAGGTTATTAGTAGACGTATAATATACCTACTAAGGTAACCCAACTAATATATTCTACTTCAACTAGTATTTAAAACTATTTAAATCATAAGTAATCGTAATTTTACTCTATAATAAATTGTACTAAATTAAAATCTACAATAAATAATAATAATAACAATTTAAAAAAGTTCTTACGGAGTTTAAAGAAAGTTAAATTTGGTTCACATTCCGTGTTAAGAAAATTAAACACTGCGCAATATTTCTTTGCCCTTTTTTTATTGTCCATTGTGATCTGATTAATTTATCAATTTTGTGACAGCGAATGAATACCCTACTAAGGTAACCCAACTAATATATTCTACTTCAACTAGTATTTAAAACTATTTAAATCATAAGTAATCGTAATTTTACTCTATAATAAATTGTACTAAATTAAAATCTACAATAAATAATAATAATAACAATTTAAAAAAGTTCTTACGGAGTTTAAAGAAAGTTAAATTTGGTTCACATTCCGTGTTAAGAAAATTAAACACTGCGCAATATTTCTTTGCCCTTTTTTTATTGTCCATTGTGATCTGATTAATTTATCAATTTTGTGACAGCGAATGAATAAGTACGCAGGAAGGCATGCAACGATCAACTAATAAAAGTAAAAACTTGTGCGCGCGCACCACCGCTCGCCTGTGAGTCCCTACTGAAGTGCCCCCCTAGCGGGGTACTTACAGTTCGATGCCTACAGCCTACAGGCGCGAGTGGGACAGGCCTGATTATGGGTCTTGGCTTTATGACTGTCAAGATTAATAAAATAAATTCTTGAAGCCTATTAATATCAGAAATTACACTTTATCGTGTTCGTCATGAAATACCACGGGTAATGTTAACGTGACTTTAATTATTATTATGACGCCTAAAGCAGGTAATGGATTATTTAATTATCTACAACGATTACTATGATCTAACCGAATATAAAATTAAATTACCGAGAGAAAGCGAAGAAAGTGCGATCGTAATCTCCGTTAAGTCTATAAGATTTATATTTTATCATTATAGTTTATTCGCGATGCCAGTGAGTTGATTAAATAAATAAATATATGCAAGTTGTACTACATATTTAGTGGGTATTTATAATACTAAATATTTATATGACTATTCCTAAAATGCACGATTAATCCTCGATCGTGGAAAAACGAGACACAATAGATTTCTATTGTTACGAGTATCGCGGCCGCCGGTGACCGCTTGGGGCATGAAGCATTATGAATCCTGTCATTGTAGTTGTATTTTGTGTGTGATTTAATTACCTAGTATTAACCGATTCATAGCCAATGCCGCGCCCAGCGCGTCATTCAAAAAGTTTTAGTGAGGCCGATGACGCGCCAGACGCGGCATATAAGAATTGTTAAAAAACACGTTAAAACTAATTTATTATACTGTAATTACAATTCCCTTGTCTAAATATACATGTTGAACTCAATTTTATGCGTGGCCGTTTATTTTAGAATTAAAGGCTACTAGTCAGAGATCGTCAATCATTGGTTCACTCGAAGAATCCTTACTTTTCTGCGATTAGCGTATTTATGAAACTTTTTTTTCTTATTAACACTCATCTTCATCAGCGTCAGTAATTTAGCTTCGATGCTACTGTCTGTTGAGTTATTTTTTGCGTCATGACAAATACGAGAACTTTCAATTACTTAATGTCATTTTCAATGTAAAGTTTTGCAATATTGAGTGACTATATTCTGGAAATTTTCATTCTCCTTATTGTCGTTTTCCAGGCAATTTTCATTTGAGTATCTTTGTAAATCGTGGCTGGCTATATTCAGGAAAGTCATTATATTCCTGCTGATTATCCAAAACAAACGTATTTCATTTGTTTAAATAAACGATTTTCTGAGAGCTCTTAAATTTTAATACAAATTTATATTGTCATAGCTACACAACTACTCTAAGTTATTTATTCTTCAACTAAAATAGATGAAGTTGCTAGTCATAATAAATCCCACAACCTTTACGGAAAAACTATCATGCCTATTGATTTGTGCTTTAACATGTAATTAGGGTTCTAACTTCCGTACCCAAAAGATAAAAACGGGACCCTATTACTAAGGCTGGCCTCACACAGCCGGAACATCTCTCTGAATAATTCATAATCGGAAATTCATAATCTAAATTTCGGCACCTTGCCTCACACACATCTTTGAAAATAAGATTGATCAGTAGTCTCATGATTCCTGGCACATATTTAAACGTCTTTATGGAAGAAGAATTAATACTAATAAATATTATTTTTCTTTTACTTTCGTTTTCACTTAATGTTTCCCAATTTGGAATTAAACTTTTAAGAATTTCCAACCACGCTATGTTTTTTTCCCTGTCATGGTAATCCTCAATGGATGTGTCCTATATTTCAATGCTTAAGATTAAATTTTCCGTGTCAGACATCACGCCAGCAGGTCACAACACGTCCAGGGGTTAGCTTCTTGCAGTGTCAACTGAAATAATTCATAATCTGATTCCAGTATGTGGGTGCCGCTCTATTAAAATGTATGGGAATACGCGCGTTATGAAATCATAATCTTAAATTTATCGATCCGGAATTCAGAACGCTCATCAGTATCATTCTTACAGATCGATCTGAGAAACATAATCTGAAAAAAATCAGAATGTGTACGTGGAGCATACTTACTGATATTGTATGGAATTCCAGTCTTTCTGAATTAATAATATGAATTCAGAAAGACATTCCGGCTGTGTGAGGCCGGAGGAGGTAATAGAATTGAAATTTTCACGGATTATGAATATCTGTTGCCGCTATAATAACAAATACTAAAAACAAAATAAAATTAAATAAATAAAATAAAAAATGAAGGGGGGCTCCCATACAAAAACATAATTTTCGGCATAATTTTGCTCTATAATGGTACGGAACCCTTCGTGCGCGAGTCCGTGTTATATGTGTTATCATCAGTCAGTCAAGGTGTGACGACGTGAGCCCTCACAAAGCTCAGCTTTTAGTAACCAGCACTAATTAAAATCATTAATACCTACATACTCGTATGAGCAAAATTTGTGCCAAAGGTTGACAACTACTTACACATTTTGTTAACAGTATGAATTACTACTTTTATACGCCATATCAGCTTTGAATTACAACTAATACGAACACTGCACACAAAATTTACCTTTTCCCTCTCTGATTTACGCCTATTTACAATAAAATATGCATAAAACACAACCAGTGGCCAATGCCGCACGTAGCGCGTCATCGTTTAGCAGGGCCGATGACGCTTATGGTGCGTCATCGAACAAAGTACTTGGCCTGTCGTAAGAATTTGTTGAAATGAAGGTGGCAACGAATCGGTTAATAACTACTCGTAACTAGCTGTATCATGAACGAGTGCGTTTACAATGTAGGCTCCAAAGCAATCACAGACTACTTAGAAGAACTAACGTTAAAGCAATATCATTCACCACTATACTTAACACTCTGTTGGGAAAACATAATTCTATGTTTCAATAATAGTAGCCTGTCACGCCAGAAACCAGACAGTAGGTAGGTAGGTACTAAATAGTCGAGCGTAGGTACTATAATAATTTACACGAATTAAACAAACCTTCTTCCTCTTTTTCCTAATCAAAATAGTTACGATTTTCACAGAAAAAATTCATGAATAAAATGTATTGTTACAGACCTGCAGCTGGCCGCGGAGCTGGGCAAGACTCTGCTGGAGAGGAACAAGGAGTTGGAGACAGCGCTGCGACAGCACCAGAATGTCATCGAGGATCAGTCACAGGAAATTGAGGTATGGCATCTAGTTTTGGATATTTTTGTCCGCTTAATACAAGCTATACCTAATACGTTGTTACTTGTTGCTCGTGGATTACGCGCCGCAATAATTGAATATATGTATTTTCGTATTTCATGGCATCACTGTACTTTTTCGGGATACCTATATAATTTATCAGGGCGAGCAAAGCCAGCCCTATAGTATACATATTATAGTAGAGGGGAGGGTGCTATTTTTGTAGTCACTCGAGGGTCATGGAGACCTAGTAGGTTTTGTACATTAGGTAAAGCTGATAAAAAAATAATATTTCCAGTACTTAACGAAGCAGACTGTCGCACTGCGCGAGGTGAACGACTCCCGGCTGAGGATATACGAGCAGCTGGAGGTCAGCATACAGGACCTGGAGCGCGCCAACCACCGCCTGGCCGTCGACCATGCCGCCGACAAGAAACACATTAAAACGTAAGTGTTGTAGAGCAGCTCTGGATTTATGTATAGGCAGTATAGGCCACGGCCTATGGGCGGCAGCGTCCTATGGCGTTCTGTGGGGGCGGCAGGGTCCTTTTTTTGCCGCAGGGAAATGCTTGATGCATTCCCGGCAAGCTGGGGGGGCGCTTAGATATGTGGGACTCCTCGGGTGCTGCGGTAAGGAGGAGGACCCTTGGTTACCCACTAAAACCCAACGGTGCCTCCTCTCCGCGTGTCGCTGAGCTGCTGGACCCGCCTGAGGCGATAACTGCAGTGCGGCGCGGCTGCATGGGGGCGGCAGGGTCCTAGGATGACGGCAGAGTTCGTACATAGGGGCGGCAACATTATAATGATAGCAATTATATTCAAGTCCATGCGATAGAGCATGTTGTGATTAGTCAATGTGCAAATTATTGAGTTCGGACTAAGTAACATAATATAATAGACCCAAAGCCATAACAGAAAATAAGTTTATTTCATCAGAAAAACACTTATCTTAAATACTAGCTTAAAATTGTAATTAATAGATAAGGTGAACGTAGTTTAAAGCTAAATATAATTTCCTGTAACAATGTCATGCTCAATGAAGCATCGTAATCAAGAGTTGACGACGTAGTCCGGTCTAATTAGAATAAAAAATAGGGGTGAGGTTACATTAATTCCGACAAGGCTGAAAATTGGTAAGATTGTTCGATACACTATAATAAAGGAAATGTGAAAAGTCCTCATCGATCCGGCACGTGCAAAAAAATTTTACTCGGGGTCAAAGGTTACAAACACGGGTTTTCCACGATTTTCAGCAAAACGGTAAGTTTTATCATAAGATCAGCTCAGACAAAATTTGTAGATCAGATAATTATCTATAAAAATGTCTTTATACTTTTTTTTCTAAGAGCCACCATTTTTGAGACATAATGATTCAAAAAGTGTGCTTAGCGCGTTTTTTTTTCAAGTTACACCTTTTAAGTGTACATCAACGATAAAACTCACTAGCGGTGTATCTAGTCTGATGTATGCGATACATCGCCGTGGACAAAAGTACACTTATACCTCAAACTCTTTCAACGTTTTGAATCGTTATATCTCAAAAATGGTGGCTCTTAGGAAAAAAAAAGAATTAAGACATTTTTATAGATAATTACCTGCTCTACAAATTTTGTCTGAGCTGATTTTATGATAAAACTTACCGTTTTGCTGAAAATTGCAAAAAAGACCTTTGACCCCGAGTAAATTTTTTTGCACGTGCCGGATCGATGAGGACTTTTCACATTTCCTTTATTATAGTATATTGAACAATCCTACCAATATTCAGCCTTGTCGGAATTAATGTAACCTTGGAAGTCTAAATTGATCGGAGTAACGCTATAACAACCTTAAATTAAAGTTGTCACGATTGCGTAATGATGAAACATTTTAATGTCCCTAAATAATATCTAGAAAAACTTAATTTGATGTTTTATGATTTCAGATTATGCAGTACAATCGAAACACTTGAAGCTAAGTGCGAAGATTTCCAGAAAACAGTCGACGACTTAAACGCGCAACTAGAAATCGTAAGGCGAAGAGCCGAAAGGAAACTCGAAAATGATAAACCGAAAGAAAAGGAACTAAAACCCACTACCAACGATGAGACCGTAGCTAAAACGAACAGTACCACCCCACAGAAGTCGACAGCTCCTCTTCCAGAACTAACGAAAGAAGACGAGGATCTACTTAGGTTAAGTGATGAACTTAGAGAGAACAAAGTGGCCTTCGCGCAGGAACAAAGAAGAGTTACGGAACTGGAAGAACAGCTGGCCTCGGTGATACAGGAGAACAATAGGCTACAAGAACAGTTGAGGAATTGGCACCTGAGAGAAGATGAGCCCAAATCGATGCACGAGGAATTCTCAATCCTTGAGGAAGTCAGGTAGTTATTTAGCTTACTTCTTAAATTGTATCGTAGAAAACCACATTCCACACACTAGTAACTATACCTTAAAAGCGACCTTTACCTTTGTACATAAATATATTATAAACAAACCATAAATTAATAAGATACTCAGAAACAGACAACATAATAAAGAAAATGACCAAATCATTAAAATACACAATAGGTCATGAATAAACAATAAACAATAATTTAAATATAAAAACAATACATTAAATACAAAGACAAAGGAGATAAATTAATTTGAAACAATAGCAAAAAAATACTACGACAGTTATCGTTTTGACTCATTACTGTTTACTTTTACGTTTCTTTGTAACAAAGCACCATAATATATTATATTCAAATAGCGAATCAAAAATTTTAACTGCCATTTTCAGACAAGGACAACTATGCATCAGGTGCCTAAGAGGAATAGAGAGGGACGATATGTCGTCTATGCTCGACGGAGACGACGACGACCGAAGTGCAATCAGCTCTCTCATTCTCACACCCTCAGGCCGACAGAGCCCAAGAGACGACCAAGTCACCAACAAACTCGTCAAATTCGACGTAAGTTCCTTCCGCTTTCTCTCCTATATTCTGTCTTCTCTCTTGTAGACTAGATATCTGTTGCTTTCTATAACAGTATTAACTCACACTTCAGTTTCTTGCATTCTCACTAATCACCACTAAAACTGTGTCCGATTGTGTACTCGTGGTTAGTGTAAGAGCCCCTGTTTACGTGGTGTTTTGATCGTTCTAGGCGACAAAACTTTTCCAACTGCCTCTGATGTTGTTGATCACGCTTTGCATATGCATTATGAAGCGCATCTGCAGTAGTTTTCTTTGGATATATCGTATGTAGTCGAAGGTATGTCCATTACTGACTATTTGTCTAAGAGTGCACGCCGCATCATCGAGGTGATGGTTTGTAATTTGTCGTGTTATTGATATTAACGATAAACTAATATTAACTCTCGCTAACTATATTATATGTAACTAACTAATCATTAACGTGTGCATTTCTTGAGACTGCTGATTATATTTATGTATTTACCTATCATTAGTCTAGTAATGGGTGTAGTTTTGACTAATTTGTGTTGTATCATGTCGTCGTCACTAAGGTAGTACTCAGTATTCACCTTTTCAACGGCTTAACAAAGTAATTACATGTACATGGTAATTGCCCTCTATAATGTCCAGATCTTCTTGTAGCTATATTAAAAAATTCACCTTTCCTATATCATACCACTCATAAATTGTCAAGTCTAATTAAAAATTCAGCCAATCGTCCATCCCATTCCACTAGGTTAATTCTCCATCAAAATTCATCCCGATGCTAGTACTACACAAAATTGCAACCGTCGAACACATCCGACACCTAACATTGACTTTCAATTTTCCCAGAACGCCAAAGAGAAACTACTTCAAGGCATATGGGCGAACAAGGAGGACGGCCACGACAACCCGTACCGGGAGCTGGTCCAGAAGTACGAGGCGCTGCTCGAGGTGCAGCTGTCCCAGGTGAAGACCATGCGCAAGAACAAGACGATAGCGCCGGCCGGCGCACAGACCGGCCCGCTCTCCCTGCAGGACGAGCTGCAGGTCTCCGCCGACTACGCCCGCTTCGGCGTCAAGGACACCGACGACGAGAGCGGCCACGGGGAGGAGCCCAAGGACCGGCAGAAGACCGAGTCCTCCCGGAAGAAGATCATCCGGACCCCCGACTTCTCCGAGGCCGAGACCTCCAGCTCCGGCTTCTCGGACGAGACCAGCAACAAGGCCACGCAGACCGAGCGCGAGCGGCCCGGCTCCTTCCTCTGCACCATCGCGGACGGCGAGGCCTACCGCTTCAGCATCTACGACGACGTCAGCCCCATGGACAGCCGGTTCCGCAACCGGCCCGAGTACCGGGAGCTGTTCAAGGAGATATTCGCCATCCTCAAGAAGGCGGCTGAGAACAGGGACGAGGGCGAGCGCCTGCCGCTGCTCGACGACACGACCGCGGGCAAGGTGCCGCCCGTCACACCCGCCGCCGACGAGCCCTCTCCCGCCTTCACCGATGACACCCAGAGCGTCCTGTCCTCCGTCATGTCCGAGCAGTCGATTCCAGTGTCCGACGTCACCGGCCCGGAGGCTCGCCCGCAGGAGGAGGCCGACAAGGCCGACAAGGTCGAAACGACGAAGCCGCCCGAGAAACCGAAGAAGGTGGCGATCGAGAACGGGCGAGACGCCGGGCCGGCGGGGGCGACCACCAGCGACAAACCCCAGGAAGATAAGAAGGAGCAGGAGAAATCAAAGGAGGCCGAGAAGGAGGCCGAGAAGGAGCGAGTCCTGACGCCGCTGGTGCGCCAGCCCCTCGAGTACATAGCGGCCACTAGAAAGAAGTCCAGACATCGGAACAGGAAGCACAGCCAGGACCGGCAGGGGGCCGACTCGCCGGTGTTCCCGTCGCCGCCCAAGATCACGTACCAGAAGTCCTCGAGCAAGAAGCGGCGCGACTACCGGCCGATCGAGGTGAGCCCGCTGGTGCGGACGGCGGACGCCGAGTGGAACGGCACCACGCTACAGTTCTACAACCGCAGCATCGACTCGCCCACGCCCAGCGCCGGCGGCCGCACCGGCAAGATCTACCAGGGCTGGAACGCCGAGACCGACTCGTGGGACATCAAGCAGAGCACCGCGTCCCAGGAGATCCACAAGCTGCGGAAACTGGAGCTGTCCTACGCCGAGGTGCTGCGGAACGCCGACAAGACCAAGAACCGCCGCAAGAAGCACCAGTAGTAACTGCCGGTGAAACTGTTTTACCCCTCGACCCCCTCTCGCCGAGAGAGCGAAGTGATCAAACGCCATTTTGTCGTTGCCAACTGGACAATTTTAGTTTAGGAGTTTTGTGATCTGCTAGCGTTACTTTTTAATTTTTATCACAATCCATATTTGGTTGCCATATATACGTTTCATTTATGAATTATGATACATATATTTATTCAACTCATCATTTCTCAATAGCCCGGGGCAGTCTGGTTTATTTGTTATAAATTACTGTCTATTGAACTAGGTCCATACGTACTTTACAACTATGTCGCATATAGCTCATATCTATTATCCTAAATACCTTTATAATTTTGGTATTTATTTAACTCAATCTGCACTATCATAGTTTCCACTGTATTATATTTTGTTACGATCAATTTTAATACGATCACCTGATAAAATTGTTCGCAGACTTGCCTCGGAAGACACTATTTATTGGATAGATACCCTCCGATCATTAGAGAGTAACGTAAAACCGCAAAATATCTGCATTTAATAGGAAAGACGAAAGCGAAACAAGCTTATTTTTATTGCATTTGATAAAAATTTTAAAAATTCAAACCGAATGAGTTTTTCTTTTAAATTCATTCTTATAATTGAGTCACTACTTTAATATTGTATATTATATATTATTTTATTATGTTACGAACTTTAATTTGTAAATATTCTAAGTTATGTTAATTTGCCATGTCTGCGAGTATGAACTTCAATTCTTTTTGAACGTGTGCTGGATTATTTAACAGAGAAGGTATGAAATTAAAAAATGCATTGAATATAAATTTGTTTTTTATTTACTTTCTTGATAATAGGTAAGTATTTATCAGTCACAGTCGTCGTAGGTAACGGCCCAAAAATTGCTGAAATCCTCAATAATAATTATTATACATACCTACTTACACCGATTATTTATAATTTTGAAACAAAATACCGATGTACTTAATGGAAACGGATTTTTACTCGTTCTTAAGAATTATTCTTTTATAAGACTACTAGCGACCCGCCCCGGCGTCGCACGGGTATAAAATATATAGCCACTGAAAAAAGATTAAAATCGATAGCCTATGATGCTTCACGTGGTCTACTTCTTATCTGTGCCAAATAACATAAAAATTGCTCCAGTAGTTCGCGAGATAAGCCCTTTCAAATAATTTCCCCGTTTTACCACATTCTCCTATTAGTCGCGTTATAAAATATAGCTTATAGCCTTTCTCAATAAATGGACGATCTAACACTGAAATCATTTTCCAAATCAGACCAGTAGTTCCTGAGATTAACGCGTTCAAGTTAGAGCTTTCAAATAATTTTCCCCGTTTTTTCCACATTTTCCTCTATATTTTCTTCGCTCCTATTAGTCTTAGCGTGTCGATAAAATATAGCCTTTAGCCTTCCTCGATAAATGGGCTATCTAACACTTAGTAGGTGAGGTAGTGCTAGCGTTTGCAAAGTCATTTCATACCGACCAAATTTTTGTCCAGCGCGAGCGGTAGCTT
The DNA here is from genome assembly GCA_937595015.1 of Polyommatus icarus. Classification (NCBI taxonomy): domain Eukaryota; kingdom Metazoa; phylum Arthropoda; class Insecta; order Lepidoptera; family Lycaenidae; genus Polyommatus; species Polyommatus icarus. The sequence goes on along the minus strand of OW569332.1, from coordinate 1,161,558 downwards.
AATATTTATCAATCAATATAATCAGCGTCAGTCGCCGCACCCGTGGTGGAATGTTAACTGAGAGTATTTCAAAGTTGTAAAAAAAATAGTTACGAAAAGTGATTTTATACCGAATGAAATTTGATGGATGATTATTGAGGTCATGTTTAACCAAAAAATCACCGTCAGCCGTATTGCAGACGGGGGATTCAACGTCAATCGCGTTATTGAACATGTAAAAATTTTTTGAATATAAAGTCATTTTATACCGTACAAAATTTATATATGTGAATGTTTCTTCGTTGTAAATAATAAATGAAACCGTCAGTCGCTAATACGATGGTGGAAAAACGGTCAGCCAGCGATGTAAGTTATGACCAATATAGCCCTACTTCGCGTTCAATGTATCCTAGGGCGTCGCGTAGACGACATTGTATAATCTAGATATGAACCTTTATTGGGTGCGAATTGGGATCGTTTTAATGTCAATTCAATACGATTCCCAACATCAACTTTGAGATGCTCTCAATTTTTATTCCACCCATTATGAAGTGGCTGACGATCAAAGCTGTTATGTATTAGTGAAATACTATAATAATTATTGTAACGATTTTCGCTCGGTATGAAATTACTTTTTAAACTGAGCGCGACCTCCCCTACTAACTGAAAAAATTATAAAAATCTGTTACGTAGTTTTAAAGATTAAAGGGAACAAAGGGACATGAGGGAAAAAAACGACTTTGTTTTATAGTATGTATAGCTGATAATATAGAAATAGATTGTGCTATAGCCTATAATTGCATAATTTACCTACTTACTTCACTTCAAAATTTTTATACTTTTGAAGGCAGTGCCCGCCTCGCCAACGTATAGTGACTACAACCTACGTGAATACATCGTGATTAATACTATATTTTCTCATTGTAAATAACCCGATAGTCAGAATATACCTACCGCCTCGCAAATTTACACCCGCTTCGCAAATCGCAGCCCTTGACTCATAGGGGAACACAATGATATTCTACTAAATACAGATCTGTTACGTTCATACTATCTTCCAGCTTAAATTGCTTCCAAACAATTTTCAAATTCAAATACGTACTTACCTCTGTCATATCTAAAGGTTACCATAGTTACAACAATTAATGCGACAGATAATAGGTACGTAATGAATGGTATAGAATAGAATAACTATATGTTTTGAGCATAAAGTTAATATACCTATCGGAATAGAGAAACAAAGGCCTGAGCAAGCGAGATGTCACTATCAGTAACACTGCGTGGCAGAAAGAGAAGCGTGATTTGAGGTTGCATAGCTTTTTTTTCATCTGTTTGACAGTCTGTCTGCCCCTGGGCCGATCGTTGTCAATTTGGGCTCTCAGAAAAATTGTGATTTTAAGTTAAATAATGAATAATTTTTAGAAATACTGCTCTAGAAACATGGTTAAGTGTTTGTGGAATGATTCTGGATCCACACATCGAAAAAACCCGGACAAATATTCATTTCATATTCTACATCGACAGGACTTAGTTTTAAGTTTATTTATCCCAATTCCCTACGAGTTATTGGTATTGATTTATCAAGTTCACTTCTATAAATGTTTAATTATATGGAAAACATAACTTGACTAGCCATGGTGCACAATTTAAGGATATTTTGTGTAAACAATTTTCATCTATTTTACACTAGGGCTGTATCAAGTTATCGATAAGTTGCGTCGATATGAAAATATTTTTTAGTTAAGTATACTAATTATCTGGGAATGTTGAAATGATAACATACTCATCCGTAGTTTATAATTAGTTTAAGTATATTAATATACTATCATACATAATTTATCGTTTTTAAGGTTCCGCACCCAAAGGGTAAAAATTAAGTCCTAGTAGTGGGGTCCCGCAGCCCGCTCTACTACTAAGACTTCGTTGCCTGTCCGTCTGTCCATCTGTCCGTCCGTCTGTCTGTCTTCAGGCTGTATAACAAGAACCACTATAGTATAGTAATAGACTTCTGAAATTTCCACAGATGTAATGTCATTCTACATCCAATATGGCTGCTCATCCAAGATAGGGAAATAGTTGAAAGCACTTCTGCAAGATGGGCATCAAATAAAAGGGCTCAGTAGGCTCATTGAGAGTGAATTGAAAATTAATAGGGTCTAGTGAAGTCGTGTCGTGTCGTGTACGTACTGATGTCACGTGACGTAACCTGTCGTGTCGAATCGTGTCATAACATGTCGTGTCGTATCGTACCGGGATTCAGAAAATGCCCGGTTGAAACCGGTCACCCTTCATGCGCGAGTCCGACTTACACTTGGCCAATTTTTCAGATTTCCTGCTGACCTGGATTCCAGAAATTCATGGCTTAAAATAATTAACCGTCCAAACTGGACTCCGAAGAAAAATTCATGCATACTTAATTATGCAGCAAGCATTTTGAAGAAAATTCACATTTTACTTCAAAATTACAATTTTATTATATTGTATCTATGCAGTTTTATTTTATCCCATTTTATAATGCCCGCTGTACACTCTCGCCGAGAACTCTCGGGCGAGAGTCTCGTGCGAGAGCCCCTTGCCCGAGTGCGATCATGTACATTCTCGCTTAGTTCAATCGCAGATAAGAACTCAGAGAAGATGGACGAAAACGACCATTCACCATTCACCATGCATCGAAAGATATCATTGTAATCCGAAGATTTATAATCATATTTCATTTTATTTCACATAGATGATGACTGATAATGACGTTTATTATTGTTATTTTTCTGTTCTACACTGTCCAACGGCGGGACTAGTACTGAAAGACGCGAGAGTGTACAGTAGTGCGCTCGTTTTCCTCGCGAGACCCTTTGTCTCGGGCGCAAAATACCGACAACGGACCGAGAGGGTCCGAGACAGGCGAGACGAGGCGAGCGCACCCATTTACACTCTCGCACTCGGGCCGCCTCGCTGTGTCTCGGCGAGAATGTACAGCCGGCATTATGTTTACAATCTTACAATTATTAATCCATGATCGATATTTTGTCGAATTACAAGATGTTTGTACATCACTGACACGCACACGTAAACATAATTGTATACACAGATGTAAATCAAATTTTGGTTAAGCTTGACAGCTCGGGATTGTTTCTCTATTCCGATAGGTATATTACCTTTATGGTTTTGAGATGGTTTTGAATTGCACTTGACAGGCGCATCGGCGCGCATGCGCGACAAAGAATAAGAGAATATTGTTATTGTTGAACAGAAGAGACATTGAATAAAACTAATTGTTTGTTAGATTATTTTTTATTAAACTTTGTGCTATATTCTATACATATTATAATAAAGTCGTAGGAAAACAAAAGTACACATTGAATATTTTTTAAAATATTAGTACTTGGGGTATATTATAACGTGTAAATTTTTGTTTCTTTGTATTTACATAATATTTTTTTAGAGTAATTACTTTAGGATCGGTCGTATGCCCGGGCTAAATATGTATATTATATTAATTAGTAGGTTTTTTTTAAATTAAATAAGAGGGCAAACGAGCAAACGGGTCACCTGATGGTAAGCAACTACCATCGCCCATGGACACTCGCAACATCAGAAGAGCTGCAGGTGCGTTGCCAGCTTTAAAATAAGGTAAGAAATGAAAGAACATAATATGTAAGAGTTACTTTTACATTAATTGAAAATTTTAACACCAAAATATTTAAGTAATAATAAATATCTATATCTATACATATTATTATAAAATAAGGTCGCTTTTTTCCCTCATATCCCTTTGCTCCCTTTAGTCTTTAAAACTACGCAACGGATTTTAATGATTCTTTCAGTATTAGAAAGCCTATTTATCGAGGAAGGCTATAGGCTATATTTTATTACGCTAGGACTAATAGGAGCGAAGAAATATAGGAAAATGAGGAAAAAACGTCGAAAATTATTTGAAAGGGCTAACTTGAACGCGCTAACTACCTACTGGTCCGATTTGAAAAATTCTCTCAGTGTTAGATATTATAGCCCCTTTATTGAGGAAGGCTATAGGCAATATTTTATCATGCTAAGACTAATAGGAGAATGTGAAAAAATGAGGGAAATTATTTGAAAGGGCTTATCTCGCGAACTGCTGGAGCAATTTTTATGTTATTTGGCACAGGTTCAGGTAAGAAGTAGACCACGTGAAGGATCGAGGCTATCGATTTTAATCATTTTTTACTACATAAAATACATATTTTATGTACCTTCAAAAAGATTTAATTTATTTCTTTTCTGTCTCTTTGAAATTTTTTGTATTTCCGGATTATTTTTATGTGCCAAATGGAGACGAATATTTGTGTATTTATCAATTACTAGATGAAGCCCGCAACTCCGTTGCACCAAAATTTGTTTATCGCGCGGGAACCGTACATTTTTCCAGGATAAAAACTATCATGTGTCATTTCCCGGGACTCAAGGTATCTCCATGCCAAATTTCAGCAAAATCGGTTTAGCGGTTTGGGTGTGGAGAGGTAACAGACAGACAGACAGACAGACACACTTTCGCATTTATAATATTAGTATGAGATGAGCTCTATGATTATAAATAGGGGTCTGTTATTTTGAATGTTCTAAGGGGGGTATTAGATTATCATTTATATTGGATCCTAGATCATTGGGTCATTTATATTGGATCATGTAATATAGATAAATGATTCATTTCTTCCTTGATCATAGATTTTTAACATTTGCTGAGAGATTGGATCCAATACGGTCATAGAAATTGGTGTTGCCAGTTATTTAATATAAAAAAAGAGTTTTTAATTTCTTGTTCGTTAGTATGTTTCAAATAATGTAATGTAATTCTTTTTCTAATTATATACTTGAATAATTTTGCTGAAATAACAAAAAACAAGCCATATTAAAAATGACGATGTCTTTTGACAAATCGAATTCTCTGAGATCTAGTAACACTGATGTCAATACCTGTCAGCGTTAGCGCTCCCCATTAGCTATTGAAACAACATATGACGTAAAATAGGATTAATGTTATATGATAATGTAATATGCAGATATGATCAAATGATAATTTTTATTGGATCCTATATAATATGATCCTGTAAATGATTCAATATAAATGATAATGTAATACCCCCCTAAGAGCGAGTCAAAAACATTGGAATTCAAAAATGATTTTAAAATGCGATACTTCAATTGTTTTGCTTCATCATTGGTAGCAAAATGTACTCCTCATTCATTTTACAGTACAGTACAGTTGCATAAGACATCGCATAGCGTATAAAAATAGAATACAAATAAACTGCAATTGTAGGCATTTAAGTCACCATCTAACAGTCATGTGGCGAGTCTGCACTAACTACTCTATGGCTGCAGCAGCGCAACCATCCTTATCGTTCTTGCGTCAAAACCATATCGCTGTCACTTTCTTCGCCTGAACCATGGCGGAAATTCGATTTTTTCAGATTGTTCGAAAAAATAATTGAAAATGTAATCAATCGAGGTATTTATTGCATTCTTATAAGTGGTAAGAGATTCCATGTGTTTTGTTTACTTTGGAGCCATAGTTCGTACAATTTCTAAATACACACGACGGCATTTTCAATTTATTTTGGTACTTGACAAGACGCGGTACGTTCGTGAAGTGCGTTCGATGGTTCTGTTACAACGCACAAGGATTTTGGCTTTTTAAAAAAAACAATTTTGATTTTTGATGCACACGTCTAGCGCGGTTGGATACTGGATGGAGAGTGTGGGACTGGGAATGCAACCGAAGCTGCTACACAAAGGAAATGCTGGATAGGTAGGAAAGGGGCTGACTAAGGGATGTTACATACATACTAAAGCTATAACACCTCCCCGGGGTAGAATAAACTTCAGGGGCCTATGTTCCTGAAGTTTAGAAAAGATTAAGAAATTTAAATATTGATTCTAATGCTTGGTGAGGGTATTTCACGTGAAGGAGTTTTTCTATTGCTAGGTGTGACTATGGAATTTTCATCAACATTTCTTTTTGAATCAACTGTGTCGGAAGTAGCTGAATCTGGTATTATAGCATTAGTAGTATTTTGAGGTGATTGAAAGGGCCTAGGAAAACGATAGGATAGACGGTGCTCTTTAATGTAAAAATATAACCTAATTACAAAATAGGTACACATTAAAATTAACATTACAATTAAAACAATTGAATAATGGGTCCCATATTTTATTATTGGTTGCTGATTTAATATTTCATCTGTTTCTTTCAATAAGGAATTAAATTTAGAATTTGCGTCTGATGTAAGAATGTCTAAATCAATATTTTTAAGTTTAATAGGGGACTCATCACGGACTTTAGGGATCTTATCTAGAATACAACAAGGATCCTTAATTATATTAAAAGTAGGGTGAAAAACTGTAACATTAAGTTTAACATCAGCATATCTAGGTATTAATTTTGTATTTTTACAGAATGCTACACAATTTTGCGGCACCTTCAAGATACCTGTACCAATTACATCTAGCTCTATGATTTTTTGGTCAATACAGTCAAGATATACTTTAATGTTTTCGGATTGTACATATATCCAATTATTATCGGAAATCGGTTTCCATACGTTGAGTATTCCACTAATAGAATCGGTTTGACACTGCACTGGTAACACACTGATAACTTTTGACATTAACTCACTTTCACAACTGGGGTTTGCACTTGTTGGGGAGACGGTCATCACATTGCAGATGTAGTCGTCGACGTCGATTGCCAGACAGTCCGTGAGTGAATCGAGTTTACAATATTCTGATTTATCTCTGGTCATTGCGATAAATTTACTACTGGGCCTAATAAGACTAAAAGTGTCTGGTTTAACATCATCATGCGGCATTGGTAATGCTATATTATGATATAGATCATACAGTTTAGGGGACACCAAAGGTAATCTTATTACAAATACTATCTTAGTGTTTAGGCTAAAACAACTTATACTAGACACATTTAATAGTTTATAAATGTTTCTTAATTCTAAACTTAAAGGTAATGTAACGTCAGCTGGTAGGTGCCTATAGTTGTCGACGAGCTCTTTATACAACTGTTTTGGGGGCAAAATAGCTGGATGTAAAATGTTTCGGCTACCAAAAAGAATGGCATTTGTTATATCTTCCATTTGGAAAGACAGTGTTAGTAGTGATGCTTCCAGATTTGTTAATATAGAATCAATGCTAGTTTTAAAGTTAAGTTCCATAGAATTTTTTGAAATATTTTTCATCTTTAGTGAGAGGTCGTCGACAGCCTCAGTAAGACTAATTTCATTGAGCTTTATTTTAAAAAGTGTATCGTTAAATTTTGACAAAACTGAAGTTGTAACCAATATGTTTTCTTTTATCAATAAACTTAGTCTTTTTTCGTTATCCTGTACATCTCGTATGGCGTTATCGTATCTGATAGCGTCATCTTCGTTTAAAGTACCAAATACTGTTTTAGACAAAGATCCTACGGCACCTATCCAAGCACGTTTAAATCTCTTATTACTAATAAGATGTGAAATGGAAGAATATTCCGAAACAACATCATTGTATCTTACGCTAAGTGGCTCCAGAATATTATGGCATTCCAGGTCTTTTATTGTTTCAATTTGAACTTGATTACATAAAAACCGTACTGTACCTAAGATTGAGTTAATCATCTCAATGTTCGGTTCCATATATGATATATCATAAGGTGTGATAAGATCTAAGCGGCCAACATTGATCTTGAGTTCGCCAATTGGATCAAAATATATGCCCGGACTCGTGTCGATTCGACGGGTAAACTCCTGAAGAGCGTGAGCCAGTATGCTGTAAGGGAAGATGATTGCTTCCGTTAGGTATTTCCTTATCGACTAAGGTAAGTATGTATAATGTATAATAGGTAAGTAATATATATATTGTATAATTTTGTATAAAGTGTAAATTAAATATGTAAATAATATAACCCTTTTCTTTTCCTTTTCAGGTTTTCAGGTTGGAGTATCTCCTTGGATCTCTGCAAGTTTTACTTCGTCATAATGGTGTTTAACATGACGTCTGTTAATTAGTAGCGACAATGTGTGATTGCCGTGTACTTTAACTACCTTGTACGGCCCTTTCCAAACAGGAGATAGGGCTTTTCTTAGTCTTAAATGATTTTTGAGATATACAAAATCTCCGACTTTATATTCTACTGGGCGAGTATGTGAGTCATAGTAATCTTTTGATGTTTGTTTAGACTTTCTAATATGTTCTAAAGCATTTTCGTGGGAATATTTTAAACGGTGTTGCAACATTTTAACGTATTCCGGGTAGGTCGTGGATGATGTATCGTCGTAAACTGATGTCGGGATGTGGGCTTTGTGTCCGAATAATAATTCATAAGGTGAATAATGCGTAGTGGAATGTACAGTGGTGTTATATGATAATACAGCTGTATATACGTAGCGAGCCCAATTGTCCTGATTTTCATTAATATATGATTTAAGGTATTCTTTTAAAGTGGAGTGCGATCTCTCCAAAGCACCTTGAGTTTGGGGATGATAAGGAGATGAGAAAAGATGTTTGATTTTGAACAGTTCACATGTCTTACTAAATAACTCTGCAGTGAAATTTGTGCCCTGATCTGTGAGTATGCGCTTGGGAATTCCGAATAATGAAATGCAGTGTACGAGACACTCACTGGTTTCTTCAGCGGTGATGCTCCGCATCGGATATGCTAAGCTAAATTTTGTAAGGTCGTCTTGCATCGTTAAAATGTATTTCAATTTTGCAGGGCCGCATTCGGGAAGAGGTCCCACAATATCTATTGCCAACCTTTCGAAAGGAGATGTTGAAGTAGACGTAATAACCATGGGTGCGCGATTAATTTTTCTTAAGGCCTTATTTGTTTGGCATGATGAACAATTTTTTACATAATTTTCGATATCGCTACGCATGTTTGTCCAAAAATACTTTTCTTTAATGCGACTAAGCATTCTGCTCTGCCCTAAATGTCCAGCAATAGGAATATCGTGATTTTCTTTAAGAATTTTTTGGATTTCAGATGGAACAGGATAAATCAAGCTATTATGGTAAATGTGGATGGAAATATTTGTTCCGTCGAAAATGTGACCAAGTATATTATATATTTTTACAAACGATATCCTATCAAAAGGGTTTCGGAAGTCTGTTATACTAATATCATTAACGGTTGGGTGATTTATCATTATTTGATCTCTTATAGTTTTGAGCGATTTGAATATGTCCGGGTAAGTGCAAGAATCGAAATGGTGTACTTTTGTAAACAGGAAAATATATATTTTATTATTGTATTCGAGTGACAAATATTCAAATAATGTCCTTTCAAGTTTTTCGAAGTCGTTGCGTATAGATGCAGGACAATTGTTGATAATTTCTTGGACGTAAGGTATATTTTCGTCCATGTCTATTGAAGTTGGTATAATTATGATCTTATAATTACTTTTCAGGATGCTGCTGTTATGTTCTAAAATTCGGGTATTAAAAGATCTAGAAGGTGATTTAAGGAAATTGTTATAGGTTTCATCCGGTGTCGTTGACCGTTCTTGAGGTGCAGAAGGCTGTTCCGACTGATCAGTTGGCACCAAGGGAGCGTGACTAACTACAGGGCTATCGATTTCGGGTTGTACAGTAGTTTGTCTACTGGTTGACGGTTGTGGATCAAATGTCAAATTCAAGTCAGGGTCAAGATTGTCAGTTACAGGATTTTGAAATTGCTGATTTAGAGGATCGGATTCAACCGGAGTAGGAGGGTTCAGTGGTGAGAAGTCTAAGTCTTTTTCGTCTATTGGGCTAAACGTTATTGTGGTCCATTCGTTATCATTGAAAACGTCAGAATATGGCTCTGTAGGGGGTATAGGATTGTTATTTTCAGTTGGTGTAGGATTTTCAGGATATATGGGATTAACTGGATATCTTGATAGGGCGTCCGCTGCTGAATTGAGCTTTCCTTTCCTATACACTATTTCATAGTCATATTCTTCGAGCTTGAGACGCCATCTCTGTAATTTGCTGGACGGATCTTTATGATTGAAAAGCCATTTTAAAGGCCTGTGGTCAGTAACTATCTGGAATTTTTGTCCATATAGATACGGTCTAAACTGTTTACAACCAAATAGGATGGCTAGCAACTCCTTCTCTGTCGTACTATAATTACTCTCGCTCCTGTTAAGGGTTCGAGAGGCATAGGCTATGGGGCGTTCTTGACCTAAGGGGCCTTGGGAAAGGACAGCTCCGAGAGCATAGTTTGAAGCGTCTGTTGTTAGTATAAAGGGTTTGGTATTGTCGGGATAACATAGGACGGGTGCGGAGGTAAGTTTATTTTTAAGTGCTTCTAGGGCTAGTTGCTGTTGGTTTTCCCAAATAAAGGGCTGATCCTTCTTTAAAAGGTTGGTTAGAGGTTTAGCTAGTTTCGAAAAATCTGGGATAAATCTTCGGTAATAGGATACTAAGCCGAGGAAGGATTTGACGTCTTTAGGACTTTGCGGGATAGGAAATTCGACAACAGATTTGATATTATTAGGGTTTGGCTTAACGCCATCTTCTGTGATAATGTGGCCTAAATATAAAACTTCACGACGCAGGAATTCGCACTTGTCGGGTTGCAACTTCAGGTTAAATTTTCTTATTCTTTGGAAAATGAGTTCTAAATTTTTAATATGTGATAACAAGTCGTGAGAATAACAGATAATATCGTCCAAATAAATAAAGCAACGTAAGCCTTGCAATCCGGAAAGTGCGTTATTCATTAGTCTTTGAAAGGTTGCCGGTGCATTTTTCAGTCCAAACGGCATCCTTAGAAATTGATAGTGACCTTCTGGTACAGTGAATGCAGTTTTGGATTTGTCTTCTTCATTTAAAGGGATCTGATGGAAGCCTGATGCTAAATCTAACGTGGAAAAGTAAGTACTTTGACCCAGTTGGTCCAGGATTTCAGTAATTTGGGGGATAGGATATGTGTCACCAATAGTCACGTCATTTAGTTTCCTGTAATCTATCACGACTCTCCATTTTTGAACGTTTGACGCATCTAGTTTCTTTGGTACCACCCAAATCGGGGAAGACCATGGTGAATTGGATGGTTCAATTATGTTTTGATCCAACATTTTGTTGATTTGATTACGGACTTCTGCTTTATGCACCTCAGGAAACCGGTAAGTTTTCGTGTGGATCGGGATGTCGGTAGTAGTTTTAATTTCATGTTTAAGAGCATTTGTATAAGTAAGCTTTTCATCAGGTAAATGAAATATGTCTGAATAATCAGAACAAAGCTCCATTAATGCATTAGCCTCTTCTTCATTAAGGTGTGTAGTACGTAATTGTTGTAGAACTTTTTCAGTGCGTTTTGTAAAATTAGGAGGTGAGCTACTTAAATGATTTACAGAGGCAGTGTGACAACAGTTTAAATTATTGGATTCTATCGGTATTATTTTTAAATTAAGATTTGAATTAAGAGTAACTTTTTTTCCTGAAAGATTGACGACGGACAAATTTATTCTGTTATTTTGCTTTACACTAACAACACAGTTTGCAATTAATAAGGAGTCAGAAATTTTTTGATCTAAAATAAAACCTTCCTTTATTTCAGGATTTGATACTGAACACTCAATAATTTGTTCGGTCCTGGGTGGAATCAGATATGCTGGTTCATTGAAATTTAGTTTTAGTGATGATTCACCGATATAAAGTAGGTCCTTGTTATAGTCTATGTTACAGTTAAGAGTATTGAGCATATCTGACCCGATAATACCATCGTAGGGTAAATGGATTTTATCGACAACGTGAAATGTGTGAGATACGGAGGATTTTTGGATTTTTAGCTTGAGTTCAAAATGTCCATTAGTAAGGATAGGATTTTCGGAGGAGTCAATGCCTTTGAGTTGGATAAATTCTTTTTTAAGGGATGGATGAATCTGTAGGCAGGAATGTTTAATTAGGCTTACGGATGAACCTGAGTCTACAAGCAAGGATATAGGAAGTTTGGATATAGAAGTTTCGACTAGTACATAAGGTAAGAGCATAATGCTTGGGTCATTAGTAATTTCAAATGTTGACAATGTTTTATTTTTTTGATTCGGCGAATTATCAGTGATAAAGGAGACTTCAGTTTGGGGCTGGTTACCCTGTCGCGTGTCTATAGAGGATACAGTGGATGATTTAGTATTTTTATAAATTAAGGAGTCTTCAGTTTGGGGCTGGTTACCCTGTCGCGTGACTCTAGAGGAAACAGAGGATAATTTATTATTTTTATTAATTACGGAGTCTTCAGTTTGGGGCTGGTTACCCTGTCGCGTGACTCTAGAGGAAACAGAGGATAATTTATTATTTTTATTAATTAAGGAGTCTTCAGTTTGGGGCTGGTTACCCTGTTGCGTGACTCTAGAGGAAACAGAGGAAACAGAGAATAATTTTGTGCCGGTTTGAAGTTTTTTAGGTCCCGCACGGCAACAGGACGAGACGCTTACACGTTTTTTGGTCCGATATCGACAGTGTCGTAGCCTTCAGTAGGGTTAGTGTCATCGACGGAATCAATTTCGGCAGGTTCGGATATGAAATTCACCCGTTGCGATCTCGGATTTTGATTGAGCCTAAATCTTTCATTATTAAATTGACGCTTCCTACAATCCTCTAGGGTGTGTCCGGGTGCCTTGCAGTATCTGCATATGACCTCTGACCCACTGCTTGTTTGATTAGGTTGTGGCGATCGCGGCTGCATATTATTACGATTGAATCTAAAGGCTGGTTGGTTGCTAACGAAATTACCGGGGTTTGGCTTAATCATTCGCGGTCTTTCTGGTCGCGGTTGCGATTGAGAATTTTTATAAATAAATTGTTGGAGTTTTTCCTCGGATATGGCAAAATTCACTGCTTCGTTAAGAGTACGTGGTGCTTTGCACCGGACGATGTTTGAAATTCTCGGCGTAAGACCCATCTGGAAGTGATGAAGTGCTAGTTCCTCCATCGCAGCTGTACGACCTATCATTTCCCTACTTTTATTTCCATGGGCAATTGAAATTTCTGTTAATAGTTGTGACAAACACGTTTCTACCCTTAGGGCATATTGGCTCACGGGTTCATTAGTTTGCTGTCTACATTCTTGCAGATCGGTTAGTAAGTGGGCGTAGTGTTTGCGCTCACTAAATTGCGTCTTTAAGAATTCTTTAAGTTGCGCCCAATTAACGAATTCCTTAATAGAACATGCAGTTTGTGCTCTCCCTTGTAATTGGCATAAAATGTATTTAAATATAATATCTTTTTGATTATCTGTAGCGAGATCGTGGGCATTGCTACAATTTACTAGAAAAGAATTTAGTGATTCCCTAGCACCGTCGTAAGGCTTTATAAATTTTAATAATGTTGATAAATCTAACTCTACCTTAGGTGCAGCAGTATTTTTAGTTTTTTTCTGGGACCTAGTGACCGGTCCCGGTTGGGAGGACGGACCTGATTCGTCATCCATGTCATTCACATTTATTTCAGGTCTTTCAAATTTAGGGCTAGGGGCTCTAGATTCCGACATCTTAAATTATATTTTATAGAAGTTAGTTGTAATTTCTTTAAAACAAAACAAAAATATTTCTTAATATTAAATTGCAATGACCAGAAATAGAATAGTAAATCACTCACAGGAATCTGGCTGCGGCGATGCACCTTATCATGTTTAGACTGGAGCTCGGCTTATCTCGATGCAGTCGTCGGGCTCGGCGGGTCAGGTTACTTCGGCGAAATGCACGACGTATTTCAGTACGATTAAAGTTCGAATATTTAACTAGACTTAAAGTGTGCAAGAATAGGAATAATTATTTTTTTTATGTAAGAGTTCGACTTGTGGTTGATTGGAATTAGCACTTTCACGAAACACTTTTCACTGGATATAGAAGATTTAGGAATACTGAGGATTTAGAAGAGTTTTCGGAAGACGTTTCCAGGGACTTTTAAAATCCCCTTTCGCTGCCACCAATGTTACAACGCACAAGGATTTTGGCTTTTTAAAAAAAACAATTTTGATTTTTGATGCACACGTCTAGCGCGGTTGGATACTGGATGGAGAGTGTGGGACTGGGAATGCAACCGAAGCTGCTACACAAAGGAAATGCTGGATAGGTAGGAAAGGGGCTGACTAAGGGATGTTACATACATACTAAAGCTATAACAGTTCGATGCAGACTAAATAAAGGAGGGGCCAATTGACCTGTATTTGAAGCTTCACAATTCGCGCGGTAGTAACATATCTGCTTTGAGTTATTATTTATTATATCATTGGGGGAACATAATACATGCCTTGACTGCCTGCATATAGCCATTTTTGGGATCTCGACGTAACGGTTTCGACACTTTGTGCTAAGACTAATTTGTTCTCGACACTTAATCGCGTCCCGTTTCATAAAGAGAAGTCGCTGCAACTAAAATTGGGGACAAGTCGACACAGTCACATTCGGTTTCTAATTTACGTCGCCGTGTTGTAATATTGTCACCATATTTAACTAGATTCCACAAATCATTCGTTCATTTATCCGTTCATTCGTTGCATGACATAAGTGAAAGACGTAAAAAATTAAACAAAAAGATACCGCCATCATATCACCAAGGTAAGTATTAACAAATATTTTGTTTTTCATTATTATGGTTTTCTACGCCCAAATCTTGATGGGAAATTAAATTCATCGTGTATTTAGTGGGATAGTTCGAAATTTACCAACGCGCCACCTTAACACTGCAGCACACGCGTGGACTACCATGGTAGACCAGGGCCAATTTTTCAGCGATATTTTTTCAGTAAAACTCGCTAGAAACTTGCCATTCCAGGTAATCCTCGTTTGATAAATTTGACAAAACCTCAGTTCCTCCTGTGTACTAAAACTCGATTGAAATTATAGATATTTAGCATCAAAAACGCTGGACTACCATAGTAGTCCGCGCGAGTATTGGTGTACTAAATTAAACGATGTATGTTTTTTTTTAATTATTGTTTTATAACGTTTTTATTGTTTATGATTGTATATTTTATGCATTCATACTAAAATACATTTATGATAATTTGATTACAAACACTAAAATTTTATGTTTTAATCAGTGAACTTTAAACTACAGGAAGAGTAACTCCGTCAAAAAAAGTGCACCAAATGGCTACAAAATGTGACCCGAATACATGCACATTTATGCATGTGTTCGGTACACATTTTTCGTGTATATATACTCGAGTGACGTTCAACCAGGTTGACATGATAATTATTGTCAAACTCATTTTACAATTTGTTTACTTTTGGTTTACTTACTTTTTACGTAGCTTTTTACAAAATTTTCGTTGTTAAAATGCCTAAATACCCTGTGAAATGGTGTAGAAGTCATACAGATACGACTTTTAATACAGGAATAACCTTTCAAGTTTCATCAGTAAGTGATTTTTTTAAAATTATGCTTAGGTAAAGTTCTTGTATTTTTTCCGACCCAAAAACATGCCCAAAAAGATGGTTTATTTAAGTTGGATGCCAGGGTATTTGCATAAAATTAAGCTGGTCTCTTTGTGTTTGTCTTATTAAGTTCACAAGTTATTGTAAAAATGCAATAATCAAAAAATAATATAATTTCAAAATTTTTACAAAGTCGCCATGGACAGTGTTATGCAAGATGTAACAATTTAATCATAATTCATAACCGGGGGTCTGACTGACATCAGTATGGAGTATCTTATTTTTATAATGCCGTTCGTACTTCGTTTAGTAAGAAACGAACTGAATTGGATGCCGAGCCAGATTACTCGTTTATGTAGCATACACTTTAATAGTCATGATTAGGGAATGTATTTTTACACGAATTATCATATTTAGACTGTGAAATCCCAAGTTTTATTTACCATATTTTTCCATATTTTAGGGTTTTACAATGATAAGTCCATATTTTGCAAGAAAATGTCACAATCGTCCATATTTTCACTAAAATACAAAAAAAAAATACGTTCCCGCCACCATGCGGCTGCGTATTTCGTTCCTCTCGCGTTTTATATTATTATTTATTATATTTTTTCGGTATTCTGTTTTCAAAGAAGATTATTGAAGAAATAGAAAATAAAGTTTCAGCTATGCTGAAGGTCATGTTACTGACATGGCTAAACAAAAACTGAAGTAAAAAAATATCGTGAATTGTGAGTTGTGACGTGCAGGGATCATTTAGCCAGTATTAAGCGAACCCAAGACGATCATTTTTTTAAATGAAATAAGGGGGCAAACGAGCAAACGGGTCACCTGATGGAAAGCAACTTCCGTCGCCCACGGATACTCGCAGCATCAGAAGAGCTGCAGGTGCGTTGCCGGCATTTTAAGAGGGAAGAGCAGGGAAAGGAAAATGGTAGGGGATTGGGCCTTCAGTAAACTCAGTCACTCGGCGAAGCACAGCGCAAGCGCTATTTCACGCCGGTTTTCTGTGAGCCCGTGGTATTTCTCCGGTCGAGCCGGCCCATTCGTGCCGAAGCACGGCTCTCCCACGTCAAATCATGCAGCATGACGTGCGTTACGTGCTGTCATGGTTACAAAATTATGATCAGCATGTCATGCAAGTTGTACAGTTAATTAATACTGTCACATAATATGTTTATTCCCAAACCATTTGTGCATAGGCAAAGCCAGTATAGCATATTTCTGGCCTACCAAATATGCAAAGGCAAAGCCAGCATAGCATATTTCTGGCCTCTATCTCTTTGTTAACTGTCACGAGTGACTCTTTTCTTACCTATAACACTAAAACAACGTTTAATTTTTGGAATTTTATACTCCATATTTTTCCATATTTTCGATTTTTTAGTCCATATTTTATGTACATATTTTGGATTTTTAGTACATATTTTTCCGGGCCCTAGTCATGATATATTTTGTATGAGTAATGACTAATGACCGAAAATTAAAGAGATTACGAAAATCTGCATTTGTACCGTAAGTTGTTTATTTCAATTCTGTAATAATCTTTGCTAATATTTTAAATGCGAAAGTGTCTCTGTCTGTCTGTCTGCCTGTCTCGCTTTCACGCCAAAACTACTGAACCGATTGTAATGAAATTTTGTACACAGATAGTCTAAAGCCTGAGAAAGGACATAGGCTACTTTTTAACCGGAAAAAGGGGTTGTAAGGGGGTGAAAATGCGTAAATTTGTTCAAATAAAGTTAGTTCCAAAAAATCATAATAGATGGCGCCGTGCGTCTCCTACATCGCGATATCGCTTGCTCGTGCATCTTTCTATAAGAGGTGGTACCAAGTTGAGTACCGTTTTTCGATTCTTGCGATTGTTATGCACGTCTATAAATAATGAATAACTCACTACTACTTTATCTACGCAGTGATGAGTGACGAAACCTTAAACCTACCAATGCTAAATAGTTTATAGGTAAAGCTAAAGTTGTGTAATGGGGGGCTAAATAAGCTTTAGGTATAATATAAAAAAATGAAATATTATGTGCGCACTGCACAGCTGTTTTTAGATATTTTAATTTAAGGGGGGTTTAATTTAAGCTTTTAAATTTGACACCAATTTTGTTGACACCGCGCGCTATAAAATGAAGTCCACGCGGACGAAGTCGCGGGCAACAGCTAGTTCTGTAATAATTTAGCACATATATTTTTGTAATCTGAAAACGTCTTGTCTAGGTGCTCTGGATAGTTTTAAATTCGTCCGAGTCGTACACGGTTTGTTCAAAATTATTATATATTATTATTATTATCGACGATTTAAGGATCAGAGGAAAATGTTTGATTTTAAAATAATAATTATGTACTCCTTTCTTCGTGATAGTAGATATGTTTGGTGTATACTGCATAATGCCATCCGCTTTGTTTCATAACTGTGACATTGATAATAACCGCGCAGGCTGTCGTCCAGCGCGCAATATTATGATACGTTACCTGGGAAACGACCTTGGCGAGAATCTGAATTGTCATATTTGAGTGTTCGAAAAGGAGCCAAATTTAAAACGGTTGAAGTATGGGAGTTACATTTCCTGTAGTTTTGTTATTCGTTGGTTTTAATTAAGATAAAATGACCTGTATAGATTGACGTCATAACCATGATATGACTAACCAGGAACTTAGCAAATCTCACCAAATTGCAAAAATATGATTAAAAATTAATAAAAAAGTACATAATATTTAACTAGTTTCAAGTATTTAATTAATCAATAAATAAACTATTTTGTAGTTTTCACAATGAAAACTAAGCGCCATCAGTGCCGGTTGTCTAATTTCCTCGTCAGGCTTTTGATGTGAATTTTGAAATGGAAAATGGTTATCTAAGCTGGCTGCTGTAACTTAATAAGCAATCAAGAGTAATATAAGTGACAAATATTGACCAGTTTTGTAAACCCCAGTCTAGGAGTCACACTTGTATGAAAATGAGCTGATTCGGTGACTTCTGAAGTTTAGGGTCGTTTATTCTTAGAAAAAAATAATTAAAATTTAAAAATAATTGAGTTTATAAATAGAAGAAATAAACTAAAACTATTTTATGTAGTAAAGTTCATGATTTTTTAAGAACCCAATACGATTTAGCCCCACTGATAAGACGTATGGGGCAATGTCAACGCTGCATATTTGCTCAAATTTGATCGCCAAGAAAGTGGTAATAAATTTGTCATTTCTAGGTTTATTCTGACTTATATGTAGGATCAAATCTTGAATAGCATAAAACAAACAAGTCTAACTTATTTTAGTTTCACGTAAGGAATACACATGTTTGATTTCATCAGTACTATTTCTGTCACATTTTCATAGAAATTCACAAATTTGTTGATTTTTCAGTAATTTAATAATTAATTAAATAGTTTTTGATTATAAAAGTAAGTTAATTAATTATATTTTTGATTTTATTTGTCATTTTAATTAAATAATAATTATTATGAAAACAATTAAGATTTTTAGATGGCCTACCATGGTAGGCCACGCGAGTACTCGTGTAAAAAAAGGGGCGCGTGTACTGCAGTGTTAAGTATCTTATTTAACCATTCCTACGAAAATACATTGTTGGTTTATATTATAAATTTTATTTTGTATTCTCAAAATCTTATATATCTAATGCAATAATAAACTTGAATATTGAATAACAAACTAATTTTTAGCAGCAATAAACCGTACAATTGATAAATCACAAAAAAATATAAATATTTTATGTTAAGTGAAAAAATTTCTCGGCATAACTAGTTACAAAGTTACGATAACTATCGACACTGTGTGAGAATCTTACCTAAAGTAGTCACAAAGTTACTGTATTTTTAAAATTGTGTCTCCCTAATTATCTGTTCACAGTTTCTCAAACTTTGCCTGACAAAATGCTTTATTGAATTCTATCTTTGCTTTATTCTATATAATATAATATCTCGTACCAAGTACCTTATTCAAACGAAATAAATATTACATAAATTAATATTAATTATAGACGTTCCGCGCGGCTTCGCCCGCGTAAATTAGATATTTCACAGACAAATTAGTCCACAAAAAATTACTATGATCCTTCACGTGCTCTACTTCCTATCTGACCCAAATAACAGAAAAATTGCTCTAGTAGTTCGTGAGATAAGCCCATTCAAATAATTTATCCCGTTATTTACACATTTTCCTCTATTTCTTAGCTCCTATTAGTCTTAGCGTGATAAAATACAGCCTATAGCCTTCCTCAATAAATAAGCTATCTAACACTGAAAGAATTTTTCAAATCGGACCAGTAGTTCCTGAGATTAGCCCGTTCCAATAAGCCCTTTTAAATAATTTCCCCCGTTTTTTCCACATTTTCCTCTATTTCTTCGCTCCTGTTAGTCTTAGCGTAATAAAATATAGCCTATAGCCTTTCTCGATAAATGGACTATATAACACTGAAAGAATTTTTCAAATCGGACCAGTAGTTCCTGAGATTAGCGCGTTCAAACAAACAAACAATCAAACAAATAAACTAACAAACTCTTCCGCTTTATAATATAGATTCTTTTTCATTCAGATGATGATGCACCAGACACAAAAAAAATTAATATCAGTTCTGATATTAGTTACTTACATAACGTAGGTACTGTGCAGCAAAAGTACAAACGGTGATTAACTACTAAGATTCTGACAAGTAATCAAATCGGCGGGTAGTTGAGAAGTTAACAGTAAATTTAAGTAGCTCTCGAATTTTTTAAAAATTAAAAATATTTACAGTATTTTATCTATTATTACTCACATGTTTTTCTTACATGAGTAAATAGTGCTACTTGCCTGCAGTGTTTTCTTGTGTCTATAAAGCTTAATTATTGAAAAAGCAACATTCATCATGGACTACACACAGGTGCAATCAAATATGGAAGATATGATCCAAATGTTTCACACTAAGATGGCTGAATTCCAAGCTGATCTACAGCAGGCCACCTCACGTAAACCACCAAACACCATAGCTGCACTGAATACAGAGTTCCAAACATTCAAATCATTTGTTTGTGGTGCACTTAACATCTTGCGCGCTGAAATGGACGCACTTGCAAGAAGCATTGACCGTGTGGAGACCAGATCACGTCGCAAAATGCTACTTATACATGGGGTTCCTGAGGTCAAGGATGAGGACACCACAGGCACTATTGTGGCATCTTTGTCTACAAAGTGTAAACTTGCTGACTTAACGCTGAGTAGTGTCCGTACATGTCATCGATTGGGAAAGCCTAAAAACATGGATAATCCTAAGCCAAGACCTATATTAATAAAATTCAATGATGCCGTAATGCGTGACCGGGTGTGGAACACTAAGAAGGCACTCAAAGGAACAAAAATCACCATCTCTGAGTTCCTTACAAAACCGCGACACAACACATTTATGGCGGCCAGAGAGCATTTTGGGGTTTCTTCATGCTGGACCCGTGACGGCTACATCTATGTCAAGAGTCCTGATGGCTCAAGGCAGAAGATGGAGACATTGGCTGAGCTTCACAAACTCCAATCGAAACATCCCAAGTCGTCGGTATAGTCTTTAAATCTTCATAAATTTACTTGTATTACCCACAGTTTACGAATTACCGTATGTAATTTGCCTTTTCCCCTTTGGTAACCACTAATTAAGGTACTTATTTGATTGTAAATTGTATTTTTTGTGGGTGACAAAATAAAATCGTTTGTTTTTCTTTCATGTTGACACTTGACAAGTAAAAGTTAAAAACATGAATGTCACTACCCACTGTCACTTGACATTTGTCAACGCTTCTTCTCCTTCTTCGTTTCGCATATTGTCTTGCGTAAAATATTAACTGCCGATCCACACTCGCGCGCGAAGGTACGCCGCGGACCGCGGCGCGGATCGCGGCGCAAATCGCGGCGCGGATCGCACATTACTACCAAATCCTCTCAAAGTTCGCGACATGTCCGCAGTGTAGTTCGCGCTTTAAGCGTTCTTTATTTGAAAAATTTCCCGCGCGTCTACTTTTTTCATAATATGGCACTCGGCTTTTTAAGAATAGCCAGTGTCAAGTAAAATATGGCGGGAAAAAAAAATCGTGAAAAGTTTACAAAAAGTTGTTTTTCCAGATGATCGTCAAGTCAAAAGTCTAGTAAAAGTCTAAAAATAGTATTTTAAAAAGATAAAACCGACTTCAACGTAAATAATTACGTAGCATTAAAATTCCCTATCTCAAAAACTACTGAACCGATTTTGATGAAACTTGCAGCATTCCCTAAGTTGAACAATACCTAGTACAATAAAAAATCGGATCTTATTATATCTATATCTTCTATCTTCTATCGATATCTTAAATCGGACTTGTAGTTCCAGAGATATGCGCGCACAAACATAAAAACATACATACGTACATAAGAATAAGAATAAGAATACTTTTATTTCCAGCATCACACGAAACATCATAATAATAAACAGTATTGAGTGGTACAGTTATTGTGATCTAGTTACATTAATATCATAATATTATAATGCTGTGTGATGCCAAATACATACATACATACACTTTCGAAATTTGGCACATTTGTTCAGAAGCTGCTATAGATTAACATATTATAAAAAAACTGGACAGTTCTGGAAATATTACATACATACGCGTCGAATTATTGATAACCTCCTTTTTTTGAAGTCGGTTAAAAAGTAGTCAGTAAAGTCAACGAGTCAAGTCAGTTGTTTTAGTAAAGTGGTAGACCCTTTACTAAAACATTCGACGGAGTTTTGGAGGGAACACAAAATGGCACGTTTCTTGAAGTTGTATCACTTGCCCACACTTGTGCACGACATCAAATTTTTAATGTTTTTTTTTATGAAATAAGGGGGCAAACGAGCAAACGGGTCACCTGATGGAAAGCAACTTCCGTCGCCCATGGACACTCGCAGCATCAGAAGAGCTGCAGGTGCGTTGCCAAGGCTGGCAACGCACCTGCAGCTCTTCTGATTAAGGGGTAATAGGTAGGGAAGGGAATAGGGGAGGGTACGGAAGGGAAAAGGGTAGGGGATTGGGCCTCCGGTAAACTCACTCACTCGGCGAAACACAGCGCAAGCGCTGTTTCACGCCGGTTTTCTGTGAGGACGTGGTATTTTTCCGGTCGAGCCGGCCCATTCATGCCGAAGCATGGCTCTCCCACGTCAAAGTCGGTTTTCTGTGAGGTCGTACGTAAATCGTAATACATAATGGTTAATATTCTACCAACATTACACATTAAAAACCGAAATAACACAATTTTAGGAAAAAAATACAAAAACACAACGGCACTCTTTCGTATTCCCAGCAAAATTCCGCGCGTCTACTCTTTCTTGGCAGACTGTATTATCTGTTCACTAAACAATGCTGGCATGTCTTGTATGGCAAAAGCCCTTATTAAAATAAAGATTAAAAAAAAACCCTTTGTCGCGGGACAGAAAACCGACAACATTCGGGGAACGGGCCGCGAAGTGCGAGACATATGCGAATCGGATCCACACTCATGCTTCGCAGAAATTTCGCGGCGCCGCGGCGTCGCGCACGGTCCGCGTGCGAGTGTGGATGCGGCCGGGGAACCGGCCGCGAAGTGCGAAAAACATGCGAACCGGATCCACACTCACGTTTCGCGGAAATTTCGCGGCGTCGCGCGCGGTTCGCACGCGAGTGGGGATGGGGCTTAAAATTGAATGTTTTGCATTTTTCTCAATTTAAATATTTTTGTAATGGTATAACATTTGAGTTACATGTTTTTATTGTTTTTACTTTGGTGATTGTTTACTTGTGATGTAATTTTTGTTGCAATGATAATAATTTAAGTTGTATTGTCTTTAATTTTGTAACACTGTAGGCGGGTAGAGAATTAATTATTATTTATAAGTGTTTTATGAATTGTTTATATATTATAAGTGTATATTTATTGCTCAAATAGTTTTTAAATAACTTAGATTTTAAAACTTATATAATAGGTATTTAATTATTATTTATTAGTGTATATTTGCATATATTATATTATGCCAGCTGGTACTAGCGATGATGATTCTCCGGATGATGGATTGGACTTTCTTTCGTTAACATCCTCGTCACATTCCTCAGGTGAGAGCTTTCACAGTCTCTCACAGTCTCTTGATGTCTCTCTGGAGACGACATTCGCATCGTTCCCCCGAAATTTTAACGCAGTTCACATCAATGCACAGAGCATCCCAGCACATTATCCTGACCTCCTTGCCACCTTTTCCAACAACTTGAATGTCCATGCCATACTTGTATCTGAAACCTTCTTAAAGCCATGTCTCCCTTCAACTTCCTACTCTTTACCTGGTTTCGTCCTCATCCGCAATGATAGAACTGGTAAAGGTGGTGGAGGTGTTGCCATATACCTCAGACAACATCTCCCCTTTAACATTATTGACAAATCTCCATCTGATTATTCGGAATCCTCAGAACATTTACTGATTGAAGTTTTATTCGGTCACTTAAAATTACTGCTTGGTGTGTTCTATAGCCCCTCATTACAAATAGACTATTTCCATAAGTTCGAAGTTCTTTTAGAAAAATATGTCACCTCTGTCAATCACACAATTGTTATGGGCGACTTTAACACTTGTTTAGTGAATAAAGACAAACTACACTCAGCCCGTGCCTCCAAACTCCGGTCGATAATTAACTCCCTTGATCTTTATATCCTTCCCCTTAATCCAACGCATTCTTTTCCAAATTGTGCTCCTTCCCTACTCGATCTCATAATTGTATCCTCGCCTGATCGTGTAAGCATACATGGGCAATTTAACGCCGAAGCTTTCTCCTACCATGACCTCATATTCCTCTCCTATAAAATTCGTTATCCTAAACCCAAGCCCCGTATTATAATGCAACGCAACTATAATTTAATTGACACTGAAAAATTTAGTGAGGATCTTAGAGCTATTGATTGGGATGTGGTATATAATGCATCCACTGTGGACGAGAAGATGGATAGCTTCAACTCCCTTTTAATGCAGGTTTTTGATTTACATGCTCCTCTACGTCCTGTGAAGTTAAAATACCTCCCTGCACCGTGGCTGTCAGATGAGATTAAGGGCCTTATGGCTAAAAGAAATGCTGCCAAAGCTAAATTTAAAAATAACCCTACTGATCAGAATCGTGGCAAATACAAAGAGCTTCGCAACAGATGCAGCCGCTTGTGCAGGGATGCACAGCGTCGCCATATACACTCATCTGTTAGTAATGGTGAACCAGCGAAGGTGTGGTCATTTCTCAACTCCCTGGGTATCGGAAAAGCAAAGTCCTCTCCCTCACCAAACCTTGACCTTGATGGTCTTAATCGTCATCTCACCTCTACCTGTCCTATACCAGCCTCCGTCAAACAGCAGTCCCTTAATGCCATTTTGCAATCTCCTACACCTGACCCTCCGCTTTCTCCTTTCGCTTTTAAGCCCGTTACTATCCAGGAAGTTGAGAAATCTATAACAAGCATTAAATCGAATGCTGAGGGGGTTGATGGCATAAGCCGAAAAATGATTATTCTCAGTTCACCCGTTGTACTCCCCGTCCTCTGTCATATTTTTAATTTTTCCCTCAGTTCCAGTACATTTCCCAGCTGCTGGCGCAAAGCTGCAGTTATTCCCATTCCCAAAATTAAATGTCCTACCTTACCCTCTGACTTCCGACCTATTTCCATTCTCCCATTCCTATCAAAGGTCCTCGAGCGTCTTGTTTACCAGCAAATCAATTCCTTCATTAATTACAATGGTCTGCTGAGCCCTTTCCAATCTGGCTTCCGTCCAAGGCATAGTACTGTGACTGCTTTAACCAAGGTGACTGATGACATACGCTTTGCCATGTCCAACCAGCAACTTACTGTTCTAGCATTGCTAGATTTCAGTAATGCCTTCAATACTGTTGACTACGACATCCTCATTGCTATGCTAGGAGCACTTCAATTCTCGTATCCTGTGATGGAGTGGTTTCGTAGCTATCTTTTTGGTAGGCAGCAATGTATACGAATAAATGATCAGATGTCTGGATATTGTGACATATTAGCTGGCGTTCCTCAGGGTGGTGTCCTATCCCCTCTCCTTTTTTCCCTTTTTATTAATTTCCTCACCCCGCTCCTCACCTGCTTATTCCACCTATACGCGGACGATCTCCAAATTTATACCCATGCACCTGCTAATGATTTGAAGTCTGCAATTACGACTATCAATATGAATCTTGAAACCATACTTCGTTGGAGCCAGGGCCATGGCTTGATAGTCAATCCCAAAAAGACTCAAATCATTGTTATTGGTAGTACGAAACAAATAAACCGGCCTAATTATGATACACTGCCTAATATTACCTTTAACAATGTAGCTTTACCTTATAGCAATGTGGCAAAAAACTTGGGTGTATACTTCGACTCAACTCTAAAATGGTCTCACCACATTTCGGAAATCAGTCGAAAGCTTTTTGCAGCGGTGGGCTCACTAAATCGCTGGAAAAATTTACTCCCTGTAAAGACTAAAATCGAGCTTGCGCAGACTTTATTACTACCTATCCTCGACTATGCAGATGTTTGTTTAATAGATCTAAATGAGGAATACCTCAACAAATTAGAAAGACTACAAAACATCTGCATCAGATTCGTATATGGACTGCGCAAGTTCGACCACGTCTCTGATTTTCGCCAGGAACTAGGGTGGCTACCAATCAGACTGCGCCGGGAGGAGCATGTCCTGATCCTATTATATAATATCCTACATGACCCCCGCTCTCCCCCCTACCTTAAGGATCGCTTTCAGTATCGTAGTGCTATAGACCACAAGCGTGTGTTACGCTCGGTTTATAACAATAAACTACTAGTACCTTTTACCAAGTCGGGATATTTTGCTGATTCTTTTACTGTGAAGGCCACTTACTTGTGGAATGAACTACCACTCGAGATTCGCGAGTCGCAGTCACTCGCTACTTTCAAATCGAAGCTACATATCCATCTGAGGAGTAAAGTCACTTGCTAATTTTAGTTGCTTATTAATTTTATAATATTATTATGTATCTTTATTTATAATATTATACTAGTTTATAATATATTTTTTATTACATGTAGAACTATAAAATATTTATTTTAATAAATACTTCTATAGAGTTTTGGAGCACCTAAGTATATTAATTATCCAATCGCGAACTACATTACTGTTCTCCAATTATTATTATTATTATTACCTATTATTATTATTATTATTATTATTTTAGTAAATATTGTACTCTTTATCCCGCATACTATTGTTTTTAGATTTAAATGTTCCTCTCCTGCAGGGTTGCCTGGAAGAGATCGCTTATAGCGATAAGGCCGCCCTTGCCCACATTTATGTTCTTAAGTTTTAGTTTTAGTAACTGATTGTACTTAATTTAATGTGAGCAATAAAGAGTCTATCTATCTATCTATCTTGATTCATGTCAAGTAGATAATGCTAGTAAAATTAAATTATAATGCAAGTGTAATTAATGATGATTTTGTGACTTTAAAATCATAAAATAAAAATTGCTTTTTCTTTCATTTTTATTTTATTATTACCCCTAACGTTATATCAATACAGGAATAAATACCATTTGGGAGATGCAGAGCATACGTCGTAGCACAAACTACAATCAAACAGACTAAGGAATCTAGCCAGAAATAACTAAGTAATCGGCCAAGTGCCAGTTGGACTCACGAGTCACGCACATAGGTTTCCGTACCGTTATAGAGCAAAAATAGGCCAACATTTTAGAGTGTTTAATTAAAACCTTCATTTCAAAAATTTTTTTGATTTTAATTTATTTTATTTTAATTAAACTATAAACTGGCAGTTATCACAACACACAGTTTTAGAATGACTGGGATTTGGTGACTTACATTTATCAAAGTTAATGTTTAATTATTACGTAACTTGACTACACATGTTACAACCCAGTTATAGTTCTAGCAATCTAAGAGTGCGCGTCGCCTTTATTTGTAGTTGGAAATGTGAATAGACATTTTCGTTAGTGTGCGTACCCGACGGAGCAGTCAGTAGCTAGCGAGCCATGTACGCGTGTATAGATATGGTCACTCACACAACTAAGGGCGACGCGCACTCTTAGATTGCAAGAACTATACTACATATTATGTGGAAAACATGTGTACACATTTTTTCCGTAACAATCGAATACGGTTACAACACGTAGAAGCAAACCCCCACACAGTCGCAAGGTGTCGTATTAGCTACGAAACTTACGACTTGTTACAGATTCACAAATCTGCAACCGAAAATGGCTATATGGGTGAGTCGTGTTTTGACTTTTGAGGAATAGGCAATAGCCAATGGGCCTCCAGATCCGAATGTAATCGCAACCGTGGGTGGACATCAGCTGTGGGGTGACATATTAAAAAGATTTATCATAATATTTTATGGCATATTTTATTAAAAGGCTTTTACTAAGAAATCAAGTATTGGTGGAAACTGGAAAGTTGACGTACCGTAAACGACCAGTCATTTTTTTTTTACAGAAAAAGCTCTAAAACATTAAATACTTCGCATGAAATAGAAATAGAAATTATTTTTGTGTTCATAAATAGGTTGTTTTCTTTTTATCATCTCCACCAGACGGCGCGACGGTAGACACTTCTAGATTTTCTATTGGTTCCCCACCGATCTGAAATTATCCGCAGGTTGGCATCACTGACTACAATATATTGGTTGTGTTTCTAAAAATATCAGTGTACTGTCAAGTATGACATAAATCAAAATATCTTAAACCTAAGCGATCATTGGCCTAAGCGATTAGGCCACTATACTGGTAATAGTTTAGGAACACGCTATTAAAATTAAAACTTGTCAAAGTGACAACTGACAACTGGAGTTTTGGCGGGCATGTGAAAGAGTGCTGTTGTGTTTCTGTATTATTTTCCTAAAATTGTGTTAGCTGGGTTTTTAATGTCTGATATTGGTAGAATATTAACCATTAGATATTCGTGTTCATGCACAAGTGTAGGAAAGTGATGTAATATTCATAAACGTGCTATTTTGTGTATCCTCCAAAACTCCATCGAAAGTTTCAGTACAGCGTCTACCACTTTACTGAATCGACCGACTTGACTCCTTGACTGTATTGACTTTTACTTTGACTTTGACTAGACTTTAGACTTGACGATACATGAAAACGATGATGAAAATTATAATAATTATAGAAGGAATATGGTTTTCCCGCCATATTCCTTACCTTTTTACATTGTTTGTGGCACTAAAAAAAGATATGGCTGTATGGGCTTTTTTCCCTTTGCCTGTCCTGAATGGGACGAATCAAACCATAAAAAAAAATCTGTGGCCATGGTACTGCCTGCCAAATTGCAATTGACAGCTGTCAAGCTGACATCTAAAGCTTGTGGTTTTCAATTTTGCTTGCTTGTGTACTTCTTGAAAATAAACATTTATTTTATAATAAATATCAAATAATTACTGGATTTCTTTTGTTATTAGTTCAAAAAATATACTAAAAATCAAATTTATGTGGAATATACGATTGTTACTTTTTAGCTATCATGAAGAAAGAGCGAACTGGGGACAATTGTCGTCCCTTTAAATTATACGTATTTTTTCTATTTTAACTTTAAAATTACTGTGATATGAAGTTCAAAAGCTTAATAATTTATTGAAGAATCCTATTTTACAGCTCATCAGATCTTGAGCTTGACTGGCATAAGCTTTGAAAGAAGAAGTGTTATTGTAAGCAAGTTTTGCTTATGCATTCTATGTTTTTATTTTTATGAGCGTAAAATAAAAAATAAAATGTGTTTTAGGGTTTTGTAGAGCTGACTATCGTACCATTAAAGGACAACTTGAGATACATTCGATTAAATGCAAAGCAGTGTCGAATTTACAGAGTATGCTTGAATGATCAATATGAGGCAAATTTTCAATATTTCGATCCCTTTCTTGATATTTGCCAAAGTGATGCAAATACGTAAGTACAGAATTAGTTATGTTGATTTAGTTGAAAAGCATTACAATCATATCTGATTGTTAATGTTGTTTTTGTTCATTCACTTATTGGCAATTTCACTTAACACCTTTTGTGTTGAATGCTAGTGTCTCACCTTATAGGCTATCTAAACCTCTTGGCACTTTGACATTTTGGAATCCTTTGCTATTTTATTAAATTAATCCGCCCATTGTGGGTATCGCAGGCACAATAGATTTTCAACTGTTATGCTGGCAGCCAGCTGCTGATTAGGGCTTGATAGTTTAAACCAGTGTTTCCCAAACTTGTCAAGACCGCGACCCACCCGCGAGGTGGGCCACGAACTTTAAACTTTCTAGTAGAAAGTTTAAAGTTCCCGGCCCACCTTGTGTCATAAAGACAAAAAAGCAGCTGTATGTTGCTGCCTCAGCATTTACGCATTTATTATTATCGTAGTAAATCACCCTATCATCATCGTCAGCCTACTGACGTTCACTGCTGGCCTTGGGCCTAGCTCGTCAGCACACCCATTTCAATTAAGAAACATAGTATACATAAGTACGACAATCGTCGTATAGTTTCAGGGCCCACATTGTATTTTACAAAAGTATTTCAAATCAAATTCCATACACATTTTAGCCGATCCTTGGAGGTGTTCTCTCAGTTCCACCTGGCCGCAGCTCAGAAGACAGATCCAGACCACAATGCTGGTGAGCTACACATTCAGGTGCCCGAAGATGCTGCCCACTTGGTGGGGGAAGGAAGAGGGTTGAGAATAGGAATAGAATTCTCTTTGGAGTCTCCCCAAGGAGGAATGCATTTTGTTGTGCCCGAAGGAGAAGGGACTTTGACAGAGGTAAATTCAACTTTATAAATTTGAATTGCAGCCAATCTACGGAATTAGAGAGTTAATCAGATATTTACAACATAGTCAACAAAATATAAGTACAACATATTATGTCAATAAAATTTTGCCATAACCACCATTGTTTTATAAGTATTGTAGTATGATTATTTTAAATTTATTGAGTGTAAACAGTGAACTTTCTTTGATAATATAATCTTATTTCTGTGTCTGGTATTTGGAAAAGTAAGCATTTCTATTCTGTAGACTCAAATTTAGGACATTTTTGCACCCAATTTAATTGATTACCATTTAATTTGTGCAGAAATCCGCTCACATGTTCACATATGGGCACACAGCAAGACTCTGGTTTCCATGTGTGGACAGTTTTGCTGAGCCTTGCACTTGGAAGTTGGAGTTTACTGTTGACGAAAGCTTGACAGCTGTATCATGCGGTGAGCTGCTGGATGTGGTGTACACTCCCGATCACAGACGGAAAACATTCCACTATGTTGTCAACACTCCGGCCTGTGCACCAAACATTGCTCTGGCTATTGGGTAAGTTGTTGAATGCCCATAGTACTCTGCCTGGTAGCAATGTTACTTTGAATTCATTTATTTTTAATTCATGATAAGTTGTTTAATCTTTAGCCATATTTATATTGCAATAACTTTTAACGCTTGTAAGTTACAATAAATTATACATAGACATAGAAATTAAATATAATAAAAATAAAAATGAAAACTTTTAGTAACATACGATTTTTTAAATTCCAGACCATTTGAAACCTATGTAGATCCCAACATGAATGAGGTGACTCACTACTGTCTTCCACATCTGCTTCAAATACTGAAGAACACTGTCCGCTATTTACATGAGGCATTTGGGTTCTACGAGGAAACATTGTCAACTAGATATCCTTATCCATGTTATAAACAAGTTTTTGTTGATGAGGTGATTATTTATGTTCATTAATACAGATTTATAGAGTCCTCATGCTACTTGCTTCATTCTCGCATACACAACTTTAGAGCTATTTGGTACGTGCAGGCCAGTGTTTGTATGGAGATTATATTTTTTTGGTACACAATTAAAAGAAATAGGTAGCATTAGGCTTCAAAAATTATGTCTTTGATGACCAGCCCTCTGTTTAACCTATCAATCCCCGTAAGGCCCAAGTGGGCCGCGATAACAAAAGATTTCCAAGAATCGGCGATCGAAGGATTAATGGTTTTCGAAAGACATTTTTGTTGATTAATTGTATACTTATTTTATATTTATATTTTTACAGACCACAGATGATGCAACGGCATACACCACAATGTCAATATTAAGCACCCACTTGCTACATTCAATAGCTATAATAGACCAAACATACATCAGTCGGAAGGCCATGGCTCAAGCAGTGGCTGAACAGTTCTTTGGCTGTTTCATAACAATGCAGAATTGGTCGGACCTGTGGCTCGCCAAAGGTATACCGGACTACCTATGTGGATTGTACTCCAAGAAATGTTTTGGTAATAATGAATATAGGTATTGGATACATCAGGAGTTGCAAGAGGTATGTTTGTATGTTATTATAATATATTAGAGTTGATCTAGTAAAATATAATTTAAAAAAAAGACGAAATGCACTCCGGGAGTGCCGGCAGAAGTGAAAACTTGATTATTAATGTTGTGCATTTTTTTAAGTAATCGAAACCCTTACAATCGATTAATTTTTAACCCATTTTTTATGAAAATCGATTTAAAAAAAAAAACGTTTTTTTTAATTAATCGAAACCCTTACAATCAATTCGAGTTGGAGTTCGATTTCGAGTTTGAGTTCGAGTTCGACACAAAACACTACTCTCCAACCGTCTTACGGCTTTTGCAGCACGAGAATCTGACGCGAGTTTTACAGTTTTTACCCATCCCACAAAAGTGCTCAACGCCGCTAAAGAAGTTTTCACTTCAAAAACTGAAATACAGATTTGGAGTGTGTGAGCAATTGAGCTGTGGTATATGTCCTAATCTATATATTGACAATAGCCTCTAAAGTCAAATATATCATGACTATTCTTTGTACGATGCTTGAAATTTGCGCCACGCGCTACGGCGCCTCGGTAGCGGCTGCAGGGCGTAGAATTACAGGTCATCTTTAGACTAGAGTGCACTACCCAAACTAGTTGCCGCCCGCAGACTTCCTACTTTCTTTCTTGCTTTTTTTGTGGCATTCAAAGCAGAGGTATAAATAATTTATTTTGACAATTGGTAAAAAAAGGCCTGTCTAATAAACAACTATACCATCTACTTATCGACTGCTGGCACTGACCTCTATAATACACTGGAATCAATAATTGCTATCGCTATCAATAAAATATTCCTATTTGAAAGTCGCCATATTGGCGCTGATTGCTATGTGAAAGCAGTAGTGAGTGTACTTGGAACTACTATTTTGCAAATGGTGGTTGCAATTTTCTATGTAATTAGTTCACAGTACGTTCACCGGTGGCGCTTCAAATCGGCACAAGAAATAGCTGTCATTTTGTACGGCATAGCCAGTCCAGTGTATTATATAGGTCAGGGACTGCTGAGTGCTGGCCTATATAATCCTTACTTGAATCCTGTCCCAGGTGATGACATACGAGGAGCAGTTTGGCGGCATAGTGCTGGACCCGTGGCAGCCGCCGGCGAGCGGCGCGCGCGTCGACAGCAAGGACGTGTTCTACTTCCCCGTGCGGAATGTCCACACCATGTCGCCGCGGTATATCGAGGTGGGGTATTGTGTGGTCCCAGGTGATGACATACGAGGAGCAGTTTGGCGGCATAGTGCTGGACCCGTGGCAGCCGCCGGCGAGCGGCGCGCGCGTCGACAGCAAGGACGTGTTCTACTTCCCCGTGCGGAATGTCCACACCATGTCGCCGCGGTATATCGAGGTGGGGTATTGTGTGGTCCCAGGTGATGACATACGAGGAGCAGTTTGGCGGCATAGTGCTGGACCCGTGGCAGCCGCCGGCGAGCGGCGCGCGCGTCGACAGCAAGGACGTGTTCTACTTCCCCGTGCGGAATGTCCACACCATGTCGCCGCGGTATATCGAGGTGGGGTATTGTGTGGTCCCAGGTGATGACATACGAGGAGCAGTTTGGCGGCATAGTGCTGGACCCGTGGCAGCCGCCGGCGAGCGGCGCGCGCGTCGACAGCAAGGACGTGTTCTACTTCCCCGTGCGG
This sequence comes from Polyommatus icarus, assembly GCA_937595015.1. Lineage (NCBI taxonomy): Eukaryota > Metazoa > Arthropoda > Insecta > Lepidoptera > Lycaenidae > Polyommatus > Polyommatus icarus. The sequence continues at coordinate 1,128,172 of OW569332.1, read as the reverse complement.
AATGTCCACACCATGTCGCCGCGGTATATCGAGGTGGGGTATTGTGTGGTCCCAGGTGATGACATACGAGGAGCAGTTTGGCGGCATAGTGCTGGACCGTGGCAGCCGCCGGCGAGCGGCGCGCGCGTCGACAGCAAGGACGTGTTCTACTTCCCCGTGCGGAATGTCCACACCATGTCGCCGCGGTATATCGAGGTGGGGTATTGTGTGGTCCCAGGTGATGACATACGAGGAGCAGTTTGGCGGCATAGTGCTGGACCCGTGGCAGCCTCCGGCGAGCGGCGCGCGCGTCGACAGCAAGGACGTGTTCTACTTCCCCGTGCGGAATGTCCACACCATGTCGCCGCGGTATATCGAGGTGGGGTATTGTGTGGTCCCAGGTGATGACATACGAGGAGCAGTTTGGCGGCATAGTGCTGGACCCGTAGCAGCCGCCGGCGAGCGGCGCGCGCGTCGACAGCAAGGACGTGTTCTACTTCCCCGTGCGGAATGTCCACACCATGTCGCCGCGGTATATCGAGGTGGGGTATTGTATGGTCCCAGGTGATGACATACGAGGAGCAGTTTGGCGGCATAGTGCTCTACTTCTCCGTGCGGAATGTCCACACATGTCGCCGCGGTATATCGAGGTGGGGTATTGTGTGGTCCCAGGTGATGACATACGAGGAGCAGTTTGGCGGCATAGTGCTCTACTTCTCCGTGCGGAATGTCCACACCATGTCGCCGCGGTATATCGAGGTGGGGTATTGTGTGGTCCCAGGTGATGACATACGAGGAGCAGTTTGGCGGCATAGTGCTCTACTTCTCCGTGCGGAATGTCCACACATGCCACCACGGTATATCGAGGTGGGCTTCTTGTTGAGTGGTTTGGAGTTTGGTTTTCGATTTGGAGGCTGTGTGTTCGTTTCCCACGAACAACACAAATCTGTTTCCTTTGCTAAGGATGTAGACTGATGAACTATGATGAATGATGTCTGACAAATAAAATTATCCATCGACCGATGGCAATGTAAAAATGCGGTCCTATGCTAATATAGAGGGTTTACGTAATGAAAATAGAAGGCTCGAGTGTTCTGCGTACATTACTTATAATTACGTGTTTTAAACGGCCATACTAAAATAAACACAACATGTATATTTTTGTCTTGTGTATATTTATTTTGATCACTCTATTTATAGCGTTAACGATTTTTCTCTTGTAAGATTCAAAGTTGCCATTGAGTCAAATACGAAAAGCTGCTGTTAGAAAAATGTTATCAAAGTCTTAAAAAATCAACTTTGTATACTTTTAATTTTCAGGTGATGCGTAAAAAATCCCACCTGGTGCTACGCATGTTGGAGCAGCGGATCGGCCAAGAGCTGCTGCTGCAAGTGTTCAACAAGCAACTGTCCCTAGCTACCAACGCTGCTAATACCAAGATAGGTATGTGTACATTATGTGAATATCTAACGTATACCTGAGGAAATTCATACCTAGGCAGTTGATAAATTCATATCTAGTCGTTTGGTCGGCTTATCAGAGTGAAGCGAAGCGAGGCCTAGTATATCCCACAACGTGTACATTTTGTGGTACACTTTATGGAAAACTATCACGCCTATAGATTTGTGCTTCAACATAGTAATTTTTATTAATTATGTGTAGATGTGTTATCATCAGTCAGTCAAGGGGTTTTTTATATGTATATGTGTCATCATCAGTCAGTCAAGGTGTGATGACGCGAGCCCTCGCAAAGCTCGGCTTTTAGCTAGTGTTAATTCAATGTTAGCTATGATCGGTTGAATTGGTTTGACTTAACGCGACCAAATTACTTAGTTCCGCCATCTGCATAGGAACTTCTCTGATAGTACCACTTTTAAAGCAAATAAATGATTGATTGATTGATTGATAGGCAGCGGTCTGTGGGGCCACCTGCTACTGTCCACGAACCTGTTCGTGAGGGCGATATTCACAGTGACGGGCAAGGACATGGCGGTATTCGTTGACCAGTGGGTCCGGACCGGAGGACACGCCAAGTTCTCGTTGACCTCGGTGTTTAATAGGAAAAGGTTGGTAATTTGTTTTAATCAGTTGTATTTAACAGTGGCTGCCAAGTAACTTTTTATAAAACAAATCTCGAAACTCGGTTAATTTTAGTGTTGAAATATTCGTGGAAGCCCAAGGAAGCTTTTAAATATTAGGAGGAAAGTGTACGAAGTTATCCGACTCATCTAATCCATACTAATATTATAAATGCCAAAGTGTGTATGTCTGTCTGTCTGTCTATTTATTTATTTATTTATTTATTGTTGTAAGGCCACCAAACAGTACATACATTAAAAAATTATAGAAATAATCATAAATAGTCGACAAGGGCTGATGCATGTACCTTAGTAGGTGACACAGCATTTACAATAAGCAAGTCAATAATAAAAAAAACACAAAATAAAATAAACAGCAGTCACATAGGATACAATCTAAAATAAAAATAGTTAAAAGAATACTAATTAATGATTAAAATTAATAAACTCTAAAATGACAATAATATGAATTGATAATATGCAAAATTCACAAATTATTTCATTGATATTTAATTATAAATTAATAAAACATGTAAAAATTAAAAAATAAAGATAAAGATAAAAAATAAATAAAGAATAAAGTGACAATGTATTATATAATATTACTTTACCATAATATGGAGTCAATAAAATAAAAAATATTGCATTTCATTTAACATAAAAGTGACTAAAAATTTTCTTTTTAAATTGGTTGAATGAGTCGTGAAAAATATCTATGTCAGCTAAATCATAATTAACAATATTATATTCGTTACTCATTCTAAGGATTGGTGCATTAAGACCTAGATTAGTTTTGCAAGGAGGACCGCGTAGGATCTTACTTATCGGTCGTCGAGGCAGGCGGTACGGTACAAACACTGAAAAATATTCTAAAAGTTCGCAGCAACCTATATGACCGTTCACTATTTTGTGAAGTAATAGGATACCATGCACTATTCTTCTAGTCCTAAGGCAAGCCATATCAAAGAAGGCAAGGCGGTGAGAATAAGGGGCCCTATGTGAAATGCCGCTGCAAGTAAAGGCGAGGTGTCTAGTAAAAGACCTTTGTATCCCCTCAATTCTTTGCGAAAGAATAGTGGTTTTAGGGTTCCAAACAGTACTAGCATATTCAAGATGGCTTCTTACTAACGTGTTGTATAGACAAATTTTTGTGCTCATAGAAAACCCCTTGCTGTTGCGCCTTACAAATCCTAGAGCTTGCGACGCCTTTTTGACGACATTGTCGACGTGAATATTAAAACTAAGTTTAGTGTCCAGTGTGATACCAAGATCACGTATTTCTTTTACTTCCTTGAGTGCATGACCATCTAGTACATAATATGAGCAATGAGGCAATTTCTTTTTTGTAAATTTAATATAAAAACACTTTTTAGGGTTCATATTCATTTTGTTCTGAGAACACCATTTGCTCAAGCTATCTAAATCAGCTTGTAAAAGTGCTGCTTCTCTTAGTGAGTGAACGGTCAAATATAGTTTTAAATCATCAGCAAACATAGATAAAAGGCAGTATCTTATTACAAGTGCAATATCATTGATAAATATAGAGAAGAGCACAGGTCCAAGGTGTGATCCCTGGGGCACGCCTGATGGAGCATCGTAAAGCAAAGACTCAAATCCATTGACACTCACAAATTGTATTCTTCCCTTAAGATATGAAGCAAACCAGGTCAAAAGTGTACCAAATATACCACACGCCTCTAATTTAGACAACAGCAAGGCATGATCCACTTTATCAAACGCTGAGGAAAAGTCGGTATAAATAGCATCAACCTGTGAGCCAGAATCAACAACACGTGCGATGTGTGAAGTATAAGCGAGGAGATTGGTCTCAGTTGATCGGTTTTTCCTAAAACCATGTTGGAAGTCATTATCTATCAGTCTGTTACCTCTTCACGCCCAAACCGCTAAACCGATTTTAGGTTTGGTATGGACATACCTTGAGTCTCGGAAGAAGGTTACTTTTTATCTCGGAAAAATGTACGGCTATAAACTAATTTTGGCGCAACGGAGTTGCGGGCATCATACAGTTGACTATAATTTCAATTCACAGTGTAGATCTTTCGATACATAAGTAATTAATTACAATTACATATTCTAATTAATTATTAAAAAAATCAACAGGAATACAGTAGAGCTAGAAATACGACAAGACTGTGTGACCGAGCGTGGCATACGGAAATACGTCGGCCCGCTACTGGTGCAACTTCAGGAGTTGGACGGCACATTTAAACACACGCTACAAATTGAGAACACCGTCGTCAAAGCGGATATCACCTGCCACAGTAAAAGCAGAAGGAACAAGAAGAAGAAGATCCCCTTGTGTACGGGTGAAGAAGTTGATATGGATTTGTCGGCTATGGAGTAAGTTTTAAATGGAATGATCATAAAAATACAAGTATATTAACATGAACAAAATAAAAATAAAGCATTAATACAATCAATATTGCTTTTACAACTGCATATATTTTCTGTGCGAATGAGACTTTTCTGGTAATAGGTTAATGGGCGAAATGAAATCTTTAAAAGTATCAAAAGTAGGTTAACACTTTTTAGCTTTTGCCTTACTAAACTATAGTAATTAGAACTTTAGCGATTTTAAAGCTAGTTCTTGAGTAGCGTAACACATTAAATACTTAGAAAATTATTATTTTAGAAATTAGCAAATCCAACAGCATCTCAAACAATGTATTAAATTTCCAGCGACTCCCCCGTCCTGTGGATCCGGCTTGACCCCGAGATGTCGCTACTCCGGACCACAGTCATCTCTCAGCCGGACTACCAGTGGCAGTACCAGCTCCGGCACGAACGTGACGTCACGGCACAGTCTGAGGCTATCGACGCGTTGCACAACTACCCCGGCCCGGCGACCCGCAAGGCGCTGACTGACACTATAGAGAACGAGCAAGTGTACTACAAGATCCGGTGCCGGGCCGCACATTGTTTGACTAAGGTGAGAGTGATGCCCTGTTGACATTATGTTATAACGGTGGGTGTACTACAAGTTCCAGCACTGGGCCGCACATTGTTTTATTTAGGTGAGAGTTCAGAGTGACATAATATATTGCCCTGTGATATATTCTGCTCAGTCTAAGGCTATCGACGCGTTGCACAACTACCCCGGCCCGGCGACCCGCAAGGCGCTGACTGACACTATAGAGAACGAGCAGGTGTACTACAAGATCCGGTGCCGGGCCGCACATTGTTTGTAAGGTGAGAGTGATGTCTGTGATTTATTATGTTAAAATGGCAGGTGTACTGCAAGTTCCTGTGCTGGGCCCCACTTTGTTTGACTAAGGTGAGACTGATATTGTGTATGATTTCCTAATTATATGCCTTGTTGATAAGTTGTAAGGGTGCAAAGACAATTAATTCTAAACACCCAGAACCTACTCAGTAAGCAAGTAGGTACATTTTTTTAAATTATCAATACATCTGTTAAACGTCACTATTGTTGTGATTATAAGTATATCTGTTAAGTCGTGCCGTTGCGTTGCGACGATCCGACGAAATCATGAAACGGAACAATAAGCTCACACACTAAAGAAAATTTGAGCCCTGGGCAAGTACACAGTCTCTAGTTTTTATCGCCAAACCTTTCTGCGCAAATGAAGTTGCGAAGTTAGGCCGTGTTCAAACCAAACTGACTGTGAGCCCCAGTGTGAACGTGAAAATATACGGTATCAAATGTCCGCGCCTACGCCCAGCGAAATAGTGTAGGTATTGTCGATTAAGTGTGAACGAAAAAGTTAATATGTATGGAAATACAATAAACTGCGTAACGTTAGCTTACAATCGGTTTGGTTTGAACACGGCCTTACATCTAGTATTACACACTCTGTGTGTTAATTAACGATGAGCCTTACTTTCAGGTGGCGAACGCCATGATCAGTCTGTGGGCGGGCCCGCCGGCGATGCTGACGATATTCCGCAAGATGTTCGGTTCCTTCTCCGCGCCGCACATCATCCGCCAGAACAACTTCGACAACCTGCACCACTACTTCCTGCAGAAGACCATACCGGTGGCTATGGCTGGTGAGTTATACTCATAATGAAGAGACTTCTCAATTGCAGTTGTAGATCACTTAAAATTTATTACATAGACTCCCCATTACGTCTTGTCTCTTTTACTCATGCATTAATATATTGCTATACCGTACACTGGTGCATAATAAAAATGCAATGGCAATATTATATTCGTATTCAGATTTCATCAGTAAAACTTATTTGCTGCGTAATTCGGCTACTTCTTGGGCTTTGCATACTTACATTATAATTACATGTCTGGTTGATACTCTTGACGTTCGGGTGCACGTACGGGTTCTGTGCAATGAAATTTCTGCTCAAACGAAGTTACAGCCATCTAATCCATACTTCCGTAATAATACTAATATTATAGATGCGAAAGTGTGTCTGTCTGTCTGTTTGTCTGTCTGTTACCTCTTCACGCCCAAACCGCTGAACCGATTTTGCTGAAATTTTGCCTACTTTGAGTCCCGGGAAAGTGTACGGTTCCCTCGCGATTTTGGCGCAACGAAGTTGCGGACGTCATCTAGTTACCAATATTTATAACAATATTTCAGGCCTCCGCAACATCCACGGCATATGCCCGCCCGAGGTAGTCCGGTTTCTGCTTGACCTGTTCAAGTACAACGACAACTCGAAGAACCACTTCTCCGACAACTACTACAAGGCAGCGCTGGTAGACGCGTTAGCGGCCACCATCACGCCGGTCATATCTGTGTTGCAGCCGGTTAGTTTACTCACCAAAGTTCGAACAATCACTTTTCGAAAACAATTTTTTTGGAGATTGCGGCGTCGGTCTGCTAACACCTTTAGGGTCAATTCAGACCGCAAGCGTAGATGCATTTCTAAATTTGTACTGATTTGACACATCTCAATTGCGTCAGACGTCTCGCAGATCTGTCAAATCCATACAAATTTACAAATGCATGTACACGTTGCGTTGCGGTCTGAATTAACCCTTCCTACACACTTTTATTTATCAGTTATCACCACTAAAAAACTGAAATATTACTTCTTAACAATATTTCTAAATCAATTTGCCTACCGACGCGACGTCGCGAACGGGAGAAAGCGAGATGAAACATAAGGCATTCATGACGTTTGACGATTGAGTATTCTGTCAACCGTTTTCAGGCTTTACGTCACGTTACGGTAGTTAACAGCGATGATACTTACTCTTATACAACTGCGTGTCCACGTATCACATACCATTTACTTAACATAATTTTCAACTCTTTAGACTTAACACATTTTTATCACAAATATTTATCTTATATATAAAATTTCCCTGTCACAATGTTAGTTACCGTATTCCTCCGAAACGGCTTGACCGATCTTTATGAAATTTTATATGCATATTCAGTAGGTCTGAGAATCGGCCAACATCTATTTTTCATACCAAAAAACCCAAAAATTATTTATATGGCAAAACAACGTTTGCCGGGACAGCTAGTTTAAAAATAATATCTAAATTTCATCCAGGGGGCACCGATAACAGCAGATTCGCTATCCGCCGACACCAAACTCATCCTAGAGGAGATAACGCGAGTCCTGAACTTGGAGAAGGTGCTCCCGTGCTACAAGAACACCATCACCGTGAGCTGTCTGAAGGCCATCCGGCGGCTGCAGCAGTGCGGTCACCTGCCGAGTATACCGACTGTGTTCCGGGCGTACGCGCAGTATGGACAGTATATAGGTAGGTGACAAAAATAAATATAAAGGGAGTTTCAGACGTGCGAGTATGTACGTGGACTTATGGCTCGACGATCTTAATCGCCTGTGTGTCAGCAAAGAGCCGCGAGCGGCGAGCCTGGGGGCATGGTAATCCAGTGTGAGCGATTCTCGTGTGTCACCGACGCGAGCCGAGTAAGTTCGCGAACTTAAAACCCGCGTGATTTAAGTTCGTATGTCTGTCAGGTACTTAAGTATCACGCGTCACAGTATGTGCAAAGCAACGACACCGACTTGTACCGCAAAAACCTGATCGGTTTCCATGATGCGACGCCGTAATCCAGTATTGTAGCTTGGCGTTTGAGAGTGTTCGTGTTTTAAGACGTGCGTTCGGTTCTCATCCAAAAAATAGTCAATATTTTTATAGTTATTAACGCGATACATACGCACCGCGGACGCTCATTCTTAAAGTCGACGCAGATTGGTACAAAAAAATAAGGATTTTAAATCGACATAATAACACGAATATCTTTGTAGTATTGTAAAGGCGAAAGTCTGTGGATGTGTGTGTTAGGTAAGTAACATAATATTACGGTTTTGATCGATAGTTTTATTCCAAATTGAGTAATAATAGGCTACTTGACCTATATTCAATTTCAATGGCCTAGGAAACCGTATTTCACCCTTATTATCAAATAAAAGCTTATGATTGATAAATAAAGTCGATTTGAAAATATGATTTTATGAAAATAGGAATTGTACTGACGAAAACGCTTTTGCGGTACTTCCGATTTGGATGTGACGTCATCCTCATACTAATTTAATATCTTTTATTTATCGCGCTCGCTATATGTAAGTTTATTTGTACACAAATAATAAGAATAAGCCTATTATATATTTTCTTCAATAATTCAAATAAAACATCAGTTTTATATATATTATCTCCATTTATTGTAGACGGGAAATTAAATGGCCAAAACTTTTCTCCAAAAGTTTTCAACATTACAAATGATTTCTAATTTCTTACATAATTATTTTATAATTTTTGGGCACTTTTAGACTCGTACATTTAGCACATTAAAAAAATTTCAATAAAGAGAGTTTAAAATACAAAGCGTATGACGTCACACTATGGCGGACAGTGTTTTCGGCGCCATTTAAGAGATTTTATGGGTTTCTACTGTGTAAAATATTAAAATATTAGTTTTTTTTTGTAAAAATGAATGATTATGAAGCGATTAGCATGAAGAAAAAAATTAGGTCAAGTAGCCTATAATTACTGTGCGGACCGCAAAACTGACAGCTCGCATCGAGCCACTCGAAGGATTGATGGAACCGGATCGAACCGGATTGATGGAATGAAATATATCGATTTTGAATAAAACTATCAAGCAATGCTGAATGTGTGGACGAAAGTCCGAGCCGCGGGTTTTGCTCGATGTTATTGCTCGATTGAGCAAAACCGTATGTGAGTACTTAGCATAATATTGTATTATATCAGCGTGACAAGTAGATTATGTTCTGCATAAAAAGACGGTTGGAGTAAATGGAGAGTAGTGTTTTGTGTCGAACTCGAACTCGACTCGAACTCGGTTGTCTGTAAAGTCGGCTTACTGACGATAGTTGAACGTGACAACGTCATAGCCTTAAATGGAACGCCTCAGAGCGAGGTAACGCCGCATATTGCGTCATGTTTTTTCGTGCGCGCAGCCCATATTTTTAATAATTATAAGACGTTGTCACGTCAAAAACAAAGGCTACTTTTACATAACCTAACGTAAAATTATCGTTCCAGACGTGCGTCTCGCGGCGTTCGAGTGTCTAGTAGAGTTCGTATCGGTGGAGGGGCGGGCGGAGGACCTGTCGGCGCTGCTGGCGGTGGTGGAGGGCGACCCCTCGCCCGGCGTGCGGCACCGCGTGGTGCGCGCGCTGCGGGCCGCCCCGCCCTTCGAGCGCGGCGCCCGCCACGCCCTTGACACCGAACAGCTCGTGCACAGGTACACAAAACACTTACCCAATTTTCGCATTCTCTCTGTCATATGATATTCACAAACTAGTGCCAGAGTATACAGAATTATAGAGTATGCCGACTTAGAACTGATGTAAATTTTTTTAAGTGTGACGTATTATGACAAAAGTCGTCGCTAGGGTCGTTACCTACAAATTTAGTTGTTGTTTATATTTTGGCACATGCAAAGAAAACTGTCAGAATTCAATTTCAAAATCTTATTTTTAAAAATAAAATATACCAGCCAGCGCGCCAGCCTCTAACTTATCACCCCCAAACCCGACGAATTTGACAGATATTGAAACCTGTCCATTTCTTTGCAGTCGAACTACTGGTAGTTATGTCTATTGTGCTAGTGCGCAAGAATTACTTCGCTAGTACTGTTGAGAATACGAAATGGGGTAGAGGTCAACTAGGATAACATAGTGCGCCCCTCCAAAATTCAAAACGTTTGAAGTGCTTTGTCTTGCGCGGTCGGCTAGTTATGATTAGTTGACCAACAATTGATCTTGGTAATAAGTGACATTAAGTGAAATATTACGTGTACTGTGATTGGTTGAATACTTACTACATACAAACTCTTTCATAAGGATGTGACTACACACATTGAAACAGTCATTTGGAGGGGCGCGCCATGTCATCGTAGTTGATCTCTATCACTTTTGCTATAAATTATTGTAAACAATTTTATTATATTTTTTTATTTTATTTAATTATTAAAATAACCCAGATGATAGTGCGATTTCGCGATTGCGATCGCGCGAGTGATTCTATTGCATCCTACATCACATTCTTGACAATGCATCTCTGGTGGAAACGCAGCCTAACTCTTCTGGTAACGAGCGTTCTTGGGCGGTGCGAGATTGGGCGGACGATCACGTGATTCATTTTTTTTTAATCGTTTATTCCATATCAATAACTTTCTTTAACCGGATTAATAAGCGCCGTAAGCGTAGTATAGTTAAATATAAAAAAACACAAATCCAATTTTGTTTCTGTCTCCACAGACTATGGAACAACATGAACAGTCAGCTATCCAACGACGCGCGACTACGTTGCGATCTCGTCGACTTATACTACACTCTGTATGGCCTGAAGAGGCCCCTCTGCGTTCCTCTGCCGGAGATACAGGCGATGATGAAGCAGATGCACCACCGGGAGAGAGAGAGACTGGAAAGAGAGAGGGAGAGGGTGGAGCGGGAGAGAGAAAGGCTGCGGGAGGTGGAACTGAAGCCGATCATTAAGCAGGAGATTGTAGAACTAGTGAGTATGCTACATAGATACCGCATGTCGCTCCATTTGTATGAAAACGAGCGTGTCACTTTTTTCTTCCTACCACTGTGACGTACCGATGATAAGAAACGTGTCCATTATTTATTTATTTATTTATTATACATTCTTACAACTATCATTGCAGACTAATATCCAATTCGATTGCACGCGTAAAGTATATAATATTAATAAGTATCTAATTAAATTAATTCATATGTTTACATAACATAGGCCAACGTTTCTATTTGAATTTCTACAGCTCAATACGGCACTTTTAGGCATTTAGGCATTTTTAAAATTTCGATTGACGGCCGATTCCGATAGCAGACTAAAGAACAGACTTTCGTAAGATGAGCATTGCTCGTCATTTGGGAACGCGATGCTGCACGCGAAGTACACATACACATATGCGGTATCTATCTTTTTTTTTATGAAATAAGGGGGCAAATGAGCAAACGGGTCGCCTGATGGAAAGCAACTACCGTCGCCCATGGACACTCGAACATCAGAAGAGCTGCAGGTGCGTTGCCGGCCTTTTAAGAGGGAATACGCTCTTTTCTTGAAAGTTTGCAGGCGTATAGGTCCGGATATACTGCTGGTGACACTGTAGTATGCTACATATTGTAATTTGTATGATTATAACGCGTGGTATAGGCCGCGTAAAACTTTAAGATCGCTAGATGAAAATGGGCAGTCTTACATGTATTAGGCCTAGCTAGGTCCATGTTCTCTGCCAAAACTCCTAGCACACTAAATTTAAACAAAACTCTTGCAGCTATTTTCAAGAAAACTATAATTTAAATACAGCTTGTTAGAAAATCATAATAACAAGTACTTTAAAGTGTGTTCCAACAATTACAATAATTTTTCATGAAATTGTATTTGTATACAGGGTACTTCAAAAGTGGTATAGTAATCCGAAAATTTTGCTTTTCCATGGTAAAAAAGTCACGTGCCCAACAAAGTTTCTATGCAGGATCAATATTTTTTTCACCGATTTCCAAAAGCCTCTCGAGTCACCCTTTCACCTTACTATAGCACTTTTGAAACACTTCTCGTTTTACAAAATTCTCGTAATTGTTGCTGTATTATCCTGTATGGACAGATAATAATATACATTTTCATCTTGAAATGTAATACTAAGCCATTTATATAATGTTTTATGTTATTATAGACCCCAATAAAGGACGAGCTGCAAGTGGGCCCGATGATGACCACGGACGTGCCGACCGAGCTCCCCGTCCCGCTCACACACATCAAGGAGGAGGACGACAAGATAGACATCATTTCCGTCACGGATACACCCATGCCTATGTTCAATGTGAGTATGGGAAATTAACAAGTATACTGAGTAATACGATATCGCACTAAGGCTGCGTTTCCACCGGAGCTGAGCTAAGCTGCGTTGCGACTTGCGAGTGACGTGTTAAGAACCAATAGAAACGCTTCATTTGCCTGACCACGTTCAGCGCAACGCTTTTGTTGTTTTTTGTAAAACACATTAGCAAACGCAGCTTAGCTCATCTCCGGCGGTCCAAACGCAGCCACTTACAGTCACTTACTGTCAATAGTTTGTATAGAAAACGATGAAATATGAGAAGTTTTTTGACAGGGGGTCAATGACCGCTACGACCAGGATTTAGCCATTTATAGTATATTTTGATGTAAGAGCTATCTTTCTCTAACAGGAGGTGGGCAAGCGCGAGTACATATCGGACAACGCGGCGCCGCTGCCCGGCATCCCGGGCTCCGCGGGCCCCGTCGGCTTCGAGCCCGGCATGTTCGCCGACAGGACAGACCTCGGAGCACCCAAGGTAAGGCAACACCGGATTTATGTATAGACAGTACAGGGGCGGCAAATTTATAGTGGCCTATACTCATAAAACCTACGAATAATAAAAACTACGGAAACATAACTTCCATACTTCAACCGTTTTAAATTTACCACCTTTTCGCAAACTAAAATATGACAATTCAGATTTTCGCCAAGGTCGTATCCCAGGTAAACGTATCATAATATTGCGCGCCGGACGACTGCCTGCGCGGTTATTGTCATTGTCAAAGTTATGAAACAAAGCCGTTGACAATAATAATTATCATGTCAACCTGGTTGAATGTCACTCGAGTATATATATATGTTACGCTCAAAGACCGAAATCGCTCAGTGAGCGAAAAAATAGCCCACAACGCGTTGTGGTTACAGTGAAACAGCCACGACGCGAAATTCGCGTTGTGGCTCTAATGAAAACGGCCACGACGCGTTCTGGCAATTACAAAAAGACCATAACACGTTCTGAACATTTTACCTCCGTTCTTACCATAATAATGTTATCATAAATGCTATAGCTTAATTTAAAATCCCTAATCGTTTTATGTGAATTATAAGTATTATTGACAAAATATTAACAATATTATTTTGTGTTCAGTAATTTGTTACTTACTTCATATGCTTAATGTTGTTGTTTTTTAATATAATAAAGTAATCTGATCTCAATAAATAATAAAAATATAGTTTTACTAGCTGTCCCAGTGAACGTTGTGTCACTTTAAAACCTTCCCTGGACTTCTACGAATATTTTAATACTAAAATCAGCCCAATCCGTTCAGCCGTTTTCGAGTTTTAGCGCGACTAACAAATTTGAAAATCCATTTTTATAAAAGAAGATATAGATTTTAATTTATATAATTTAAATATAATACTAATAGTTGATGCCCGCAACTCCGTTGCGACTTGCGCTAGACAGACAGACAGTAATAACTAATATTATTAAGTACGGATAGTAATTAGTATAGAATTATGCATAATTTCTAAATAATGCTGATAAATACATGATGCAGTGATTTAGTAAAAGAAAATATATTTTATAGTACGCGTGGTAATCCAAATATATAATCTTCCATACCTATGGACGATTAATCAATCAAGAAAAACGAATAACAAATCAGCCACGACATGAATTTCGCTTTGTGGTCTTTTTGTGATTGCCAGAACGCGTCGTGGCCGTTTTCATTAGGGCCACGACGCGAATTTCGCGTCGTGGCTGTTTCACTATGACCACAACGCGTTGTGAGCTCTTTTTTCGCTCACTGAGCGTTTTCGGTCTTTGAGCGTAACATATACACGAAAAATGTGTACCGAACACATGCATAAAATATGTGCATGTATTTGGGTCACATTTTGTAGCTTTTTGGTGCACTTTTTTTGACGGAGTTACTCTTCCTTAGTTTTTAATCCAAATATATAATCTTCCATACCTATGGACGATTAATCAATCAAGAAAAACGAATAACAAATCAGCCACGACATGAATTTCGCTTTGTGGTCTTTTTGTGATTGCCAGAACGTGTCGTGGCCGTTTTCATTAGGGCCACGACGCGAATTTCGCGTCGTGGCTGTTTCACTATGACCACAACGCGTTGTGAGCTCTTTTTTCGCTCACTGAGCGTTTTCGGTCTTTGAGCGTAACATATACACGAAAAATGTGTACCGAACACATGCATAAAATATGTGCATGTATTTGGGTCACATTTTGTAGCTTTTTGGTGCACTTTTTTTGACGGAGTTACTCTTCCTTAGTTTTTATTATTCGTAGCATAAAACATATAAATCAGGCCCTGAGGTGACGTATTTGAGGGGAGAGGAGAGAGCCAGACTCTAGAGTCTAGAGACATTGCTCTGTAAAATATCGAACCGTTATGATGACAAACAAATTTTATTTCGTTACGTTGAACTGCACCAACTTAAAATGCCGTTAGTACATCGGCGACGCAAATAGAGAAAAATCTGCGGCAAGTTTGCAGTTTGACATGTGAGCATCTCTCAGCCGCTTTTTCGCGGTTCGTAGCGTCGGTGGTCGATAAACTCCTAGACTCTAACAAATGTAACACACATTTTGACATCACACACACACTTTTTGACATTGGAGTCCGGGACAGCCTTAAAAAGGCGAAGGAGGAAACTTGTACCTTTCTCTTTTATTCCACTTGATTTCTTCATTAATTCGTGTTTGTGAAACTTTCTTCCCATGAAATATTTTGATGTCTAATATTATTTTGTCGTCACTTCATAATATTATACCATGCTAGTTGTTTTCGGAAACCGGTAGACACTTATCTTGTTTATCTTAACGTAGCATATAAAGCGAATTCGGTTGTTTGTTCGTTGACATATTTTAAGCTGTTTAACGGATGTTAAAGCGGTTTCTATTTCGGTAAATATTTACCTTATATAAAATCTTATGATTGATAAATAAAGTCGATTTGAAAATATGATTTTATGAAAATAGGAATTGTACTGACGAAAACGCTTTTGCGGTACTTGCGATTGGGCTGTGACGTCATCCTCATACTAATTTAATATCTTTTATTTATCGCGCTCGCTATATGTAAGTTTATTTGTACATAAATAATAAGAATAAGCCTATTATATATTTTCTTCAATAATTCAAATAAAACATCAGTTTTATATATATTATCTCCATTTATTGTAGACGGGAAATGAAATTGCCAAAACTTTTCTCCAAAAGTTTTCAACATTATAAATGATTTCTAATTTCTAATATAATTATTTTATAATTTTTGGGCACTTTTAGACTCGTACATTTAGCATATTAAAAAAAATTCAATAAAGAGAGTTTAAAATACAAAGCGTATGACGTCACACTATGGCGGACAGTGTTTTCGGCGCCATTTAAGAGGCATATTTTTCAATAAACATTTTTATGGGTTTCTACTGTGTAAAATATTAAAATATTAGTTTTTTTTTGTAAAAATGAATGATTAAGAAGCGATTAGCATGAAGAAAAAAATTAGGTCAAGTAGCCTATTAAGAGAAAGGAATAAATCAAAAGTAGTTTTTGTCACTCCCGACATCTACACTTTCACAAGATCGTACATAGTGGCTCTTAGCCTAACTATATCTATGCTATGACCGACTTATAAAACTTTGTTGACACTTAATGTCTACTTAACTTTAATGAATATTTTCACAGGAGAAATACGGAGCTTACGGTAGACTTCATTAAATTGAATTTGAAAAAGTAATTATTAAAATATATCCCCGAGTGCGACAGTAAGTTAATATTATACTGTAATCTGCTCTCTCTTTTCAGGCTAAGAAAAAGAAGAAGGACAAGAAGAAGCACAAACACAAGCACAAGCACAAACACAGCAAGGACAAGAAGGACCGTCCGCCTCTCCCCCCCGGCGCCCTGCGGCCCCCCTCCGAGCTCCGGCTGCGGGAGGAGACGAGAGAGACCTTCAGCTCGCTTAGCTCCAGCCAGAGCCCCTCAGAGGATATCTCCCTCACCACTAATATGAGCTTCTGATTAGGTGTAACTAGCAACTTTTATTGAACCAAAATGGCGGAATGTATGGTAGAATGAATCTTGCGACAGCAATAAAATAGGCGTTTGCCGGATGTCGCATAATATTTTGTTTTAAAAAAGTTATGTACAGCAGATCCATATCCATATCCATACTTCCATACTAATAATTCGAAAGTGTGTCTGTCTGTCTATCTGTCTGTTACCTCTTCACGCTCGAACCGCTGAACTGATTTTGCTGAAATTTGTCAAGGAGATTCTTTGAGTCCTTGAGGAAAGGACATAAGATAGTTTTTATCCCGGGAAAATGTACTGTTCCCGCGCGATAAACGCTTCAAAAAGCGTTTATCGCGCGGGAACCGTACAAAGCGCCAAAGCGCAATGAAGTTACGGGCATCATCTAGTATTGTATAATTTTCTCCTGTTGTATTGCTGTCGCAAAAATATATAAATTGCCGCGCGGGTTTGTCTTCGTCAAGTGTTACCTAAAAACAGGCACGAGTGATTGTCGCAGTGTCGCTATTTTGGTTTAGTGAAAGCTATAATGATATAATAAATGAATATAATATAGTAAGTACAATAACTTTGGTGTTTTTATTGATCATAGATTGAGGTGAGTGAGATATCAGATATATAGGGCATAATATAATAAACAGAAAGTAATTTGAATCGTTGAACATACATAAAAATATATCCACAGCCGAACGTGGCACCTCCTCCTTTTCCGGAATTCGGTTAAAATGCGTCAATGTAAGAAAAATAACAATGTACCGTTGAGGAAATTGATTCCTAGGCAGTTGACGGACCTAGTTCAATTGGTCGACTTATGTCAAATCAATGTTAACTGTGATCGGTCGGATGGGTTTGACTTAACACGACCAAATTACTTAGGTCCTCCATCTGCTTATATAGGAATCAACTTCTCTTATAGTAAAAACACTGGTGTACACCAGGACAAATTGTATGATTTCTTTGCACTACGATGCAATGGGGGATACATGACATTATAGATTTTTTTCCTGCTGAGAAGCTAAAATATCCATATGAAGTTCAAGGTAATTATTACTAGAATTATTTATTATAATAGATGAAATTTGACCACAGTCGGATCTCTAGTTATCTATACTTATTATAAAAAACAAAGTCGCTTTTTTTCCCTCATGTCCCTTTGTTCCCTTTAATCTTTAAACTACGCAACGGATTTTGATGATTCTTTCAGTGTCAGATAGCTCATTTATCGAGGAAGGTTATAGGCTATATTTTATCACGCTAAAAGGAGCGAAGAAATAGAGGAAAATGTGGAAAAAACGGGGAAAATTATTTGAAAGGGCTAACTTGAATGCGCTAATCTCAGGAACTACTGGTCCGATTTGAAAAATTCATACAGTGTTAGATAGCCCATTTATTGAGGAAGGCTATAGGCATAATTTTTCCAGTGGCTATATATTTTATACCCGTGCGACGCCGGGGCGGGTCGCTAGTAAATTATAAAAGTAGGGGAGCCCAAGAGGGGATTTCGCAATATGCTCGAGCGTGTCAGATTAAGCTTGTATAATGTATAATAGGCCTCCCACTCGTGTCTATTTATATGGTATAAAAATCATATTTTTCACTTGGTAGGTTAAAAAAAAGTTATTTTCAAGTATTAAAATGTCATCAGACTCATCAGATCTGTCAGATAATGATAAGGGATGTTATGTATACAGTATACCCCAAAGAAATTTTAACTGATGATTTAAAGGTAAAGTGAACCAGTAGGAACATTAAAAAACAAAGCTTCATATTTTCCTAAGTAAAATATTTCCGAAATATTTTGTGTCGCACTAAACTAAAATATTATTTAGTCCTTGTTGTCAAAAATATTGTAATTATTTATATACAAAGCAATTTTCTGAATATATTTTCTTTTTCATAACTTTAAAATAGCTGCATGTTTCTGAGCTCACCGCTAAATTAAGAAACGCTGTTATTTTTTTTCTCTGTTTTACCTAATCTACAAAACCTACTGTCCCCATAATGCTCGAGTAACTACACGAATAGCACTCTGGACTCCCCTACTATAATACGTCATGTTGTATCCTTAAATCTGCCACATATAGAATATCCACTTTCCAATACATTTTGGTGACTATAAACTAAGTTTTACCCGCAACTACGTTGCGCATCAAACAGCTTATCGCGTGGAAACGGTACATTTTTCCGTTATAGAAACTACCCTACCAGGTCTCAGAGCTGTATGTGTATTCCAACCAAGACGTTTCAAATGAATCGGTTTAGGGGCTAGAGCGAAGAGACAACGGACGAACAGTAGCTCTACCATGAGTTTAAAGCTATAATAGTATTTATCGATACTCTATATGGACTACGTAAATTTTTAGTATGGCAAATTTTACAGCGCCTCTAGCGGTCACTTGCGGAACTAAAATCGCCATACCAAACATTTACGTAGTCGTAGTATCTAGTATTGATAAATACTATCGCTTTAAACTCATTGTAGAGCTACAGACTGCCTTTGCGTTTATAATATTAGTTACTAAATGACGCACGCAACTCCATTGCGCCAAAACTCGCCAATCGCGCGGGAACCGTACTATTTACCAGGATAAAAAGTATCCTATGTCCTCTGCTGGGACTCTTCGTACCCAGCAAATTGGGTCCATCGGTTTGGACGCGAAAAAGTAACAAATACTTTCGCATTTATTAATATTAGTATGGACGTTGATGAATTCATCTACATTCTACTTGGTGTTAACCGGTCTGTGTCGAGATTCCACATATTATTGTGCAATAGTGAAGTCGATTCCGCCGTCTGCGATCAAACGGTACTGCCGGCTTTTAGGGTTCCGTGTCCATTTTTAAATCGTTGAAGCTTCAAATTTTGGGAAAGGGTAGCTGTAGGTAATAAGCATTATAACGCTACATAAATTTAGGGAAAGGTCACAGAAATTTAATAAAAAATCATCTTGATGAATCCTGAATCCTGATTGATCTAAATATTATTAAAATGTGCCACTTTTTTGCTAACCCTACTCATTTTTATTTTAAAGCATAAGGTTACTAATCATGTATTCTAATTAACCTTTTTCGATGAAACGCTGGACCTGAATTTTTGGCAAAATCAGATGTAGACATACTGTTTTGTCGACGAAAATTTTTATAGCAGAAATTCCTTAATGATTATAAGTTATAACAAAAGAAAAGAATATTATGTTGTAGAAGACGTGATACGTCGCGACGGGACGCTTCGACTCTGCCCTAGTGCTATTTGAGCCTTAGATAGAGATTAGAGTGGGCTATTGACTATTACAGTTACCGAACCCTCGTTACTCACTCTATATTTGTATGGTTGCCTAATCTATGTAACTGAATATTACCTATGTAATTTGTGCGTGTCCTTAATGCTATAAACTGAAGTAATTTAATCCATGCCTACTCGGGTAGGAAACCGTAAAAAACTTTTCGAGGCCCACACATCTTCGAGGAGAGGGAAAAAGAATGTCTAGTTCTTCCAATTATAATAGCTCTTGACTCTTGTCTATTAGAACAAGAAAAAATTAGTTTATTGAGCAGGAGTTTTAGGAGAGTATTACTATAAGTATATGTTACGGAACCCATATTATTAATTATTATTGTTACTTTGTGAATTGTGATTATTAATATATTTGTATTATTTATAGAATGCGGCGACTAACGATAACAACTTGGTTTTAGGGTTCCGTACCCAAGGGATAAAACCAAAACCATTCCACTAATGATCTGCTACTCGTCGATACATATGTCTGTTTCTCTACCAATACAAGCTGTATTTACTAGGTATTTTATAAAAGTGACCGCTGAAATTTTCACCTTCGTTTTACGCCAAAAGATTTTTTTGTCGTCAAGTTAAATATTACTTATTTAAGGGATATAAGTGATAACAACATAATAATTACTAATAATGTGTTTTATTTGCAGTTAGGTTCAAATAACAAAAGCTTTCGCTGGTGCGACAGGCATAAGGTATTTGAATAATATTATTTACTAAGTAAGTAATAAAATAATTGCATTATATCAGTTCCGTTACCATCGTTAGACATAAATAATCGGCCAAGTTCCGTACCATTAATGAGCAAAATTAGGACAAAAATTTAGTTTTTTGTATGAGAGGCCCCCATATTTTTTTATTTTATTTCAATAATATTGTTAAATATACAACTACTGGATTTTGTGAAAAATTCAAGTACGGTAGGTACATGAATTTTTCACAAAATCCAATGTTACCATTATTGATATAGAGCAAAAAAGGCCAAAAAATGACGTTTATTGTATGGGAGCCCCTCTTTTAAAATTTATTTTATTTTGTTTTTAGTATTTGTGTTATAGCGGCAACAGATATACACAGTCTGTGAAAATTTCAACTCTCTAGCTATAACCGTTCTTGAGTTACAGCCTGGTGACAGACAGATGGACAGACAACGAAGTCTTAGTAATAGGGTCCCGTTTTTACCCTTTGGGTACGGAACCCTAAAAAAGAAAATATTACGTATAAGTAATATTTTATTTTACTCTTATCTACAACCTATTCTCTACAATCTACTATATTCTTATATATAACATTCTCGTGTCACCATGTTAGTCCACGAACTCCTCCGAAACGGCTATACTGATTTTTACCAAATTTTATATGCATATTCAGTAGGTCTGAGAATCGGCTACTGGGTACTTTATATATTGATAAGTGCATTTGTTTAATAAATAATAGTAAATTATTACAAGCTGAGACTGACGGCGACCATTAAGAGGCCGGGTACCCTTGGAATTTCTCATACAAACGTAATACCAAAATCATTTTCACATACGAAAATATTTAACATGATTGAGTTATTTTTCAGTTTAGAATAGTAATTACCTTAGGTTCCTGCACAAAAATTTACTTCAAAATATTTGAACAAAAAAAATTTTTTTGTTTAAAATTTTTTTTTAGTAAATTTACTACTAAATATTGAAACACTAAAAATAGAGTAAAACACTAAAAATATATAAATAAATACTAAATTTACTACTAAATATTTAAATACTTAAAAATATTTCTTAGTTTAAATATTTTGTAGTAAATTTACTATTTATTTATATATTTTTTAGTGTTTTACTCTATTTTTAGTGTTTCAATATTTAGTAGTAAATTTACTAAAAAAATTTAAAACAATTTTTTTTTTTGTATTTAAATATTTTGAAGTAAATTTTTGTGTAGGAACCTAGGTAATTACTATTCTAAACTGAAAAATAACTAAAACATGTTAAATATTTTCGTATGTGAAAATGATTTTGGTATTACGTTTGTATGAGAAATTAGCCCCTTAAGTTTGTGCGACGGGATAGCGATCGATGTTGGCGACATACTTATTTAGTCACTTCATTAAAATAATATGGGCGAAATACTTTATATTATGGCAAAGCATTAAGCAACGTTTGCCGGGACAGCTAGTTATAATATAATATTAGCTTTTTTTGCTCGCTATTTAGTCATATATACATAATATAATGGTTTTAACATAATAAATAATAATCTTACATATAAAATTCTCGTGTCACAATGTTCGTTCCCGTACTCCTCCGAAACGGCTTGACCGATTCTCATGAAATTGTGTGAGCATATTGAGTAGGTCTGAGAATCGGCCAACATCTATTTTTCATACCAAAAATTATTTATATGGCAAAACAACGTTTGCCGGGTCAGATAGTAATAATATAATATATACGAAACTATTCAAACACTAGTTAGACTCGCACTTGTCGAATAATTAATGCTTCTAACTCACGTTGGTTTTATTGCCTGTTATTATTATTATTATTCATGTTACAGTTTGGTGAAAAGTCAGAAATTATTAAAAATATCCAAATAAAACAAATTCATCTTGACAATTACATAATATATGCATGCTGCACATTCGTTTAATCCTTCGACAATCGACAGCGGATTCTTGGAAATCTATTGTTCTCGCGGCCATCATAATATTATGTGGCCACTTAGGAGTTGAAGCGTTAAATTGATTGTTATTTATTTAACCCATCAATCCCCAAGCGGCACCCGGTTGTCGCATAATAATTGAAAATGTAGTGTCTGCGATTCCCACGATCGAGGTATTATATTATAAAGTATAACATAATCTATACCAATATTCCTTCGATCGTGGATTCTTGGAAATCGATTATTCTCGCGGCCACATACATGTGGCCGCTTGGGCATAGTAAAAGGAGGGGTTGGGAGTTATTCTGAATGCAATATTGTCTGTCTGTTACTTTTCACGCTCAAACTGACGACCTTGATGGGTAGGTACAGGGTAGGGATATTTGTCACTTATAACTTATGAGTTATAATTATGTGGGTTAATAGTTAATACCCCTTATAATATTATATCTAATAATTAATAGCCCTTCAGTATTATAATAAGTCTACTGTAAAAAAGTATGAGGTTTATTAATTACTTATGATTAAAACTATGTTTGTTATCGAAATGTTCCAAAGGACCAGAACTGGTCATTTGGTAATTTTTATATCTTTTAATTTTAACGGTGACATGCAAAATCATTGATGTGTTTTGCGCTATTGGGCGTTTGCACACTGCACGATAACGACACGACACGATACCACAGAATAGAGGGCCACCGCACATATTATACAATTTCAAGTTGGCTGACTATGGTACAAACTAAATTGCGTAGTGTCACAATTTAATTGGACAACTTCATCGTGACGGCCCCGAATCACATAATAATAAAAAAATATTAATATGGAAAAAATATGGATTATTATCACCTTTTTATCTCGATTTTTTCATTAAAATTTATCTGGATAATATCGTTATTTTAAAACCAACGTCTTTTAAAGGGCATACCTACCTAAGCTGCTGATTTAAAGATTTGTTGAAAATATAAGACTCTAAACTCTGAAGTCTAGTTTTAAATGTTTAATAATTTAATAAAAATAAATTACAATATCTACTCGTGCAACCTTTCGTAGCTGAAGGCATTGACAATTTTCCGGAATCTATTTTAGCTTTGTGATTAATACTAAATACTTGATTTAGTATTAATCCTTCGATCGTGGAAAACGAGACACAATAGCCTTTCTATTGTTATCGCAGTCGCCGGTGACCGCTTGGGGATTAATTGTAGTTAGTAAATATTTAATAAAGCTATTAGAAATCATTAGACATAAATTTAGATTATTTTTAACCGACTTCCAAATAAGGGTAAACACCTGCTGCTGTAAATAATATTTTTTGTGTTTGCCATTTTGGCTGAATGAAACAAAATAATTCTGAGAAATCGAACACCTTCTTTTGTTAAATATAATTTAATGGATGTAGTATTGTTCAAATCTTGTTCAAATAATATAATATGTTAATTACAAATGAGATCGATAAGTAATGACTAATGACTAATAAACCTTTTGAAGGATAGTGTCGTCAGTCCTTACTCCTTAGTAGCTCGACGAACTACGAAGCCTGAGCTGCGGCATTAGTCGCGCGATAGACGACGGGCCGACTTGTTCTATCTGGACGATATTCTTCATACCTTTACTACAAGTAGATATTCTATTCTTCCACAAACATGACAGACACAGTGACAGACACGAAGACAAAAAAGTTAAATGTGGCGATCGTCGGTGGAGGGCTGGTAAATATTTGTTTCTTTATTACCTATAGTCTGTCAAGAAAGTCATGACAAGCGGGAAAATTTTTAAATGAAATAAATAATATGAGAACTTTATTTATTCGAGATAAAATGTGCAAGGTGACAATATTTAAAATGTAATAAGCGTTCTCTGTGAAAATACAAGGAAAAAATACACCTTAAAAGCGTGATTAAGTTTAGAAAATTTTCCCGCCTGTTATGACTTTCTTGACGGACTATAGTTGTCTTTAATTACATACTTTACTGTCGCACTCAGAGTGGAACATTAATAACTTGCATTAATGTAATTTTGACATGTAAGCCTCATACATTATCTGTCAAACTCTTCATTAAATTGAAGGTTAATCACAATTAAATGTCTCTGTCCTCTGAGTACGGCGGTAAATTTAATATTTTATAACGACAATTTACAGATCAAATTCTATTATTAATTGCTTTTTTTAAATAAAAGTCCAAACTTCTACCAACTTTTAAAGTTATTTTTATTTCTTACTAATTTTTGTACTTAAATTAATATGTAATTAATATTAAATTTAATAAATATTGTAAAGACTGAAAAAAGTGGAGTAATCCTTCGATCGTGGATTCTTGGAAATGCTATTGTATTCTATTGTTGTCGCGATCACCGGTGCTCTTATAGGGCTTGAAGGATTAATTTTGTAAGGGCTTTGACAGGAATCAAGAATGGTGTCCTTTTAGTGCGGCAAAATGTAGGTCTCCCGCGAATCAATACATATATCTACAACGCTCTATAAAGTGAGAGTCGCAATCAAAATTCAGTTTTCTAAATATTGAATACTAGACGTTCCACGAGGCTTCGCCCGCGTAAATTAGGAATTTCACGGGAACCGTACATTTTTCCATAAATAAATAGTCTATGTCTTTTCACGTGCAGATCATTTATCTGTGCCTAATTACATAAAAATTGCTCCAGATAGTTCGTGAGGCACTTTCAAATAATTTTTCCTGTTTTTTCCACATTTTCCTCATTCAATTAAAATTCAAAAATGTTAACGTTGTAAACATTATAATTAATTATTAGTGAATTGTCTTTTTAACAGGTGGGGTCCCTAGAAGCTCTATATTTGGCTAAGAAGGGGCACCGAGTCTCTCTCTACGAGTATCGTGAAGGTCAGTATCTGAATCCATTACATTATGTATGAAACACTTATTAGTTATTAAATAATTAAATACGATTGTCATTTTGTAAGTTTTCATTTTCATTTTTCTAATGCATTACAGAAAATTAAAAGTTTATAAATTCAAGGACAGCACATTGAAATTCTAAAATTAATAATTTCATATCATTTTTATTTCATTTCATTTAAAGTGAATTTTATTCTAAGTTACAATTTGCAATACTCCGAGTATAATCCGCGTAACTTTCTGCTGCGCACTGTAATTAAATCTGGGACGAATTGTCACTGGCAGCAGTATTTCCGGACCTATACCTACGACCTGCAAACCTTCAAGACGAGAGCGTAATCCCTCATAAAAGGCCGGCAACGCACCAGTAGCTCTTTTGATGTTGCGAGATTGCCCCCCTTATTTCATAAAAAAAAAAAAACTATAAACTTTGAGCTTTCTTTTCATTCTTTATAACTATTAGTATCTATATTTTATTATTGATATAACGTGCTGTATAATTTTGGCATTAATCCGCGACTGTATATATTTCACGCGAGAGAGAGTGATTAAGAATACATTATAAATTATAATACATAACTTTTAAGTTAATCTCAAGAGATTCGAGACCAATTCAATAGATTATTTTATTAACTAGTTACTAGGCGATGCTCGCAATTCCGTTGCGCCAAAATCCGTTTATCGCGTGGGAACCGTACATTTTTCCCTGATAAAAAAGTGTCCTACGTCCTTTTCTGGGAACCAAAGTACCACCACACTAAATTTCAGCAAAATTGGTTATAATAATATTATAGTATGGATATTGGATTGTTATCTACCTATAAAAAAAAGCGAAGTCGCAGGCAAACTTTAACTTGAAAATTTTACTGTGGGTCGTGTCTTATTTCGGCGTCGTCTGTCCGTACTCGACGGTATCATTTTACATTTTAATAATTCAGCCATTTCTAGCTGATGCCTGATATGATATAAATATCTATAATGCTGAGAATTTTAATATTTCATATCTATACTTTTTAATTTTAATTTTGATTATATTATAAAGCAGAAGAGTTTGTTTGTTTGTTTGTTTGAACGCGCTAATCTCAGGAACTACTGATCCGATTTGAAAAATCCGTTCAGTGTTAGATAGTCCATTTATCGAGGATAGCTATATTTTATCACGCTAAGACTAATAGGAGCGAAGAAATAGGGCAAAATGTGGAAAAACGGGGGAAATTATTTGAAAGGGCTTATTTGAATGTGCTAATCTCAGTAACTACTGGTCCGATTTGAAAAATTCTCTCAGTGTTAGATAGCCCAGTTATCGAGAAAGGCTATAGGCTATATTTTTATCACGCCAAAACTAATAGAAGCGAAGAAATAGAGGAAAATGTGAAAAAAATGGGGGAAATTATTTGAAAGGGCTTATCTCACGAACTACTACAGCATTTTTTCTGTTATTTGGGTCAGATCAAAAGTAGACCACGTGAAGGATCATAGGCTTTTTTGTGGACTAATAATTTGTCTGTGAAATATCTTATTTACGCAGGCGAAGCCGCGCGGAACGTCTAGTTTAAATAATACATTGTTAAGTTTTTGCAAAATAGATGGTGCCTATAGGTTCCGCTTAAATTTTAAAAGATTTTATAATATTCATAGCGCAACCGTAGCGCCTTTTAAATCTGCATGTCATAGCTATTAGACATTTACCTAATATGATTAAGCTTCAATTTGACAGATTATGTCAAAATCTTCATAAGCTCCTTTCGCGTGTAGCGTTGACGAGGGCATGGGGGGTTTTAGTCGGTAGACCTCTGCGGAGAGAGTCCGACATACCCCTGCCCTTTCCCCCGAGGGGGCGGGGGATGCATAATGCATTTCCCCTCCTAAAAAAAAACAAAAAAAAAGGTAGGTACTCATCTAGGTAATTAATATTCGTCTCTGAGTGCGGCAGTAAGTATCCTTTAAAAATCTGTCACAAAAAGACATTAACATATTAAAATTTAATTTGTTTATGTCTTCTTTGTTAACAAATTTTTAAGGACATTAATTTTTATTTATATATTCCACTCAGCGACAACTCCATGTGGACTATGTAGAGCAGAGGTTCCCAAACTTTTTTTGTCATAGACCACTTTAAGGCCTCTATATCCGCCAATGACCTTGATCATTGTCGGTCAGTGCGAATATCGACGTAAATGACATTAAAATAACATTCATAACAGCGCGCCTTGTACGGTGGCGGTTACGACGCTCGCCGCGTCCATGATAGGGCGAAATAGGAGAAAAAACCTTTTTAAGGCTTAATACATATTAATACATATTTCAAAAAAGTAAAAAAACCAAAATATCAACTTATGTATTGCAAAGCAGTAGATATTTTTTATATATTCTTTTATATGATAAATAATGAAGGAGTAAAGTGGTTTCATTCAACGATTTGGAGGTGATTTGGTTTTTTATTTCTTTATTATGTGATACCGATAGAAAAAATATGGCAAAACCACGTTACGTATCATATCATGTAGATTACCTACTAATTATTTTTTTCAGATATAATTTCTCTGTTAATGCCGATGAAAAGTGGTTTCATCTGCACTACTAGCTGTTTCCCGCGACTTCGTCCGCGTCCTTCGTTCGTTCGTTTTCGTTCATGTTCCTAACTTAAGAAATGACGGACTTTCATTCAGACTTTCAAGCCCTATTTCACCCCCTTCGGGGTAAAATTTTCAAAATTCCTTCCTTAGTGGGTGTCTACTTAATAAAACAACCCTACTCACCAAATTTCGTGGCTGTAACTTTAACAGTTTTTGCTCAGCGATGATGAATCAGTCAGTCAGTCAGTCAGTCAGGACATGTAATTTTATAAGTATAGATTTCCAGAACTGCCCAATTGTCGTACATGTTAGTCTATAGTACTATTCCGATTTCAATAATTCTTTTCTTTTTGTTGTACTAGGTATTGTTAAACTTAGAGAATAGTGTAAGTTTCATCAAAATCGCCTCAGTGGTTTTAGAGATAGGGAGTTGTAATTCTCAATTACGTACAATTTTGAAGTCGATTTTCTCTTTTTAACCGACTTCCAAAAAAAGGAGGAGGACAATGTTCGACTGTGGATATATATTTTTTTATTTGCGTATGTTCAACGATTACTCCGCCTTTTGTGAACCGATTTTCAAATTTTTTCTTTTGTTGTATAGGGTTCAACTTCAATTTGGTACCATGTTCACAAAAGTGGTGATCTGATGATGGGATCCATGAGTAATCGAGGGAACTCCTCAAAATTTATATGGAAACATATAGTGATTTTGGTTTTATGTGAAGGATCTTACTTTTTGGTAGCATATGCCTAGGCATATGCTACCAAAAAGTAAGATTTTACACCAAGGCATGCTATGGTTCTGAAGATACTAAGAGAACTCCGGATTCCTTATAGATACAAGTTCGGGACTTTCGGCGATGTTTTAACAACTGAAAGCATATACTACTATGCAAATTACATTCTTCATCATCATCATCATCATAATTATCAGTACCATCACACGATGCATCGTTATGAGTTACGACCCTATTATTGGTACTTTTCATATTCTTTTCGATCGAGATTCGAGTTTGTCGAGGGATTTTGAAAATTGTATTAATGTTGTTACAAAGTAAATGATTTAAACTTGGTGTTGTGGTTACCAAGATGGTAATTTGATCTAGGAAACTCCTTGATTGGGACAAAGTATATAGTTATATTATTGTAGCTTAAAGTAGTTAAAGCATAATATTTTATTATGAAAGCTCATGAGTTTACATGCGGAAGTTTTATAGTACACTGTACAACGAAAGTCACTGAACCAGAACTCTAGAGCCTTCAGAGATAGGCGTTTGAACATTTCAGCATTGCTTGATGAACTATATGCTTGGAGTTCTGTAAGAAATTCTAAAGTGGTAGTGAACTCAGAATAATAAGTTTTCATATGAAAGTTTGGGGGTTTCATCGTTGTTTTAACTGAAAGTATGCTACTATGCAAATTCTATTCATGATAATTCAGTAATAATAGTATAGTAAATCCATACTAATATTATAAATGCGAAAGTGTGTCTGTCTGTCTGTCTGTTACCTCTTCACGCCCAAACCGCTGAACCGATTTAGCTGAAATTTGGTATAGATATATTATGTACTTACTTTGAAACTAATTTTGGCGCAACGGAGTTGCGGGCATCATGTAGTATGTAATAAATAACGACGTGTTATAGAAGCCATTTCATAACATTTCAGAATTCGTCGTCGAATAATGAAGCTAGTATGTACAGAAGTGGTTGAGATTTAGACGAATTCTGAAAGAGGCACTATTAAAGAGTTAGAATTATTTAATTCTTTTTAGTTCATATTATTACTTATTGTTTTTACCTTGGAAGTCGGTTTTAATTTTTAAAATACAATTATTGTATTCTAAGTTTGACTCACAAGTCACAGTACAAGGAACCAATAACCTTTACTTCGGAGTGGTAAAAAGTAAACGCAAATATTTTCTTGTTTTGTAGCTATTTGACACAAAAATTACCACACTTTTACTTATTTCTCCTCGCTCTGTAATATTTAATCTGCTATTAATATAATATTGTCTGCCTATATTCATATTAGATATGAGCGCCGATGGGTAAAGGGCCGGCGGCGGCGCGCCGACTTTTTGTGGTCGGCGGCGGCGGCCTCAAATGCGACTTTCATCTGTTTTTAGGACTCCGTACCCAAAGGGTAAAAACGGAACCCTATTACTTAGACTTCGTTAACTAAATTAAACAATTAAGCGTGGCTCCTATACAAGAACCCAATTTTCATCATATTTTTGCTCTCTATTGGTACGGAATTCTTCGTGCGTGACACAGCGAATATTTTGTTCTTCCAAAGACGACGACAAAGGCGCCATTTTGATGTAAGCATATATTGCTCCTCTACACAATGGACCATCGCTGGCGGCTGGCCCATCAAAATATGGCGCATGCGATGGCCATACAATGGGTGTAATGCATCTACACGATGGCCGGGTTCAGTTGTGATCTAAACGTCTTTCAGGATGTACATGTAAGCATTAGCCATTGCGGCAATGCAAAACGCACATTTTTAAAAATTTTATAACTTCACCAGATAACCTAGTAAACTTCGTATCACTTTCCCTCCCAATATGAACCTTCCCTGAACTTCTACGAATAATTATTTCGAGACTAAAATTAGAATAATGATTTATGGTTAGTGATGATAATTATGAATGTAATAATAGCATCATATGCTTTCCGTTCTTAAAGTAACGCCAAAACTCCCAAATTTGTATCTTTAAAGAGTCAGAAGTTCTCTCAATACCTTCCGAACATTGGTATACCAGATAGGTACACCTCAGTGCAAAATCTTAAGCGGGGAATTAACTACCGGGCCGCCCGCTACGGGCCGCCCGTCACGGGCAGGTCTGTCGCATGTCTGCTCGTCAATTCCTAGGTACGGGCACAGACATGCCCGCCGGCCCGTGCCCGCGGCCTGCCCGCGAGATCGCATTTTTCCCGCGCGGGCACGGGCAAGTCTGTACATGAATGGTCGCAACGGGCGGCCCGTCGTCATTTGCGCCTTGGAGAGCGACTGGAGTGCACTTAAAATATTATTTTAAAACATATTATTGTAAACAATACAAACACTAAACTTAAAAAAAACCAACAAAATCAATTTTGACATATTTCGTTTATTTCCATTTACCGGTCGCATCCTTGTTTGTGGAAAGTTAAAAGCAAGGATTACATGAACACCGATCTACGTAAAGCCGCTTACAGCGAACTTATTGAAAAATCGAAAGAAATCAATGCCGATGCTGATCTATCGTTTTTTGCAAAGAAGATCGAGTCCATGAGTCCACGACCAAGCTGCAGCTCACTATCTATTCGTCTGACTTGCCCGTTCTGTGTGTGTTTAATAGAGGCAAGCGGCAGACTTGTGCCAGACCGGGCGGCCCGCGGGCAGCCCGGTAGTGAATTCCCCGCTTTACTTGTTGTTAGCATATTAATATTATGCTTAGAAAGTTAGAATACTTTCCACGAAATCGACGTCACCACATGTTTCCATATAAATTTTGAGGAGACCCCTCGATTATTTATGGATTCTTTAATGAGGTCACGATTTTTGTGAACATGGTACCTAATTAGGATGATACTCTATAAACCAAAAGAAAAAATTTGAAAATTGGGTCACAAACGGCGGAGTAATCATTGAACACAAAACAGACGGACAGATATCGAAGTATCAGTAGGTCCCGTTTTTACCCTTTGGGTACGGAACCCTAAAAACGAACATAACAGACATAACACTTCCTTCATTTTGAAAGTCGGGTAAAATTTGAGCCTATGTGTATTCTGAATTTCTGATGTATAAGCTATATCATTATAAAGTTTTATTAAAATCCGTTCAGTAGTTTTTGAGTAAAAAAGTAACAAATATCCGTACATCCATATTCCATACAAACTTTCGTCGTTATAATATTAATCTGAAAATCTGGATGAAAATCTGAAATAAAGTAATTGAATTGAATTGAATTAAAATATTTAAACTTAATTCATTATGAGAGTTGAGACCCCGTACTCGTCAATTTTGAATGAAATTCGAAAAATTCTGCGACGTCCTCACTCGACCGCGTTCGGGCACTGCAGACTGTGGTATAATGGGCCATGTGTAGATGCGTTCCGCCATCGATAGGCCAATTCCCTTTGATGTGCGGCCGAAAAACTGACTTCGACGTCATTCCATGAGCATCGCTCGCGCCATCGGCCTCCGACACCACTACATGCTCCACACGCTGGACCTTCGTGATGGTCCACTACAACGGGCCATCGTGTAGAGGCGCTATTACCGTAACAACGAGTCAGTTCGTACTGAATACTCATTCATTGAATCTTATTCCAGATATGAAAATTGTATTCCAGAGTGGAAGACGCTGAGAGCTGTGTCACAGTCTTAACTTGACTTAGTATTGAATGATTTACTTATTTCGTATTGGAATTATCTTAAACATGCCTTATTTATAAGCTTTTGAATGTATATGATTTGAAAAAAAAAATCTTTCCTCTCGCTCGGCGCGCCGCTGCTTTTTCAGTCAATGCTTACCATCAGTTAAATGCAACTTACCCTTCAAGATGCAGGAATCTACAAACTCGACTGTGATTGTGGCCTCTCTTATATAGGGCAAACCAAAAGGTCCATCAAAATCCGGATCAAGGAACACATTGCAGATGTCAAACACCGTAGAAACATCAAGTCTGCGATTTGTGAACACATACTGGATCAACCTCGCCATTACATAAGATTTGATAAGCCACAAGTACTGGCAAAAGAAGCACGATACCGCCCAAGAATGATACGCGAGGCCATAGAAATTAAAAAACACCCTAATTTTAACCGTGAAGATGGTTGGGTGCTGCCATCTAGTTGGGATCTAGTAATAAACAAACTCAAGCACAAATCCATGACACCTCGGCCTCAAGACACTGTGAGTTCGTTCTGCGTAGATCGGAACGCAAACAAAAATTATGAATCGTAGGGTAGTTGAATAACTTCAAGAGATTGGACACCTGTCACCTCAGTCCGCCCGTGACCACGGCAGCTGTAAGGCAGCCGAAACGTCGGGATTAATATAAGTGCTCCGCGACAAAATCCGTAAGTGTTTAAACTTATAAATCATCATATAGGAGAAGTCAAACCGGGTCACCAAAATTTCATAGACCCCCGTTTACGACTCGTGGACTTCCATTTTTTTTCCACGCAAGCGTAGACCCCTATCGGGCTCCCGTGGACCCCATGGGGTTCACTTGGACCACTTTGGGAATCAATGATGTAGAGTCACAGAATACAATATATTAGTTTAACAAGTAGTCTTGTCGCTTGGGCGGATTGTGTTAATAGTAAGCCGCGTTGGGTTTGGTTTGGTCGTTACTCGTTAGATATTAATAAATTACTTTAGTTAACTTATAAATTATAATCAAAATTATTATAATATATTATTAATTTATTAATGTCACTACAGACGTCTCCAATGTATGCAAAGTGATCTATCTCAGCTATCTCTAAATGGATAATTTATTTATATCTAGCTTATTTATACACCTATCTAGATATTAGCATGTATTATAATAAGTTACGCTCAAAAACCGATGACAGTGGAAACTTTCGGCCAAATACCTGTTAATTTTTGCTCAATGAGTCAGGAAAAATGATAAGAGATGGTCCTGATTGTGAGATTGTAAAGGGTACGTCGCAGCTATGTAGTCGAAATGGCCAGTCAACATAAATGCCTAGACCACATGTAATTAGGTACTACGTAACCACCGAGAAGACCACTCTCGCCACAAAGTGAATTTCTGTTCCTTTGTGGTGAGAGTGCCGACTCAAGTTTTATCTTCGAGGTGAAGGAGTTCTGGCCCGCCGGTATAGTTTACCGGAGGTTCCGGGGGAGGCTCCCGAACGAAGCGCGTATCACGTCGCCGAGAGACATTACGTGATAAAGTATAGTGTGATTGTGTGAATGCATGGGCGGACCGAGGGGGGCAGCTGGAAGGTAAAATAAACGTCAATTTTCCTGGAAAGTGGGAATTCAAAATGTGTAATCTACTCTGCGTAAAATGAAGTGTTTGAAACAATATCTTTTAAGACCAATCCAGTTCGAAAAGACTGATTTTTAAGCTTCCAGTCTGAAGAAATTATGTGGAATTTTCTTACACGAAAATGAATGTAGACTCAAAAAAAAAAACAAATAAAAAAAATAACCGAGCATATTATTTAAAAATGGCATGGTAATTCTGTAAAAAAATATTGAATATCACCAAAAAAATCAAAAGATAAAAATAACAAATGAGCAAACGAAAAAATAAAAAATCCGGAGAATATTATCATGTAATATTATTTTCCTCTATGGTAGCGTGTCCGTGGGTTGCAGTGGACACAGTCACATAATTATGTATATATTATATACTCGTAATATATTTTCTTTCAAAGCGAAGCTTGACGCACGTGCGTAGTCTTTCCGTGCGCTGCGGTGGACTGGCGGCTTTATTATAATCTGTAGGCAATACAGCGACAAACAATTCCCCTTTTTATTAAAATTGAAAAAAAAAAAAAAAAAAATAACTCGTGCATATCCTTATCTGAAAATTTATTGTGTCTGCTGTCTGCTAAGTTCAGGGTCATTACTTCGCACATAATATTAAGAGCCAATGAAAATGCAATAATTTGTATTTTTTTCCTTAAAGTATAATTATTCACACACTTTCCAGACATCCGCATGACCCCCCAAGTGCGAGGTCGCTCCATCAACCTGGCGTTATCAGTTCGAGGTCAACAGGCGCTGCGAGACGTGGGGGTGGAAGACCACATAATCAACCACCACGGCA
The DNA here is from genome assembly GCA_937595015.1 of Polyommatus icarus. Taxonomy (NCBI): domain Eukaryota; kingdom Metazoa; phylum Arthropoda; class Insecta; order Lepidoptera; family Lycaenidae; genus Polyommatus; species Polyommatus icarus. Next base: position 1,093,605 of record OW569332.1, on the reverse strand, counting down.
TCCCCATGCGAGCCAGGATGATACACCGACCTGATGGCTCCACTTATGAAATGCCGTACGACAGTCGGACTAACCAGGTAAATTGACACTTTTTGACCTCCCCCCCCTCTCTCGTGTCACGTTTGGCACTACGGTACTGACTTAGTATCATATAATTGGAAATGTAATCAACATTTTTTGCGACTGCAACTGCTTAATTAAAAGCTGATATGTACCTACTCCAGATAACTCATCAAGTAATCGCGATTCAAACACATTCAGCAAACTGGCTAGTAGCTAGTACAATGTATTATGTACTCCTCTCTATGGGACCTCTATAATGTAAAAAAACTTTCAGCGTTTTTAAAATGACGAAGGTATGGCTGCCCTGGCTCGGGGCCGCAATTAATAATGTTAAATAAAATTTATAACTAGCACCCGCCTCGGCGTCGCACGGGTATAAAATATATAGCCACTGAATAAATGATTAAAATCGATAGCCTATGATCCTTCACGTGGTCTTACTTCTAATGCTACGTTTTGATGCTTGCCGAGCCACGGCAAGCCTCCACAAGCCCGAGCGTGAAAACAGGTGAAATGGCTTGGCTTGCGTGAGCTTGCGGACGCTTGTAGACGATCGGGAGTAGTGTCGGTTTTTGATCAGAGATCAAAGGGCATGTACGTAATACACTGACGCGTTCACGGTTCATGGTTTTCAGGAGAGCGTTTTTAAGATTCAAACTGTTACTGTAGATTACAATAAAACATAAACACAATTATTTTTGTTGATCTGTAAAGCTTAATGTAGGCCGTTTGTCATGATATAACATAATTTTAAATATTTACTGTATTTTCGCCAAAATTGCAAGATGACCGTTTTTACGATGACAATAATTCAAGACTGCCCATAACGGTTAAGTCGTACATGTCCGTTTTTACTTTGGAAGAATTAAAATATTATATTAGGTCCTAAATTCATTCAGCACTATATAAAATGATTCGTATTGACATAATTTATAAGTTTATAACATATAAGTAATACAAATTCTGTCTCTTCATTGAGAAAAACTAAAAACACAGACATATCTTTTTATACGCTGCTAATTTAAGTAGTTTTTTCTATGTTATAATGAACGAATCTAAGGACATGTTATCAATTACTTTAGGTCCATAATGAAAAATTGTGATAAAATGTGATTATTTGATAAATTAAGCTGTTTAGTTTTAAAAATCTACAAAGTTTAGTATATCTATGTATTAATTGATTCTGTTTTACTAAATGGTAAAGCATAAACAATAATGTTGAAGATGAAGAAGACTGACTTTATTTGTAACAAAATGCATCGTTGCTATGATTTAGATTTTTTATATAATATTTTTGAAAATTTGTCAATGATACTTGTATATGGATATAATGTAGAAAAAAAAAACTTTTAACATATTTTACATGTTGTTGAAGATAACAAATGCCCAGATACTTTGCCTTTTTCTTCTTCTTGGTCATTTCGGATACTTGAGCAAGGTCAATTCCTTTTCTAATTTTGAGACCTAGGTGACCATTCACGACCTTAGACATTTATTGCATCTTACATGAGTAAATTCTTTGAGACTTCATTATGACTTCTACGGTGAACAAGTCTGGACTGTAAAATATATTTCTGAGTCGATTATTATATTCAGCTTTAACTGACTCTTGAGCTTTTCTGAAGGTCGCAATTTTTAGTATTACCGTTGAATACAGAGCTGCATTGATGTAATCGTCTAACACGTTCCTCGCAGGAAGAAAATAGTATTTCATCCCAATTTGCGACTGCCAAATTAACTACAGAACACCGTATCAATTCTATACTAATATTATACAGCTGAGATTCGTTTGTTTGAACGCCCTAATCTCAGGAACTACTTATCCGATTTGGAAATCCTTTCAGTGTTAGATAGCTCATTTATCGAGAAATACGTTATAAATTATAGCGCTACGATTAATAGGAGCAAAGAAACAGGGGAAAATGTAAAAAAAAAACGGGGGAAATAATTTGAATAGGCTTATCTTACAAACTCTATTGGAGCAAAAAAAAAATAGCCCATAAACTTTTAAATTCTTGGTTAATCATGCACCGATGTCACTTTAGATTTTTAATATGAGCTTTTCCGGAATTTTTTCAAGCCCTTCTCAACCCTACAACCAAGCGATACCGCGTTGTAGAGGGAGTTCATCTATCAAGTGAACGAGGAGTGTTCTTAATAGTTTTTATTTATTTTATATACTTTATTAGCGTTTTTAATACTCTTATATATAAAATAAATAACATTCATATTCGTAATTAAATAAATACATATCAGACTTCGCTTTCTATCTGTCGTCCATTCGTCTATCACCAAGCTTTATCTCAAGAACCACAATAGTAGAAATTTTCACAAATCACGTTTTTTTGTTGACGATATTTAAAGAAATATAGTAAAATTAAAATAAAATAAATGATTATTGTGGGGCCTCGTACAACAAACGCGATTTTTTTGCTCTACATCGATAACGGTAAGGTCCAGATGGTTGTTCATCATGAAAAGAAGCCTCAGCCTCCGTTGCAACTATTATTTCACGTTGCTGATTATTTATAACACTCAGATGCTCATATTGGTTTGAAATTAATTGGATTTGTGCCACGAGTCCCACTGAAAAAGAACTAAAATCTTATAATAACTGAACGTAAATGGTAACAAGTATATAAATAATTCGCTACCTTGGAGGTAGAAACGGACATGTACGACATGACGCGGAATGGCGCGTAATTTCCAACGCGGCACAAGACGTTAAGTATAGATGTCCGTATATACAACAGTAAAATCTAATACAACGCCCAACTTGTCCTCATTTACGCCTTTTTATCTTTGGAGTTACTTGTGATAGAAAAATAATAATAATGTAGGAATATGCGTCTCATTATACGGAAATGCATTATAAAATAAATTTTTTTTGCTATTTTGGACATGGCCTTTTATACGTAGGGACCGTCGAAATGCAAAGCGAGATTTGTGGAGGCTTGCCGTGGCGCGGCAAGCATCAAAACGTAGCATAATATCTGTGCCAAATAACATAAAAATTGCTCCAGTAGTTCGCGAGATAAGCCCTTTCAAATAATTTCCCCCGTTTTTTCCACATTCTCCTATTAGTCTTAGCGTGATAAAATATAGCTTATAACCTCCCTCAATAAATGGGCTATCTAACACTGAAAGAAATAAGAATTATTCAAATCGGTTATCGGACCAGATTTTCCTGAGATTATCGCGTTCAAGTTAGCCCTTTCAAATAATTTTCCCCGTTTTTTCTACATTTCCCTCCATGGGCGTACCGAGGGCTTTTTAGCTTCCAGGGGGGGGGGGGGCAGCTGCCCCCCCCCAGTGTTGGAAACAAAATATCTTTTAAGGCCAGACCAGTTCGAAAAGACTGATTTTTAAGCTTCCAGTCTGAAGAAATTATGTGGAATTCTCTTACACCAAAATTAATGTATAATTAAAAAAGCAACAAAGTAAAAAAAGACGTGTTGCACTCCGGGAGTGCCGGCAGAAGTGAAAACTTGATTATTAACGTTGTGCATTTTTTAACCCATTTTTTATGAAAATCGATTATTTAAAAATCGATATTAAAAAAAATCGATTTTTTTAATTAATCGAAACCCTTACAATTCGAGTTCGAGTTCGAGTTTAACCATACAATGACCTTTTACAAAAATGTGAAAAAATAAAAATATGTTATTGCTATCAAATCAAAACAACAAGGCATTTAAAATTCCAAGGCATAAAAATAGGTTTTTAGGTCGACAAACTTGCTTACAAATCTAAATTTAATTAATAGAAAATAAAACAGAACGAGATTTAGAGGATACTAACAAAAATAATTCACATGTTGTGTGTTTTAAAAGATTTAATTAATTCACCTGTTTATAATAGTCATATTACTATGTTTGTATGTTGCCCTCCTTTATACTAAGCGTGTTTATTCAAGTTATTCATATTTTTACCCGAAGTGAAGCTAAAAAGACGGTAATTGATTTTGGTTAGCTTATTTTTGATAAGTAATTAGAAACCTCAATGACATAAACAAAGATATAAAATAACAGTGATGAGTGAAGGGTTATTGTAATAAGATATAGAGAGCATCCAATCGTGACATATCATTTGCACTTGGTTTGACTTTGGTTGTAATGGTGTAATTAATGTACACTCAAAAAGAGTTAATGTTTGTTTGTGTAGTTACTTTAAAAGTAAGAAAGAGAAAAAGAATAAAATATTTAGCTGTAGAGAAAAAGCTCTACCTACTCGTACGTTAGATATGTCTACATTAGGGCCGATTCACACCGGAATGGCAGAGGCGAGGCGAGCAGTTTCAGTGTCATATGATTTTAAACTTTATCTTCATTATTGTAATACTTAAGTATCGCTTGAGAAATCGCCGCCGCCGGCGGCCGCCAGAGGCCACGAGCGGCCACGAGCGTCCACGGGCGGCCGTAGATTTGTCAAGCGATACATGGCGATACTATGTTAATACATAGTATGTAATACATAGTTTTGTTATTCGCAGATTACAATAATGAAGATAAAGTTTAAAATCATATGACACTGAAACTGCTCGCCTCGCCTCTGCCATTCCGGCCCTAATGCAATATTTTCATCTTCAATTTTCTTCATCTTCTTTTTATTCAACTTTCGTTTGGCATATATTCAATAATTGAATGCATCAAAATCCACCCGCGTTGAAAGAAAATTAGTGTCATAGCGAGCGCTACGATTTCAACGCGCGTCACGTTCGCTGTTGACTGCGCTATAACGCATGCTTGGTGAACAAAAAAGGCCCAGTATGGATAAAGCTAATAATTGAGATGCTATTAATATTACACAATATTATGCCACCTTCTAATTAAGTATGTGAATATGATAGAAGGTGTCACGTCACACGTGCAATCAATAATCATTAATATTGCACATGTCATCTTCTATTATCGGTAAAGATGCACATCTTTTTTCATGTCTCGTGAACGGCGTGTGTGAATTACGTGCACACTTTGTAATATTATATCGTCGCCATCGACAAAATTCACATCGCACGTGCAAAGCGTGTATTTTTTAGTGAATGTATCCTGTTTTATCTAAGAGCGTCCGTGGTATAACCTAATGGATTATTTACCTTTGGTTCGCACAGCGCACCTGTGCAGGTTCGATTCCGGGTGGAGGCGTGTACCAATGAGACATTTTCTGATCTCAAGTATGTATATTAATACAGAGTACCGACGCTCGTAAGGTGAAGGAAAACATCGTGAGGAAACCCGCGTCACACACATAGTTGGTCCCAGACGTATTGACTAGTTCTTTCCTCTGAACTAGGCCGACTGTGTTGCAAGAATGTCGTATGTCGCTTGGGCAGCCATACGAACATTTGAATCTTGTCCCAGGCACAACAGTATTTGAGGAGTGGTTACTTCGCTCTGAAAATACTGTATAATGCAAAAGCTCAGTTTATATCCTGCTACTATAGATATTTATATTGTGATGTATCCTTGTAGTAGTGAAATAATAATAATAATAATAATATCTATGGACGCTTCACGCCACGTCAGTCTGGTCCCGTGCTAAGTACCTGAATTGCTTGTGTTATGGGTACCAGACAACGGAAATATACGTAATACTTTAATACAATACATATATTTATTATATCATACATATATTTAATACACATCCAGACCCGGGAACATTGAAAAGTTTTTGTTCCGTCGGCGAGATTCGAACCCGCGACCCAAGGCTTGAGCTACCACACACTCAACCAATTAAGCCACTGAGGTCGTCAACATTGCAACTTTTCTACTGAGCTGTTTTTTATCGTGCTTCAGTTACACGTAAAAGCCGCAGTAGTCTACGTTGGGGGAATGCGTTTAGGTACGCATCTCCGGGGCCTGGGGAGGACCACCGAGGTATGTGGGACTACCCGGGGCGGACGTAATTTCCGCACCTGGGACTACCCACTAAAACCCCAACGGTGTTCCTGCTCCTGAAGGTGGGACTACGGGAAACGTGTGATACACGACCGCAGCTCCACCAGTACTCTGGTGTTTCGTCCCAAAGCCCGGAGGGCCCAATGACCAGATATGAATTTTCAACATTTTTTTCATCTGGTGATTGGTCCCAAGCAATATTTTTTTATGACTTTTGGATTTAGGCTAGTAGGGCTGGCAAAAATGTGTAGATTTGAATAAAAAACAAAATAATTCGTTTGTATGAAAACATTTATTACATACTGAATGAATATGACATTCAAAGAAAAATAATTCAATGGACATGTATAATAATTTAAATCCCTTATGACATAAATAATAACAAAAGTACGGTTTATTTTCTGAATAATCTAATTGTATTATTATTGTATAGTTATTTCAGTTAAAAATTTATTTATAATTATTATTTTTATATAAAGATTATATATTTATTTATTTAATTGGAAAATTATATATAAAATTCTTTGTAAAATAACAATTAATGAATTAATTAATTTTATATACTTAAGTAAGTTTAATAATTGAATTGCGCGCCATTGTTATGGCAGAATGTTACAACTATATTTAGATAATAAGACCTTTATTATATTATCAACAACATTCTGGCAATAAAGACAATTTGAAAATGAAAAATATTTTGTATGACGTACTATGACAACTTTATGCCAATAGGCGCGAGCAGTTATAGCCCGGCCGAATTTTATTTATTATTTGAATACAAAAAAAAAACTTCCCAAGTCTAATAACTCCCACACCGGTTTCGGTGACTGTGGCCGGTTTCATTGAACCAGCCCAGTTATGCAGGAGTAATTTTATAGTGCCCAAGTGTGTGCGCAGTACACAAGAGCACTCTCTATTCCTTTTACTCTCATAACCCAGTGGGACGGACGACCGACATGACTGGCGAGATATCAGGCGCAGGACCGACTTTTTACATGCCCATTCGACGCATGACCCATGCGTGGAATGGGCATGTAAAAAGTCATGTAAAAATCTTACTTGTCAGACAATCAGGTGATCAGCCTGCATTATCCTAACCTATCTTGGAAATAACATGTTTCCAAAGCGGGAATCGAATCCACGACCCCCGAGTCAAGAGCCACGCTCTGAACCACTGGACCACGGAGGCTTTGAATTCCAAGTCCCAAGTCTATTGTACTACTAAGATAGAATCATTTTACTGTGGGAAAATAACCATTAAAATTTCACGCAGTATAGAGCAGGTATTTTTTAAAAACTTGATTCGATGCTGTAAGTTTAGGTAATAATAATAATATAAGTTTTAAAGTCTAAAATGGAGCAACTTATTTTAACGACTCGGTATGGATAGTTTAAATATAGGACAGTTAAACCTCCACAATAATAAGCACGCAACGATAGAATTAGAAAAGTTGGTTTCCGATTACAATTTAGACTTGGTGCTCGTACAGGAGCAATATCAACTCGCGTCGCTACGGTCGAAGATAGTACAAGTTGATAACCTAGCTCGCGCGGGTATTTATACACCTCAGTCTAGATTTTCAGTCACGGCCTTAACTAACCTTTCGACGTCGCACTGTGCGGTAGCCGAGGTATCGTGTCCTGAGTTCAGACTATACGTTGTAAGCTGCTACTTCCAGTATGCGGATTCCGTAAGCCCCCACTTACATCAACTTCGCCGCGTATTACAATCTCTCGCGGGTATAATTATAATAAAATAAAATTATCATTGGCGCCGACGTAAATGCATCCTCGCCCTTATGGCACGGCCAACTTAGGTACACTGACCGCGACCGACGTACCGCTGTAGAAGATTTCATTGCGGAGTTTAACCTCCTTATTCGCAACACCCCCGATGCACCACCTACCTATAGTAGCCCAACGGGCGAATCGTCGATTGACGTCACGCTATCCAGCGCGTACGTCCAGATTAGGCATTGGCGTGTCCTTCCTGATGCGTCATGTAGTGATCACCGCTTATTGGTGTACGAGTTTTCTCGTGCGGTCCCGAGTGATACCGTATTCAATTCTAATGACTATAAATACAATGTAAAGAACGGTGATTGGAATTTATTCCGCTCCCTCATTACCGCTCATGCCGGAGACTTCACTCGGCCGTATTTAAACGTCAACGAGTGCGCGGAAATTATGACAAACACATTTGTTTACTGTGCCGATGTAGCCTTGGGTCGTAGACCTCTTAAAAAAGATCACAACTGTAAATGGTGGAACAGTAAACTTCTTAATCTTCGTCGGGAATATAGAAGGGCCAGGCGCAAAATTAATAATCTTCATAAATCTGGCTTCAATCGTTCGGATGATAATTACATAATTAGTTTAAACAACCTACGCATTTCAAGGTCACGCTATCGCGCCGCCGTTACGTTAGCGAAAAATAATTTGTTGAAGAATGCCGCGAATAGACTGGATAAAGAGGGCCCCTGGTCCTCTTTATACCACGAGCTTAAACCCGGTAGAGATTCAGCGTCGTGCGACAATGTATTATCATAACAAAAACGTAGACAACCCGTTCTTTTGAAGCGCTCGCGATAAAATTAAAATAGCAAGATTGTTTGAACCTTTAGAAAACTCTGTGCAAAGCCTAATCTCCGAATGGCAGTCGCGATGGGACTGTTCCACCAAAGGGCGACATCTTTATAATTTTTTCCCTAATATTCGTGAACGGCTATCCAAACATTGGATGGATATTGATCACTGGGTTTCTCAATTCCTGACCGGTCATGGAAATTTTAAGGCCAAACTTTACGGATTTAAACTAGTGCCTTCACCCATGTGCGAGTGCTCGACCGAAGGCAATATGTTTGAACAAACCGCTCATCATGTTCTCTTTGAGTGCAGTCTCTGGCAGGACGAAAGAACTACTATGCTAAACAACCTATTCTGTACATCTGGAGTCGCATACTACGGTGATCTCGTGGACAGCGCTAGGAACTTCCGTGCCTTCAGGCGTTTTTGTCACAATTATTATTGGCAACAGTCAAACACAATAAACTCCAATATTAACTTAGCTTAGCTTACGAGTCACAATTATTTCCGTTATGCTCCCCCTTAAGTTCTTTGACTTTCAGTCATTGCAACTTTGTGCTGTCTCCCGCTTTTATGGGGAGGGAAATTGGAATCTTCCTACTCCTCCTATTTTCTTCCGATTAATTTCGTTGCGGGTCCCAAGACAGTTTTAGCATGTCCCTCGGGCTCCCTGAGATCATATCAAAGGGTTTTCGTGGTTGGATATCGCTGTCGATCCTGGCGACACAGGAGATACAGTGGTGGGAATGTGTGGTGGGCCAAAGCCCGTTAAAAAATATAAGTTTTAAATGTACAAAACAATGTTTTTGTGCCAACCCTACTTCAAAATTTCTTGCCAGAAAACAATGGATCATAAAAGTGGGACCAAACGCCAGATGAAAAAATGTTAAAAATTCATATCTGGTCATTGGGCCCAATGGGCCCAAACACTTTGGGACGAAACACCAGAGTACTCCACAAAAGCACAGTATTACAATATTTACCCTAGGGAATATGTGGTTTACCAAAGGTTCCGGGGGAGACTCCGGAATGAAGCGCGTCACGTCGGCGACAACTAAGTGACGAAGTGTAGTTATTAAGTGTATTTTATATGTATGTTAGTCATTAAGGTATATATTGTATGGGCCTATGTAGCCTGAAATAAATAAATAAATAAAATAAATATTGTAATACTATAACAAAAGCGTCAGCAGCCTGGCTAAATAACATATTAAATATTCATACTAATATTAAAATTGCGAAAGTATGTCTGTTCTGTCTGTCTGTCTGTTACTTCTTCATGCCTAAACCGCTGAACCGTTTTTGATGAAATTTGGTATAGGGATACTTTGAGTCCCGGGAAAGGACATAGGATATTTTTATCCCGGAAAAATATACGGTTCCCGTGCGATAAACGAATTTTGGGGCAACGGAGTTGCGGGCATCGTCTAGTCTAGTGTAATGTCAGGCTCAGGCAGGCCAATTTGACTAAAGGTCAAAAATATTTGTTTGCATCTTATTTCATAATATTATTTAATAAACAACATTGATAACCTTACAGAAGTAGCAATTCTTATCTCCTTGCCCTAGATATTTTATAGGCTTGATATGGATAACTTGTAGGGCCTAGGGTTACCTAGGTTCAAAATATCTATGCAATAGCTGTAATAATTTATAATAGCTTTCATTACGAACCAAATCGAGATTTGAGATATCTCTCAAATCTCGATCTCGATTTGGTTCGATAGAGACTAGTAACAAAATTGAAAATTATTTTTAGTGTTCCGTACCCAAAGGGAAAAAATACGGGATTGCCATTATTGATATAGAACAAAAAAGGTTAAAAATCATGTTTGTTGTGTCATGTATGGGAGCCCCCCTTAAATATTATTTTTAGTAAGCTCATTTTAGGAAACTTTGAATTGCGGTTTAACTTTGAACAATATAAAAATAAATGTTCAAAGTTAAACCGCAATTCAAAGTTACCCAAAATGACTGTATTATAATATCTCTTAAACTGTTTTGGCTTTGCTAATTGTATATGTACGTGAGTCGTGACTAATTTTATCCCTCTTATTTCAGTGCATTTACTCCGTTGGGAGGAATTATTTGAATTCAATTTTACTCAAAGGTAAGAATAATGTTTTTTATTAATAAAAGGTAATAATTAATGTTAACGTTATAAGTTACAAGTTACAACGAAATAGGAATAATTACATTGTAACTTATAACATTAAAAATAAAAATTAAATTGGTAAGAAAAACAATATCAAAGAATATTTCTTAACACGCTTTTATTAACTTGGCCTGTATATGTATATGTCGCAGCCAACTGGTTTAAATAGCCGTTTAATCAAAAAGCTAGCCCTTTGACTGAACAACGCCATTCAATCACACGTCTAGCTTTTTAATTGAATATTTAATTCGCTCAAAACTCTCAACACTACAGCCGATTCAAAAGCCGCCGTTTGATTGAATTAGTTCAGCGCTCACCACCGCTCGCTTTACAATATGGCGTCAATTAACCGGTGTTTTGTGGTTGTATTAAGTTATATTTTATTGGAATTGTGTTCAAAATGAGTTAGAATACAATTAATGCTTGTTAGCATTACGCTTGTGTAATAATAGCACTATACGAATGGTTACCTCAATTAATTTACCATTTAACCAGTTGGCTAAGCGTCATCTAGCTGTAGTGTTGGACGTTGCAGTCCACAAGTCGGCTAAACGACGTATAGACGGGTGATTGAATGGCGTTGTTCAGTCAAAGGGTTAGCTGTTTGATTGAATGGCTTTTTTAACCAGTCGACTGCGACATACGTAACAGAATCTTTGCACGCACGATTTAACTTGTCTCCAGTAGTCTAATTAATTCAAAACTTTGCATACGTATTAAGAGCCAATAACCATGCAATAAAAAAAACGTGTTTTAGTTGTTTTTTATTATATTATGACGTTAAACTGTTTTGATTTATTTTTCCAGAATCCGAGAAGTACAGTAACATGGAGAGGCATTTCAATCACAAGTTATCGGAAGCCGATCTGTCGAAAGGATCACTGACCTTCCTCAAGTAAGTAACCTTTATATCCCATCGCACGTACCTAAGTAATTAATATTAATGAAGACGTTAGTGGATAAGGTAGGCAACAGTTAAAAAAATTCCGTTGCTTTAGTTAGCATAACTCAGGCTTGAGGGCCGGGGAAATTGAAATAAAATACTGAGGATTTTAGGTGTAGCCAGATATATTAGCCAGATGACGAAGTAGGTAAGTCACAAAGTTTCTTTGAATTATAAGGGAAAATATGGGTAATTATCGTTATAAAATGTTAGTTACCTGGTTCTTTCATTCACATCTTTAATTATTATTCAATGAATGTTCATACAGATAGCACGATAGGTTGATATTATAGGTAGAAATTAGTTGGTTACGAATAACATAATATACCTAAATTCTTAAACTTCGCTCTAAGTCCGCAGTCAAAATCTTGCTGTCCACGTTTTGTCCTACAGCCAAAGTAAATTAAGCCATAAGTAGATGGCGGACCGATGTTATTTGGTCGGCCTATCCACTATGCCCAGCCCACATATTATCATGATTTACATTGACTTGTCAAGATCAGACCAAACAATGTACATCCCCCATCTGCCAATGTATCTATTTCCCTGATAGTACCTCAATGCCTTAAACCAGGGTTCCCAAACTGTGCGCCGCGGGCGATCATTATCCGAAGCTACAAATATTAGGTATAAAATAAATTTATAATATTAATTGATTGATTAAATATTTGTTTATTACTACATAATATACATATACGAAAGGTGTTTATGTATATTTTTTAATAGCTAGGTAGAGTAGGCTGTAGGGCGCCATGACAAAATATTTTACGAGTAAGCCGCAGGGCGAAAAAGTTTGGGAACCCCTGCCTTAAACCTTACTATAGTGCTCTCAGGCTATCTTGTCTCTAGCGTTTATTCACCCTACCGCTACCATGTTCCAAAAATCTTGACGTAATTTATCGTTTTCTATCAAATCGCGACAGAAAACGAAGCGATAGAAGTTTCATATTACCTCATCCAAATACGTAGTGTCGTAACTGAGAAATTAGGAATTTTTGAAGTTGGATTTCCTTAATGGGCATTGTCCAAAAAAAATCACATGTACTTTTTATATTTTTTTTCGTTAAAATAGGGTATTTTAAGAATATAAATTGAATAATTTTGAAATTCATTAGCTAGTTTTTTCTCAATAAATTTTTAAAGTTTCGCTCTGACGTCATCATCGGCGGCCAATTGACCTCTGCAGTATGTTTTTTTTCCTTTCAATCTTATTTATAATGGCTGGTTCGTCAAATGCAAGTTCTCATTATGTGAAAGCTGATACGAGAAGCTTACCAAAAGTTCGAAACGTAATGTTGGTCGACTTTATTCCTAATTTAAAGCCATTGAAGGTCAAACTAAGGTTAAACATATTTGTTCAAAAATATAAGTAACTAATGGGTATTTTTTTCGTTTATATACAGAAAAACGATCACTGACCTTATTCCTCGAAATGTTTTTGTAATGAGCAAAATTAAAAAAAAATGGACAATCCCCATTACGATATTGTCAGCAAATTCATGTTATTTTTATCACAATTATGATAAGAATTGATATTTTTCTGAAAAATCGGTTTTAAATTTTTTTATAAATATAAGGTTTTTCTTAGTTTTGTGCGTGTTAATTAAACAGTTTGCAAATAATATCATCAGATAAAAGTGAATCATTATTTTTTTACCAAAACTTCTTCACCAGCTGTCATTTACATAAATCCAAAAATTTAAGTTACTCCTGTTTTGTCACAAGTATCTTTAACTTACCTTTCACAACAGGGGTAGATAATTGTTGGTCACCTTTTTATGTTTGCATTTGAACTCGGAATTTCCTTATGCTCGCTATAGAAATTACTTATATAATACACAAAATGTTTTATAAAATAAATTGATTCTTCAGTAAAAGCTGAACGATTCCATTTCATCTGTCGAGCGATGAAACGAAACGATTGTCTAAATTATAATAAACGTGGTCGCTACTAATTTGCAGGTTAGTAGGTACTTGGTACTAATATGACATGATAAGCCAAAATACGGTCCTATTAATTTAGGTAGGATAAAATAGGTAAACGTATTGTGGTTTTAATTTAAAAATATCCCTATAATTATAGCCAAAAACAAAATGAATGTGGTATACAATAATATTATGTAAGAAGTGAAAATTCATTATGAAATTTTATATTTATATTATATTTACAACTTCAATGAAATTAGGTAGCCAAGACACAAAGAAAAAATATATATATAAAAGCCGAACAATTGAGTTACGAAATCTTTATTGGACTGTTCCTATGTTTTGTTCTAGAACATTCTACAGCTCAAGATTCAAGTTGGCAGAAGATTTCACGAATACGCGTAGACCATAATAATAATTATTTTCACGAACTTCAAAGGAGTACTTAAACGAGATGGTGATATTTTGCACAAAAACAAGATACTTAGTGTAAACAAAAAAACGTCACGTTTTTCACATTGCTTCGAAATTTCTCTCATATATCAATAAAATATAAAAAGCTCTACTTCATTAGGTATTTTTTCTTCCCCTCTCGAATAAGGTCAGTTTTATATATTATCCTCTACAGGCAAAGGTAATCGCGCAGGAGCAGCCTTTTCACCGATTTCATATACTTATATTTTGATATCTACTTACCTAATTACAATTAATTAATACAAAATGTGTTTTTCCTATCGAGTAGCAAAATCTTGTTGTGTCACAAAAAACGTCTTCGCTGACTTTTTATTTCACTGTATACTTTTAGTTATTTATAAATTAGAAACTAGGAGTAGATGAAACCTAGTATTTATTCAAATCATTAGCTGGAGAATTATAAAATAATAGTATTAATAATAGAAATATATTAGTTTCCCAATGAACCTATTAAGTGATTATTACTGATAACCCAGCCCCTTTCATACTCCATACAAAATAAAAAAAACAATGTTTTATATTATGTATGTTTAGGTCTCCATCATTTTAAAAATATAAAATGGCCCCTACAAAAATAACCATTGTAAAATGTAAATTATTATGCTTCGTCGTGGGGTAAATGTCTTATATTTCTATGTAAGTGTGATACCTTTTTTTTTCATTCATTAGTCTACAATATTATATAATAGTAATCTGTGTCCGTTAGTTTATACTTAATATTGAATAGCTCATGCTCGTATCGTTCTAAATTTTTTTGCAATTTTGACCACCGTTGTTTAAGGTCTACCTTCTGTGAATCAATATCTATATTGATTCATGTATAAACTTAGTTTAAAGAAGCGACATTCTGCAGTCACCAATTAATAAAAAGCTGACATAGAATAGGTATAATATAATGATAATATATTTTTTTTACTCTAAAACATGAGTTGCTTATAGCATGATTTAATTGATAACAATTTAAAAAAAATAACAAAATGTTATTTAAAATAAATTATATATTAATATTAGTAGCTTCATAATTTCTCCGAAAAATATTTCGTAAGAAAAAAAGTTTCGTGATACATGGCGGGGTCACGCGGCTTCCTCGTGCTTGCTCTACCAAAAAACTCGCGGTCATTTGAATTTAGAAACTTTTTGACAATATGTCATACAAACGATGCGATAGATATCGCTACATCTGTAAAATTAGAATACAATGGTAGACGAGATGCCGATAACCGCTAGAGACAGGACTGAGCGTTTGAACCATAACATACAATCATACAAATAACGTAATTCCAGAACAGAAACATACGAGAAGGTGCAAGTAACAGCAGATTTGGTGGTGGGGGCTGACGGTGCGTTCTCGGCGGTGCGCAAGGCCATGATGAAGAAACCCCTGTTCGACTTCAGCCAGCAGTACATAGAGCACGGATACCTGGAGTTGTTCATACCGCCGGGGGATGATGATGGGGTGAGTGGACTGGAGGAACTCTAACGTAGGGCACAGGTTACGGTCTACACAGACGGACCGCATTTCAACTGCAATCCAACCGCAAATTGCAGTTCAAGTGCAGTTTGAATGCAATTGACACGACTGCAATAGAACTGCAAACCAAACGCGCAGTCGGATTGCAGTTCAGTTGCAGTCGGTTCACCAAACAGTTCACACGACTGCACGTCGTGTGAACTGTTTGGTTTGCAGTTCTCTTGCAGTCGTATTGTAGTCCTGTCAACTGCATTCAAACCGCACTTGAACTGCAATTTGCGGTCGGATTGCAGTTGAAATGCGGTCTGTCTGTGTACTTATTCAAACTAACAACTCTTAGCAACAGACATATTACCTATGTCTGTTGCTAAGAGTTGTTAGTTTGAATAACCTGCATATTACTTACCCAAAAAGATTAAAGAAAGTGGGAGCATCAAAGTGGGAGATGTCGCGATTTTGTGCCATTTAAACTTTCTTTTAAAGCATAGTGTATTAGTCTTAGCTCTATCTCTAAGCAAACTCGAGAGCTAGGATATTTAAGCTTATAATAATTCTTTTACAACAATAAATTTATTGTTGTCAATCTACATTCTAGTTTCCGATTCTTATAGATCTTTCCTGTTCCCAATATGTGTGTTAGATCTTTTTTCTTCCAGTAGCTTCATTGTGCTATCAGGATAATAATTATCAGGAGGTGTGTGAGGCTGATTATTATTTTATTGCTTAAATTACTTCCTAGTCCCTGTCACACCAATAGTATACTTTTCCTCAATAATGTAATTAAGATAGTGATAGTCAAACATAGGTACTTAGATATCTCTATTTATATTATGCATATTCTTTATCTCTGCATTGTGTCGTCGAGTCTTGGAGATTTTTGGGGTTGCAAGGCGTTCGCTCGTCTTAAATTAATTTATCTAAGTATTAGTTATTTAATGTTTACAACCGGATGTGGATAAAAAATAAATCATTGCTTATTTATGATCTTGTTAGTCTGTGAATTAAAATAGTTATCCATGATACTAATATTGTACTTAAATCCGAAAGTGCCTCTGTCTGTCTGATGCCTCTTCACACTTGAATCGCTGAACCGATTTTGATGAAATTTGAGTTGGAGATAGTTTGAGTCCCGCGAATGCATTATAGAATACTTTTTATTCCGGAAAAATATACGGTTCCCGCATAAACAAATTTTTGCGCAACGGAGTTGCGAATGTTACCTAATTAAGTGACTACCTATTTATAACATTACTGACAATGTTATTTAAATAAGTACCTATTACGCGATTTAACAATTTAAAATTAAAATTTTTGAATTTAAATTTTTTGGAATCTAGTATTTCGACATTTCAATGATCGACTGGTTTGAAGAACATCGTCCTATTTGATCTCATTAATATTGTCTAATGTATTTGACCTCCTCATTGACTTTTTTGTAACAAGAGGCCCTTTTGGTTGGTAATTGGTGAAATTAACGTTAATTTACCGTATTGATTAGTCGTTAATCAATGATAATAATAATTGAAGTTCGCAGCATCAGCTATAATGGTCTTTCTTTTTAACTAATAGCGGGCTCTTTACCCGATTGTGTACGCATGATTCACAAACTTAAGACCATGTCAGGCCATGTTATATTTAAAGTATGATTGCCTAACTCTAGGTATACTGTATACCGTATAGCATGCACTATCGACATCGAAGTAAGGGCTGTGTTGCTTGTTGTCACCTGCGCTCCTGGCCGCGCGTTTTGCTCGCATGACAGGAAAATCCACTACAATAGGATGCAACTTTCATCAGCCCAGATCCGTCCGACAGGAAAAGGCGATGACGCGTGACGCGCCCCTTTCACTATCAGAGAAGTTGATTCATAGGCAGATAGCGGACCTACGTAATTTGGCCGCGTTTTGTCAAACCCAGCAAGCGTTGCCAGATTTTTTTGTGCCAAGTCGGGACTTTAGAACTTTTTGGGTGAAAAAGCGGGATTCTTCAGTCAAAAGCGGGAGCGGGAAGGTAAAAAATTCAAAAAATAAAAAGTTTTTTTGAATTTTTCACCTTTTTATTTGAGTTTAAATAACGTTTACGTGACAATAGATAGCTAAAATAGCAAAAGAAAATCCACCCCTCTACCTCCCCCACTCTTATCTTCATTACGCACCTTTCTTTCTCAGCACGCTGCACATACGTTCGGACTTTGCCCGAAAAGCGTGACTGAGCTTGTCCCGCGCGGGACATTTAATTTTGATGAAAAAATCGGGACGTCCCGCCAAAATCGGGACGTCTGGCAACGCTTTACCCAGCCGACAGATGACGACTTACATTGAATCGACATAATTGGACCAAATGACGTAGGTCCGTACGCTGTCTTTCAATTTCTTCGATGGTATACCTACTCGTAATTCTTAGCACTCGTCCATCTCATACACTGACCTCCATTACACAAGTATGCTGGACCTATGACACCCTTTGAAATGACAGCTGTTTTTTGTGCCTATTTGAAGCGGAATCACCGCCCCAATGCGGAGGAAGAGAACTAAATCTGACGTAAACATGACGTTTTAAAGACCATATTAGCGCTGATAGCAGTGGTGGGAGTACTTGGAACTAATACTAGTTTCTACCACCGTAGTGATTATATTCTCTTTGGTTTCTACAACCAATAGCGATTGAGCGGCCATTTGCAAGTTACGTCAGATTTAGTTCTTTTCTCCCGCATTGGGGGCGCTGATTCCGCTTCAAATAGGCACAAAAAACAGCTGGGTATCTTATGTCCAGCGAACTTATATAATGGAGGTCAGTGATCTCATACCAGCTTGGAGAAGTCGCATAACGCCCTTATCGTAACTAACGAGTACCCTTACAGTTTCAGATGCCCCCCAACTACCTCCACATCTGGCCACGAGGTAACTTCATGATGATAGCCCTCCCCAACCAGGACTGCTCCTGGACTGTCACGCTGTTCATGCCCTTCAAGAACTTCGCCCTTATCGACACAGAAGAGAAACTGCTCGCCTTCTTCGAGAAACACTTCAAGGACTCCATCGATTTGTTTGGAGAAAAGAGGCTGATTAAAGACTTCTTTAGCACAAAGCCGTCACCTTTAGTCGCGATTAAGGTTTGTTCTTCTATTTGGACTCTTTTGTAGAAAAAGTTTTGAAGAAATAACTGTCTATTGCCAAGTGTTGCATCGCCAAAGTTAACTTACTCCTCAGCACGTCTAATAATACATAGGAAGTATATTTTGGACTCTGATATTTTGATAGCTTCTTTGCAGCGAACATACACTTCTTCGCGTTTTCTTCACGTTTTTTGATGCTTATGGGAGAAAGTAGATTGTATCTAATTATAATTGACTTTCGAATTTCGACCCCCAAAAACTTTACTAAAAACTAGGCCTAGTCAATACGTCTGGAACCAAGTATGTGTGGGTTACCTCACGTTGTTTTCCTTCACGGTATGAGCGTCCGTATTATGTACTCGAGATCAGAAAATGTCTAATTAGTACACGCCACCACCCGGGATCGAACCTGCACCTTCTACAAGAGTGAGCCAAAGGTCTACCCATTAGGCCCCGGACGCTCTTACTAAAACTTTACTAATTCCCACAAAAATCTCCAGTGTCGTCCATACAACGTGAGCGACAAAGCCCTCATCATTGGCGACGCGGCGCACGCGGTAGTGCCCTTCTACGGGCAGGGCATGAACGCCGGCTTCGAAGACTGCACCATCCTGGACCAGCTGTTCACCAAGCACGATGATGACCTCGCCAGGATCCTGGCGGAGTTCTCCGAGACGCGGTGGAGGGACACCTTCGCGATATCTGATCTCGCCATGTACAATTATATTGAGGTAATTTTTACACTCCTGTCTGATGTTTGGTGGTAAAAATTTTCTTTTATTCGATTAGCTGTTTCTAGTACGGGAGCCCTAGAACATTTTTTTTTTGTGATTACTAACAAGCTAATTTTTTGTGAGTAGCTACATTTTGATAAGACGAACAACATTTTTATTTTCGAAAAATCTCGAAAGTGGTAGCTAACAGAGATAGAAAGGATTTCATACTTTGACTTGATGGTCCTAAAATATGGATTATTTTATTTGTAGGACAAGGTTACTCTTAAATTATATAACAATAAAGAATTAACCTACCAATATACAAAAAATCAGCTGGTTAGGGTTCCGTTTTAGGGTACAGTAGTCAACCAAGTTTTGTTGATTACAGAACCCTAAAACGGAGAACTGCAGAGCGCATTAATGTAGTTATAAGACTCTAGTGCTTTTTCGGGATAACAGTAACTTACTAAAATCTAAACCAAAAGCAAATTCATCACAAACAATTTCAAAGATTTTTGTGGTTACCGTTATGAATTCTGGCGACACAAGAAATGCAATTGTGGGCATGTAGTTGACCAATATTTTTATTTTTTATTTTTCAACCGCCCTATAAACAGATGCGGGACCTAGTGACCCGCCCATCGTACCGTATCCGGAAGAAGATGGACGACTTCCTGTTCTGGCTGATGCCGGAGCTGTGGGTGCCCCTGTACAACTCCGTCACCTTCTCCACCATGCCCTACAGCCAGTGCGTCAAGAACAGACAGTGGCAGGACAAGGTAAAATAATAACCAAGTTTAAACCGGTAGGGAGATTATGTGTGTGGTAGGGCTGCAGTAGGTATGCAGTATATGCGTAAACGCATTCCCCCAACGCAAAAAAGGATTATATTTATTATAGTGCACAATATGTAGGTACAGCTGTCTGTCAAAAATTACAATATAATGGTGGCACTTCACATGGCTATTGGTATCTGTCAAATAACCATGTGAAGTGCCACCATGATACACAGAGGACTGAAAAAGCGGTTGCATTTATTTTTGTCAAGATTTAATGCTAAGGCTCAATGGGAATTATCCAGATCATTATAAGCACCAAGTATACGAGTACGTGCACTCTGGCGCAAGTTTGCGTCCTTTGTCTTCTAGATATGTACCTAAGTATACTTATATTTACGCGTGTTGTTAGCCTCTAGGAGCGGTCCCTTACCATCTGGTGATTCATTCGCTCATTTCCTGGTCTATTCAATAATTAAAACTATAATTAACCTTTCGTTCTGTTTTCAGGTACTAAGGATCGCGATGATGTTATTCTTATTTGTATTAGTTTGCTTTGTGATTGCGATAAAAATGTCTTGAGGGAGGCTATGTATTAATATTGTATTTATGACTTTAATAATCTAATGTAATTTATTAGGTAATTAAACATAAACCAGCAACAATTAAGTTTATAATATTTACATTCACGATCAATAAATCAAATTTCCAAACTATTCGATTATCTTTTACTGGTGTTATAATAATGTTATTATTATGTAATATCGCCGTATTATTATTTTATCTATGTTGTAAAAGTTTCCTATTTTAATATCTTTAAAAGGATAAAATCCCGGTACCCGTCCTGACGTAATAATACAATGCCTGATCGCTACAGAAGAGCAATGTATTTTTTACATTGCCAACTTTTTGTTTAAGGCGCTCGTTAAATTAATGTTAGGTATATTAATAGCTGCTAATAGCTATACAGGAGGTAATAATTAGTTGAGTACTGGATTATAATAATTGTAATGGTCAAGGAACAATAATTATAGATACATTATAAAATAATATTTTAATCTATACTTATAAAATTACATGTCCTGACTGACTGACTGATTCATCATCGCTGAGCAAAAACTGTAAAAGTTGCAGCCACGAAATTTAGTGAGTAGGGTTGTTTTATTAAGTAGACACCCACTTAGGAAGGAAATTCGAAAATTTTACCCCGAAGGGGGTGAAATAGGGGTTGAAAGTTTGAATGAAATTCCGTCATTTCTTGAGTTAGAAACATAAAACTTTATTTTTGGGTTACTGATTAAAAATTAATGGATACGTATTTAAGCGTTTTTGGAAATTCTGCACCAAAGGGGGTGAAATTAGGGTTGAAAATTTGAATGAAAGTCCGTTATTTCTTAAGTTAGAAACTTGAAATTTTATGTTTGGGCTACTGATTAAAAATGATTGGATACGTATTTAAGCGTTTTTGGAAATTTTACACACAAGGGGGTGAAATAGGGGTTGAAAGTTTAAATGAAAGTCCGTCCGTCATTTCTTAAGTTAGGGACATGAAAGTTTATTTTTGGACTGCTGATTAAAAATGAATGGATAGGTATTTAAGCATTTTTGGAAATTCTACCCCCAAGGGGGTGAAATAGGGGTTGAAAGTTTGAATGAAAGTCCGTCATTTCTTGAGTTAGAAACATGAAACATTATTTTTGTCCTACTGATTAAAAATGAATGGATACGTATTTAAGCGTTTCTGGTAATTCTACTCCCCAAGGGGGTGAAATTGGGGTAGTAAGTTTCAATGAAAGTCCGTCATTTCTTGAGTTAGAAACATGAAAGTATTTTGAATGAATGAATGAATAAATGAATAAAACGTTTATTCTGCCACCATTAAATGTTACACATAATATAGGTCATATACAAAACTGATATTAACAAGCATAATAAAAAAAACATATTTATCCTATTCTACAGCTAAAACATACATTAAATAACTATCAAAGGTAAACAATTAAAAAAAAACACTATTTTATTGTTATGACAATAGCACGGCAGTGTAACACCCAAGAGTGCAGAAACGGTGACCACTCAGGTTATGACGACTGATACTGTCGTCCCTGATCTTCCGTGGACCCCTTTATTTTCGGGCAGATGACAAGCAGACTGAAGCTTTATTATAAGATATAAATATATATATATATATATATATATATATATATATATATATATATATATATATATATATATATATATATATATATATATATATATATATATATATATATATATAATAAAAGACCTAGACATAATAATATAGTGTGAAAAATAATGAATACATTCTAAAAACGAATGAAAAATATCATAAAAATATATTATATACAAAATAATAAACAGACAGCAATATAAAAATAATTTAAACAGTTTTCTGTATATAAAAATGTTATGTGTATAAAAAATATACCTAATTATTTTTCCTTTGCATCCTTTTCTGTAAGTAATATGTAGGTATTGACTCAGGTATTACACAGCCGTCTAGGTACATGTTTAAGTAATATCTTCGTGAAATGAGGCCGATATAAAAATGTATCGTTGGTATACCTGAGTAAGTTGGTTTTAAAATATAAAATATAAACGAATTTTAGAAAACATAATTTAGGTATCGCCCAGCCTGTCGAGAACAAAATTTTATATGTAACAAAGATATTGAGCAAAAAATTTAAAGGTAAAAACAACAATTATTATAATATAAAATAACATTAAAACTAACAAACAGAAAAAATATAATATAACATAAGTACCAGTAATACACGACAAATATTTAAACATAATAAAATATAAACTCGCAATGTCCTACACAATAAGTGACTTTTAAAGTTAAAATGAATAATAATAAAGATGAACCAGTTTAAGCAGTACAAAAAATGTGTGAGAGATCACTATCTGAGGTGATACGCTGTACATGGGAGTCGGGATCGCGACGAGCGAAGATACGTCCACCGCGAGTCCATACATATCGCCAGTTATTGCGGCGACCTTCCTCGCGAGCTTTATAAAACAACACCCGATTGAGCTTGGTAAGACACTCATTGATGTAGATACGAGTCGCTCGGCCTTCTGTGATACCGGTGGTGTCGACGCCACGGCGAACTCGAGCCGCTTTAATTATCTTGTCACGCACGGTCCTACGGGAAAAGCGAACAATAATAGGGCGCGGGTTCTGGCGCTGGTCTCCTTCGGCAGCTCCAGATCGCCTCAAACCCCTCCGCTCGGCACTAACAATATCTCGCTCATCAAGCTCAACACCGACTTTTTTTGCGACTAAGTTGACAAGATGGTGTACATTTTCACCGGTGTTTTCGTATACGCCTGTGACTTGTATGTCATTACGTAGGTAATCTTGTTCCCGTTGATTCAATTGATATTCTAATTTTTCTATCGCGTTAGTTATCGCCGGGTCCTGGCCGGGGGTGCGCGCGTGCGCATCGATTCGCTTCTCTGCTGCAGTCATTCGTTTCTCGAGCCCATCCAAACGATTGTTAATCTCTGCCATAGTAGTGTTAAGTTTAGAAATCTCCTGACCAAAGGTTTGCATTTCGTGCCGTACAGACATAATAACTTCCCTCAGGAGTCTCATTTCGTCCGCCAAGGGGTTAGGCGAGAACGTCGCGTCGGCGAAAGTGTCTAGTGGTGATGTTAAGCCCTCAGAGGCAGGTGTTGTGGGAGAAGCTCTGCATGAACAGCAAGACCATTTTGAAGCAGATTTTGGGTCAAATGCCATTCTTTTAGCGCAAATAGGGTGGAACACTCCCGTGCACTTATTGCATTTGATCCCATCAGCTACACTCAGGAATCTTCCACAATGTGAACACTTAAAATTGGGCATGCTGAGGTATGTTTTTATATGAATTTTATGCTTAAAAAGAATTAAATTGTGTTTATTTGCCCGTAACTTATGTAGTACTTTGTTACCGTAGGTAGTTGTGAAACAGCTGATTGTGGATCGCGTACGTTATACCACTTTTTCCCACTTTTGCTCACAAGATTTTACTTTTTTAACTTAGTTTCACTATAATATAATTACACTACAATATGTATTTTAATAATTAAAACTGATTTTATGAGTCTTTTATATATTTAAAATTTAATTATTCATGGAACTACGTGCTTGCTGTCAGATGTCATCCGACCGAAAAATTTTTGAAATTTTGACGTTTGCGTTTGACGTTTGCTTAAATAGGGTCCCGTTTTTACCCTTTGTATTAGGAACCACAAAAAGGGGAAAACTATCCATCTTTGTTATTATATCTACTATGTTAACGCGGACGAAGTCGCGGGCAACAGCTAGTTTTTAACAATATTTTTTTAAACACATCGTATATTGACAATTTGATCCCGTGAAACTTTGAAAATTCAAATTTTTCAATGTCTTGATGATAATTTTTTTTCTTGATGGTATATTAAATATGAAAGTGGTTTCATACCAAATGTTGCTTTTAATTGCATAAGTTATCGAATGGTATACAAATATTAAGAAATTTGATTGAAAAAAAAAAATCGTCTTGATTATCCAACTTTGAAGGCGCCTAACAATAAAAATACAAATGCTATCGAGCTGAAATTTTGGTAACGCTTATTTTTTACCGTGCTTTCTTTATTTTATTAACAAAATTCGCTAATCTTTGACCTTGTCATCATCCCTATTAGATCATCAAAAATTAAAATAAACTTAGGTAAGTTAGAAGGTTTATTAATAGACGAACGCATGCCTTTTTAGTGTTCCGTACCTAAAGGGTAAAAACGGGACCCTATTACTGAGACTTCGATGTCTGTCCGTCTGTCCGTCGTTCTCCAGGCTGTAACTCAAGAACGGTAATAGCTAGAGAGTTGAAATTTTCACAGATTATGTATTTCTGTTGCCGCTATAACAACAAATACTAAAAACAAAACAAATTAAATATTTAAGGGGGGCTCCCATACAACGAACGTGATTTCTGAAACATTTTTTGCTCGGTATCAGTGATGACAACAGGTAAGCACTTGAAATTTTCACAAAGGCCTTAATTATGTGTACTTTAATAATTAGTAATAATATTTAAATGAAATAAAAATTTAAGGGGGGCTCCCATACAAAAAACACAATTTTTGGCCTATTTTTGCTCTATAACGGTACGGAACCCTTCGTGCGCGAGTCCGACTCGCACTTGGCCGATTATTTAAAGTCAGTCAGACTAGACTAGTAGAATAGTTACTCTATTTTACCTTTTGGTATTCCTGCTGCATAATAATTTAAAACGTGTTTGATCATGATTTATTTATGCTGTAGTGTCGTCCGTAATAAAGTTGAGTATCAATCAATGCCTAATTGGCTCCCAGTTGGTCGTTAAAGAAACTAATCATGATTATATTTTTATTACTAAATCGTTGTTGCCCGCGACTTCACATAAAAATGTTCCTCGGAACTCTGTCTGCTTTTCTAAGGTGTGTGCACAAAGTAAATTCAATACAGTTTTGGAGCCTACTCTGTTGCAACAAACCTACACCAATAACTTCAGGTTTAACATTTTTCTTCTATTTATTAACTGGCTTCCAAATAGGAGGAATTTTCTCAATTCGACCTTATTTTTATATTTAAGTAATATTTATATTTTTTTTTTCAAAAGCTTTTGATGATTCAATCTATTCAATGTTCTAAAGTTGCATTTTAATTTATTGGCCTTTTATTAAGTTCTATAACAAAACATATGACGGCTAGCACGCCTCCAAAAAGCAGCACACCAAAGTGGACTCTGCAGTCGGATAACGTCACCGCCACGAACCTTCGGACAGGATTCGCTTTCAACAACTGACTCTTGAAGTAGATATCGTTCAGATGTTTCTCCGTGAGTCCAGACTCAAAAAACCTTTGGACATATACGCGGAAGACATCACAGAGAGGAAACCCCTTGGACGCGTACATCGTGAGCATAATATAATTAGAGGAGTAGTCCCAGGTGTCGAGCTGCTTGTTCCCATCCTTGTCTATGTATTTATATTCTCCAAACTTGTAGTTGTAGTCCAAGTAGACGGTATACAGGTTGCTGGATTTGGCGACAGTATCCAAAGCTGTTTCGATGTATCTGCAGTTCGGAGAGGGATCTGTGACGAGAGTTTCGTTGTAAGTGTACTCAAAAAACGTCAATATAGTCTCCGTGATGCACGGCGTCAGAAAAGAGATGAATTGCTTGTCGACGACGGGCGTGATGCTCCTCTTCTTGCCGGTAATGACACTGTAAAACGCAGTGTTGTAGAATGCGCAGGTGAGAAGGACAAAGAAGATCCAAATGATCATGAAACTTCTCAATTTGGTCACACGAATCAAATTATTGTCCACGTTCCCATAGAAGTATCCCAGGACACGAAGCATTATTTTCACGTAGTCATTATTCCCGGTGATCAAGTAGGAGATAACTATAATCACAGCAGAGAAAACTATGTACGACAATATAATAAGGGCCCAGGTGGTCTGTCCGAAGGGCTTGTAGACAGACCTCCAGGTTTCCTCCTTACGAACGGACGTGTACACTTTGATGGTGGGAAAGTAGTACCCGGTAATGAAGTCGAAGGCCTCAGCTCTGTTCTTGATCAAGATGAAAGCACCAGCGACAATTTCAGCCGTTTTATTCTGTAAGTAAACCAGCGACCCGGTGTAGGATCCGTTGTGTAGGACGACCCCGTATCTGACGTGAGGCGGCACCATTATGTAGTTGATAGAAATATTTACTAGTCTCCCGATGTTCGACAAAATGTACTGTTCCAAGCCCTCTATGGTATCGAGGAATTGAAAATTTTGGTTGCTCTCGGATATTACAAACGGTGGCTCCTCGTTGACCGCGACCGTTATGGTACAGTTGCGACTGGATAGTTTGTCAGGAAATAAATTAACTTCACTGGTATTATCGCAGTTTCCAAATGAAGTGACATTAGCGATGGTGCTCCAGCAGGTACCGTTTTCGGTGGAATAATAAGTGGATACTTCGATTTTATCATTTTTGTCCTGTAGGACGACCACATTGAATATGTTTAAATCTAGAAACGTACTGAATATCTCATATTCTTTGAGTTCATCCAAACTTTCTTTTACCTTAACAATATACTTTGCTTTGGGGTTCCATTTTTTATCTTTTCTTATTCCGGTCATAGTTTCGTGAAATGTTGTTAAGTCCATGGTATACACAATGTAGCCATCGTGGGTCCATATCCACTCGTTGCTGTATGTATAACCTACTTTGTAACAATTTCCTGAATTGATATTTGTGTACAAATAACTGAAATCATCGCTCGAACTAAATAGTTTGATGTTGCTTCCGCAACGGAAATATTTACTGACGATTTTGTTGATACAATCGGTGTTTTTTGTCTGCACTGAAATATTATTTTCAATTTCGTTCTGCACGTCGACTAGCTCACCGGCTAACGAGTATTTCAACCACCCAAAAAGGAGCCAACATATTTTCCCTGCCATTCTATTTTTAACTACAAAACGCGTGGTTTTCTGACCTAGTTGATAAATAACTGAAGCGTCTACTGCGGGGGTGTACATAAAAAGGATTATAAAACGCGGCCATAATTTTTAGTATCGTAAATGTTTATGTTTTATGTCTTATCTTGATGAATCACTCTTGAAGTAGATGATTGATGTCGCATATAATATATAATTTGTGTTCGCTATCTACATAATTGTTGAATGATACGCTGAAATTGATTAGTGTTGCTGTACATAAGTAGATAAAGAAACAAAGTACCTATGTAAGTACCTAGTTAATTTTTTCAAGAATAATTTATGAAAAGTAATTGACTTAAATCTTTATAATATCTACTGTATGGTACCTTAATCCTACAGGATATACTTACTTACATTATACAAAAATCAATATACATAACTAAGTAGTAAGTGGTTTAACAAAAATATAACTTTTGGTAATGTTTTTAAAATAGCTGTTGTGGTTTCATTTAATATGTTCTTTTGCTTAGAACGAAATTACGAAAAACATTTTTGAGATACCTTACTTATAATTAACAACTATGTAATAAGGAATAACTATTATCAAAATTTCATCATCCACATTAACATTGTCATTGAATAATTAAAACCATTTAAAATACAACTAATTAACAGATTGTAGTTTGATCGTTAGTGGAGTATTCGCAGATATGTCTGAACATGGGAATGACTCAGGAATTTCAAAACAAAAGTCTGTCCATTGGTGGGGTTTAGGTAAAGGGCGTTCCCAGGGTCCGCATACCGAAAATTTCGCGAATCGAAACTCTTAGGTCGTCCTAACGAGCCTGGTGACACTAATTAAAATTTATCGTCGCTAATCCACCGAATATTTGGATTAAAACAAAAACATAATGGCCGTCCTGAGATTGGGATAATCATTATAGGAGTTGAGAGTTTCGAGTCATCACTATGAGCATTGTCTTAACATAATTATTATTATAGTTTTCAAGAGGTTTGGTTTGTACCGGACCAAATAATGTACTATATGTATATCGCGCCTCCGTAGTCCAGTGGTTAACACCTTCACTGCGGCTAGTAAAATCTTAAACCTTCGTCTGGTGCGGCGGCGGGCCAAAGTGTGCCCCCAATGATTTTTCCGCCAGTGCGGGTAGGCCTTTCTCGACGCACCAGCACAAGGTTAGATTAAATTACTATAACGTTGCGAAAACATAATGTAGGTGTACAGTTTTTGGACTGTTGAAATAACCTTGAACCCAACTACTTTAGATTTGATTCGCCCTGGGATCTGCCAAACAGGAAATGAGAAATAAACCAGGGAAAGTGGCGGGCCGATATCGACCCGAACCGCACTAGAAAGTATTTTTAGTAGAGATGGGAAAGACAAAAATAAGGCGGATATCGAAATTATATATATTTTTATTAATATATTTAAATTCCGGTCTTTAAAACACAAAGCCCGTTTTTGTTTGCACATTCTGCAGTATGTTTTATTTTTTTAAATTTCTTTTTTGATTCGACACTCCTCATGGTTTCTCCCAGTTTTTCATATCACCCTGCACAATTTCGCCGTTTAACGCTCATCTCAAGGACATGATTTTTTGTTTCCTGTTATCGTGCGTTTTAATTTTATAAAATGAATAATTATTGTATTTTAAAAAGATAAAACCGACTTCAAAATCGTACGTAATTGGGAATCAAAATTACCTATTTTAAACACTACTGAACCGATTTTGATGAACAGTATTCCCGAAGTTAAATAGTACCCAGCACAAAAAAAGAATTACTTTAATCGGACTAGTAGTTCCGAAGATGTGCGAATACAAACATAAAAACATACATGAATATTAAGTATGTCACTTTAGAAATTTGTCACATTTGTTTAGATGCTGATAATATAGAGTAAAACATATCAAAACTAGGCAGTTCTGAAAATAATACATACAATATACAGGTTGAATTGATAACCTTTTTTTGAAGTCGGTTAAAAAAACGCGACGTACGTCAGCTACGACTTACGATAGATTGCACATCACTAACTGGCGAGGCGGACGCACGGTGCGGTATCGGGTCGCCAACCGCCTGCTTGTACGGCGGGCTGCAATAGGCCCACTGCCGCACTGAGTTGATTTTTGACACCTCCAGTGCGTGGCGGGCCGATAACGACCTGCCATATTTTTTTTATAGGAAAGACCTATAATTTTAAACACAATCTCAAATATATATTTGCTTCTGTCGTACCTTTACAAACACCTGAGAAAATCGTTCCGCGCCGAGTGAGAGAACATAGTTTTCTTCGTCCGCATCAGCTGAAATTCCGCGGCGGGCCGATTTCGGCCCGCCCCGCAGTGTGGCTCTCGGCTCCGGAGGTCGGGTTCGATTCCCGCGTTGGAAACATGTTATTTCCAAGTTTGGTTTAGGCAATGCAGGCTGATCACCAGATTGTCTGACAAGTAAGATGATCCATGCGTCGGATGGGCATGTAAAAAGTCGGTCCTGCGCCTTATCTCATGCCAGTCGTGTGACGTGTCGGCATGTCGGTCTTCCGTCCCACTGGGTTATGAAGAGTAAAAGAAATAGAGAGCTTGTGTACTGCGCACACACTTGGACACTATAGAGTTACTCCCACGTAACGTAACTAGTCCGATTTTAATGAAACCGGCCACCGTCACCGAAACCGTGTGGGAGTTATATATATCGCGCCATTGAAGTTTCTAAAGACGACGCGAACTTGAACCAGCACAACACAGTCAATACAGAAGACCTTTCTTTGGGGCTTGCTGCATCCCATAATCAAAATATTATATCATTTCATATCATGTTAATAAAGTAGTATAATTTGCAAGCATATAGTTGCCTATAGATTCGGAACATTCTAATATTCCATCATTTACAATAAACTATGTAGTAAGTGGGGGACTGCCACTTTTTGAAAAACATTGTAAATTAATTTGTGACAATAAAGATTTGTATTTTGTATTAGTGTAACAAAGGTCTTGAAAGGGTAGGTACTAATTTGTAATACCTTGGTAGTTTGTATTTAAAGCACTTACTGAGTATTGGAATGAACTTTTAACCATTTGCCTGAGTGGATTCAGCAGCAACTATTTGATTCTACTCCAATTCAACTAAGAAGTTAGCTATTAAATGTAAAACGAATTGCTCTACAACCAGGAATGCGCAACAAGTAGTAAACTTTGTAAAGCAAATAAAATACGCTGAAGACAGATTTAATAATAATGACAATCAATCGTTAGTTTTTGCTTTGTTACAAAAGTTGTAAAAAAATCTCAGTGCTACAATAATGTCATTGGGTAAAGGTTTGAAATAATTAAGGCGAAGTCAGGTTGTTTAAATTACATCAAAATCGTGTTATTGGGTCAAGTATTGAAAGGTAACAGACAGACATTCGCATATTACATAATATTAGTGTGTATAGATTTAGACGTGTTTTGCAAAAGGTTCACAACAGCTCTACATTGATCTACACTCTACAGCTTGTAAAGCTTTTAGCTGATTAAAAGCTATTGAAGCGATTTCGGCGGAGTCTTTTTGATTTGCCGCCAATTAAAATACCTTTCAACTCTTAACTTTTATGTTACCGAGTAATCGTTGGTGGCTTATGAGAGTTCACAGAAAATTGAGAGTTTGTTAAAATATCTTAATTTTAGTACCTACCTATGTACTTTATTCAAAGTTATCTATACTGTACTTGGTACTACTAATCTATACTTATAAATTACATGTCCTGACTGACTGACTGACTGATTCATCATCGCTGAGCAAAAACGGTTAAAGTTACAGCCACGAAATTTGGTGAGTAGGGTTGTTTTATTAAGTAGACACCCACTAAGGAAGGAATTTTGAAAATTTTACCCCGAAGGGGGTGAAATAGGGGTTGAAAGTTTGAATGAAAGTCCGTCATTTCTTAAGTTAGGAACATGAGACTTTGTTTTTTGGATTACTGATTAAAAATAAATGAATACGTGTTTAAGCGTTTTTGGAAATTATACCCCCAAGGGGTTGAAATTGGGGTTCAAAGTGTGAATGAAAGTCCGTTATTTCTTGAGTTCGAAACATGAAACTTTATTTTTGGGCTAATAAAAAAAAAATATTGGATACGTGTTTAAGCGTTTCTAGAAATTCAACCCCCAAGGGGGTAAAATAGGGGTTGACAGTTATTATACTATGCTAACGCGGACGAAGTCGCGGGAAACAGCTAGTATATTATATTCTGTGACTGTAGTCGGCGAAACATGGCGGTAGCGGACATTGACTCCCTGTCAAAAACTTGTCATTTTCAATACAAAGGAGCGATTGACAACATCTTCATTGTCAATCGCGGTTCATATAGAAAATGACAAGTTTTTGACAGGGAGTCAATGACCGCTACCGCCATGTTTCGCCGAGAACAGTATTACCAGAGTAGACAGAATGATAGAGTATGCCGACTTAGAACTGATGTAAAAAGTTTGACGTATTATGACAAAAGTCGTCGCTAGGGTCGTTACCTACAAATTTAGTTGTTGTTTATATTTTGGCACATGCAAAGAAATCTGTCAGAATTCAATTTCAAAATCTTATTTTTAAAAATAAATTATACCAGCCAGCGCGCCAGCCTCTAACTTATCACCCCCAAACCCGACGAATTTGACAGATATTGAAACCTGTCCATTTCTTTGCAGTCGAACTACTGGTTCGACTTATATAAGGAGGAGGTTTGTTGCGGTGTTATACTATTATGTTTCAATAGGTTATTAAATATAACAATATGTATTTTGATTTTAATCAAGTTTTGTGACTAGTCCTAAAGTTTGGATTAAAATCAGCTTTGGGGCTTTATCACACTGGCGATTAGCGAGTGATTTGAAAGCGACGCGACTACAAACGATCCAAACATCAGCTATTGAACAGTTGTTTTTAACCGACTTCCAAAAAACGAGGAGGTTATATGTTCGGCTGTGGATATTTTTTTTTATTTTTTATTTTTATTTTTGTATGTTTAACGATTACTCCGCCGTTTGTGAACCGATTTTCGAAATTTTTGCTTTGTTGTATTTGGTTTTACTCCAATTTGGTACCATGTTTACAAAAGTGGTGACCTGATGATGGGATCCAGGAGTAATCGAGGGAACTTCTCGAAATTTATATGGAAACATATAGTGATTTTGGTTTTATGTGAAGTGTACTAAGAATATGCTACCAAAAAGTCAAATATTGGGTCAAGGTATACCATGGTTTCGAAGATGCTGAGAGAACTCCTGACTCCTTATAGATACACGTTTGGGAGTTTCGGCGTTGTTTTAAGAACAGAAAGCATATGCTACTATGCAACTCATATTCATCATCATAATCATCATCATCATCATCATCATCGTCTTCATCATTACCACGTCGTGTTAAGGTCACCAATGTCTCATGGCACAGAATAGATAATAGTACAAGGCATAGGTGTGGATATACTAATAATAATAATAATTTTATACTGTATAACAACACTTTGTTTAAATATACACGGCGGTCAGCGCCGCGGAGGCGACGGCATCGCGGCGCCGCCGCGCGGCGCGTGGCGGAAGACAACAGATCGAATATACTTTACTACTTTATATACAGATCGAATACTTTACTAACTACTTTATAAAATTTTAATAGACAAAATATAGAATTAAAATAAAGTTATTTTAATAAACAGAGCATTTAAACAAAACAAAGTCAATAAGTGTCTTTTTAATTAGTTATACTTATTAATCGATAGATAGCGCACTAAGTATCGATTTGAATGGATTTGAAATTGAATTCTTGATTACAAGAACAGCTGTCAATAATTATGATAATATTATATTATATTACTAGCTGTCCCGGCAAACGTTGTTTTGCCATATAAATAATTTTTGGTATGAAAAATAGATGTTGGCCGATTCTCAGACCAATATCCTCACAATATGCTCACATAATTTCATGAGAATCGGTCAAGCCGTTTCCGAGGAGTATGGCAACGAAAACTGTGACACGAGAATTTTATATATTAGATGAGTAGCTACGCTACATCCTATGCAAGTTTATACAATTTTTTATCTGATAGATCCTTCGATCGTGGAAAAACGAGACACAATAGCCTTTCTATTGTTATCGCAATCGCCGGTGACCGCTTGGGGTTTGAAGTATTAAAATTGTTAAATTACTTAGCACAATATGTTCACTTCACTGATAATATATTATTTTGTGAGTGTGAACTGTGACTCTTAACAAATTGTAATAAGATACGTAAAATATACGCGAAGGTTTACCTACTAGTGTAACTAAAAAGAGTGAAATTATTATTATTTTTAACAAAAAATTAAAACCGACTTCCAAGGTAAAAACAATATTAACATTAATATGAACTAAAAAGTATTAAATATTTTTTGCTATCTAATAGTGCCTTTTTCCGAATTCGGCTAAACCTCAACTATTTCTGTACTCAATCTTCATAATTTTGAAGTCGGTGCCAGTTCCAAAAGTTTCAAATATTCTGTCAGAGGACTGAAGATTCAGCTATCTGGTACCGACTTCAAAATAATGAAGATTGAGTACAGAAATAGTTGAGGTTTAGCCGAATTCGGAAAAAGGCACTATTAGATAGCAAAAATTATTTAATACTTTTTAGTTCATATTAATGTTAATATTGTTTTTACCTTGGAAGTCGGTTTTAATTTTTTGTTAAAAATAATAATAAGACCATTAGGTATAATAATATTATGCAAGTACTGATTTTTTTCTAATCAACTGTTCAATAGGACGTGTTTAAATATTTTGTAGTAAGACAGTTAGTGATTATTTTTCATTTCACGTGTAAAAAATAAAAAATCCTTGATCCTTCTAATAAGAACTTTTATAGTCACCACGACCCTACCATAATGGTTAAAACAATCATTAACGAGGCTATCACTAATCGGGCTGACTGAAATTATTTACACTAAATTAACCTTTGTGTAACAGTAATAAGGATCTAAATCTCTAGCACAAAATTTTTGCTACCTGTGATTTGTCTGAAACAAATATCACGGCAAAAGGAACTCTATTATGCTCTTTTACGATTCAAGATCGTGTAAATCGGTTTTCTCTTAGCAGATTATGTGCGATTTTAAACTGTACTCATTAGACATAAGGATTGATTTCCTATGGCAAGACTATTAAATCTTACGATTTCGGGTACCAATTTGAGGTACCAAAACAAATTTGAGGCACCAATCCCAATCTTCGGGTACCAATTAAAAGGGTGAGTGTGCAGAGGTTTTTTTAACCGACTTTTTAAACAGGTGCATAATATTAATGAGTCATGTTTAGGTGTTATCAATAAATGAGGAATTTTTATCAATAAACGTATCAGTTTTAATTGGGCGCATCATTTATAACGAGTTTGAGTTTTGACAATGGTCGATAAAAAGATATTTGGTCGGTTTAAGAGAAGTGGAATGGAATAAAGGAGACGATATTTTTTTTATGTAGGTAAGTCTAAGCAAACATGCCAGTGGCATCTGGAAACGAAAATGAACAAGCTTTTTAATAGTAGCTGAAAAAGCTAAGAATAAAAGTGATAAATGCACGGTGACGGTTTAATCGATTAGCTATATGACTAATGAATAATGCTAAATATGTCCCGAGTTCCCGACCGCTGCTGGGCAAAGATCTCAACAGAGTGGGTACCGGAACTGGACGGCGGGCCTAGAAAAAGATGGCGCGATGAGCTGGAGGCATACCAGCCAGGCTGGCCAGCGGTGGCACAGGAGCGAGCACAATGAAAGACTTTGGGGGAGGCCTTTGCCCAGCAGTCGGACAGTAAGTATAGGCTAGAAAAGAAAAAAGAAAGAAAGAACCAATCAACAATGCTGTAGAACAGCGGTTCTCAAACTATTTTGGTGGTGGAACCTTTTGAGAAGTAACAATTTTGACGAACTTAAAAAATGAATATAGGTATTTTCTAAAATGTTATCTCCGTGCCAGACGTATACCGACTACCGGCCTAAAAAGACGCATTTGAATTATTAGTCTCAAGTTTTTGTCACCATCTAGGTACCTATGAATAACTATACTATCTGTACTACAGGCGAAGTCACGCCTCACCAAAGTGACTATTAGGTCCAATTTCACCAACGACTGTTAAACTTAATGCTCGAATTAGTATCACGTTGCCAGCTCTTTCGTTTAAGAGAAGACATGATATTTTATTGTTAAAATCAAGCTGTTAATACTAACGTCTGTTAGTGTTATGCTAAGTACTGACATACGGTTTTGCTCGATAGTTATACCACAACAGACATAACTACCAGTAGTTCGACTGCAAAGAAACGGACAGGTTTCAATAATTATCTGTCAAATTCGTCGGGTTTCACTAGGATTATGAACGGAATGTGCCTCGCGCTGGCTGATATAATTTATTTTTAAATATTTAAAATAAAGATTTCAAAATTGGATTCTGACAATATAATATGCCAAAACACAAACAACAATGCGACCAAAGAGGAACACGTCCAGCTAATATGTCATAGTTTTAAATTCGTAGGTAACAAGTCAACAACCCTAGCGACGATTTTCGTCATAATACGTCAAATTAAATAATTTCAACATCAGTCCTAAGTCGGCATACTCTATTATTCTGTCTACTCTGGTTATACTCCAAATCGAGCAATAACAAACGTGTGGACCGCAAAACTCACAGCTCGAAGGCTCGTTTCGAGCCGGCTCGATGGAATGAAATATTAAAATTTAGTTTGTTATTATTTTTAGCAATATTCCGCGAAATAAACTTCCACCTTTAAGTAAATGAGTGAGTGCACGCATAGGCATGCGTACAGCACCTCCCTCCTCCCACACTGCCTATGCGTACACTCGCATGTAATAGATATGTTAATGTATATAGAAGTATAGATAAAAGAATAAAATGTATGAATTAAGTAGTTCCGTTATTGAAGACTTGACAACACCAATATTAAGCCGTAATTTTTATGTTAAAATTGATAATAAAAACACCTTTTGAATTGTAAGGAAAGACTTATAATGTAAGGTAGTTTATATTTAAAGTATTGTCTCTTAATTATTTTATGAATATTATTATGTTAAGATTTTGTTTAATTGTATTTAGATAGAATATCATATTTAAGTAATAATAATTCTAGTACCAAACTTTGAAAAATGTGGGTACTAGAATTATTATTAAGTGTGGGTAGAATATCCATTTTACCCAGTATAAAATAGCTAGCGAACCTAGTACGGCTCTCATTCTGGCCGACAGTGTTTAAGGTGATGTACCTATTTGTTATAAAGATTTTAGTAATAAACTTAACTTGGTAAATTATATAAAGAAGATTTTGTATTTTGTACAAGCCTATGGTTTATTTTTGCTAGATGATCTATAATATTAATTGCTTGATAATATGTTGTTTTATAATATAAAGTTATAAGTTCGGTGTTATTCCTGAGTTGTATCTTATTAATATAATATACTGAAAGTACCTTACCTAGATTATGTAAATTACGTAGGTTATACAATATACAGTTTGAAAATAATTACATCTACCGACCCTTACTTGTTAAGGTTGTTTTAATAAATGTCTTTATTGTATTACAGTTTATTTTTCATTTAACCACAGATACCTTGCTACTGCTAGGGCATAATTTTAGTATTATCATAGTAACATCTAATTGTTTCAAAATATTTTAGACTTATAAATCCTCCCATCTAACACATGCAAGAACTTGCAAACATGCATGCGAGTGTACGCATAGGCAGTGTGGGAGGAGGGAGGTGCTGTACGCATGCCTATGCGTGCACTCACTCATTTACTTAAAGGTGGAAGTTTATTTCGCGGAATATTGCTAAAAATAATAACAAACTAAATTTTAAGCTATGGATTTCCGCAAAGTAACGCCTGATTCCATTAACTATTTGGAATGAAATATGTCAAATATGTCATTTCCTTCAATTCGGAGTAAAACTATAGAGCAAAACCGTATGTGAGTACTAAAGCATTAAGAGGAGACACTAGAGTCGTTTTTCCATACAAACATTGTCCCCTGTTTCCTCCCAGGATAATGCCGGTAGAGTTATAATTTTTTTCCCGAATATCTATGGCCACTATTAGCATATAATATGTCCCTATGTTTTCTTTCTTTTCATAATTTAATTTAAAAAAAAGGCCAGATTTTCGGCTGTGTTCAACATCCAGAAAATAAATTTGGCTAGATTATACAAAAATATTACACATAGGAACACCTAGCTCTAGCCTTGTTTTAATTATTAATGAAAAAAGGACTTAAGTTACAATTCCGTGCATCGCGATCGATCGCGGTCGCGCACGACCTGCGACTGTCGTCGGCCGCTCGCGACCATAGTCAGCGTTCCGCTTCCGAGGCCTGCGAGTGCGACTGAGGCGCGCGGCCTACGACTGTCGTACTCGTAAGCCGCGCGCGACCGTGCCATATAACTTTGACACGGTCGCGCGGGGCCTACGACTGTCGTCAGTCGCGCGCCTCCGTCGTTGGCCCCGCGCGACCGTGTCAAAGTTATGGCACGGTCGCGCACGGCTTACGACAGTCGTAGGCCGCGCGCGTCAGTCGCGGGCCTCAGAAGCGGTGCCATACATTTTCATACGCTGACTATGGTCGCGAGCGGCCGACGACAGTCGTAGGTCGTGCGCGACCGCGATCGATCGCGATGCACGGAATTGTACCTTTAGATCGGTTACATTTTGGAAAAGAAATCAGGAGACAACGAATCGTTTATTTTCTGTTCAACCCAAGTTGTAGTTGTTTCTATCGCGCTCTGCGGGGGCCGGAGGGAGGCTTGAGGTTAGGGAGACAGCAATAGATTTTACAAATACTTGTTTATCATTTCTCTAGCCCCTGGTGTATCCTCTTAACATCAGCTTGTGGCTTGTGCTGTTAACACTAACAGACGTTGGTGAAATTGGGCCTTAATGTTCTATAGCTTTGTCCACACTGCGCCATTTTTTGTTCATCAAGGGCATGCGTTATAGCGCAGTCAACAGCGAACGTGAGGCATGCCCGTGACGCGCGTTGAAATCGTAGCGCTCGCTTCAACGCGGATGGATTATGACGCATTCAATTATTGAATATGACAAACGAAAGTTGAATAAAAAGAAGATGACGAAAATAGAAGATGAAATTGCATAATGTGGACATAGCTAATCGAGTGTAATGAGTAGATCAATTCAGCTGTAATAACAAGACGTTCCCAGGGTAACTAAAAATAACAACAATAAGCGGCCATGTGTCTGTCGCGCTGTCGGTCCCGCTGCTCTAAAACAAACAAACACTGACTTTAACGTGCTAATGAAGCGTTGTGAATGGGAAAAGAAACTGCATAATATAAGTAATAAGATACGTAGAGCTTTTGATTATGTATAAGCTAGAGCCAAGACTACTAGATTTGTCACTGTTTTAAAATAGTAAAATCGATTTAGGAATCTCCTGGGTGTATTGTCTAGGCAGGCACTGCTTAAGTTATAGCCTAATCTCTGCAGATGACTGATAATACAGAATACTAGTTTAGTATTCTGTATTCCAATGCTAATGTAATAATTTAATAAACTAATAACGAAAAAATAGCAGTATCTGTTTAGTAGGAAGTTAAGATTCTCATGACCATTTTCACCAACCACACCTAAAATTTAGGTGTCCCCTAAGCCAATATTTCAAGTTTTGTTCTTGATGATTAGACAACCCCCTAACTCTTAGGTGACGTTTATTTGAAATAAAACAAACTGTATGCGATTCATCCGTCAAACCATTAGGTGGCGTTTATAATTTACGGGATGAACTGACGACCCCGCAAACTTAGGTGACGTTATGTGGCGACGACGACGGTTGCCTTGACAATAATTCTGTTATAGAATGGCCGTCTGAATCTGATATTTTACTTGTAAAATAGCGAACTCCCATAATTAATATACATAATATTTATCACAAACCTTCCTCTTTAATCACTCTATCTATTAAAGAAAACCGCAATTAAAGGGAACAAAGGGACATGAGGACAGAAAAAGCGACTTTGTTTTGTACTATGTAGGGATATATTATGTCACCTAAGAGTTACGGGGTTGTCAATTCATCAATGACAAAACTTGGAATATTGGCTTAAGGGACCCCTAATTTTAGGGGTTGTTGGTGAAAACGGGCGTCACTCAAATTCTAGTGCTTACTATTTTGTAGGTAATAGGAGAAATACCTGGAGTCTAGACCGTAGACGAAAATGGTCCAGTTTTTTGTAAACATTTAAGGTTTTATAAAACGCTAGCTTGTTTATTTAATAATAAGTCAGTGCCATATCACCAAAAGCCTTCGAGAGGTACGCATACATTTGCAGTTCTGCCCGGGCTTTTAGAAAGATAAAAATGTGGAAAAAACTGTAAAATTTATTTATAAATGGTTAATGGTTTTTTTATTTTAATTTTACCCTGTAAAATTCTTCCATATTTATTTTAAACCGAAAAAATATTTGTAACTGTTTGAAACTAGATTGATTGAGCACTTTCGACAAAATATGAAGTGTTTGCCGCAAATTGGCTTTTAGCTTGCTTTTAGCACATTTTTGTATCTTGATACAAAAATCTAAATGTTAGATTTTTTCAATATATTTTATTGTTGAAAATTGTTGTTTGCTCTCTATGAAACACCCAACAGAACAACTATACCTAGGTGATTATTATTTAGTATACATATTTTGTTTTGGCTCCACACTAGATTTTAATATTCGTAGCTCCACACTATCCTTATTTTAGCTATCGAAATAAAAAATCAGCTATATGCGAGTAGGGCTTGAGCAAGAAGGGCTATGAATTGTGATCTTTCAGTTATAGAGCAAAAATGGATCAAAAATCGTATGTTTGTATGGTTTTTATTTTAATTTTATTGTGAATTACTCACTCAAATATGCATGTAATTGAGGATATTGTGAAAACCTCAAGTGCCTACCTGTTGGCATTATTGATATCGAGCAAAAAAAGCCAAATAAAACATCACGTTTGTTGTATGAGAGCCCCCTAAAATATGAATTTTATTTCGGTGTTAGTATTTGTTGTTATCTAAGTGCAAGTGGTATCTGAATTTGAACAAAAGCCATCCGCCTAACATGCTTGGACTATAAAAATCTTATAAAACGTAACTTGATGAAACATCTATAATTTCAATTGCCTATTTAAATGTAACATAGCACGGCATTCAATATATTTTTAAAAGCTGGGAGTTTCAAGTAATTGTGTATTAAGTTTTTGAATTTTGAGGTTATAAATATAGTTAATAATAAGCTGTACTATCATTTTGAGTTATGGTTTTAGTTTAAATTAAGGGAGAAGACATAATGGCAGACACTTTAAGGAAACATGAAACATTCGAATGTTATAAAATATATAATTTATGAAAATAAAGGATTGATAACTTCTTCCATGTCTTCAGTAACTCTTTCAAAATAAAACTATTATAATTATTCTCTTACAAATCAATATAAAAATATATTATTGGTCTTTTTGTAAACTTAGTCATAAGTACTAATAGATGACATCACAATAAGCGAACAACACTAATAGTAGACACCAATATGAACTAATAGTTGACATAGAACATTAAATTACATTTTACATTTTTCATATTATTAGGTCTTTATTTGCCG
This sequence comes from Polyommatus icarus, assembly GCA_937595015.1. NCBI lineage: Eukaryota > Metazoa > Arthropoda > Insecta > Lepidoptera > Lycaenidae > Polyommatus > Polyommatus icarus. The sequence continues at coordinate 1,052,331 of OW569332.1, read as the reverse complement.
TTTTTCGAAAGATATCATTTACTTCATCATAGTAACTACATGCATCAGAAATATTATCCACGTTGTCTCCAGATTCTATTCATTCTTCTTCCATGCTGAAACTATCTTTCCTTTTATTTTTATTTTTCATATTTTTTTCCTAGCAAATTTATTTTCAGTCTTTAGTCTCCATGCCTCTTTTGCCTCTTCTTTTTTCTTCTTTTTGTTCTCAGTTCTCCTTTTTCTTCTTTTTACTGCTACAAAACTAAAGTTCAAGGTCTAATATTAGACACCATGTCCATTTTTAGGTACAGTAGTTCTAAGTTCTTAGTTTGTTAATAGAAATATATTTTTAGAGAATACTGATGATATTTGCAGTAGAATAAAGTACAAAATAACTTTAGTATGTATTGAAAAACTAAAAGATGAGATCCATGTCATCTATTAGGTTTTTTTACATTTTCAAGAACTAATAGTAGACACCCATTATATTGTAAGGGAAAATGGATAAAAGATCATAAATAAAAGTTAATTAGTGTAAACAACATGACCATTAATCCAATGAAGTCGATAGAAATTACAAAAAATCTAATAAATGTATTCAAAACTTACGTGCAAAATTTCGCCTTCCTTAACCTATTTGCTAAGAAATTGCCGGGTGCGTGTTGACGCGGTCACATCATTTACGTAAACTGAGCCCATTTTAAAATTTTGTTCCCGAAGGCATCCCTAATATATTTTTTCACATCAACAGATAGCATAAGAAGCTTATAAAATTTACAGTGTGGAGAAATAATTAGAATAATTCTTATTTTTATGGCATTTTTGTCGTAAGTGTCATCTATTAGTTCAGTGTCTACCATTAGCGCCTTTCCCTTATATGAAACACACGTCAGATTTTTTTAAAATAAAAGTAGGAGGCAAACGAGCAAACAGGTCACCTGATAGGAAGCAACTACCGTCGCTCATAGACACTCGCAAAATCGGTATACGCTCTCTTCTCGAAATCCTCAAGAAGAGAGCGTATTTAAGCAGGTCGTATGGGTCCCTATGAATGACAGAATATGCGTTCAATATAAAAAAAAAACATTATCCTGCGTTAAAAACACAAATTCAATATTCATATTTTTAGAGACGATTATCTTTGTTTTCCCAGCTTCTAAAAATCAACTGTTTTTATTTAATTATAGCATTTTAACTACCTAAACTACATTTTAGTAATTGTTCCACCTAGGTAACAAGAACCTTGTTTTTTTAGTCCATTTTGGCCATTGTTCTTTCAGAAGTCTAGCTATAGTGGATCCTGAAATACAGCCTGGAGACACACAGACGGACAGATATACGAGTATAATAGGGTCCCGTTTTTACCCTTTGGGTGGTGGGTACGGATCCCTAAAAAGGGATCTTGCATGTGAATTTTTTTGTGACTTTTATCACGCTGCATCATTAATTCTCGTGTCACCTCGTTATAAACTTATCGTTTGCATGTTAATTTCGATAACTCGTCAAGTTGACAGGTTCTTAACTGGATGTTAATTAATTCAAGCGGACTACTGCTGTCTGTCTGTGTGTCGTGTGAACTGGGGTGCAGATCCGGTTCTACGTAGCGGTTGTGACTTTAAATATGTTACTTATCTACCTATAGCGAGATTCTTTCAGTAGTGGGTAAAGTCATCAGGGCGAGCGAAGCGAGTATATCCCACAACCTGGCACTTTTGTGGTAGGTACACTTTACGAAAAAACTATCAAGCCTATTATTAGCCTATCGATTTGTGCTTTAACATAGTAATTTTTATTTATATGTAGATGTGTTATCATCGGTCAGTCAAGGTTTGGTTACTATTAAAATATTTAAAAAACTGCCTTGAAGATTATTACGACGCAGAAAAACGACGTGAGCCTTCACAAAGCTCGGCTTTTAACTAAGTTAGTATTTAAAGGCACCCAGATAAAGAAAGCCGACCATCCCGGTTAGACTGATTGCAGGCGGATTTTATCGGACTTAAACACACACGGGTATGCACAAAAGTCCGGTTAGGTTAGCTCGCGCCGCTATCTGCCTATGAATCAACTTCTCTGATAGTGAAATGGGCGCGTCACGCGTCATCGTCTTTTCCTGTCGTACGGATCAGCGGGCCGATTCTGTATCGTACATTTGTGAGTTAATAACTGAGTTAGTAACGAAACCGAGGAGTGAGTAACGGAAAGTGCCACTTTTTGTATTCACTTGCATACAAAAGTGAGACTTTCGGCTGCTCACTTCTCCGTTTCGTTACTAACTCAGTGATTAACTCACAAATGTACGATACAGAATCGGCCCGCTGGATCGATTGGCGTCTTTGTATTGGCACAGATTACTAAATATTTACTACGTAAGTATAGGGGGCCAGAAAAAAATTGAATGGATCTCGAGGACAAGGTGGGACACGATAGATTACCATGATTGTGAAGCTGTCACACATAATAAACGTAAATCATGGATCTCTACAAACGTCCAAACAACTGAGCCAATTTGGATAAAATTAATGACAGAATATGTAGACTAATAGAGAATACTGAATCTTGCAGTCTTGTGAAAGGAGAACTCTAAAATTGGTACGAGAATACTAATAATTATTTAGGAGTAATGATAAATTTAACAAAGCCGTAAACAACGTTTAATAAAATAGTTTCTCTTAGCGGTCGCGTGCGCAGATCGTAGATAAACCGCACGCTCTGACTTACACCCTTTTACCTGTCGGCCGTCCCGCACGCGTGAAAACATTTCGTGCTTAATTAATAGCGTGGCCTGCAGGCAAAATGATGTAAGTTGGGTTTTGCAAATTATGTGGAGTTTCTTTTATCTCTTGAGCTTTATATCCTCCTACAACCTTGAATACAACATTAGTCACACATTGGAAAACATAACACAAATAAAACAAAGGAGTGAACTCCGCAACGTTAGCAATAAAAAGCAAACAGCAAGGCTTGGATTCAATTTCGCCGAGCGGTAGAAACTACTGGTTTATATATTTTCCTTTCCTACTCCTGTGTAGTGTCCGTATTCCCTCCGTTTTATGAATTTTCGATCAGATCACGTGTCCTAACTCCTAACGCGTAGTCCTCACTCCTCACAAGAATGCCGCTTAGGCTATTTCACTTGAAAAATAGTATTTTCGCGTCGAATTTGTAGTGAGGCTTTAAAATAGTTTACTGGAATTTTAGTCGCATTTTCTTACTTCTACAAAATTCTTAACACCCCTTCGATATAACTGACGTGGCTTATCCTGGATATTTCAATGCAATTGCTTATTGCATATTCTGCGAACCACTATTGGGCTGTATTGTCAAGCTGAAGACGACAGCTTACTGCTTTTGTTGAAATGGATATAGATTTCTCCCCGGGACTTATTAAATTTTGAATCTCTCTAAAAGCGTGGAATAAATCGACGAAACGTATGCAAGGATTTCAGTTTCATGAACTCTAAACTACGAGTTTTATCAGAAAACTTCATATTTTTGATATGATACATAATATTATGTATTTTCATAATAGATGTCCCAGGACTTAATGGGAAAGTCAGGTTTTAATGGGAATTCCATTAAAACCTGTTCAGCGTTGTAAGCGTGAAGAGCAAACAAACAGTTCCAGGCAGACAGACAAACACAATTTCACGTTTATTAGTATATTATGTAGGTATGTATAATATGTCAGATGTGGTGGTGACTGGATAGTGGATATATTGCCCGCGGTTTCCCGAAAAATCCCGCTGGAACCTAAATAATAAATATTATATTTGTTGTACACCAAATCATCTCAAAGTCGTAGAGGCTGCGTGTCTTTATTTGTTAGGAAAGAACATTCGTTTTTTATGTTATAAATAGAGTACTTACTTACATTACATTAATAATATTATCTTAAACAATCTTTTGTGCTGCTGCTTAAAAACCACGCTTAAAACATACCTTACATCTTAATTCTTACATTATTTTAAACAATTTATTGATCGTAAAAATGCCGGCAACAGACAAGTCAAAAAACTGGTTCAAGTAAATAATAAGTAAGTACATAAGTATGTGGTTTTAGTAGCAAATTGAAGAAATGTCGTACGCTATCAACAACACTTATCGTCAGCCTAAACCTAAAGCTAAGCTAAACCACATAAATTATGCTCGTTGAACTTATCTTACTTAAAAAATAAAACCGTTTTTTGCATTTAGAAAACGTGTTTTTTACTGGATTTTGTAGCGAGCGTGCAAGTTGCTAGTGAACATTAACACCACGAGATGGCGTTAGCTACACTAATACAAGCACAAGCTTAACAGAAGAGTAGCGGCACAGTATAGCAATATTGAATATCCCTTCAGTAACGAAACGCCTTTGATGTCGCACGATGCCGCCACCGGTGTAGGTACCGAGCAGATATGCCAGGGTTGCCACGAAACGGGAAATAAAATAAAAATAAAATATTGTGCTTGTAATGTTATCATCCATACTAATATTAGAACTGCGAATGTGTGTCTGTCTGTCTGTCTGACTGTTACCTATTCACGCCCATACCGCTGGACCGATTTTGCTGAAATTTGGTATGGAGATACTTTGAGTCCCGGGAAAGGACATAGGATACTTTTTATCCCTGAAAAATTTATGGTTCCCGCGCGATAAACAATTTTAGCGCAACGGAGTTGCGGGCGTCATCTAGTATTATATTTACATAATATATAGCTGTGTAATATATATCTTATTGGAGTTGTAAATAGCTGTAAGTTTTCCTAAGAAAATAAAATAAAAATAAAATATTATGTCGTACTGCCAGATATTTACTTACGTGAAACTTTATTTTTAGATGATTTAGATCTCTATTTAAAAATTTAATTCACCCATCAAGCCCCATTTCCAAGAATCCACGATCGAAGGATTAAAATAATGAAGACGCATTTGAAATTTGAATATATAAAATATCCAATAATAATTATTAATCACACAATTGGTAGGCACGGACCACACGGCCACCCGCCAGTCGCCACACATCAGGTATAACAGAAGCGCTTCAAAACTCGCTCTCATTACGTGCGCGGTAAGGGCGGTCCAAAGGTCAACATGTTACACTTCATGTGTGGCCCTGTGTACCTAGCTAGGTAGCTACTAATTAGTATGTAACAGGCTAACAGGGTATTTGACAGATTTTTAATTTATTCTATGTTGTTTCTCTCCTTGTTACACTTCTTACAGCGTAAACAATAAAACAGAGATGCAAATAAATGCTGCCAAGACCAACACAATATTAGTATGAACTGTGAGCCGATATATATGAAAATTGAAATCCTTTTTGTTTTTTGAATCAGAATAACGGATGTCAATCTGATGTAAATCGGACGTACACTGAACACTTATTATATCCCATTGTTTATAAGATAAGTTATCGTTTTACAACACAAAATTCGTAGACAACGCGCCAACGTCACCACTCACCCCTGTGCGGGCAGGTACACAAACTCCGCGAGTTTGTGTACGCGGATCCGCGCCGCCCGCTTCCCCGCGGGTACCCCTCCGTTGCTCTGCGCAAGTACTTTCGTTTCACTACTGTAGGGATATTGCTATACTGTGGTAGCGGTGACTTTAAAAGCAATAAATCTATATTATTATTTAGCACAATTGGTTCAGAGGTTTAGGCGTGAAGAGGTAACAGACAGACATACAGACAGACGGACGGACAGACGGAAAGATAACAAAACTATGTACCTAAGTCATAATACTTTAGGGTGTGTATGGATCCCCCATGTAGAGTTCGCTATCAAAGTAGCAGCGCTGAAAGCTGGTTTATGACTAAAACTCATAACTCGTCAAGCCCCGTACGGCCTAAGTGGGCCGCGAATCGCGATAACAATACATATACAATAGATTTCCAGGGATCTGCGATCGACGGAATAAAAGTGATTTGAACTCTATAGGGGACACATACAAACCGTAAAGTATTTTCGCTTTAGTTACACCCTGTACATGGATGGGATGGATGGATGTATTCTTCCTATGTAAATATGTGTTGCAAGTAATGTAAGAGTAATTAGTATCGTGTAAGTGTTGGGTGGAGGGTGGAGGGTGGAGGGAGTTTCACGCCCCCGGCCGGAGTTGCCGAACTATCCGATATCGCTTTGATTTAATTAAAACACCATCCCCATACAACGAAGGCTATTAAGTACAAACGCGACCGGTCGCCATCGTGATGGTAACCAGCATTTTTAAAATATATGTAATTATTCTTTAAAATTCTAATATTATGTTGAACATGACAAAACTGTAAAGTTGCGAGACTCATTCTAGGAACCATTATTTATTTAGGCAAATCTACAACAAAATCTTTAAAAGGTAAAGCTAGTAAAACCACTCAATAATTCTTATTTTAAATTGAAATTCATGATCTAAGTAAGGGTGCTTTTTTACCACAGAATGGAATCGCCAAGCACAGCCATCCTATTTCTTACAATCAAGCAAATTGCCTATTTACGCGATAGCCCCTCGAAGTTCGAACACGAGCCTGGCAAAACTCGAAAGTAATATTGTGTTCGCTATTTTTAAATTACAATTGCTATAATATCAACCATTCCACGAATGCACTTTGAACTATGCACTATTTATTTAATAACAATATGTAAAATTGCATTCCGTGAGCGCCGTTCAGAAGTACTTATAAGTAAGTGGTAGAAAAAAAGGAAAGAAGACCTTCTTTCCTTTTTTTCGACCACTTTATTAAAATATGATTAATATTTTACTCATTACAAAAAGGTTTTACACGATACTGCTTAAGAAGTTATCAAAAATTCAATTTTTATTTTATTATTTATCTACAAAAATATACTAACAAACCTACTTATATTGTCACGGATAAAAAGTACCCTGTACCCTATTGTCCCTGGCCCTTGAATAGAATCATTTAGGGCACGCGCCGTCAACGACCGGCACGCGCCCTTCGCAGGGTTCCTGTCGGAAACCACTTTTTCCCACAGGAATAAGTTCGCCATTGTAACGGGACTCGGGAGTAATTGTTCGCAATCATTTTGAATACACATAATAAAATCTTACAGTACATTAATTTATTACTTATGCTATATACACATAATGAAATCTTATGGTATAACATTAATTTATTACTTATGATCTCTGTCCCAGTGAACTTCATGTCACTTTAAAACCTTCCCTGGACTTCTACGAATATTTCAAGACTAAAATCAGCCCAATCCGTTCAGCCGTTTTCGAGTTTTAGCGTGACTAACACATTTGAAAATCCATTTTTATATATAAGATGCTATGCTATATTATATATATCGCAGGGAAAAGAGGATATCAGGGATTTCACGATATCCCTAGGGATATCACGAACTCCCGGTAGATGCCGAATATTCTTGTTTGTTACGTCTTCTTACTAAAAATATCTAGTGATATGTCATTTCACTAAACTAAATCTAGTGAAACGTCAGAAAAGCGGACACCGCCGAATAAAAATCAAGTCACGCATTTCTCTCGCTTGCTCTAGTATACACACGGGTACTTTATTTATTTATTTATTTTATTTATTTATTTTATATTCAGAAGGCTTACAGACTAATAACTTAAATAGCTAGTATAATAATTCAGATAACTAAATAGCTAATGACAAGCCTCCACATATATGTAAGAAGATAATTATACAAGTCAGCAAAAATGTGTCGAACTATAATTATTATAATAATCTTAGAGTATATTATAAACTAATTTGATAAGATAAAGACAAATAACTTAAATACAAGAGAAAAGAAAAAAAAATACAATATATATGAAAGCTATGAGAAAATTCAAATAATAATATTATGTACCTCAAATACAATACTAATCAAAGAATGAATTTGCCAATAGTCGTTTGTACGTTAGATTTCGTACAAAATAGGTCAATATCCGTGTCCTGCGAAACTTTATTAAAAGCATGAGTGCTTCGTAAGAAAAATGCATTATTTCTATTATTAGTTGTTGCAGAAGGTACATCAGGTAGAGACCGGTGACGAAATCCTTGTCTGTTAGTTCGTAAATTTAGTTTTGAGAGTAATTCAGGGCAGTCGATGGATCCATTAGCTATGTTAACTAAGAAACTTATGTCACTGATTTGACGCCTGAGTTTAAGTGGCAAAAAATGATACCTTCTGCAGCGTTGGAAATAGCTATCTGAACATTGCTGTGCCTTATAATCGAGGTATCTCAAAAATTTTCTTTGAACACCCTCAATACGTGAACGATAAATTTCATATTGGGGATTCCAGACTTGAGACGCATACTCCAGGTGGCTACGTACGAAAGAACAATATAAAATTTTGATGGTCTTTATCGATCGGAAGCTAGCAGACTGTCTCATAATGAAGCCGAGTGCTTTATTAGCATTTTTTACGATTCGGTCAATGTGTTGGTCAAATAAAAGCTGACTGTCGAAGATAATACCCAGGTCCCTAATGCTATTTACTTTAGTTATGAATTGATTATCCAGAGTATATTTAGTATCAATTGGTTGTTTCAGTCGTCGTACTTTGATAGGATCGTCTAACATCTGAATCTGACAAGTAAGATGTTAGATGATCAATGCGTCGGATGGGCATGTAAAAAGTTGGTCCTGCGCCTGATCTCTCGCCGGTCGTATCAGTCTTCCGTCCCACAGGTTTATGCGAGTAAAGGAATACAGATATTGCTCTTGTGTACTGCGCACACACTTGGGCACTGTAAAATTACTCTTGGCCTGGTTTCATCACCATGGCATCACAATATCTCTGAATCATACAGTTGAAACCAGCTGAGGGTTATTCATCAGATACTTCAGACCTTTGATTTTTGACGTCAAATGAAGCGGCCGACCAAGTTGAATATTTTTTGTAAAGGTGGCATGTCGATCTCTAGTTTGGTTAGGCTCTTGTACAGGCACAGGTACTACAGGTACTCCAGCTCTTCGATTATCCTAGTTTTTACGGTTCTGTACCCAAAGGGTTAGTCTGTCTGGCTGTCTCCAGGCTAGACGAGCCGCGCCAGCTCGAGCGACGCATTTGTTTCACTCCCACTAGTGCCCGTGTCACGTGTGGGAAATAGAGCGAGCGAGAGAAATGAGTGGCTCGATTTTTATTCTGCGGTATCCGCATTTCTGACATTTCACTAGATTTAGTTTAGTGAAATGACATATAATAATAGCTCCCACACCGGTTTCGGTGACGGTGGCCGGTTTCATTGAAACCAGGCCAGCTACGCAGGAGTAATTTTATAGTGCCCAAGTGTGTGCGCAGTACACAAGAGCATTCTCTGTTCCTTTACTCTCATAACCCAGTGGGACGGCAGACCGACACGACTGGCGAGAGGTCAGGCGCAGGACCGACTTTTTACATGCCCATCCGACGCATGGATCATCTTACTTGTCAGACAATCAGGTGATCAGCCTGCATTATCCTAACCAAACTTGGAAATAACATGTTTCCAACGCGGGAATCGAACCCACGACCTCCGAGTCAAGAGCCGAGCTCTGAACCACTGAACCACGGAGGCGTGAAATGACATATCACCTTGATGAGTGGCAGTTTTCCACAGTGCGTTTTTCGCATAACTTTCTGCCGCGCACTGTAAAACTCTGGAACGAACTGTCACCAGCAGTTTTTTCCGGACCTATACGACCCGCAAACCTTCAAGAAAAGAGCGTATTCCCTTTTAAAAGGCCGGCAACGCACCTGCAGCTCTTGATGTTGCGAGTGTCTATAGGCGACGGTAGTTGTTTACCATCAGGTGACCCGTTTGCTCGTTTGCCCCCTTATTCAATAAAAAAAAATAGTAAGAAGACGTAACAAACAAGAATATTCGGCATCTACCGAGAGTTCGTGATATCCCTAGGGATATCGTGAAATCCCTGATATCCTCTTTTCCCTGCGACATATACACATAATAAAATTTTATAATAGTATAAAATTAATTTATTACTTAGGCGTGATTCACTACAGCTGTATGCTATCAGCTATCAGATAAAAATAGACGTTGGTATATTCTCAGATTTATCCAGTATCGTTCCAGTCGCTTCGGAGGAGTTTGGGAAAGAATAACGCGAGACGAAAATTTGATAATAATATTATGTCATAAAGCCCTCAGTACACAATGGCACCATAATGGCACACGATGGCCTACTGCAGTCTGCGGGCCATCGTGAACCATGATCACTTGGTAGTTGGTGTTAAACATAATGGCGCATGGGCCATGGCTCATTACTGTCTGGCAATCTACTGGCCAACGTCGTCATCCTCACAATGGCGATGGCTTCTTGTGGGCCAGCATGGACCATTGTGAAGAGGCACCTTTTGATGTAGTGGGTATAAATGTACGAACTTGATTACCTACCTGAGGTTCCTATATTATTTAAGACAAAGCCTGCTTATCAATCAAGGATATTATCCTAGCACCTCATTTCATCAACGTTTTCGCATCGATACAATACAATAGTGTTTACAATTGGAGGGTAGTTGAATACAGTGGCGGACTGCGGAGTCAATACGCAGGACAATGGGCGCCCGGCTTTGTTCATTTCGGCGGACCGCGGACCTCATTGTTAGAATGTTTAGCGGGAAATTCGTGTTCCATTTTTAAATGTTTGAATTTGAATATTCCATTTTCAGGTTTTTGCTTATTTCACGGTTGTTCCGTGTTCAATTTTGATTTGATGACTTTGTTAATTAAGGCTTAAGGCTAGCCTTAAGGCTATACGTGCATCCATGATTGCCATGATTAATTACGAAGATGTTTGGCAATCATAGATCAATATTCTCAATTCTCTAGGCACACGTTTGTGTAGAGTATTCAATTGAAGTTCTACTTAAATATCTTTCTGACAATTTTTGCCAAAAAAAAAAAAAAACAATGGAGTTGTAGTATTCTGCATTACGTCGCACGCACGAATTGTTTATAATCTGATTTCGACAGTATTATTATGCTAGGTACCATAATGTAATGATAAGCTACTGTATAAATGTGATAGCTGTAAGGTGGTGGCTGCTATCTCCCGACATGACCAGAGACGGATTATTCCAGTAGTTCAAGCCTGGTCGGCTGCCCATTCACATAATGGCTAATGTTTGGACGAGGACACGGATGAAGGAAATTTGAATAATCCGACGACGTACAGCGAATTTGTATTCTTGACGGGAAATATGAGTTATTTTCTTAAGGCCGTCCCCCGAGCAAACGACCTTGGCCACACATTTGCCGCGTTGCCGAGATCGCGCCAAAACCCTATTATTTTTACTTATCTTAGTTCAAAATTGTCCTAAAAAAAAATTAAAACGACAAATATGTACTTTATGATATTGTCGATCTATTGGCGTGAGTTTCAAATAAAAGTAATTTGTAAATGCTAAGGAGATGCTGAATGTATGCTCGAATTTTAACATATTGGTATTACTTTGGAAGCTGATATCATGAGTATAATAAACAAAAATAGAAAATTTAAAACGGCGAAAGGAACGTTGATATACTAAAGATTATTGCTGTATTTTTATTATAACTTTGTAGCTTTCAGATTATGAGTTTATAAGGTTTTAAATACGGTCAATTACGGAATCTCCGGACGGAACGCCCTTAATAAGTACCTACTTTAAATAATCATAATATTTCAAATATGGTATTAGAGTACCTACAGTAAAAGACCATGCGAGGTGCTTTTGAAGAAATAACTTCTTTTGCGGAAGCATTGTGCATTTTTTTTGAATGGAAATTTTTGAAAATTTGTAACTTGTGTCAGCCTAAAAAGTCAGCCTATCCCTATTGCCTCCACTCTTGCAACCCAATTTTATACTTATCTATTAATAATTTATGATAATGTGCAAAACACTTAATTCTTCTCAGAAGAGTATAAGTTAGGTACAGTTACCAACAAAAGAGATATCTTTTCTGTGGTTTGTGCGATGCATTTCCAGTGTAATCACATTTGTAGTATTTTTATGAGTGAGCCAGTGGGAAGCACGTGGCCAGGCCTGGGGATGCATTCTAAACAGCCCACGTTGTTCACCACCACGGAGTTCAAAATTATAGATACGCCAGTTTTGACTTTTGACACCAGTTACTGGCTTGTATATTAAGATATGCTTAGATAAGGATTTAAAACCTCGATCGTCGATCGTGGGAATCGTAGACACAATAGATTTTCAATTTTTACGCGGCAGCCGGGTGCCGCTTGGGCATTGATGGGTTAAACATATTTTACAGGTACTTTTTAAATTGAAATTAAAAATTCGGACGACGGTGGGAGAAGACTGGCGGCGTAACGTAGGAGATCAGTAAACATCCCCCTCTCTCTTACGTTCTTTTATCTCTTTTATGTTATTTTACACACAAAACATAACATATCTAGGTGGTATCTGTTAGAGTGTCAACTGTCAAGAGATTTGAGAAACTCTACAAAATAACATTTGCGAACTCAACTAACAGAGTTCGTTATTTTTCTTGCTATGGCATATCTATTGTCACTATATCATTGGTATCCTAATGTATTTTTGAAACTTCCATTAGTGTTCCTGAACGAATTGTTGAGAAATTAGCTAGTTCTCAGCCACTTTAAAACACGGATTATATTAATGGAACTGGGGCAGGCGAGCAAATGGCTCTCCTGATGGCAAGTGATTGCATTGTAAAGTAATGCATCCGTGGTCCAGAGGTATAGAGAGATTTTTTCCGTCTCCCTAACATTGTCAGGACTCAGGTCTATTTATTTTCTGTCTTTCTATAAAATACAATTTGGCAAAGTATATACCTAATGGGTATAGAGTAGGGTTTCTCAAACTTTCGGCTCCACGAACCCCTGTAAAATTTCCAGGTGGCAGCGAACCCCTTGGCCCTTACTAATTAATAAAACCACAACCCCCCGCTCCCCGAAGAAAATAATAAAATAATTGACTGTTCAGAAAATAAGGTTTGTGTTTGAATAAAATGTATTAAGTATTAACACGTAAAGTGCCAAAAGAGTGCCGCGCGTGCCTGCAAGTTATCAAGCCACCATATCGTAAATCGCGTACCCCGTTTTGAGAAACCCTGGCTATAGAGAGTTGGTCTAGACTCGAAGGTAGGGGGTTCGATATCCATGTTCCAAATTATTGTTTATAAGTTTGCTTAGGACTGTGTTTGTCAGTCTGATCACCTAATTGTGTGACAAGAAAATGAAAGTGACTGTTCTTTTTATATTTTAACCACCTTAAACAAATAAAATAATACACACTTTTACACACGCGGGCTTTTCAGCGAGGCGACCGAATCAAGAAATTCCGTAACGAAAAAGACCTAAAACCCCTCACTGAAACCGGCATAGCGATGCGGCGTTGCTGTGCATCACGATTCACGGTGTGTCTAAAGGTCACAACAGCACACATATCAACTCGGAAAGGGATCGTCACCGTATCGCCTTCGCCTCGCCGTCAACCAGCCGTCAACCTTAGAACGTATGCATGTAATGATGTAACCAAAGCGTGTAGCGCCTGCACGTCAACTCGGCTACGGCTAGGCGACGCCTCGCTTACGGCTCAGGGAAGGGGAAAGGGGCAAGGGTGGACGAAGAAACGTAAGCTTGAGTCCGGAGCGACGTAAGCACGGGGACGACGAGCCGTAAGCAGGGGGACGACGAGCCGTAAGCGGGGGGACTGCTAGTTGACCACGCGTCGCATCCCGGTTCGGAGCTTTCGAGGCGAGGCGATAACGTTACGGTTCCGCTTAGTGTGCGTTGCAGTAGGGAGTTTCATACAAACAATATTGAAAGGCTCGAGGCGATACGGTGCCGATCCCTTTCCGAGTTGATATGACGTGTGCTGTGACCTTAAGGTCGTCCCCCGAGCAAACGACCTTGGCCATACATTTGCCGCGTTGCCGAGATCGCGCCAAAACCCTATTATTTTTACTTATCTTGGTTCAAAATTGTCCTAAAAAAATTTAAAACGGCAAATATGTAGTTTATGATATTATCGATCTATTGGCGTGAGTTTCAAATAAAAGTAATTTGTAAATCCTAAGGAGATGCTGAATGTATGCTTGAATTTTAACAAATTGGTATTACTTTGGAAGCTGATATCATGAGTATAAGAAACAAAAATATAAAATTTAAAACGACAAAAGGAATGTTGATATACTGAAGATTATTGCTGTATTTTTATTATAACTTTGTAGCTTACAGATTATGAGTTTATAAGGTTTTAAATACGGTCAATTACGGAATCTCCGGACGGAACGCCCTTAAGGTCGCATACGAATTGTAATTATTGCAATAGGTGGATAAAAATGCTATGATATAGTTAGTAGTAGTAGCGGCCGTCCCCGAGTGGCGGGGCAAGGCCTAAATTTTATGTGGGCAAGATGGCAATGGCCTCGCAAAATATATACTTACCTTAAAAAAACCTTGTGGTCCAAGGGGCGCGAGGCCCCTTAGACCATGAGGCCGTGGGCGGTCGCCCACACCGCCCACGCCTTGCACCGCCTCTGTGAGTGCCACACACACTGAGGTAGTAAGTACTACGTACTAGAGCAGCTATTGCAAACAAAAAACATGTCGCACTTGAGGCATGAGCGGGGTGGGAGGCAGGGCGGTGATTGCTATAGAAAGTGACACAGTTTTGTGCCTACACTCGAATTAATGCAGAATCTATTTGAGTAAGTGGATAAAATAAAAATAAAAATTACCTTTTTTATTAAATTTATAATTAAGTATGGATCCATAGTCCACTATAGCTAATTACCTTATTTAAATTACTTAAATATTTTCAAATATGTACCATAATAAAATTATTATAATGTACGCATGTATAATGTACGTAATATTTTAAATATAACCAAAATACAAACTCGTCTACGTCAGTAAGTACTTCATTCATCGTCGTCTTATCATAGATCTGTATTCTGCCTACATTCCCCTCTGACTCTACTACTCTATGATAATGCAAAATGGCGCGCGAATGAAGTAATTGAATGTTCGTATTTTAATTGAAAATAATTAAATAAGAATGCTAATACCGATGAAATGTTATTTCGTTGCATTTGGAAGTGTTACTGGAATAATTTTTGCAGTATCTTAACCCACAAATAGGCATTTTTGCGACTTTTTTTGGTTTCGTTTTTAATTGTTGTACGTCTGGCGCGCAGAAGAGCTCGCGGGCGACTAAGTGCACTGCTGCTATATAGATTACGTTGAATGTGACCGAGCACTGCGTTGCGTTGTCGAGTCTAGTACGTAGTACGTACTATGTCAGTGGCCACACATATTTTTTTACAGACATTTATAACTTCTCTTTGTCTGTCCATCAACATTTCTAGTCTTATGTACACGTATAAAAACACATTTAGACCCGTCATTTAGCTTGCAAAAAAAGGTTCAAAATGCAATTATTACTTTTTTACCCATATTCATTGTTACCGATGAATGGTTTTATTACTCATGGTTTGTTATGGTTATGCTACAGGTGAGTGATGTAAGTGTTAGTTGGAACAGAGTCGGGGTATAATTAGACTTGTCATGGGAAACGGGCATGAAAACATTTCTTTATGCAAGTGAACTACTATTGATTTAAGGTGTCTTGCACATGAGGCGTTAAAATCGCTCACTCTTACATAATATAGACAAAAGAATAAATGCCCATTGAGAAGATAAAGCTTATGAACCCTAAAATTAACAAAAAATGGTTTATCGTCAAATTTTTATCATACATTTTTAATGCTACAAGTTACGATTTAAAATACCTATACTTAATTTGAACGTGTCTTGACTCTTGGCATTAGTCCCATTTAAATAAATAATATAATATAGATATAGGTCAACCAGAATCTGATGGCAAAAAGTAAGAAAAGAAATTGACTAGCAATACCGGGGTAATTGAAGTAAAATATTTTGATCCTTTTTTTTCTCATAGCGGCTGATTCTGTTTGTGAAGCATGCAAATATAAAAATTTATCCAATGATCAAGGATATATTTTTAATATCTGCCATCTTTGCCATCAGATCCTGGCAGCCCTATAGCATCGCAAATCGCAATATAATATTTAAGCGTAAATGACTTCAATGTTTGGAAAAAGCTGAAATATGCCAGCAAAGAACAAAAATCAGGGTAAAAATCAGATAAATTAATAAAAATGTAGAAAGAAGGGAAGACACACCACAAGCGCCAGATTTTATCGAGGGCTTTGAGCGCGGCGACCGAATCAAGAAATTCCGTAACGAAAAACACCTAACACCCACCACTCCGATGGTACGGCAGTGTGGCGTTGCCGTGCATCGTCTATTATTTAGACTGGACGTATGAGAATTGTTATTGCTGTTGAAAAAAAAATGCTGTTCAATAGGTTTACCGCGGCAGTCCCCGAGTGCCACGTGTATTTAAGACCGGGCGCTCCAATTGTGATATAATGATTTCATGAATCCTGCCCACATGAATTGTACTTTGCGCTCAGCTAATAGTGAACAATATCGCGTAACAACGGTTCCCGCATTATAGCTCAAAAGTAAAGGTCGTAAGTCCCAAAATTGTTTTTGATGATTACTTAAAAATTAAATACAATACTAATATTTCTTTTTTTTTCTATAAAGTGTGTGATTGTAGTAGTGCAAGTTATTTAATGACTCAAAAGCTCAATTGTAACAGATATTTGTTGAAAAGTCCAGAAAAATTCATAATTTCGAAAAATATAACTATCGAGTCAAAATAAGTGAATCGTGTTTTCCGTTAGGCTAATATCAGATAAATTAATATACAATGATTAAAAAAATCTCAAATTCATTGGTCAATCGTCTTCCGGGATCGTAATACTTATTAGAAAACATAGCAAAATTTGGCAGCCCGCTCTTAATTATCTTACTATTGAATGTAATTTGAGTTTTGACTAACTTCCCGGTTCTCGCCGCATGTGACCGCGGCCTTATGTGCGGGAAATTCACACGGCGCGCAGCAGAATCGCTAATGTATCTAATTATTTCCTATCTGATCAGAACCAACGCTGAGAAGATGTGCACTGATTGCAAACAAGACCTCATATTACCGTTTAATAAGCGTACAATAGAATATTATATTTAAAAATGTTTGTTTGCGCCATAATTTAAAAAATACATGTAGAGACTGAAAAGTATTTGTTTTTGTTTTACCCGACTGTGGGCTGCTACATATTATACATGCTTTTAACTGGGTGAAATGAGCCAGGATAGGTAGATTCCAAAACGTTATTATTACTAGGCCAATGTAGTGTAGTGATCATGATCATGGATGTTGTTTTGTTTCAAAATATACGCCAGTTAATCTACGTACCTAACACCTATATGACTTTGTTGGGATATCATTATATAAAATACTCCGTTGCGCCAAAATTCGTTTATAGCGCGGGAACCGTACATTTTCCGGGATAAAAAGTATCCTATATCCTTTCCCGAGACTCAAAGTATCTACATAGCAAATTTCAGCAAAATTGGTCCAGCGGTTTGGGCGTGAAGAGGTAACAGACAGACAGACACACTTTCGCATTTATAATATTAGTATGGAAGTATGGATAAACGTCGCCAGTTTCTCACCTTGACTTTAATTTTCGACGAGAATTTAATTCTAATTAATTGAAAGATTCTAATGCCGGCCTCTAATCTAAGCCACAGTATAGCAATATTATCCCTATTGCTATACTGTGTCTAAGCCGACCAAATGACGTAGGTCCGTCAACTGCTTAGGAATCAATTTCCTCGATGGTACATAATATTAAATAAATATTAAGTTCTATATTAATCCTTCAAGCCCCATAAGAGCACCGGTGATCACGACAACAATAGAATTCGCGATCGAAGGATTAAAGTACATTAACAATATAGTACTTAATATTGGTTGTGGGATATACTGGCTCGCTTCGCTCGCCCTGATTAACACTGGCTGGATTCAATTTCAGAACCCACGCTAATACTTTAGCCTTTCATCATATAGAAATAATTCACTCAATGATATTTCTCAAGATATCAACGAACGGAAACCCAATATTTATGGCAGCGAGATTCCTGTACATCATACCATGGCCGGGGGCACTCTAACTATGTTATTATCTTTTGAACTCGGCTGAGCTTTCATTAATAGCTCCCTGAGGCGCCCTGGGGCCCTGACAGGGCGCGGGCGTGGCACAATTTAATTGTACATTAATTCTACGACTCCCGAGAGGTGATTTTATTTGGTTACAGATTGGAGCACAATTGGTATCGGCTTACGAATATATTGGTAAGTTGGTAACTGCTACTTGTCTGCTGATGATGATGAAGGTGGGAGCTTGAAGAACAAGAACCTACTAAACCCCAACGGTGTTTCTGCTCTTCCGCTTAAGGCAGAGCCACGGGTTACGCGGAATACACAACCGCGAACCTGCCAGCGGATGCCCTAAAGCAGGGCCGGATTTACCATATTATGGCTATTTGGGCTTAAGCCCAGGGCCCCATAAGTTCAAGGGCCTCCGCCGCCCAACTAAGTCAAATCAAAAATAGACGATAATGGGAAAGAATTCATAATTTTATTAATTGTTTGCTGATATCCCTGAGATTCCTACGATCAAGGTTCATTAATCATTATACAATTTAGGTGTTGCTCTGAGGTGTTGGTACTACAAACTGACAGTTAAAATGTTATAGCCCTAAATAGTTTCAACCCAGGGCCCCGTAAGCTCACGGCGGAGCCCTGCCCTAAAGGCGACCTAATTTAGGAGCTGGAAGGTGAGAAATAAAGAGAGAGTAAGAGAGAGTTTTACAAGGCTGTGTCAGGTAATAAATAATAATCTTAGTTTATAAACGTTGTCTGTGATACGGCGCGAAAAAGCCACCATTCGATCGTGATTACATTGACAGAATTTAGTTCAGCGTCTATTTTTTTACAGACTATAAACTATATCCTTATTCTCAGCAATAGTAGCTCGGAGTACTAGAATCTGACTGTCATATGCAATGCAGTACATTAGCTGAGGAGTGGGGCATTTGGCGTCGATCCAGCCGCCATTAGTGTTTATGTTTATTTGCATTTTCTTGGATTTTCTTGCCATTTTTTCAATCGCCATTGTCTTTACGACTCATTGTCTACTGATCACGACACAGAAGAGATAATCAATAAAAAAACAGTTGAATATTACAGTAAAATACATTATGACGACCTCTGTGGCTCAGTGGGTGGGCCGTCGGTAGCTCAAGCCGGGGGTCGCGGGTTCGAATCCTGCCCGCGACGGAACAAAAAGTTTTCAAAGTTCCTGGGTCATGGCCCATGGGTGTGTATTGAATATGTGTATCATAATAAATAATAAAAATCTTAAATATATCGACGGTGGAAAGGCAAAAGTTACCAAGCGACACTATGGGTCAAAATGAGTTTTTATATATTTGGAATCAGCGAATTTTTCTCTATCGATTGGTCTTACTCCCATGTCTCTACGAGCACTTTTGATGTCGCTTAGGAACTCCGTGGAAACGGGTATTTTTCTTATTTTCGGCCACCAAGCGACAACTTTTTGACACCTTTTAAAAAAGTAGGCATTTGGTCATATCTACATGTTTCTTTTTTTACTTCGTAATTTTTGGCTTTACGAGTACACGTTTTTAATTTAAACTAGAGTAAGTAATTTGTGCCTTTCCACTGTTGGTATAAATAAGGTACTTGGGAAGTTTTACCTAAAATACATTTATTTATTTCTGGTATTTCGGACTCTTTTTCAAATCCTTGAGATAATTTTTCTGTCGTTAGGTATTTTTTAACAAACCGTAATCATATCAAAAATTTTATATAGTAAACTTTACTCGCCGAAACTAAGATAATAGGTGGCGCTTGGTAACATTTTACCTACCGTTTTATTTATAAATTTTGTTACTTGGATACCGATTGCTGAAATAATTATTTAATTTTAAATGTGGTTAGCCCAAACAAACACTTGACGCGTTGTCGCTTGTCTCCGCTATCAGTCATACCTAATATGGTGGATAGTAACAGTTTTATTGATCAGCCGTAGTTCTACTGTCGCTTAGGTAAGCAGCATGCGCGCTGTCACGCATTAATGCCTACTGTTTTGTGCGGTACGGTATGTATTAAAATTATTATTTTCAAGCTACCTCAAATAATAATAACAAATTATGTATTTGTTATTATTATTTGAGGTTTCTGTTTTAATAAAAAAATCTTCTAGTTCAACATGAATCGCAGTTGGCGAATATAACAGATATGTTGCAGTCCACTCATGGTTAAAATCGCCGTTCAATCAAACAGCTAGCCCTTTGACTGAACAACGCCATTCATTCACACGGCTATACGTCGTTTAGCCGACTTTTTGACTGCAACGTTCAACATTACAGCTAGACGACGCTTAGGTAACTGGTTAAATGGCAAATTATTACTTAACTAAAGTGACCATTAGTTTAGTGTTATTATTACACAATCGTAGTGATAACAAGTAGAATAAATTGTATTCTTACTCATTTTGAACACAATTGCAATAAATACCTTGGTGATGCATTTCATAATCCTGTAATTTCTACTCGAATATTTGTTTAAATTTTGATTCACTCGTATATGCCGGCCATTATTTATGTTACCTAACACTTGTAACGTACATTTACGAAAAATATCAAAATACCGACTAGCTAACGCCATATTGTAAACAAAACGCATCTAGCGCCGCGGTGGTGAGCGCTGAACTAATTCAATCAAACGGCTGCTTTTGAGTCAGCTCTTGTGTTGAACGTTTCTAACGACTATTTAAATATTTATTCAATTAAAAAGCTAGACGTGCGATTGAATGGCGTTGTTCAGTCAAAGGGCTAGCTGTTTGATCGAACGGCTATTTTGACCAGTTGGCTGCGACAGTTACATAATTGGCCGAGCTTTATTAATTCTTTTGTTTTGAGCCGACTTCCAAAAAAGGAGGAGGATTTTCAATTCGACCGTACATAGTATGTTCTTTATTTATGTTTGTTCGCGGATAACTCCACCGTTTGTGGACCGATCTTTAAAATTCTTCTATTATAATTGTACCTATAGAACATAGTTATTACATTCAATTTGGTACCACGTTCATAAAGTTGTGATCTAATGATGCGATCCATGAGGAATCGAGGGAACTCCTTAAAATTTGTATGGAAAATTGTGGCGATTTTGACTTTTTAGGGTTTCGTAGTCAACAAGGAACCCTTATAGTTTCGGTCTGTCTGTCTATCTGTCTGTCCGCGGTTTTTCTCAGAGACTATAAGGCCCACAAAACTGCAATTAAGTATAATATTCATTCGATCGTGAATATGATTATTATAATATGACCTTTGAAAACATGGTAAGCTGGGGTTAGTTACACAATAAAAATAATTATGATTTCCAAAATCATACAACAAACTTTTTGAAAACAATTGATGACCATGAGAAGTACAAATAATAGGGTCATAATTGACGGTGCGTGGCATAATTATGGTGGTTATGATGATGATTTATGAAATTGGCATATTATTATCCTTTCTTACTTGTTTAAATGCTGAAATCCCTGAACATCTATCTTTAAGGATTGAAAAGTTCTGTACAGCACCTTCGGAACCAGTTTTTTGGTACTCGTAGTACATAATATATGTTTGAAATCCTTCAGAAAACTGGCCAAGTACGTATCGGGCCACGCACAACATTAGTTTTTGATATTTTTTTACGGTCAATGAATTTACATTTATAAAACGTATTTTACACTACTAGTAGCATTGAAAGGAATTTTATCGAATAATTCCTTTATACTTTTCCGAATACATTTTGTTTGGGTGACCGACTATTACTAAATATTTACTTATTAAGTCTTCTTAGTCGTCATAGTTTTCCTTTTAAATTCAGCATATTTCCTACTCCTGTGATTTTTTTTCAGATTTCCAGAAGCAACCGTTTAGCTGGTAGAATGCAGGGATTTTTTCCCTCTTTAAAACTTCATAATATTTCACAAATGGACCCCTAAATCTGAAAATAATTTTTGAAATAAAAATGTTTTGGGGATGGGCACCCATACAAAAAAAAATTAACTATTTAAAATTTGTCAAATTTTACCAGCGAGTTTAAAGCATAAATATCTAATAGCAGTGCATAACCATTGCAATCGGGATTGTAACTTATCGTTATTACAGCATAAAAGTCGTACCAGAGCGATATCTAGTAGTAAATATGAGGTCCCCATAGTAAATAATTATTTCGGAGACAGAACATTAAAAAAACGCTTGCCATACTTACTAAATAGCTTACCTGAAAACATTAGACTGGAATCTAATTTGTGTAAATTCAAAAGAATGTTGAGGGAGTATTTGTTGGGGACGCTTTAGTTTTGCATAAGTACCTACCTACTTATTTCGTATATTATATATAGCAGAAACAATTTTATTATACTTATGGCCTGTTTCACCGCTTCCTGATAAGGTGCCCGAAAGGGTTATTTGACAGATTTTCCATACTCCATCTGTCAAAATAAGTGGTGGATAGCCTTATCAGGAAGCGGTGAAACAGGCCCTTACTATTATATATTTAAATATAAGTATTTAAGAGATTTAAACATTTAAAGAGACTGTAACTTGCAGTCAAACTGCGTAAGCAGTTTTGCAGGAAGTGTATATAACTGTTATGTATAATATTATAAGATTAAATAAATAAATAAATAAAAAAAATATATATATTTTTGTTCTATAATGGTATGAAACCCTTCCTGTGCGAGTCTAACTCGCACTTGGCCGATAATATTTACGATTGGCCTAAATCTCAACTATAATAATATTATCTGTACCCAATCTTCAATAATTTATTCAAAGGCTTATTTCAAATATTGTATTATAGGTTGATAGAGATTTAGATTTAGATTTTCTTCAACAGTTTTACTTTAGTTATTTTCGATTGCATCATAACTAGACTGAGCAAATTTCCTCACAGAATCTAAAAAGTTAAAACTTTTGAGTTCTAGATCAAACTTATTTGGGGGTAGGTAAATAATTACTTACACTAACAGAACCTTATTTGTCGTATAGTAAAAATTGCTTGTTATAATGATGGAATATTATGAAAGTTAGACATCTTTGCTTGTTCAAATAAAAAAATTATTCTCTACTTTTCCCTTTTTGTTTCGAACCATTTGGATAAAAAAATATATTTAGTCATCTTTACCAGATTGAAAGATAAAACGTTTTTGTCGGTTGGTAACTTTTACCTGATTTTAAATTTAGGTAAATTGTAGCCAAACGCCACTTCTACGCAAAATATACAAAAATACCTTTTTTTTAATAAACTGATTAATAAAAGCATTGTAATACTTTAAAAATCCGTTGGAATTTTTCAAATATCTCTAATAGCTAATTTTCTACGATTTTATAAAGAAAAAATGAATCTTTAAACGGCTCTGCTATAAAAGTAGCTATATGGCGCTTGGTAACTTTTGCCTTTCCACCGTCGATATTATTATGAATACTGTATAGTATAAAAGTATTAAATATACTAGCTGTTGCCCGCGACTTCGTCCGCGTGGGCTTCAGTTTATAGCGCGCGATGTCAACAAAATTGGTGTCAAATTTAAAAGCTTTTTAAAACCCTGGTACGCTGTGCAGTGTGCACATAATATTTCATTTTTTTAAATTAAACTTTATTTATACCAAATTTTAAAGCTTATATTTTAGCCCCCTATTACACAGTTCTTAAGCTTTACCCATAAACTGCTTATCATTAGTAGGTTTGATGTTACGTCATTGCATGGATAAAGTACTGAGTAGTGAGTTGGTAATCGACTAATTAAAAACTCGATTTGATATGGTACCACCTGTTATAGAAAGACATATGAGCAAGCGATAGCGCGATGTAGGCGATTCTTAGCGCCATCTGTTATGAGTTTTTGGAACTAACTTAATTTGAACAAATTTACGCATAAACACCCCCTTAGAACCCCTCTTTTCAGTTAAAAAGTAGCCTATGTCCTTTCTCAGACTTTAGACTATGTGTACAAAATTTAATTACAATCGGTTCAGTAGTTTTGGCGTGAAAGCGAGACAGACAGACAGACAGACAGACAGAGATACTTTCGCGTTTATAATATTAGTATAATCATGTTAATTATACGAATGAATAATAATAATAATATTTATGAACACTTCACACCACGTCAGTCTGGCTCCGTGCTAAGTGCCTACAGCTGACAGTTACAACAGCTTACAGGTGCCAGACAACGGAAATATAGTTAATACTTTTTTATTATTATACATAAAATATATTTAAGATTTTTAAATATTATTATGATACATAATCTAATATTTAATACACATCCAAGACCCAGGAACATTGAAAACTTTTTGTTCCGTCGGCGGGACTCGAACCCAGGACCCCCGGGATGATACAACTTTTCATTACATACAAGAAAATTTCTTGCACCAATGGAATACATCTCATGCCCTCTAATAACCTCACGAATTTATCGGAAGCGGTCTTCTTACGCTCTGTATTAATAAAACAGCGTGTATATTGCACTAGTATTATTTATTGAAATAGAAGTGTTAGTAGATAATAAGCAAATACAACAAAAGGAAGCTAATTCGTTAGGTCGTTATTTACTAACTAATTTTAACTATATTGTGTGTGCAGCAGCCCCTGCTAGACCTTTACAACACCTTTGTCCCGTTTAAGCGACTGGGTACACGGGCCTGTCTGTGATGCCACAGTTGTTGTTTCTCATGGACATGAAGAAGTAGCCGTCCACTCCCCAGTCCTTGCCCCAAGAATTCTTGATGATCCAGTACTCCTCACCCAGGTGTCTGCCGTAGCCAACTATCGTCACCAGATGGTCCAACTCCAAGCGACCGCGACGCGAAAGATCGGCACTGTAATAATACAAAAACTAATATTGAAAACCCGCCAAGTGCGATTCAGACTCGCGCACGAAGGGTTCCGTACCGTTAAACAGCGAAAGTATGCAGTGTGTTTTTGTTTGGGAGCCCCTTAAATATTTTTTAAATCTATGTTTTTAGTATTTGTTATTATAGCGGTAACAGAAATACACAATCTAAAGATTTTAGAAGTTATAGCTAGAGCGGTTCATACAACCTGGAGACAGATAATCATCGAAATCTCAGTAGTAGGGTCCCGTTTTTACCATTCGGGTACGGAACTCTAAAGATGCAAAAGTTTGCCTGTCTGTCTGTTAACTCTTTACTCTTTAGGCTACGTTCAGACGTGCGCGCGTTCTGTGCGTGCTCTGCGCGTATTCTACTATAGCATATTAAGGCGTATAGAGTCGTGAAATGGTCATTTTGTTTTTGTAACTACTCATTCATTTCTGGCAGGAAAAAGTTGAAAAAAATATATGTGAAAGATCAGTTCAACAACTAATATATCAACATTTTTTTCTGCTTTATGTCTTACCCTTGCTTCAATAAAAAAATTATACGTGACATCGATTTTCGATTTGAAATCGGGACTCCTCCTAAACGGCTGTGATATACGGTATTTTTTTTTGCGTAGATATATTTAGAATCTGTTTTTCTTGAATATCAGCATTTTTTATAAAAATCAAACAATATTTTCTTTGAAAAGATATCGAAAAACAGTATTTCCGAACGATTTGGTTCAAAGGTGGTCTGCGCGGGCGCGGGCGGCAGTCGTCCGCTAGCATTCAGACGGGGAGGCTGTGTCACTCGTTGCTAAATCTTGCGCCTGTGTGTGTGCTATCGAGCGTCTGTTTGTGTGCATTAGATCACTACAATATTTGCATGAGTGTTTATGTAGAGTAGTTAGACTTAGAGTACAATCAACGTAAAAAGGTTGTAATGTGGTTCGCGCATGGACGCTCTTATGAAGAGTACCTAAATTGTTATTTACTTCATGATTATTTTTAGTTAAATAATATAATATCTAATATAATATCTATGTACGCTCACATCACGTCAGTCTGGCCCCGTGCTAAGTACCTGAAGGACATGTGTTACGGGTACCAGACAACGGAAATATATTTAATACTTTTATACTATACATAATATATTTAAGATTTTTATTATATCATACACATATTTAATACACATCCATGACCCAGGAACATTGGAAAACTTTTTGTTCCGTCGGCGGGATTCGAACCCGCGACCCCCGGCTTGAGTTGCCACACACTAACCATTGAGCCACGGAGGTCGTCAAAGTTATAAGTTGATTGTTCCACGCGTATAGACGTTATAGTAATAATATTTTAAGTATTTAAATAAAACAAGTGTATAGGTGTATGGACGCTCTTATGAACAGTACCTAAATTGTTATTTACTTCATGATTTTTGCAATTCGCGTTTTTAAGATTCAAACTGTTACTGTAGATTATCATTAAACATGAGCACAGTTATTGGTTGATTTGTAAAGCCTAATGTAAATTTAAAATTGTGTTATGTTATGATATAACACAATTTTAAATATTTTCAATATTTTCGCCAAAATTACAAGATGACCGTTTTTACGCTCTGTCAATTCAAGACGAGTCTTGAATTGTCAGCGTAAAAACGGGTAAGTCGTACGTGTCCGTTTTTACGTTGTAAGAATAAAAATATTATATTAGGTCCTAAATTCATTCAACACTTTATAAAATTAATCTTATTGTCATAGTTTATAATATTTATGTAATAGAAATTTTGGCTCTTCAGTAAGAAAAACTAAAAACACAGACATATCTTTCTATACGCTGCTAATTTAAGAAATTTTTTCTATGTTATAATGAACGAATAAAAAGACATGTCATCAATAACTATAGGTCCATAGTGAAAAATTCTAATAAAATGTGATTGTTTGATAAGTTAAACTGTATAGTTTTCAAAAGTCTACAAATTTTAGTATAAAATATGTATTCACTAATTATTCTGTTTTCACTAAAGGGTAAAACTAAACATCATAATGTTGAAGTTGCCTTTTTCTTCTTATTGGTCTTTTCGGATACGTCTTGAGCAAGGTAAATTTTTACTGACTCTTAAGAATTTATGAAGGTCATAATTTTAACCGACTTCCAAAAAACGAGGAGGTTATATTATGTTTGGCTGTGGATATTTTTTTTATTTTTTATTTTTGTATGTTCAACGATTACTCCGCCGTTTGTGAACCGATTTTCGAAATTTTTGTTGATTTCGTGCAGGGGTACGATAGACTCGATTGAAACCTTATGTGAAGAATAGAAAATATTGATTTCGAGTCGACAACTTATATACGCAAAATTCGTATTATGGAGTATTTCGTTAAATTCTAATGGCACTGACAAACAAACTTCACGCGCCATCTTGCTGTAAACTGACACATGCCGCATCATGTGTCATTGACGTAAAGACAGAGTTGCCAGAATAATAAAAGGCGCACCCTTTTTTTGTAGTTCCCAGTATTACATGCCTATGTCGTTATAAAAAATAGAAGTATAAAGTTTAGCTGATGAATCCTGATGTATTTATTTTGTATTTCCATTGGCTCATAAATCATAATACGTATGCTAAGTTTAGAATAATTATTAATTCATCATGCAAAGAAGCCTCAGGCCTCAGCCTCCGTCGCAGCTATTATATCACGTCGCAGATTATTTATAACACTTAAATATTCATATTAGTCCAAATTTGATTGAATGTGTGGCACTAGTCCCACTAAAAACGAACAAAAATCTTATAATAACTGAACGTAAATGATAACAAGTCTATTCTCTAATAATTCTCTACCTTAGAGGTAGAAACGGACAAGTACGACATGACGCGGAACGGCGGGTAATTTCCAACGCGGTACAAGACGGTAAGTATAGATGTCCGCATCTACCACAGTAAAATCTAATAAAACTCCCAACTTGTCGTCGTTTACGTCTTTTTATCTTCGGAATTACTTGTGATAGAAAAAAAAATGTAGGAATATGCGTCTCATTATAATATTATGGAAGTGCATGATGCAATAAAAAATTGCTATTATGGACATGACCTTTTATACGTAGGGACCGTCGATAGAAATACGTCGTTACATACGTCTTTAAAAAAACGCGATTGCCTAGCAAATAAACAAAAGACTACCTGTTTAATTAATATATCGAAGAATGAAGCGAAGAAATATTATTAATGTTAAAAAAGAAAAAAAATCGGGTACCCAGTTTTCAATCAACAAAAACCCGAAAACCCGGGTTTTAAAAATTGGGCCCGGGTTGCGATGCCCTAGCTTAGGCAAGACAAGCATGGACCTAACTAAGACAGCCAAGACTTGAAAAAATATCTAGATACCTACTGATTAATTTTTCATTTTTTTCAGTGCCTCTTAATAAATTAGACATAAATATCATACTTGATACTAAGCGTAAATCGTAATTCGTGTAGCATTAAACCTATTAAAGTCATTCGTCAAACATCTATTTATTCACAATAGTAATTCATTTTCATATAAATTGCACATTTTTAAAGCAAGTAGTAGGTAGGTAGTGGATTCGAGTAAAATAGGCAGTGATAAGTCAGGAGTGCTTCTGTTCGTCATACGCGCGCTTAATCTATGTACGATGTTTTCGTGCGGGGAGTGCAGAGCAGGGGGACCTAAGCCACGCCCAAACGTCCAAGGTTATCGACGACTCTATGCGCCTTAATATGGAAAAACACGCGCGCGACCTGCGCGCGGGGTCGGCGCGGATAGCGCGGGCTGCACGCGTGTTTTCCCATGCGCTAGAACACGCGCAGAGCACGCGCACGTCTGAACGTAGCCTTACGCTTCTGTGCCTGTCTATTACTTCTTCAAAACTGCTTCAGCGAAAGGCAATATTTTGATTGAAACTTACCACTCTGTGGAGTAAAATATTCCACCGGTGTAGGTTATCAGATCGTACGGAGTGTACATAGCCGTGGTGACCGGGCCGTGGTTTAGAAGTGCGTACTAAAACAATATAAGAACGTTAAAAACATAAGGGTCAAGTCACAACGATATGAGAAAAAACGGAGCGTGGCAAGTAATCAATAAAATATGTCAATACGGCTGTAAAAATCGCAGGCAAGTTAGAATGAACATTTTAATCACTTACCTTTATTCCTTCGACGCTTCGCGGAGGTATAGCTGTGAACCCCTGTATTTTGAAGCCCTTATTCAACTTTTTTGTAGCGCAGAAACCGTTCTAAAAAATATCAAAAAGTAAAAAAAATAATCAAATGCTCTTTACCAGGCAAATCATGTAAAAGCTATAATTAGGAATTGATATTCACGATTATGTTATTTGGTCGGCCACGGGCCAGCCATAGCCCATAACTCCAATACAACAATAAAATATAGATAGCGGACCTATGTAAGGCCATCTGCGTAGCCATTTGCCAATTTATTTTTCTGATAGAACATAACGCGAAGATAATGTTGTATAATAATTATTATTAATTAGTCTTTTACCTGGTTAGCGTATGCTCCATAAGTGACATCAAGCGGTGCTCCCTTCGCCATAATCCACTGATACGCTGACGTGTCGTTCCCACCGTTACACCCTTCCCCCTTGTACCTGGATCGCAGATAATTATACATCTTCAGTCTCTAGTTTCTACTGATATTGTAAAGATCACTCAAGAAGTTTCAGAAGTCTACTCAGGCGATGAAGTTTTGGCATAGACGTAAAAAGCCAAGAGTATTTTTTACCAAATTTAATTGATATTTACGCCCGCGCATAAGGCTACTGCTTTGTCCTGCTTACATAAGTTAAATCCACAGAGGTTTCTGATATCTATGGTTAAATCACTTTATCTTATTATGACGTGTCTGCGCCCAATTCTGTTTCAGTATGAAGCTGGTTTACTTACCACTGCCTATATTATAATGATTATACTATTTTATTGGACTGTTTAGTATGATACCATGATAATGTGTTTACCCCCAAGCACAATCTATTATAGCCTGGCTGCTGAGGCGCGGAAGTGGACCTTCGGTTTTGGCAGCGAGCACCGCCGCCACCGCGTCCGCCGCACTTATCGCCCAGCCAGCTTTGCATTCCAGTTGATCTAAAAAATTGATTAAGTCACGTCATGTCTGCTGTTTAACGCGAAAGAGCCTTCGCGGATGTATTCCGTGTACCCAAAGAGTCTATGCAGCTCCACCTGGATAAAGTTTGGTGGATTTTTATACAGTCCCACTCAATTGCAAAGCTGATAAACTTTTTAACGTAAGCTATTAATTTAAAAGTGTCGCTGAATACATAAGCTCCTTTCAAAACCTCAGAAACTAGAGGAATGAATCGGGCAAATGAATCACTTAGAGTTTAGACGACAATAATTCAGAGTTAATTACCATACCTTGTACGGGAGTGATCCATCCTTTCAAACGCAAGTCATATTGCTTTGGGAATTTCATTTTTTCTAACGCGTGTAATTCGTGAGGAAATGGTATGGTGCCGGTGTGGTCATGGGTCGAAGAAGGGATGAGACTTAGCAATTTGTCCATTTCACTCGGAGTACTGTCTATGAACTTGTTTACACCAAGTCTGTAGGTGGATTTCCGGTTGTTGTGAGCTGTTATACGTCTAAAACATGAAAAAATATTTTTTGCTTGCTTAGAATTGCCTTACAAGTAATATAATATTGTTACCCCAGCTGCAGCTAAAATGATTTTTGCACAGTTTCCACAAGATTTTTTTCTTTTACAGAATCTTTATGTATCCTTTGGGTCACCCTTATGCTATGTCTTCTTGGAAAATCCGAACTAAATTACTATTTATTTAAATAACAATCTTATTTTTACCTCATGTTCTCCTCGAATATTTGTCTCCTCATCTCCTTTTCATCAAGGTCTTCATATTGTGGTTTCTGTTTTGCTAAAAACCTGTAAACAAATTATATCAATAAGTTTCTTTACTGTAAGTTTAATCTACTGAATCTACTGAAAGAATAAAATCTAGATTTCCCATTTATAACTTACCAGGCAAACAGGTTTTCTGCAACATCAAAATTTATTTCCTCATTGTATCCTACCAAATTTTTATACTTTCGACCATGTGCTTCAGTGCAATTATCTAAAATAATAAAAGTAATTATTAAATACGCAAACACAGTAAAGTCATATAATATTATTTTTAGGGTTCCGTACCTCAAAAGGAAAAAAACGGAACCCTTATAGGATCACTTTGTTGTCCGTCTGTCCGTCTGTCAAGACCCTTTTTCTCAGGAACGCGTGGAGGTATGAAGCTGAAATTTATATCAATTACTCAGGTCTACTGTCCCTTGAAGCTGTGAAAAAATCAAACTTCTAAGCCAACGCAATCAAAAGATACAGCCGTTTATGCCGCAAATTTTCGACACTTGCAAGGGAATCAAAACCTACAGGGTGCTTCCCGTGAACTCAGAATCTTGAAATTTGGTACGAAGCAACGTCTTATAGCATAGATAAAGGAAAAATTACGAAAACCATAAATTTTTAGTTACATCACATAATATATTTTTTTTTAATAATTTTAAACTTACTACCCATTTCCTCATACTCGATTGTCGTAATGAACGAACTTTGTAAACCTTGCAGGTTTGTACGGAACCCTCGGTGCGCGAGTCCGACTCGCACTTGGCCGGTTTTTTTAATTTAACAATCTAAGTCAAAATATAAATCTGTCTATGTAACATTAGACACTATTTCGCGATTACGAATACATTGGTGGTTGTTCAAAACTTCAAACTGCATTTTGCCTGCAACAGGATGTAGACTCCTAATTTTCTACAAGACGTATATTATTTTAATTGAATCTTTGTAACAAAACTGTAAACGTACATTTTTTAGTATCGAAGACGTCGTCGCTGAAGTCTGTGTTGTAGTTGATGATGTCAATCACGATGTGCTTCAAAAGGTTCTCGCGAAATTTACCAAATTTTATTATTTCCACCCTGAAAAGTTAATTTTTTTATTACTAGGTATTAGTAGTACTAACTAATGCTAACGGTGATAGTAGAAGTCGTAGCTTCATCGTATTTAAAACAAGTATATTATTTATTAGTGCAGTTCCCAGAGCGTAAAAATCGTGCAAACCTCCGATTTTTGCAATGGAGGATGGAAATTGAAAAGAAAAAAAGGAATATGTAGCTGATAACATAAATAATAAAGTTTACCTATTGAAAAGTTGTGCTTTTGATTTTTAAATTAGTCTCTTCCACTCCAAGTAAACTCATAAACTGTAAAATTTTGAAGAAAATTTGCATATTTCTTTCTTTTAAATATATAGCAAAATAATAAAATATACTTATTATTATTTTTTTTTGATTTGTATCGTTGCTTATATTTCAAAGAAAGAAAATAAGTTGAAAAAATATATAATTTAGATTTAAAATTAATATTTTTGTATGTATATGAATTATGAGCATACCTCCAAATGTGCTTGTGTGCCTCGCCAGGTAAATGGCGTTCCTATTTTTCTTTGGTTTTAAATAGGAAGTTTAAAATTATTTTTAGACTTAACAAAGACTTCTATTTCTTAATGTGTATAACTTTTTAGCTCTTACTTTATTAAATTTTCTGAAAATGTAGCACAAACTTTTCACGGATATTTCGAAGAAAATCTGTATTATATTTCTTTTGTTTAGGTTTTTACAGAATAAAATTGATTATTTTTTTTTTCATTGATTATATTTGCTAAAACATACTTAAAGAAAAAAAGTACAAACTAGGTTAAGAACTGATATTTTTTGCATTCAGATAAGCATTTTCCGAACATAGGTCGCAGCATGCGTCTTTAGTATGTACGTGAGATTTGTAGCACCCAATTTTTTTTCTGGCTTTATGTAGGAAGTTTAAATATATTTCAAATACTAGAAAAAGTCTTTCATTTGTCGATGCATTTAATATTTTAGCTCTCACTTAAATAAATTCTCAACAAATATAGAAAAATTATTTCGGTCTATTTTACATATTTTTGGAGATATTTAAACGTTTTTAAGTACTTAAAAATTATCATTTCTCTAAAAATTTGATGCGCTCAACAAGTAAGTTTAACACACTTTACGTTACAACCCTTAAATCCACCCAAACCATTTTATCTTGGTTACGACGAGCGTTAATCTCTAAAAACTTTGCAAAAACCTCATAGTTGTATTTAGCTTAGCGAAGCAAACTTTTTTATATGGTGAAATATAAATTTTTAATTAAGTAACCAAAAAATTAATAGAACAAAAATTTTTTTGGTAAACTTTGCAAGTTATAGTGTAAAAAAGAAAATGACACCTCAAAAACCAAAATCCATTCACTATTACAAATTTCGGAGGTTAAAACCTCTGGCGACTGCACTATATAAATAATGCAAAACGTTCTATCTATATTGTTAAATTTCACACTGCAAAGATAATCATTTTCAACTCCTTTTCCTTATATTTCCATTCTACTAACCTTGCGGGGTACCAACTGGAGTTCTCGTATTTCGCCCACACGGTGGTAACTGTTTTGCCGTAGTCTTCATCCACAGATTTAAATACTTTCACATCACCAATTTCCAAAGTATCATAACCTGAAAGTACCGTTCTATTACTAACCATGTGAGTTTAATACCTCTATCGTGGGAATGGCAGACACAGTAGATTTTCAATTGCTATGCGACAGCCGGGTGCCTCTTGGGGATTGATGGGTTAAAGATTTTCCCAACGACCCTGGTATTATCTACTTCTACTATATTATTTCTAACAAATATAATATTATTATTACTAACATTTATAAACTTCTTTACTATTATAAAATTCTTTAAGTTTGTGAGATTGGATGGATTAATTATTTACGTAACTTTTTACGTAACAGCTACTGAACAGATATTGATAAATTTATGTATGGACTCTATCCTGAGATTCTAAACTTTTCCAGTGAAATATCATATTTATAAAGCACAGTTTATGGTTTGCTTGTATTTTTTTTTTAGTATTCAATATTTTGCTAATAATATGTGAATACTATTTCTTTAGCACTTTGGACTTTTTGGCCATATTTTAAACTATTTGCTGTCTCCCACTTTTTTCTGATTAATTTTATTGCGGATGCTACTTAGACAGTTTTAGCTGTCCTTTAGCTGACATGTTATTAAAATATTTTCGTGATTGGTTAGCGCTTTCGATAGTTTAATATTGTATGAAAAGTGAATTTATATTCTTACCTATATGTGTATACGTGTTATCTATATCGGGTAATAGTTCGTCCTTCACTTTTTCTTCATGATACTCGCTGCTTTTGCCCATAGCACAGAAGAGTTTATTGGTGTAGGAGCCGTTCGTTTGTGGATGTATCTATTAACAAAGTTTAAATCTCAAGCCATTTTTTTAAAATTAAAGCTACCTTATTAATTAAAATCTTATGCAGAAGTGTAAGTTTCCAAACTCTTGAACGGCTGGACTGATTTTATTGAATTTTCTGTAGGTTCGAGGAACATAGAATTAGGTCTTAGGACGACATTTATTTTTCATACCCAAAATAATATAATACATGAAAACAATATTTACTGGGTCATCTACAGAGCTTAGATCCATACTAATATTATAAATGCGAAAGTGTGTCTGTCTGTCTGTCTGTTACCTCTTCACGCCCAAACCGCTGAACCGATTTTGCTGAAATTTGGCATGGAGATACTTTGAGTCCCGGGAAAAGACATAGAACACTTTTTGTCCCGGAAAAATATACGGTTCCCGCGTGATAAACCAGTTTTGGCGCAATGGAGTTGCGGGCGTGATCTAGTAATATAATATTACAAGCTTACTTCGTACAATATCCCGTCAGCGTGTTCCCGTTTCTTGAAGATGATTTTCGCGGCTCCATCGTATGTATCTTTTCTATAGGAGTCACTCGTACGCCTGCAAGTAATAAGGGCATCACAGACGGTGAAGATAATAATATAAAATATATATTATCTTAGAGCATATTTTAGAATTTTGCTCAGCATAGAAATCCTACCTAGGTATTTACTAACGTACGCAGAGATATTGATTTTCTAAGTCAGTAAATAGGGATTTTTACAGATGAAAGAAACGGCAGAGGTTGTGTGCCAGAAACTGGTTGTATCATGTATGACTTTGTACAATATAGATAGATTTTGTGGCGTATATTACAAAATATTTATTAAAAATAATTATGTATGTAATTACTGCTTAGTGCTTACCAATAGTTTATTTTTTCTATTACTCCTGATGTCAAGTGGGTCTTTGTCGCCTCGTAATGGTATTTCTCTTGCCATTTTGGTAAGTCTGGGAAAGCGAAATATTAATCATTTTTCATTCAATTTCAATTACAAAGGACTATGAATTGAATATACAATATTAAGGCCTTTTGATGTCAAATATGAAAATTTTTAAGATAACAACTTTTAAACGAAGAAGGAATCCCAATGTAATCCGAATGCAATGAAAGTATAATATATTTTAGACTTTAGAGCCATAGTATTTGTTTATTTGAATGCGCTAATCGACTGAGAAACTACTGTATCAAATTAAAATATTACTTTTGTGCTGGAAAATCCATTTATCGATGAAGGTTTTGGACTAAATAACAAAATGCTTCTACCAATAGGAGGTGGAAATCACCAAATGGAAAAACGAGGAAAATTATCTTATATAAGGGAAGAATCAGTAATAAATGTTGGAAACTGAGAAAATTATTCGCGGATTCTTGGAAATCTATTGTTATTCTATTGTTGTCGCGGTCACCGGTGTCCTTTGGGGCTTGGTAGGTTAATCATATTTCTTTGTATGAAGTTGTAGCCAGATACCAAATGGATGAACAAGCAATTATAAATCTTACCTTCACAAAATACACAATATACTTGCAAAAGTACAACGATGTACAGTAGCGACGAGGGCATGGTGGCGGCAACTCGGTGTGATTATTTGTTTAATTCCATCTCAATATATACAAAATGTAATCACACCGAGGTGATTACGATAAGAGCTTTTTGTTTCAGTGAACATGGCGGACAGAATAATCTGGATACGATTATTCAAGAACAGGCTGGCAATTGAATTTTTCGTTAAACCATTATTTTTAGACGATACAAATAGTGAGGGTTAACCAAGTTTTGTTGATTACAGAACCCTAAAACGAAACCCTAACCAGCTGATTTTATGTATATTGGTAGGTTAAATAGTTATTTAATTTAAGAGTAACATTTTCCTACAAATAGAACAATACATATTTTAGGAACATCAAATCAAAGTATGAAATCCTTTCTATCTCTGTTAGCTACCACTTTCAAGATTTTTCGCAGATAAAAAAGTTGTTTGTCTTATCAAAATGAGTTACTCACAAAAATTTGCTTGTTAGTAATTAAAAAAAATTGTTCTAGGGCTCCCTGACTAAGACGGGAAGGGAAGGTACGTATCTAGTGTCAATATTTCAAACATTTCTATGACCTACGTGAAATCGATGTCATCATTGTTTTATACGAAAGCCCAGCCAACACATAAGCCAGATAGTAGCGAAAATATACGACATTAAGCAGTGTTAAGCTTTATTATTTTTGTATTACAGCTGACGTTATGGCTTTATTTTGAATAAGAGAGTTCTTAAATTAAAATATTTTTGTAAGCTTACTAAATTCTGTATAAAGTTTGCGGTATTTCTTCAAGCTGAATAGTAATCAAGAGTAGAATCCGCTAAACAAGCGATATTCAAATAAAAGTAATTGAAACAGCTATTAGCTGCACAGTAGCTGAAGTTTTTGCATTGTCCTGTATAACATATTATTTAAACAAAGCGGATAAACAGCAAAACGCTGAATATTACACGAAATATTTTACCGTTTTTTTCTCTAAGCAAAAACATAATATTCTTTTGTGATTCTTTTAACAATTTTATACAAAAGTATTAAAAAGATTAAGTACCTGTAAACACAGTTTAAAAAGAAGTCAATAAATTAAATCACGTTGTAATACACGTAATATCTAAATTATAAGTACAGCGGCGTGTATCGGAACTTACTATTATATTTTGAAATTAGACTTATCCCTACTATTTTCATCATTTAAATATACCATATCCTTCAGCTCTCATAATTAATCAAACTTCATTAAATTTATCCAATTACATTAATTAGAATCGATGAAAGTTGTTTACGGGGCTTTATCAAATTAATAATTATTATTGTTATTTGATTAGATATGAGGAGGGGAAATGGGAGGCCTTGGATGAGACCTTGGAATGCTAACTTCTAAGCCATGTAAAAGCTAATCGTCTCTAGGTCTGGTTCTCTTATCAGTTACCTCTTTCTTTTTGGGTTTCCTATTTAAACTTATTTCTGACAGTTCTCTTGTCTCTTTAAATAATGACATATTGTGACATTTAGTGATGGTAATACTTCTACTTCTTTTCACGACCTTTTAGATTAATTATATGACATTTGCATACTATTAATTTAGTTGAGTGATATGATCCTATATTTTATTATGAAGACCATATTGTACATCTCACTCTGGCAAATAAATTATTATTATTATTATTATATTAACTACTTGATATTGGGAAAATTTTTAGAGGTTTTTCCAGGTTTTTCAGATTATTATCTATGACGAGCAACTGAAGAGCCGTTTATTAGACTTCCCAACGAAATAAACTAATATAAAATTATTTCTTTCTTCCATTGACGACCTCTGTGGCTCAGTGGTGAGCGCGTTGGTAGCTCAAGCCGGGGGTCGCGGGTTCGAATCCCGCCGACGAAAAAAAAAGGTTTTCAATGTTCCCGGGTCTGGATGTGTATTAAATATGTGTATTATATAATAAAAATCTTAAATATATTATGTATAGTATAAAAGTATTAAATATATTTCCGTTGTCTGGTACCTGTAACACAAGTCCTTTAGGTACTTAGCACGTGGCCAGACTGACGTGGTGTGAAGCGTCCATAGATATTATCCATAAGTTTTTGACGTGACAACTGACAACGTCTTATAATTCGATATGGGCTGCGCGCACGAAAAAACATGACGCAATATGCGGCGTTACCTCGCTCTGAGGCGTTCCATTTAAGGCTATGACGTTGTCACGTTCAAGTTTCAACTATCGTCAGTAAACCGACTTTACAGACAACCGAGTTCGAGTTGAGTTCGAGTTCGACACAAAACACTACTCTCCAACCGTCTTTTTAAGTACGTTTTTTGAGTGACCGGCCACTTGGCTAAATGATCGTACTGTTCCACCTATACGTCGTGTGTCACGACTTACGAGGTAGTTTTCCGTTTCGCATCGTGGAGTTTGAAAAATTATTTTCACCCCCCACTACATTCTATAGCTTCATTTGTTCCCTTCTGTTTGAGATAACTCCGCTTCCCGCCCGATCTAAAAATACATTTCTTATTCCTTAGACTGCGTTTTGCTGCGATATAAATTGAACACCTGCTACACTGCTACAGTTTAAATGCACTTCCAGTTGTTCTCAAAGTGTTGCTCTTTTCATCATGATCAGAGCTTTTAATCACATGTACCTTTGTAATTTTTTTGGGTTTTTGTCAAGGCAGTGAACAGATAATCACAACTAACATTTACTTGACATACTGTTGCACTCAGAGTTGAACATTAATTACTTAAATGTAATTAATTCAAAATTTTGACATAAGCCCCAGACATTATCTGTCAAACTCTTCATTAAATTCAAGGTTAATCTTAATTAAATGTCTCTGACTAAGGGGCGATTCATCAAAGAAATGGAACGCGTTCAATGTTCACTGAACCGGTTCAAAACGTACAAACGCGATTATA
Source organism: Polyommatus icarus (assembly GCA_937595015.1). NCBI lineage: Eukaryota > Metazoa > Arthropoda > Insecta > Lepidoptera > Lycaenidae > Polyommatus > Polyommatus icarus. The sequence continues at coordinate 1,013,697 of OW569332.1, read as the reverse complement.
ACATCGAATTGCATTTCGCCAACATAAACTAAACGCGTTCACCGCAAATCCGAGTTTTATCTTCTGAACGCCCAAAGTCCGAAGCTTAACGTCATAAAACTCGTTCAAGCCCTGTCATGGCGGAACGAAAAACATAGACAAAAGAAATGTCAAAATAACAGTTTTGACATATGTGTTTGGTTAGTTTATGTATTGTTTCTTACTAATTTGTAGTTAAATTAACGTGAAAAGGCTTTAAAATTATGAAAACATGTAAAATAATCGCGTGACGTCACGTAAACTTAGATTTAATAATCGCGATCAATAGAATTTTGTGAAATTCATTTGAAAGAGAACGAGACTTAGGTCGCTGCATGAACGCGTTCAATGGGAGCTAAGTTGTATAAAACGAAGTATTATGTGTGATTGGTGAAATCCCACCTTAGTGAAATGCATTTTGATGTCATAATCGCGTTTATACGTTTTGAACCGGTTCAGAGTGCTTTGAACGCGTTCCATTTCTTTGGTGAAATCGGTCCTAAGGCGGTTAGTCCAATTAAAATATAACGTAGATCTACAATTATTCTATGTTATAACAAGTCTCGAGTTTTTTTTATATTTCTAACCTTATAGTTAAATAATAGCAACGTTATCGCCACCATACTGGCATAATTATTATCACCCATATCACAATATGTATAGTACCATATGTATAGTACCTAACTACATATTTAGTAATCTGTGCCACCAGTCACCACCCACCTTTACTTGCCTAAGCAATGTTACCTATCAAACTACTTCGATTGTACAATTTCTTTCTTATGTAGGTACCTTTCCATTACCCATAGAGTTTTGTGTGGAAAAGCCTTCTAAAAGTTTAGCAAGCTCCGGCCACATTAATTAGATATAGTCATTTATCATACAGTAATCGATATAATAAATCTAGGTCTAGACTCACGCGGTACCTGGGATAAGTTAGGGCTTAAGATCTCGTTTATCTTGGACCTGCTTGGACCTAACTATTGGTTCAAAGTAATCTAGCCGGATAACTCTCCCGGTTAATCTGACTTGGATAAGATGAAATGAAACCTGGAAGTTGGCAAGACTACCTACTAGAATTCATTGAGACTAGATAAGTAAATAATTATAAGATTAGTTTACTTAGGGCGTTGGTTAGACTTTATTGATGGTAATTTAAAATATTATCTAGTCTAGGTTGTAAATAAGATACTATTTATATTTTTATGAAATTGTCCTGCCACGAACACTAGCAACACTAGTAGAACAGTAGAAATTATACTTAACTTGGTATTACTTTAATTAGGCAGGCTAGAAGCCGTAGTAGTTACTCATTTAGTAATTACTAGCTGTCCCGGCAAACGTTGTTTTGCCATATAAAGTATAAATCTACTTCATCAGTTGATATCTTACCCCCTCTTTTGTTGAGTGGGGGGAAAAATGTTATACACCAAATGTTAAGTTGAAAAACACAGTAAATAATATGAAGTAAGTCCATTAAAGTAAAAGTTTGATACAAAATCTAACCCCCTCTTTGGTCTCTTTAAAGGGGTGGGGAGGTTTTATACACACAAGATGTTAAGTTGGAAGAAGACAAATATATCTGCGAAAACCGCATTCAAATCGGATCAGTGGTTTTCGTGTGATGCTGGAACAAACATACAGACAGACAGACAAAAATCTAACCACATTTTTGGATTCTATAGCGATGTGACACCCCCCGCTTATTATTTTTTGAATATCTTTAATGTACAGAATTCGCATTTCTACAGTTTTATTATATGTATAGATTTAGTACTTAGGTACTTTGTGGTATCACCGGACTAGCAGACCTTATACCTAATTATAGGTTTTACCTTTTAAATATTTTTAATAATAAGTGAAAAAGATCAGTTTAGATTGAACTACGATTAGCTAAGATGGAGGTTATTACGTCAATAAAGATACTAAAAGAATATTCGTAGACCATAATATTTCTGTGCTACGTGGCGTGGGCTTAATGCAATGCTGTAAATCGTTAATTAATCCCAAGCCCAATTTAATATTATGTCCACGTCCAGACTGTAGGTGGCGTACCACATTGCGTTATAATGTAGGACAAATTCGATTTATATGCTTGTAGTGTTATAATTATTATAATAATTAATAATTATATACATTATTATATACATTATAAATAGGTACATTAGAAGTAAGACATACTAAGTAAAAGTATCAGAAAATATAATTTTATTCACATAGTTTAATAATTATTTTGTTTTTAAAAAAACTATATAGTATAGTTAGCTGCAGAAAATCATTTCTCTGTTAGTTAGGACTATAAGATAGTTTTGCTGCAAAGAAATATTGAATAAAGAATAAAATAGTATTGAACAGTTGAAATACAACACGCAAAATATTTATAAATTAGTGTAAGTACCTAATACCTATATCCTCAAAAACAACTAACGTGTAATCACCCTCACGCACACATACAAGCCTACAAGGTATGCGCGTGGGCCAGAGTCCAGTAAACGATTCGAACCCAATAACCACCGGCCACCGTTACAGATACCGTTGTTGATAACAGACAGATTTATTGCTTATCAACCTGTTTACGTGACCACATCTCGGAAACGCCATCAAAATCGTTATAACAAATGGGCAATTAGGCCCCGATGTCGGTGATTGCTCCCGATAAGTATTTGTTATAATAAATAATGAGCTATTCAGTAGGTTTTTTTAATATTTAAAAGTTAGCTAATATTTAGGTACTTAAGTACATAGAATTTATGTATGGCGCAAGTTCCCAAAAATTATAATTTTAAACGAATTTAGCCATTTATTAGTAATTTAGTAATTTTATTTAAAACTGAAATATGACGAACCTAAATCTAGTATAACAGTCAAATTGTGTTTAAAATGAAGTCAAATTCTAAACTTTACCTTTCATTGAGCTTTAGATTAATTAAGTGAAACAAATTAATTAAGCCGACAAACTTCAAGCGATAATTAATTCACCCAAAAACTACCGCCTACTGGAATCCCCAAAAAAGTTGGAATATTTTCATTTTCAATCTGACTCTTACAGAGTGTAATTAAAACACTTTTTAGGAGCGACGAACCGAAAAACCGAGCGCGTGACAGCTTGCAGGCACATTTTGGCCCTTGCATTACACCATCGAAACTTACGGTACGAAAATAAATTTTAATGCTTACATATAAAGTTCAATTTCACCTGAGATTACTAATCTTAAAATTTTCTGCATAATCATTGATAACTTTTTACTCAGTTTTAATTTAAATCTTGACATGAGGGAGGAAGGTTCATTTCGGATTTATCAACATTTTAGCGTGTCGAAAGGATAGAATTCGTCACTTAAGTTAATAAAAGGAAGTATTACGGATATTACGTCCCGTGCCACGACTTCTGTTGGCAACAATCTCATTAACATTTTTGTAAAGTAGCTTACATTACAAGTTAAAGAAAAAGACTATCTTAACCTACTGCTACATTTGAAGCATAATGTTTATCTTTTCATACAACCTTTATTGAGAATGAAATCATTTGTACAAAACTAATGATTAATTATTCATTCTCAACGAAGAGGAAAATATGGACTACAGTGCGACAAGGCTTTAAAATATATGGACGTGGGCGCTGCTGGTAAAGGAGAACTGTCAAAAATGACGTTTTTTTACATGATGGCAGCGTTACTTGAAGCCTTGTCGAGCTGTATCAATATATCAAAGAATGCCACAGATTACTAAATCCTACAAATTTATGCAAAAACAGAAGTCCAAAGTGAAATAAATTCCAGCAAAGTTGTGCCAGAACAAATCAGCAGCAAGGAGCGGTTTGCATATTTAAGCCACCACAGACACTGTTGCATAGTTCCGTATATTTTATAACTTGTAAATTATTGCGGAGTCCCAATTGAGAATTAACATTTGCGGGCTCATTTGAATTTGGCCGCGACATCATGAAGTTGGCCGGGTACTTTTCAGCTAAGCCAAGCCAGCTTTCAGCAAATAAGTAGTCGTTGCCTGGCATACTGGATAAGTCACTTACAGAAGTTACAACCAAAAAAACCTTGAAAAATTACAAGCGAAGCCATATATTTTAAAGATCTATAGCTAGTAACAATCCTCTCTTCTTGATATTATTAGGTTACACCTACTTATAATTTTTATAAAAAATAATTTAAAGTTTATAATTACAGAAAATAATAAAACAATTATTAAAAATTTACACTTCCAAGAAGAAAAAATATTTAAAAACATAAACTATCATAAACTCACTGAGTCAGGCGTTAGGGGACCGTTATAAAAACTCAATTATAACTAAGTAAAAGAGTTCCTTTAATAGAATGTCATAGTGTAATTGGCCGCTTATCCCGAACCCCAGGACCTCAGAACTAATTAAGAGAAGTAATTTGTGTGATATTTATGGCAGCGTGTGTTAAGGCAGGTTTTAAATTAGATCTCAGATTAGAAGATTGCGAATACGCCGGTTTTATTATGTTGTTTTTGCTCGCAATTTTCTGCAGAAATATAACAGATAATATGCCGTGAGGTTAAATCAGAAACAATAGGAGACTAAAACTGTATATAATTCTAATATCTTAACAAAAAACTAAAAATAAAAAGATTATAGTTCATTTTCAATGACAGGTCTTTGTTCATTTTGTAACAAAACACTTCATTAATATTTAAAGTAAGTAGTTTATTATTAGAAATAATTAATATTCTCACTTTGCTGCATTGGCTATTAACACTACTTATAACATTTCGTCGGGCAGACGGTGTGATTTGGGAGTGTTTATCATTGTGGGAAGGCAGAGGAGTACTATATTTATAAAAATATACATATAGCCAAACGTATTACCTCCTCCTTTTTGGAAGTCGGTCAAAAAGTAAAAACATTTTCCTAATTTCAGGATGGCTTTCCAACATCTTAAGCTCCTTATTTTCGTCGGCGATAAAATATGAAACTATTCCGGTTTTGATCGTGGCTCGCAATCGCTATAAAGTATATTGGATCTCGGAGTCCGAATCCGGAATCAGTATCAAAGTACTCTCTTTTCTCGCGATCTTACTGCCGCTCGTTCTACTATCTACGCTTCATTCGCTAAATGAGTCCATACTAGAAGAAAAAAAACAGGCTTCAGTCTATAATAGATAGTTTTGATAAACAATGCGGCAGAGAGTTACAATATTAGAGAGAGACCTATGTGATGCCCACAAATGTATTTCACTCCTTGAACAAAAAAACATGACCTCTATCATGACAAAAACACAAACTCTTTATAACGAATTATTAACAAATAGAACAACTATAGACTTAACACAGGATGACTCAGTATATTCAACAGCAAACTCCAGCGAAAATAAAGTTAATATAAATACTCTTAGTAGGAATAAGATAAAAAAATACATAACAGCGAACAAATTCATGAAGAAATGCAAAATATTACTAAACAAACAAAACAAAGTGATAATTAATCAAGTAAGCGAACAATGTTAGATAAGTAACAGAAATACACAGAGGAGATAAATAACAACAGAATTAAATATGAAAATGACATTGAAAACCTCAAATGTAAGCTTCTACGAGCAGAACATTCGCTGAATCATTATTCAAGCTTATATGAAAAGGCCACAGCTGAACTGAGAGCACTTAACTTGGCTGGCTATGGATGCCTTACTGCATAGCCAAAATAGCCTTGAAACAAGAGTCTTGGAGGTTTGTTGCAGTGGTGCTAGCCCGGAACAGAATGCATCGGATCTGGATAGTATTGTCCCAGACACTTCGGTTCCGATAAATAATAATATGCCGAAAAAATGTAAAAGTGTGATATTTAGCGACGGAATAGGAAAAGACCTGAGTAAATTTTTAAGCTTTGCTAAATACTACTCCTTGACAAATTATTGTTATTCAAACTGTAACTTAGAGCATATCTTGGAAAACATGGTTAAACATTCTTCGCTCAACAAACACACTAATCTCATAATTTGTATAGGAAACAGAGGAAGGGTAAAGAAATTTGACTTAATTAAATATATGAACACTTTGACTTCAAAATATATGGGTAATATTACATTTTTTACGCTTCCTTATAGCAATAACTTGACAGACTCTGAAAATTCTATTAGATATAAGCTCAATATGACTATGCATACAATTTCTCGAAATAATAAATATGTACATGTGATAGATCTTAATAAGCTTATTAATAGAACATGTTATGTTACAAAAGGTAGATATTACCTTTCTAATTTTTACAAGCAATTAGCTGTTTCGCTATCTTATTTTTTTGACATATTTTTGACCAAAATTATTTTAGTATTAATTATATCACTAACAATGATAATTATAATAAGAAAACTATTGACACTAATCCCACATCTATTTCTTTAAATTAAGTTCTAAGACAATAGAGTTAACCTCTTGCCTAAACTATTTTGATAACAAACTAGTAAATAAAGAAACCAACTGTATTAATAACAACTTAAAAAATAGGTATCAGAAAGTATGTAACCAAAATATAAAACTCATAAAATTAGTACATCAAAATATTCAAGGCATAAAAAGTAAAATGTTAGAATTGGAATTGTACCTCTAACAACATTGACGTTATGTGTATAACTGAGCATTGGCTAAGAGGTTTTGAGCTGATGTTTAACTTTAGCAATTATCAAGTTGGCAGTTCCTTCTGTAGATCACATACTATTCGAGGAGGTTCTCTTATTATAATTAATAAATGTATAAAGTTTAAAAATAGGCAAGACATCTCAAGCTTATCTGTTGAAAACCAAATTGAAATAGTTTGTGTCGAGCTGGAACGAAGTATAATAGTGAGTGTATACAGCCCGCCAAATGCATCATATGACACATTTGAGAAAATCATGGATTTAATTCTTTTTAAAATAACAAATTGTAATAAAAGCATCTTCGTTTGTGGAGACTACTGCAACATTGACCTTTTAGAAGTAAGTTCCCTGAGTACTAGAATAACTAGCTTATTTGGCTCATACAACTTAGTATCATTATTTATGGCTCGTATCACGGAAACTTCAGCTAAGTGTATAGATAATATATTTACAAATGCAAAAGATTATATACTTGGAATCAAAATTATTAGTAATTTAAAATCAGATCACTTAGGCCAATTTGTAAAATTTAAAACTAAAATCAAAGAAACTATTAAAAACAAAATTAGCTATGTTCCTGTGACTAAAGCTCGGCTAGAGAAATTCAAATTAAACTGGTACTCGCAAATGCCTATCGATATTCGTATGTGCAGGATAAAAATGCTTGGATATTAAACTTTGACATGTTTTTATTTTATGACGAATTGATGTAATTTTATTTATTTATGAAATGGACCTGATGTTATCTAATATATATAAATCTCCTGTCACGATGTTTGTTCGCGATGGATTCCTAAACTACTTAACCGATTTTAATGTTCATTTTTTTTAATGTCTGCCTTATTCCAACTTGAGAGATAGGATAGCTTAGATCTTTAATTATAGTCGCAATTTTATTTTATTGCAAATTATTTCATAACTTGAGACTGACGGCGGCCATTTTTTGTGCGACGGGATAGCGATCGACGTTGCCATGCTAACATACATTATATTTAGTCACTTCAATAAAATAATATGGCAAATACATAATATATTATGGCAAAGCAACGTTTGCCGGGACAGCTAGTATAATTATTATTAAGGGAAAGGCGCTAATGGTAGACACTGAACTAATAGATGACACTTACGACAAAAATGCCATAAAAATAAGAATTATTCTAATTATTTCTCAACACTGTAAATTTTATAAGCTTCTTATGCTATCTGTTGATGTGAAAAAATATATTAGGGATGCCTTCGGGAACAAAATTTTAAAATGGGATCAGTTTTCGTAAATGATGTGACCGCGTCAACACGCACCCGGAAATTTCTTAGCAAATAGGTTAAGGAAGGCGAAATTTTGCACGTAAGTTTTGAAAACATTTATTAGATTTTTTGTAATTTCTATTGACTTCATTGGATTATTGGTCATGTTGTTTACACTAATTAATGTTTATTTCTGATCTTTTATCCATTTTCCCTAACAATATAAAGGGTGTCTAATAACTAATAGTAATTAGTTCTTGAAAATGTAAAAAAACCTAATAGATGACATGGATCTCATCTTTTAGTTTTTCAATACATACTAAAGTTATTTTGTACTTTATTCTACTGCAAATATCATCACTATTCTCTAAAAATATAATTCTATTAACAAACTAAGAACTTAGAACTACTGTACCTAAAAATGGACATGGTGTCTAATATTAGACCTTGCACTGATCTAAAAATCGATGCTTTAGTTTTGTAGCAGTAAAAAGAAGAAAAAGGAGAACTGAACAAAAAGAAGAGGCAAAAGAAGCATGGAGACTTAAGACTAAAAATAAATTTGCTGGGAAAAAAATATGAAAAATAAAAATAAAAGGAAAGATAGTTTGAGCATGGAAGAAGAATGAATAGAATCTGGAGACAACGTGGATAATATTTCTGATGCATGTAGTTACTATGATGAAGTAAATGAAATCTTTTGAAAAACGGCAAATAAAGACCTAATAATATGAAAAATGTAAAATGTAATTTAATCTTCTATGTCAACTATTAGTTCATATTGGTGTCTACTATTAGTGTTGTTCGCTTATTGTGATGTCATCTATTAGTACTTATGACTAAGTTTACAAAAAGACCAATAATATATTTTTTTATTGATTTGTCAGAGAATAATTATAATAGTTTTATTTTGTAAGAGTTACTGAAGACATGGAAGAAGTTATCAATCCTTTATTTTCATAAATTATATAATTTATAACATTCGAATGTTTCATGTTTCCTTAAAGTGTCTGCCATTAGGTCTTCTCCCTTATAATTATTTTGACATTTTGTTATTTTGTAAAATTTTATACCTATTTTGTTATTTCATTTTATATTTTTGTGATCTTGATTTTTTGACATGTCCAAATTTTGTTTATGCAAATTATGGAATAAATGCTTTTTGACCATTGAGTATTGACTAGTACTTAATTATTAGAAATTAATATTCTCACTTTTCTGAATCTGCTTTGTTATAATTTAAATTGGCTTTTAAGACTACCCGCTTCTCTAACTTTTCGTCGGACAGACTAGACGGTTTGATTTGGGAGTGTTAATCATTGTAGCAAATGAGAATAGCCGCTCCACAGGCGCAGAAGAAGGCAGAGAAGTAAGCTATATTATTTTAAAAACATTTCAGGATGGCTTTCTTACATATTCATAAGCTCCTTCTTTTCGTCGGCGATAAAATATGAAACTAACAGTTCTGCTTTTGATCGTGGCTCGCAATCGCTATATTATTGGATATCGGAGTCCGAATATCTACGAATAATAAAACCTAAGGAAACGTAACTCCCATACTAATACTGTTTTAAATTTGGTTCCATTCGAACTGTCATGTAACGTCAGCCTTTATACCGCTCAAGGTCACCTAAATATTGCAAATGTATGAAAAGTGAATCTAAGGTACACTTTTTTGACAATTATTTTGGAGCATGTTTTTTGACGCAGTTACTCTTCCTTAGTTTTTATTATTCGTAGCCGAAATCAAAATACTCTCTTTCTCGCGATCTTACTGCCGATGCCACTCGTTCTATAGGAGCCTGAGTAGGAAGTATCTGTGATATTCCATTATTAAGTAAGTTTTTTTATTTTTTCGTATTGTGGTTGTCCTACTAAAGACATAAATTTTATTTTTTTATATTTCGGATGAGAAATTGAAGCTTTTTCTGCCTCACATCCGTATATCGATAGAAAATCCCTGAATCTTCTTTGGACACTTGAAAGATAAACCTCGACAAGAGGTTGGCAATATTGGGTAATACCAGGTCTACATAATTTTTTAAATTTTCTTTGTAATGAAAGAATAGTAGGTAAAATATGCCGTAATAAGTTGTATTTTCACCCTGCAATACATCGAATGCATCAGCTATTGGCTTGGTGCACTTAATGTATTCTTTTACATAAGTAAAGTCTACTTCAACAAGAGAATTTCAAGGTATTATAAAGACTATTCCATGAGTTCCATCTTGTCTCTACAGGTCTCGATGAAGTATGGCCTAGGCCCTAGGCAGTCTTTGGCCTGTTTGCAGATTTCTACAAACCGTTACATTTTATAACTTGTTTCTGTTTTATTTTTTAGAATTTTATATGTAAGTATATTATGAACTTTTATGTAGTATGTATAATAATTGAATATTTTATGGTGTACTTTAGGAGATAACAACAAGCCCTGACACCGTTAGGGGGACAAGAATAAAAAAAAAATTGTTTCTGTTTTCTTTTGTATCAGGTCATATAAAATTGTATAGGTAAGCGATGGCGTTATGTTAGGAAACTCAAACTAGTCAAACTACACTAGGAATTCCGTTTCAAGTGAAACAAAGCGTCAAAAACAATGTGGCACTTCTATAGCCTTCGACTGTATAGATCTATAGATCCGTACCGTATGATACGATAGTGAATTGATCTTTAGAATGCTATTGACATTAGATTGAGATTTCCCGTTCTGGATACGCCTATAAGTATTATTAAACTACTTATATTAGTTAATTTTACATAACACTTCATTAATTAGTAGTTTATCACTTTTCAGCATCTGCTTTGTTATAATTTAAATTGGCTTTTAACACTACCTGCTTCTCAAATATTTAGTTGGACAGACGGTGTGGTTTGGGAGCGTTAATCATTCTGGCAAACGAAAATAGCCGCTCCACAGGCGCAAAAGAAGGCAGAGGAGTACTATATTTTTTCCTAATTTCAGGATGGCTTTCTAACATCTTAAGCTCCTTATTTTCGTCGGCCATAAAATATGAAACTACTAGTATGTTTAGACACTTATAAGTGTCTAAACATACTAGTGACTAGGCCGATGTTACGCGGCGTAAATTCCGCATGATTCCGCCAGTAATGTATTTTAAATTGCCGACGACACACTATTCCGTCGCGTTCCGTCCGCATTTTGTATGCGTTTGATATTGCGGACGTAATTTACGCCGGCGTAACTTCGGCCTAGTGTCAGTTCTGGTTTTGGTGGCTCGCAATCGCTATATTGGATCTCGGAGTCCGAATCAGTATCAAAGTACTTTTTTTCTCGCGATCTTACTGCCGCTCGTTTTAAAGGAGCCTGAGTAGGAAGTATAATATTTGATTGATAAGTAAGTTTTCTATCTTTTCGTATTGTGGTTGTCCTACTAATATCCATTTTTTTAATATTTCGGATGCAAAATTGTAGCAAAAGTAGTTTTTTCTGTCTCACATCCGTATATGGATAGAAAATCCCTGAATCTTCTCTAGACACTTGAAAGATAAACCTCGAGTTGGCAATATTGGAAAATGCCAGGTCTACATAATTTTCTTTGTAATGAAAGAATAGTAGGTAAAAACATGCCGTAATAAGTTGCATTTTCACATTGCAATACATCGAGTGCATCAGCTATCGGTTTGGTGCACTTAATATATTCTTTTACATAAGTAGAGAGGTAACAAGAGGATTTCAAGGTATCATAAAGACTATTCCATCTTGTCTCTACATGTCTCGATAAAGTATGGCCTAGGCTAGGGCCTAGGGGCAGTCTTTGGCCTGTTTGCAGATTTCCACAAACTGTAACATTTATAACTTGTTTCTGTTTACTTTATTACCAGGTCATAGCCGTCATGCGTCAATAAAATTATATAGGGAAGCGATGGTGTGATGTTAGGAAACTCAAACAGTCGCTTGTCTTAATTCAGTTTCAAGTGAAACAGAGCGTCAAAAACAATGTGGCACCTCTATAGCCTTTGACTGTAATATAGCTCTATAGATCCGTACCGTATGGAACGATAGTGAATTAGAATGCTATTGACATTAGATTGAGCTTTCCCGTTCTGGATACGCCTATAAATATTATTGAGCTACTTATATTAGTTCATTTTACATAACACTTCATTAATTAGCCCATCATACCCCGTACGAGCACCGGTGCTCACGATAACAATAGAAATGCTATTGTGACTCGTTTTTCCACGATAGAAGGATTAGTAGTTTATTACTATTCGGCTTTAACACTACCCGCTTTTCGAACATTTCTTCGGACAGACGGTGTGATTTGGGAGTGTTAAATGTTAATCGTTGTGGCAAATGAAAATAGCCGCTCCACAGGCGCAGAATAAGGCAGAGGAGTACTATATTCTAAAAACATTTTCCTAATTTGACTTTCTAACATCTGAAGCTCCTTATTTTCGTCGACGATAAAATATGAAACTAACAGTTCTGGTTTTGATCGTGGCTCGTAATCGCTATATTCATATTGGATCTCGGAATCTGAATCAGTATCAATGTACTCCTTTTCTCGCGATCTTACTGCCGCTCGTTCTATAGGAGCCTGGGTAGGAAGCAGCAGTGATATTTCATTAATAATTAAGTTTTTTATCTTTTTGTATTGTGGTTGTCCTACTATTTAAGAGATCAATTTTTTTTTAATATTTCGAATGAGAAATTGCTGCTAAAGCAGCTTTTTCTGCCTCACATCCGTTTAACGATAGAAAATCCCTGAATCTTCTTTGGACACTTGAAAGATAAACCTCGACAAGAGGTTGACAATATTGGAAAATGCCAGGTCTACATAATTTTCTTTGTAATGAAAGAATAGTAGGTAAAACATGCCGTAATAAGTTGCATTTTTACCCAGCAATACATCGAGTGCATCAGCTATTGGTTTGGTGCACTTAATGTATTCTATTAGATAAGTAAAGTCTACTTCAACAAGAGGATTTCAAGGTATCAGACTATTCCATCTTGTCTCTACATGTCTCGATAAAGTATGGCCTAGGCCCTAGGCAGTCTTTGGCCTGTTTGCAGATTTCCACAAACTGTAACATTTATAACTTGTTTCTGTTTACTCTATTATCAGCTAAGTAACAAAATCTGGTCTTGTAGTGGTTCCGGGGCCAGCACTATAATAGGCTAGTAAACGTTTATAACCACGGAAAAGGACCCATTCTATACGCGTACTTTTGCTAATAAAGCACTCATAGTAGACTTGCCTAGCACTACTTAAAAAAATAATACACTTATTGTTGGAGTACGCAGAATTATTTGCTCCCACGAAGCCAGCTATGAGCATCTTATAGAACCCCAGGCAGGCCTGTTACGTACTCCGCGCTTCCATTACTAGCTACATACTTCAAACAATAATTTTGTGAATTGTGTTGTGAAATGAGAGGTGGATGAAAAAAATAAAATCTTATATATAAAATTTCCCTGTCACAATGTTAGTTACCGTACTCCTCCGAAACGGCTTGACCGATCTTTATGAAATTTTATATGCATATTCAGTAGGTCTGAGAATCGGCCAACATCTATTTTTCATACCAAAAATTATTTATATGGCAAAACAACGTTTGCCGGGTCAGCCAGTACTTAAGAAAAGGTAAGTCAATCTACTCACTTGCGTAGATCAACTTGGAGGATTAATAAATAATAATTCGAAATTAATTAACACTCACTAAATTTCTGTTCTGACAATAACAAAAATCTGTTACAACTATATAAATGGCATTCGTGCAAGCGATAGCGCGATGTAGAAGCACCTCAGCGACATCTAGTGAAAACAACATGAAACTATTTTTCTTATACAATTTAAATTGGTACTATAAATTACTATTACTAGCGTGTGACCTTATAGCGGATTTATAATTACTTCTTGTAGTCAATTACATATGTAACTTTCTGGAGCAAGTTTTTTCAAGTATATTTACACCTTTGAAACACTCGTATAGGCCATCTTAGCCTTTACTGCGTTTATAATCTCGTTCTATACACGACTATAAGTCAACTTATAAGAACATGTTTACTACAAACCCAAACAAACTCCGTGTAACCTGTTATAAGCTTGGTAGTAGCACCTAGAACCACTAAGCGAGAGTTACTAGTGCTGCAAGCCTTTAAACTATGCACTATATAAAAATTGTGTTACTTGGGAGGTCATAGTCGTCATACGTCAATAAAATTGTATAGGCAAGCGATGGTGTTATGATAGGAAACTCAAACTAGTCAAACTACACTAGAAATTCCGTTTCAAGTGAAACAAAGCGTCAAAAACAATGTGGCACCTCTATAGTCTATAGTCTTCAGATTTCAAGGTATCATAAAGACTATTCCATCTTGTCTCTACATGTCTCGATAAAGTATGGCCTAGGCCCTAGCCTAGGCCATACTTTATCGAGACATGTGTGCCCTAGCCTAGGGGCAGTCTTTGGCCTGTTTGCAGATTTCCACAAACTGTAACATTTATAACTTGTTTCTGTTTACTTTATTACCAGGTCATAGCCGTCATGCGTCAATAAAATTATATAGGTAAGCGATGGTGTGATGTTAGGAAACTCAAACAGTCGCTTGTCTTAATTCAGTTTCAAGTGAAACAGAGCGTCAAATACAATGTGGCACCTCTATAGCCTTTGACTGTAATATAGATCTATAGATCCGTACCGTATGGAACGATAGTGAATTAGAATGCTATTGACATTAGATTGAGCTTTCCCGTTCTGGATACGCCTATAAATATTATTGAGCTACTTATATTAGTTCATTTTACATAACACTTCATTAATTAGCCCATCATACCCCGTACGAGCACCGGTGCTCACGATAACAATAGAAATGCTATTGTGACTCGTTTTTCCACGATAGAAGGATTAGTAGTTTATTACTATTCAGCATCTGCTTTGTAATTATTTAAATTGGCTTTAACACTACCCGCTTTTCGAATATTTCTTCGGACAGACGGTGTGATTTGGGAGTGTTAATCGTTGTGGCAAATGAAAATAGCCGCTCCACAGGTGCAGAATAAGGCAGAGGAGTACTATATTCTAAAAACATTTTCCTAATTTGACTTTCTAACATCTGAAGCTCCTTATTTTCGTCGACGATAAAATATGAAACTAACAGTTCTGGTTTTGATCGTGGCTCGTAATCGCTATATTCATATTGGATCTCGGAATCTGAATCAGTATCAATGTACTCTTTTTCTCGCGATCTTACTGCCGCTCGTTCTATAGGAGCCTGGGTAGGAAGCAGCAGTGATATTTCATTAATAATTAAGTTTTTTATCTTTTTGTATTGTGGTTGTCCTACTATTTAAGAGATCAATTTTTTTTTAATATTTCGAATGAGAAATTGCTGCTAAAGCAGCTTTTTCTGCCTCACATCCGTTTAACGATAGAAAATCCCTGAATCTTCTTTGGACACTTGAAAGATAAACCTCGACAAGAGGTTGACAATATTGGAAAATGCCAGGTCTACATAATTTTCTTTGTAATGAAAGAATAGTAGGTAAAACATGCCGTAATAAGTTGTATTTTTACCCTGCAATACATCGAGTGCATCAGCTATTGGTTTGGTGCACTTAATATATTCTATTACATAAGTAAAGTCTACTTCAACAAGAGGATTTCAAGGTATCAGACTATTCCATCTTGTCTCTACATGTCTCGATAAAGTATGGCCTAGGCCCTAGGCAGTCTTTGGCCTATTTGCAGATTTCCACAAACTGTTACATTTATAACTTGTTTCTGTTTACTCTACTATCAGCTAAGTAACAAAATCTGGTCTTGTAGTGGTTCCGGGGCCAGCACTATAACAGGCTAGTAAACGTTTATAACCACGGAAAAGGGCCCATTCTATACGCGTACTTTTGCTAATAAAGCACTCATAGTAGACTTGCCTAGCACTACTTAGAAAAATAATACACTTGTTGGAGTACGCAGAATTATTTGCTCCCACGAAGCCAGCTATGAGCATCTTATAGAACCCCAGGCAGGCCTGTTACGTACTCCGCGCTTCCATTACTAGCTACTTCAAACAATAATTTTGTGAATTGTGTTGTGAAATGTGAGGTGGATGAAAAAAATAAAATACTTAAGAAAAGGTAAGTTATTCAACTCATTTGCGTGGGTCAATTTGGAGAATCAATAATTAATAATTCGAAATTAATTAACACTCACTACATAATATCTGTTCTGACAATAACAAAAATCTGTTACAACTATATAAATGGCATTCGTGCAAGCGATAGCGCGATGTAGAAGCACCTCAGCGACATCTAGTGAAAACAACATGAAACTATTTTTCTTGTACAATTTAAATTGGTACTATAAATTACTATTACTGGCGTGTGACCTTATAGCGGATTTATAATTACTTCTTGTAGTCAATTACATATGTAACTTTCTGGAGCAAGTTTTTTCAAGTATATTTACATCTTTGAAACACTCGTATAGGCCATCTTAGCCTTTACTGCGTTTATAATCTCGTTCTATACACGACTATAAGTCAACTTATAAGAACATGTTTACTACAAACCCAAACAAACTCCGTGTAACCTGTTATAAGCTTGGTAGTAGCACCTGGAACCACTAAGCGAGAGCTACTAGTGCTGCAAGCCTTTAAACTATGCACTATAGAAAAATTGTGTTACTTGGGAGGTCATAGTCGTCATACGTCAATAAAATTGTATAGGTAAGCGATGGTGTTATGATAGGAAACTCAAACTAGTCAAACTACACTAGAAATTCCGTTTCAAGTGAAACAAAGCGTCAAAAACAATGTGGCACCTTTATAGTCTATAGTCTTTGAATGTATAGATCTATAGATCCGTACCGTATGGAACGATAGTGAATTGATCTTTAGAATGCTATTGACATTAGATTGAGCTTTCCCGTTCTGGATACGCCTATTGTTTGAATGTCCAAGTTCTTGTACTCGCAGGGCTGCCGCCTGCCAAAAACAAGTTGTAACATAAGAGAATGTTTTAAAAAACAGTAGCCAAACTAAAACAAAGTTTTTACACAGTCTTCATAAAAAGTTCTAGCTATCTTTGTAAATACGGAGGTCGGAGATATTTGACTAACCTGCATACTAAAGCTCCGGATTTAGCGAAAACAAAATTAAAATTTATTAATAAAGTGTTTGTAAATTTTGAACCTCTTTCAAAATTTTTTTGAAATTATCACAAACTTTTTACTGTGACACTTTAATATTACCTAACTTCAGCTATTCCTGCTAACCGAGTGTTCATTCAAAGAGATTAAAAACATTCATCATTTCTTGTAAGTTGTAACAGTACAGTAGGCAGCCCTATGCACATAGCGGCGCGCGGCGAATTCGCCCTGCAATTCTGACCTACCTTCTGAATGTTACTATTATTCGACCTCTACGACCTAAGGTAGGGCGCTGCGTATGAACAGTTAGCTAATCCACTTGAACTCTTATCAAAAAGACAATATGGTTATGGTTTAATCTATACTAAACTAAAAAGTGGGTAAGGTTTGTTTTTACTTTTTTTTGCATCGAATAGGATGGAATAGGCTCCGAAACTCCTAGACAATGGGTCTGTGGCCAAATGTTGGCCACAGGGAGGAGCATCCTTATACCTTTTATATCCAGAAAATGTTTGGTTTCTGTAGGATACAGCATTAACGCTGAAGCTTGAGCTCTATAATATTATAATAATAACTAATAATAATTAATGCTTTGAAAAACTTTTAGTACCTTATTAAAATACAAGACATAATATTCCTTAAAATGGATCTAATATCTTCTGTTTATTCTTCTGTCAAATATTTCGCTTTAGGGCAATATATATAATATAATATAAGTTAGTCAATAAATAGAAAATTAAAAGCTTAGGCTCTTAGGCTATATTTACCATCTGACTTAACAGTCGATACATCTTATAGGCGCGCCTAATGTATGCCTGGGGATAAGCAGGGATGGATTTTAACAACTTTTTTAAAATATTTTTATTTTGTTGGACTCATTTATTAAGCTTGTTCTTACTAATTCTACGTGTGGTTATATGTACATATACGTATACCCAAATATTAAAGTATTTAAAACATTATACCTAACTACTCGCAGTATATTTTAGGCTAGCTGTTGCCCTTCGTCCGCTCGGACTTCAGTTTATAGCGCGCGATATCAACAAAATTGGTGTCAAAAGCTTTTATAACAAAACCCTGGTACCCCTTAAATCAAAACACCCAAAAACAGATGCGCGGTGTGCACATAATATTTCATTATTTTAAATAAAACTTTATTTATACCAAATTTTAAAGCTTATTACACATAACACAACTTTACCCATAAACTATTTATTAGTGATAGGTATAAGGTTACGTCGCTGCATAGATAAAATACTGAGTTATTTAATAACGAAATATAAAGAATTAAAAATCGATAATATTCGAATCTCGAATGTAACTTGTAAGATTAAAGATGACAATTGATACAACCTCTTATAGAAAGACGTTTGAGCAAGCGTCAGCGCGATGTAGGAGACGCACGGCGCCATCTATTATGAATTTTTGGAACTAACTTAATTTGAACAAATTTAAGCGCATCACAGACGGTGAAGATAATATAAAATATATATTATCTTAGAGCATATTTTAGAATATCGCTCACCATACAAATCCTATGAACCATCACACACGGCGAAGTTAATTTATATTTTATATTTTGTATCTTATGATATGGAAATATATATTTCGTACCTTAATATTTTATCTTAAGATACGAAATATATATTTCGTATCTTAATATGTTATCTTAAGATGCGAAATATATCTTTATGAATAGGTACAGGGTGTTTTTGTGTCGAGAAGCGGGCTCATCGGTGATCGGACGCACTAGTGGATGCAGTGTTGCCAGTGCTGTTTGTTAGGAAGTTACATACCTACTCTCATTCGAAAAGTAACATTTTGATGGAAAAAGTAACATTTCGGATAATTTTAAATAAAATTGACTTATAATTTATTGCTTTATTATTATTATTGCTTAAAAAGCTCACGAATCGAAATGAATGTTTCTCTTGAATTTCTAAAATACTTCTGAAACTTCTTCGTTGACAGATATTGATAAGGGTCTACACAGACGGACTGCATTACAACTGCAACCCAACTGTAAATTGCAGTTCAAGTGCAGTTTGAATGCAGTTGACACGACTGCAATGCGACTACAATAGAACTGCAAACCAAACAGTTCTCACGACTGCACGCCGACAGCAACTGAACTGCAATCTGACTGCGTGTTTGGTTTGCAGTTCTATTGCAGTCGCATTGCAATCGTGTCAACTGCATTCAAACTGCAATTTGCAGTTGGATTGCAGTTGAAATGCAGTCCGTCTGTGTAGACCCTAAAGGTTAAATTCGCCGCAGGTTTTTCTCTTTTTTATGTGAGGCTCTATCCAAATGTTTCTCCTTTTGGAATGTGCTACTGCAATCTGCATTTCACATTCTATATCAGAATCATCGTCTGAGAAGCTGTCTAACAAATCAAGAAGTAAGACAGTATCAGTTATTAGTTATCACTCATAGTCAATCACCCTGTATATAGAACTCTAACAAGGAATACGTGTGGCACCAACGCAGACTCGTAAGGAAATGAACATATTTTTAATATTATCGTATCTTAGCCGTGTGTGATAGCTTAAGATACTATAATATTTTATATTTGGGCATCTTAAGATAAAATATTATATTATCTTCACCGTATGTGATGCGCTTCAAACTATCTGTGTACAACATTTCATTACAATCGGTTCAATAGTTTTGGCGTGAAAGCGAGACAGACAAACGGACAGATATAATTTCGCATTTATAATATTAGTATAGATCACATTTGCCTTTGTTAAGTTAAAGTTTAAACAATTGCAGTAATAAGCTGGAGGATGTCAGACTACACTTAAGTGTCTAATAATTTACAATTGTTATCCTGGCTATTAGATTCAACATTTAGCAAGAACATACTTTTATACAAGCTACTTACTTAGGTACTTACATAATATTATTATAGTCATCAGTAGGTATATACCTAAATACTAATATTTTAATTAGTCAAAGGTAATGGGATCATAGATAATATCAATTATTAAGAATACAATATGTCAAGTCGCAATTAGGTATAATAGAAGTCATCATTAGAATATAAGGAAACTAGTAAAATACACATTCAGTTTAGTTGTCAAGTAAAATTTGAATATTAAGGGCCTGTTTCACCGCTTCCCGATAAGGCTATCCACAACTTAATTTGACAGATGGAGTATGGAAAATCTGTCAAACCTTATCAGGAACCGGTGAAACAGGCCATAAATAAAATATAATTATGATATGTCAGTCAATGATCACATAAATTCATTCAATGAATAAAAGCACTTCTCTGCCAACCAATTAAATAGTCTTTTCTTAAAAATTGATAATGGATATTATTTTAAGTCATTGGGTAATTTATTATAGATTTTGATTGACATATTATAGCAGCCCTTACTAGCTAAAGTTGTTTTTGAGTTAGGTAAAACTAACTGTTCGGTATACCTAGTGTTTCTATCTAGAAACTGAGACTTTTTTGTGTAATATACTGAAACGTGTTTTTTAACAAATATGCTTATCTCATATATGTATAAACAAGGTAGCGTAAGAATATTTAGCTTTTTGAAAAGGGGGCGGCATGATTCCATAAGATGAACTTCACATAAGGCTCGGATACATTTTTTCTGTCCAATAAATAGTCGTGCAATATCGACAGAGTTGCCCCATATAATTATGCCATGTCTAAGTGCCGACATGACAAACGCATGAGGCAGTGGCGGTTTTGTGTAGGGATCTAAGAAGATATACATAATATTGGTTAATTTTTTCGCAGGTTTTGTCGATATGTGCCTGCCATGACAAGTTATTGTCAATGGTTATTCCCAAAAATTTAACAGTTTTAGCCTCTTTCAATACTGAATTGTCATATTTTACGCACAGGTCCTTTCCTTTGCCCTTTTTACTATAAAATTGCATATATGTCGTTTTATTAATATTTACATTCAAATTATTGCTGTTCAACCATCCGATTACGTCATTTAATACACGATTTATTTCTAAATTATATGTCAGTTCATTTAAGAATTTTATAATAATAGAGATGTCATCAGCAAAGAGTGTGCAATTGTGAGTTATGAATTTCGGCAAGTCATTTATATAAATAACAAAGAGTAGGGGGCCCAGAATACTCCCTTGAGGAACTCCTTTCTTATTCTGCCTACTTTCCGAAGTGATATCTAATATTTCATTTTTATTGTTCATTTTAGTAACTTTCACTTGTTGACTACGATCTGAGAGATAACTTTTTAGCCATGCAAGAGCTAGACCTCTAATGCCATAATGTTCGCATTTTAATAAAAGTTTCTCATGATTTACATGGTCAAAAGCTTTAGACATGTCAAAGAATAAAGCCGTTACTGGTTTTGTCTTATCCATACTGTCTATAACTTCCTTTACCAATGTAAAGCTTGCCAGGGTTGTAGATTTTCCTTTTTGGAAACCATTCTGCTCTTTAACTATGATTTCATATCTGTCAAGAAAGGATGTTAGCCGTTTGTGCATAACTTTTTCGAACAACTTGGAAATGACAAGGATAAGCGTAATCGGTCTGTAATTATTTATTTCTTTTTTACATCCACTTTTAAATATAGGGATAGCAATAGATTTTTGTAGCTCATTCGGAAATATACTTTGTTCAAAGGATAAATTTATTAAATGAGCTAATATGGGTGCCAGTTCAGTTGCACATGATTTTAGCAGTCTTGTAGGAATTTTATCATATTCCGTTGAGTTAGAGTTTTTCAACGAGTTTATCATAGCAATTACCTCATTTTTATCAGTTGGGGTTAGAAAAATGCTATGTTTATTTTGGTTTATATTTTGTGATATTTCAAATTTATTTTTATCATCATTATTATTATTACTGTTTTGACTTTTATTTATTTTTGAATTTATAAAATTGTCATTAAAAATATTTGCAATCTTTACTGAATCTGTTATATGCTTATTATTAAAGTTTATTTCTTTTATTATTTTAGATTCAGCAATTTGTCTATTTCCTTTGATTATCTCCCAAGAAGCCTTACATTTGTTATTTGAGTTTGTTATGTATCTATTGTTATTATTTTTCTGAGCCATTACTATACACTTTCTTAAAACCTTTGAATAGTCTCTAAATTTTTTTTCTATACTTTTATTTTTATAATATTTAAGTCGAAGTTTCCTCTTAGTATTGCAAGATATTTTTAAACCTTTGGTTAGCCATTTTAATTTAGAGTCTGTTTTTTTTTTATTTTACATTTTATTGTAGGAAAGCATAGATCAAATAACATGACCATTGTGTCACGTAATTCAATAAAGGCATTATCTATGTTTGGAAGAACATAAACAGACGACCATGTAAAATGTTTTATATTATTCTTAAATTTATTTATATTCTCATTACTAAAGTCTTTCTTAAATATAAAGTAGGTGGTTGTCTTGTTTTTGTTTTTAAGGGTATTTTTAAAAAACTGCGCGGTTTCGTGGTCTGATAGGCCTAGCGGCTGTACATCTCCCCTATCATAATTAATATTGCTTAAGCATAGGTCCATACAAGATTTTTGTCTTGTAGGCTCATTGATATGATTAATAAACTTATAATTTTCTAGTAGATTAATAAACTCCTTTTTGTTTTTTGTGTCTTTTAGAATGTCAATGTTAAGATCTCCTACTATAACTATGTTAAATGAGTCCCATGTTCGTAATTTGTATAGAAGTCTGTCGAAAGTACTAAGGAACTGTTTAATATCAGAGTTCGGTGTTCGATAGATGCAGATTTCGATGAGTTCATATTCTGGTATTTTTAAACCGCAGCATTCAAATGTTTTTTCAGTGCTTATGTCATCCACCGCGTCGAATTTAATACCTTCTAGGTTATTTCTCATTAGAATACAAACACCTCCGCGTTTTTGGCGTAACCGAGAAAAGACAGATACTGTTCGGTATCCGTTTATGTCTATATTTGGGATATCTTCGGCACAAACGAAATTGATACTCATACTACCTCTAATAACTGAAATTTAGTGGAACTCTACAATATAATATTATATTTACATGTATCGCAATTCTCTATTTTTGCTACGAAAAACTTGAACATACTACATGTTGATTATATAATATTTAATTCATACTTAATCTAAATCCGTCCCTGTACGGCTCCTTATAAAATGTATCTTAATTGGTCCGTTTAATAAAACTGCGGGCAGACCGCCGACTGCCGTCAACCGCCACCGCACAGATGTTATCGATTGATTGATGCTGTGTGTAGACTGTGTGTGTGCTGTGTTACATGTCGCATGAGGAATGCATGGACTGTGTTGATATTTGATAATGTTATTTTGAAGAAAAATTGTTTAGTGAATCCTTTACACACGCGAAGATCTTACAAGTTACAGTATGCGGTGTGTGGTCCCAAAATATCTGATAATTCCTATGTGTTTGTCTTTTATTTCGTAGACGTTCCTGCCTCAGCCTGCGTTACTATTTCGCGGATACCGTACGTACATAATATAAAGCAGTTTAAGTCGTCGTGTTGCACCGCGCAGGACAATCGGTCCAACAGTTTGCAAAATTAGAGCGTTGAAACAAAGAGACTCCGACTGATATACCTATTCTCTCATAGCGCTTAATTTTAACGCTAGTTTATATATAGTTAATTTTAGCGCTTAGTTTTAAGTTCGTATTTTGAAATTTTACAATCATTAGCTACCATCGTGCACAAGCGTCACTTAACAAATGATCCGCAGTGGCATGTGACGTCAAGTTATCATAACAATCGTTGTAGCCGTCACTTTGTTAAATGACCGGTCAGTTAGTGAAATGGTTATCATCGCATGTCAATCTGTGCGTTCTTCCGACTACCGTTACATGTGTCAATCTTAAAAGGTCTGACGGCTGATTAAATAATTGATAATTCATACACTGTCCACGATTTCTTTTATTATAAGGTTCTTCTACACGTTGGGGTATTATGGATAACCAAGATTGTCATCATGGCTGCTAGCTGTTTGGTCCATTGAACATAATGGCCGGTTCACATTATTCCAATCCAGAAATCCAATTTAGCGCTGGGTTGCTTTAAAATAATGTGCACTGAATTGCATTCCAATTTCCAGCATATTTCCAATTATATTATATAAATATTCCACGTTATCCCAACAGTAATCCGGCGCTGTATTGGATTACTGGATTGGAATAATGTAGATCGGCTACAATTTTTAAACAAGCGATTAGGCATAGCTAATATATACGGTTTCGAACTATCATGAACAAATACCAATATAACATGTAGAATGCCATAATAATATAATGATATATTTTATTTTTTTATTTATTTATTTATTTATTTATTTGACTCAGGCATCTTGGCCCATATTATAAATACCTTATAGACTAACATACATAAAATTATACTAAAAACTAACACTAACACTAAAACACTAAACACGTATTGTCTGCGACGTGGGACGCGACGTGTTCGGAAGTCGTCCTCGGAACCTCCTGTAGACGACTCCAATCGGCCAGAACTCCTCCTTCTCGAAGGTCGGTAGATGGTGCGTCGGGACTCTCACCACAAAGGAGTTAAAATTCACTTTGTGGCGGCACTCCAAACGCTCGACCCTCAAGACGAAGTGGGTCTTGCTCCTGATGTAGTCCACGACCTGCTCGACCGTCGTGGACCAGTGCAGCCTGGATACGTACAGCGGCGTTGCGGGAGTCTCACGCCGCGACAGCTGCTCGGGTCCTTCGGGTGCGGTGCCGCGATGGTTGCGGACGACGGTTTTCTTCTTCTTCCTCTCCACTCTTATAAACCCGTCATCATCGCACTTTCGGTCCTTTTCGGAGGGAGGACACTCCTTTGCAGGGGCCTCCTTTGTCCCTTTGTTTTTGGAACGCGGGGGAGGAGGCGGGGGGCAAGCGGCGACACTTGCGTAATTCGGCCGCAGCTCCGTTTCAGGCGTGGAGCGGGCGGCGGGGGCAGCGGCGGCGGCGGCGATGACGTGCATATAGCATGCACAATCTACGTGCATGGTGCATCACGCGCAATCATAGACGCATAATATCTCTTCATGCTTGTCATCGCTTGTCCATCATGTGGACGACGTGTACAGGTGGCATTACATAGTAATTAATTCAAGTACAAATACTCAAAATAGTTAGACATAATAAATCGTACCTACTTAAATCGAAGTTTAGTTCAAAGCACATTAAGATTTTGTAAATCAAAGTTTAAACACATTTAGCTTCTTATGCCATATTTTATTAAGATAATATCATAATTTCTATTTTATCACTCATTCTAGAATTCCAAGTCGAAATGGTTCATTAAAAACAGTTCTCTATATCATAGATATATGTACGTCATTTATATAAGGCTCCTCATTTTATACATAGGTATTATGTTCCCATCTCAGACCAAAATACATAATATTATATTATGAGGTTCCATTTGAAAACTTAAATCGCCGTGTCTAATGGTAGTAATTTAATCCGTCTATTTTTAAATTTGCTCAAGTTAAGTCAATGCTAAACTGAAGAAATCTCAATAATAAATTATTTTCAAGGGTGTAGGAAGTCTTTAATAATATTATATTTATATTATGTCTTAGGGCCTGTTTCCCCACTTCCTGATAAGTGCCGAATAGGCTAACCCACCACTTAACTTGACAGTTGATGTATGGAGAATCTGTCAAAAAAGCTGTGAATAGCCTATTCGGGTGTCTGGTGAAAGCGGCCCTTATATCGGACATTATTCATAGTTATCAATGCAATTCTTATGAGTATTATACCTATGTCTATTTTTTACCTTTCCTAACGAACGAAATCAAACCTCAAGTTCTTTCAACTTTGATTTCCGCAAAATTAACTTCTGTACCTTTTCTTTTCACATGAAAAAGCCCTTGTCCAAAATGCTAGCTATCTACATAAACTAGTGATTAGATATAGTGATTGATTGTATAATATAGTAGAGACTGTAGAGTATACAATATACATAATGACGACTCCAAAAGATCTCCAAACTCGATGTAAGATCTCATTATATCGGGGCAAGCTCAGTGAGGCTCAAGTTGTTAATGACTGCCGAAACGACAGGCGAACTGCATAAAAACTATATCGAAGCGACAAGCGCGTTGCGACAGGGGGACTGCTTGTTTTCTTGCTTGATTATTTTAGATCCGTAGGTGGTTGTCTATTCCACTAAACCGAAGTTGATGAAAATGTGGTTTGGAGATATTTTGAATCCCTGGAAATCTAGGAATTTCGGCGTGTCGCGCTTGTAACCTCTTCTTCTGTCCGTCATCTCTTTACGCATAAACCGCTGGAATAATTTAAATAGTATTTGGTGTAAAGTCTTAAAGCTTTTAAACGATTACTTAATCCATAGTCGATTCGATAAGCTTAGATTATTTTGCTAACAATAATAACAATAACTCTCACACCGGTTTCGGTGACAGTGGCCGATTTCATTGAAACCAAGGCCAGTTACGCAGGAGTAATTTTATAGTGCCCAAGTGTGTGCGCAGTACACAAGAGCACTCTATTCCTTTTACTCTCATAACCCAGCGGGACGGAAGACCGACACGACTGGCGAGAGATAAGGCACAGGACCGATTATTTACATGCCCATCCGACGCATGGATCATCTTACTTGTGTGTGTTGTAATCAGGTGATCAGCCTGCATTGTCCTAGCCAAACTTGGAAATTCATGTTTCCAACGCGGGGATCGAACCCACGACCTCCAAGTCAAGAGCTGAGCTTTGAACCACTGGACCACGGAGGCGTTAATATAATAATATGTCAAGGACCCATTTTTTTACTATCAATGTTGATGGTACCTACACGACGGAACCCCAAAAACAAGATGGCCGATAAGTTAGAATAGTAGCGTCTTGTCAAGCAGATGTACGCGTTATCAGTTCAATCAGATGTACCAGAGACAGCGGTCAAACATGTTAATGTAAATAACAACCTCCTTTTTTAAGCCGGTAAAACACAGAGGCAGCAATCGTTAATGATCTTTGTTTCTGATCACTTAACTATTACAGCAATTCAGGTAATGTTTTGATTAAGTTTAATAAAAGCAGAATAAGCAGACTACACTCTGGGATGGTAAGAGACTGTTTAAAGTCATAGTTTCTATGGTCACCTAAAATCATACAGCATAGTAAATTAGCCATTTACTGAAAATAAAACAAACAGAGACTTGTATAACGTGCATTGTGTATTTACTTCTAAAGTTATCTTAAATGTTATTAATTTGTGCATGCGATTTGGGCGGTCTAGAAGATTCAAAGACCATCAGCTGTGTATGATGTGTGTCTTAAAGCTTTTAACTAATAGATAGTTAAAATTCCCATGCATTAAAACAAGTGTTCAGAGTACTTCAGATACAAGATAAGGGTTAGAGCAGGGGTGGGCTGTTGACTCCGGCGCCGGCCAATCAGCGGTCAGCGCTGCGCCAGGTGCGCCCGCGCAGCAAAAACACTGACCTCTGTAGTTTGTGGTGTAACATTTATAATACTGGTTAACTGTAAAGGGGTTATTGGCTGGTTGAAAAAAGATATGTAATTGATTTGGTTGCAAAGGGGAATAGGTAATTAATGGAGTTGTGTTTCCCTCAAAGATTTTTTTATTATTTTGGCAACTTGGATAGACATAATACCTATTCAATTTGATTTACAAGATAAGAATTATAGATTTTGACTTCGCAAGCGCGGGTTATGTCAATTCCTTTGCAAGTTGAGAATTTAAAGTACTTATTAACCTGTAAGAAATACCAGGGTGCTTACTTTTCACCTTGCTATAGCCGTAAGGCGCAATGGTGTATGTCACTACTTTTGGATAGTACCATAAGTACCTACTAATTTTTTTCTGCGCTCAAATGAAAGAACGCTAATTTGGTTTTAAACTTAATTGCGATGTCTCATGTCACATACGTTTTAAGCCTCGGCTGCCTTTAAAAAGGTCTTAATTATATCCAGACTAGTCTTTTCTAGCGAGCCTAGAAGGCTTATTAGCGAAATTACTAGTTTACTAGGCTGTGGATAAGTTTTTGCTGGATTATAATTAGGCCGTCCGCCTGCGGAGCGGAGCAAAAAACACATAAAACCTTTCGCTTACTCCCGGTTTTTAAATCACTCGGCACTGTAATAAAACCGCCAATAAAGGCAAAATTGAATTTGTACCCGTCAATATTTAATGAAGTATGAGAAGCCAGTTTTGGCTGCTCATCATCATCAGCGGTCAATAGTCATTAGTCATAATACCTATTAGACAAAATTTTATATTAGGTACTAGCTGTTGCCCGCGACTTCGTCCGCGTGGACTTCAGTTTATAGCGCGCGGTGTCAACAAAATTGGTGTCAAAAGCTTTTTAAAACTCTTGTCTCTGGAACCCCTCAAATCAAAATACGCAAAACAGGTGTACTCCGCACATAATATTTAAGTTTTTTAAATTTAACTTTTTTATACCAAATTTATACATTAAAGTTTAAACACATTAGCTTTACCCATAAACTATTTACTATTTATCATTGGTAAACTGTTGTTTGTGAATTCTGATATCTATGTTGGCAGGTGAGTTATATTTTAATGACGTGTATAACAATCGAAAGAATAAAAAAAAAATCAACATGGTACCACCTCTTATAGAAATACGCATGAGCAAGCGATAGCGAATAGATAATCTTGGAGCCTTCTGTTATGAGTTTTTGGAACTAACTTAATTTGAACAAATTTACGCATAATCACCCCCTTACAACCCCTTTTTTCAGTTTATCCTTCAGGCCCCGCGCGAGCACCGATGACAGCGAGAACAAAAGAATACAATGGGAATAACTAGAACCTCCGATCGAAGGATTAAAAGGTAGCCTATATCCTTTCTCAAGATTTAGACTATCTGTGTACAAAATTTCATTACAATGGGTTCAGTAGTTTTGGCACGAAAGCGAGACAGACAGACATAGACAGAGATACTTTCGCATTTATAATATTAGTAAAGATAAAGTAGTTGTAGTTTACATAATATGAAACAGAGTTATTATAGAGTGAAGTACTGAAGTATGAGTTCACTTTATCAGACACATAATGTCGAGCAAAACGTTATGATATTAATATTTTATAGAATAAATATGCAATGAATGTAGATGTACTTCTTAAAGACTTTGAGGTAATTTCTTCTTAGATACTTTCCCAATCCCTCTTCTCGCAACACTTCTCCTGTATTTCCGGTAAAAATAAATAGAGTTATTAAAAAAAATTGGTTACCCAACGTTATCATATAGTAGCTAGTAATTTTCTTGACCGTAGAAAAATATAATGATAATAATAACATGACTGTAGACATTGATACAGTAATGTGGTCATTACAACTGATACAGCGGAACGGAACTCGATTCCTATTCGAGCTTTGGGTGTAATTGACAGCCGAAATTAACTGCCGTTTCATCATCATCATCAACTGACATGTCACATGGTTAAAGGAATAGCGAATCGTCAAAAAATAGACTAATACTATAGATATATCACTATTTAACGTGACTTTACATCTCTCCTTTCTCTCACTTTTTTTACATAGGGAAATGCTTTACGCATGGATTCCTGCGTAGTCTACCCACTAAAACGCCATGGTGCTCCACTCATGCGGGTACGATGGAACCTACCGCAACTTTACATCTCGCCCTACAGAATGTAACTCTTTCCGTTGGTCCTGAGCAGAAGCCGGTCGAGTCGGTCCTCCAACTTCTCTGAGAACAAAGTATTGCACACATACTAGGGCCATTAAAATTGGCTCGTGGCTCGTGCACAGTGCATAACTTGATTTATACAAATTAGAGATGTGCCGACTAGTCGCCGACTAGTCGGTAAAGCCGACTAGTCGGCGACTATAAAAGTGGCCTTTTATAGTCGGCGACTAGTCGGCGAATAGTCGGCAAAAAGCGCCGACTAATCGGCTTTTTACTTTTTTGCTGTTATTGAAATTACATTAACAGAAAAACCTTGATCATTATATTTTATAAAGTGTTTATATCACACTCAATCAGCATAAACACATTTTAAAATTAAGAAGTGTTTCTGGTATTACTTGCTAGTAGAGAAATTATTTTTGTAAATATAATTTTAACAACAAAATAAGTATGTACACAGTACAAGGTGTAACAAAACTAAGTGATAATAATTTAGGGTGTGTATGTGTTCCTTGCAGAGAGTAATTCACTGTGAAAGTAGCAGCGCTAAAAGACCAACATTTTTTCTCTTTTGTATGGGGAAACTCGTGACGCTGGGGCGCTTTCCCATACAAAAGGGAAAAAAATGGTATTTCAGCACTGCTTCTTTCACAGTGAACTCCTTACAAGGAAAACGTAGACACCCTAAAGTATTATCACTTATTTTTGTTACATGCATTATTAAATCGAGATTTCCTGTAAGTAGGTACATAAATTTTTAATGAAAACCACCAACTGTGTCATAGTTCAAACAAAATAAAGTATACATACTCGAATTAAACCCGTTTGTAGACGGCGCGTGCGACTTACCCGCGCGTTACGGAAACTTCTGAAACCATGATCGGCTTGCCGACTAGTTGGCCGGTTAGTCGGCTTCTTTGCAGCCGACTAGTGGGCTAGTCGGCTAGTCGGCCAAAGTCATGATCGGCACATCTATAATACAAATCCATAAGCCACCATTACAAAATTCTGTGCGTTCTATTACATTATGCACATATCTTTATATTAAGGCCATTTCCTCTTCCAGAAAATAGCTCAACTGAATGTTGGGGTTTGGAGAAACCTAAAGATTTTCCTCACAAGATGCCTAAACAACACCCTCTCCCTAATTCTCCTTATTTTAACAATTTACAATTTTGTACAATTCCACCTTATCAAACAACATTAATGCGCATTATGACTTTGTGTGCCGAAGATAAGACCTCAGCTTTCCACAACTTTGTGTCTTATTCCAGGGCAAATGAGTTCATTATAGCCTACACGTAGCAAGCAGGTAAATTTTTGGGTAAAGTACACCCCTCAGCATTTAAAACGCCGCAGAGTAAACTTGGGCTTCACACCTTGCATTTAACTTCGCGATAAAAGTCCTTCAAACGCGCTGAACTAAAATAAATGGTGTAGACTGTAGAGAGTTTGTTGAGGTGTACCCGGGAAGTCTTGTGATTGTTTTCACTTTGTTCGACACGCTGGCGATTTGTCTTTCGCAATATTTGAAAAATGTTTTAACAAAAATTAGTTTACAGACAGATAGTGGCCAGCCTTTGCTTGTCAAGTAAATGTATTCTTGATCGGCTAGGTATGACACAGGCCACAGCACGACTAAATTATATAGCTCAGTCATCTGCTTATTTAATATTTATTGACTTCTCTGATAATGCAAGATAGACACCTTCAAGTCTTATGAAAACGATATCAACCCTATCAACCTCAAGACCATTTTCACAATCGCATGTTAAGTGACGACTGACGTCGATTGACGAATAGCTTTTTCTTAATCACTGCTTACTCCATAGTCCATACTATTATTCTTTTTCTGTAGTTCACAGAATCAAAACTTGTGGATATTCTATTCGATACCCATATGCGATTGTAAAACATACGCTCAAGCTCTTGCCTCCCTTGCATCATGCACAATCTGCGGTTGTACTATCAGAGAAGTTGATTCCTATGCAGATGGGGGACCTACGTAGTTTGGTCGCGTTACGTCAAACCCAGCCGACAAATCACAATTAACATTGAATTGATTTGGTCGACCAAATGACGTTAGTCTGTCAACTGCATAGGAATCAATTTCCTCGATGGTACCTTACACCCACTACGTAATCTACTGTTCATTTTTGCTACTTGTCGTCATTATGCATCGAGTTCGCATAGACAAGACAAGAAATGCACTCACCATTAATTCCCACGGCTGGGAAATGTGCTGCATGTAAACAAGTCCCCCTGAACAATGACAGGAAGAGTCCATCGGTCACGCTGGCTGGGCACGCTCATTGCTTTCTTAATAAATTCATAATGCCAAGCTATTGCGGTGTTTTGCTTTAAATTGCTGGATAAAAGCCTGTGACTGAGCTTCTAATACAGAAATACAGTAGAGTAACTCAGCTATGTCCTTAAAATGCCAGAGACAAGTTTTACGTAAAACGCGTTGTTTTGCTAGGTACTTCAAGTTATTACTTGAAGTACCTAGCAAAACAACGCGTTTAACAATATTATATTTAATATTGTTCTTACACTAACGTGGCCATTTTTTTGTCAAAACGGCAAATCTAGGTATGAAGCGGAACAACTATTATATAAGCGATTCTATGTACTGATTACTGAATAGTGCAATTTGCTTTTAATATTAATAAAATTAACACGACATGTTTGCGTGCTTTACTTAGAAAATTTAGTGAACTTGACAAACGATACTTAATGCTATTTCCAAAGGACTGACTGACTACATTTGACGAAATCAAAATTAGCAAAGATCATTTATAAATGTCGCGTACGGACGTGGACGTACTGTCCACCAGGGTTGGCAACTTTCGCACTTTGATCTACAATACGGTAAGCAACTGATTTTATATGTACCGGACTATATTCGTATACAGAGTACCCTACGCAGTGGCAAAATATTAAATTGTAACAAAAATCGGACACTAGCAACTCCACTTCCACTATCCTGGATCTAACCAAGACCGGCCCGTCTACCTGGGGCAACGCGGCTTCCATGTTGTCAGCTCTTTTTCTTGAAAGAGGAAATGTCCGCATCCTAGGGGTATATGGGACTCCCCAGGCACGTTATCTGTTTACTAAAACCTCACACTCCGCTTAGTGCAAAAAAAAACAAAAAACCCACCGTAAAACATGTTGCCAACCCTAGCCCTTTAATATACCCCGCCCCGAGCAACAATATCGGCCCACGTGCTACGTGACACACTACTGAATTGAAACTTATTCGATAGAGGACTGAATAAATAAAAGCACTAAAAGATTTCGGTCTGCCTACAAATCTCAGTGGATAAATAAGGACAATAAAAACTACAGTGGAAAATGGACTAGCGCTCACGTAACGCTTAGTCTTAACACAGACTTATGCTATACAAAATTTAATATTTTTAAGATGTGCACAGACCTTATTTTAATAATCTACAGTCTGCACACAATCGCAATAAAATCAATTCAGCTGCTTGCGTAACAAACAACTTACGGACGTAATAATCTCAATTGTTAGATAGTGAAAATATGTTCATTACAATCGAATAATCTAGATAAGAAAGACTAATCACTATAACTTTCTATGTAGTGTGCTGTGTATACACAATGTAGTGAATGTATACACGGTGTATACTGTATATGTATACTATACACGGACAATGGACGACATGCTTTCACATTGTATGCATTAGCTTTAATAACTCGCGTGAACGTCTACAGCTGGTCAGAAGTGGCAAACTTTTTAAAAACGAAATGAAATTTTGGTTTCGCTAAAATGCCGATTTAATTTTGTTGAAAAAATCAATGATGATGTTATTTTATTTTTGGTGTCAAGCCTAAAACGAATTTAATAATACACAAATATACAAAATCCGACAGTCGATCTAGATTCAAGGCTAAGCTAAGCATGACAAAATGTAAACTGTAAGTATAAACGATATGTATAATTATTATTGTATACCTTACCTTAACAATATACCTATCACCTGAGTCAGTCGGAATAGAGAAATTCTGGTTGGGACTTGGGACAGCTGATGTTTTCTCAACAACTATTTACCACTACTTCATACTCTGAATCAGCAGGAGTAAGAGATAGAAGATTTCAAATCTAAAATTTAAAAAATTGTTTTAGGCAAATTAAAAAAAATATTGAAAAATAAAACGAAGCCAAGGTTTCTCAACCCTGCTATGATAAGTTGGCCAGATAAGCAATACGTTAGTGTATCAATAATACTATAATCGCCCCTGGCTAATGAAACCTTTGTTTGTCTGACTAATGTGGGACAGATAAACCTCAAAACCAATACAATGAAACACTAAGTTACCAGTACCCTTATCCATTATTAACTTGTGGTTTTTGAGATATCCCTTGGAAATAAAGACAAAGTTCATTGTTTATTTAGTACTAGATGATGTTCGTAACTGGTGCCAAAATTAGTTTATCGGACGGGAACCGTACACTTATCCATGGAAGTATCCTACAATATGTCCTTTCTCGATACCTAAGGTTTATTAGCATGCTTACCAAATTTCAGAAAACCCGTGGGTGTGAAGAGGTGTCAGACATACAGAAAGACAGACATACAGACTTAGCTGTGAGGACAGAACGGGTAATAAATGTAATAATTTATAATAATTAAGAGTCCGTATACGAAATTTTGCCGATTTCGCTCATTTAACAGACGTGATTTAACAGTTAAAATACAGTATTTCTATAAGTTTTAATGCACAACATGTAAGATCATTTCAATTTTAATCTAATGTTGGAGCTAGATTTTTTATTTTTTTTAAGTATCTTTAAATAATCTAACTCAAACCCGTGACAGTTTTGTGATTTTTGCTGTAAAAGGTTTAGAATATCACCTTTTTATGGATTGTATTGACGTCTTAACGGTATGAAAAAAATACAATGTACTGTTGAGAAAGTCGTCTATACAATGTTGGAATTACTTTTTACCACTTTCATATAAAAAAACCCTTTAAAAAACAGAATACCTATAACTGCCCGCTAACTTGGCGATCGTCCTTTTTCACCTGGCATATGAAAGACGGGCGTGAGTGTGAAGAGAGCAGTAGAAAAGAGAGTACGGGCTCTTAACATATATTTTTATGTGGATAAATTATTTGGATATATTGCCTAAACTAGAGACTTAAGACAATTAATTACGAACATTTGCTAGATATAACTGAACATTAACTTTAACCATCGTCAGCTAAAGTTTGGCCCACTACACATTCCCACCACTGTATCTCCTGTGTCAGCTAAAGTCTGCCGTATTATCTCATAGAATATCCCTACTTACTAGTTACTACACAGAATTAGATATTGTAATAATATAACTGGCTAAAAGTCGAGCTTTGTGAGGGCTCGCGTCACCACACCTTGACGGACTGATGATAACAAAAGATACGCTTATATAAAATTACTAAGTTAAGGCACAAATAAATAGGCGTGATAGTTTTTCCGTAAATAGTACCACAAAAGGGCTTGTAACTTATAGGGCTCGCTTCGCTCGGCGCTCGCCTACGACGTCAATAACATAATAATAATGATGATGATTACCTGTCCTTCGAGGAGAATCTGTCTTTGGCGCCATTTTCGCTGTAATTGCAGCGTATTTGTATAACTATTAACTGCAACTCGTTTGCAGCAGGCACGGGCGTATATATAGCTCTGATAAGGGGGGGGTCCCTAATGTAAAAAAGCGGCCAAGTGCGAGTTGGCTCCGCCCATGAAGGGTTCCGCAGCAGCAAATAGGTAATGTGTTTAGGAAAACAAAAGTATTTTTAGGGTTTCGTACCCAAAGGGTAAAAACGGAACCCTATTACTAAGACTTAGATGTCTGTCCGCCTGTCTCCAAGCTGTATCTCAAGAACAGCGGTTCTTGAGATACAGCTAGTTAGCTAGACATCTAAAATTTTCACAGATTGTGTATTTCTGTTGCCGCTATAACGACAAATACTAAAAACATAACAAAATGAATATTTAAGGGAGGCTTCAATAATGGCAACAGGTAGGCACTTCAAAATTTCACAAAATCCTCAATTTTATATGTACTTTAATCTATACTAATATTATAATTGGGACGAGTTTGTTTGTTTGTTTGAACGCGCTAATCTCAGAAACTACTGGTCCGATTTGAAAAATTCTATCAGTGTTAGATAGCCCATTTATCGAGGAAGGCTATAGGGCATAGGCTATATAACATCACGCTGTGACTTTTAAGAGCGAAAAAACAGAGGAAAATGTGGAAAAAACGGGGGAAATTATTTGAAAAGGCTTATTTGAACGCGCTAATCTCAGGAACTACTCTTCCGATTTGAAAAATTCTTACATTGTTAGATAGCCCATTTATCAAGGAAGACTATAAGCTATATTTTATCACGGTAAGACTAGTAGCAGCGAAGAAATAGAGGAAAATGTGGAAAAAATGATGGGAAAATTATTTGAAAGGCTTATTTGAACGCGTTAATTTCAGAAATTACTGGTCCGATTTGAAAAATTATTTCAGTGTTAGATAGCCCATTTATCGAGGAAGGTTATAGGCTATATTTTATCACGCTAAAACTAATAGGAGCGAAGAAATATAAGAAAATGTGTAAATAACGGGGGTAATGATTTAAAATCACTTTCTTTTATCTCACAAACTACTGGAGCAATTTTTCTGCTATTAGGCACAGATAAGAAGTAGACCACGTGAAGGATCATAGGCTATTTTTTGTGGATTAATTTATATGTGAAATATCTAATTTACGCAGGCGAAGCCGCACGGAATGTCTAGTCTATACTTAATATTATAATATTATAAAGCGGAAGAATTTGTTTGTTTGTTTGAACGCGCTAATCTCAGGTCCAATTTAAGAAATTCTTTCAGTGTTAGATAGCCCATTTATCGAGGAAGGTTAGAGGCTATATTTTATCACGTTAAAACTAAAAGTAGCGAAGATATAGAGGAAAGTGTGGAAAAAAACGGGAGAAATTATTTGGAAGGGCTTATTTGAACGCGCTAATCTCAGGAACTACTTGTCCGATTTAAAAAATTCTTTCAGTGTTAGATAGCCCAGTTATCGAGAAAGATTAGAGGCTATATTTTATAACGCTAAAACTAATAGTAGCGAAGATATAGAGGAAAGTGTGGAAAAAAACGGGAGAAATTATTTGGAAGGGCTTTTTGAACGCGCTAATCTCAGGAACTACAGGTCCGATTTAAAAAATTCTTTCAGTGTTAAATAGCCCATTTATCGAAGAAGGTTAGAGGCTATATTTTATCACGCTAAAACTAATAAGAGCGAAGATATAGAGGAAAGTGTGGAAAAAAACGGGAGAAATTATTTGGAAGGGCTTATTTGAACGCGCTAATCTCAGGAACTATTGGTCTGATTTGAAAAATTCTTTTATTGTTAAAGGCTATTTTTTATCACGCTAAGACTAATAGAAGAGAAGAAATAGAGGAAAATGTGAAAAAAACGGGGGAAATTGTTTGAAAGGTCTAATTTGAACGCGCGAATCTCAGAAACTGCTGGTCCGATTTGAAAAATTATTTCAGTGTTACATAGCCCATTTATCGAGAAAGGCTATAAGCAATATTTTATCACTCTTAGACTAATAGGAGAGAAGGAATAGAGGAAAATGTGTAAAAAATGGGGGAAATTATTTGAAAAGACTTATCTCACGACTACTGGCGCAATATTTATGTTATTTGCCACAGATAAGAAGTAGACTACGTGTAGGATCACAGGCTATTTTTTGTGGACTAATTTGTCTATGAAATATCTAATTTACGCGGGCGAAGCCGCGCGGAACGTCTAGTAATATTATATTGTCGATTGGACAAGTAAGATGGATAGTAATGGGGGGGGTCCGGACCCCCAGGACCCCCCCCTTATATACGCCCATGGCAGCAGGTGTCTGTCCCAGTATAGAAAATAATAACCTGTTTATTGAAATAACAGTTTAAAAAACATCTTGAATCGTGGGAAGCGTCTTAGCACTCGAAGTCTTGAACCAGATGTAACGAGATGTGTTTTAAAAATCGAACGTGCATCGACCACTTTTGAAAGAACTGTTTTTGTCGGCAGTCTCTCAAGTTGTAAGTAAAAATTGTTTAAAACGAAGAAGAGAAATAAATCATGTAGAAAAGTTAAAAATGGAATTATTTTATTACCTAAATGAATAACTTGAGAGGTGTCAACTGTCAAGGGACGATGGAACGAATTTCTATGAGAGATAGAGAGAGACAGACAGCCGCACGGCTTACAAGTTACAACTATAGCAAAAAGTGTCGTTATAACTTTTGGTCTCAATTTTTTCCGTCTAGCCCCCTTTCGCAACGCGCGATAAGGAACTTCGTTTCAAAAATGTTATACATAGTCATTATTACGCATGTAATTATATTTTATAATTACATGCCTAATAATGTGGTAACAATTTAAATTTCTCTAAAACAGCGAATTAAATATGCACACGCAAACATTATACTGTTATTTATGTCTCACTTTAATGTATAAATTTAAAAAATAAAACACGTAAATATATCAATTTTAACGAATTATTCATGTTGAACTACATTAGCAACAATAAATAAATGAAATCGTTTCCACGATCTTATTCTACTGAATCCTGTTCAGGTGATAATCATGACATCTGAAATGGCTTCGAAAAAACCCGTATCGCATGTTTCTTTGATGTTGCTTCGATAGTCCGAGCGACAAGCGTCAAGTTTACAAGGTAATATAGAATCATCTGTAGCTCTAACATCGATACCGACCACGGTAAAATTTTAGTATGGCGATTTTTGTTCCGCAAGTGACCGCTAGAGGCGCTGTAAAATTTGCCATACTAAAAATTTACGCAGTTGGTATCGAGTATCGATAAAAACTGTAGCTTTAAAACTTATGGTAGAGCTACTGCAATATCTTTACTCTTCAGTCTGTCAAGAAAGCGAGTAGACGTTGAAAGAAATTTTCCAAGCATTATCACGATCAAATGGTAGTTTTTGCGCCTTGTAAACTGCAATTTCACAGACAACGTTTATAATATACATTTTAAATATCAACGCTCTGACATATTTTATATTTGCAATACTGTACTACTACTACTCTTTTCTGACAAGCTGTAGGTACTTACATACATTATGAAGCAGTCAACCACAAAGCCACTATGACATAGGCACCAAGGCCATAATTTAAAAAGAAGAAGGAGCAAGCCTGCAATTATTGTAGATCGATGGAGGACTAAAAGTTGAGTGATTCTAAAATCTAAACTTGGCAGTTTTTTTGCCAAAATGTATGAACATCGCGATCAAAGAGCGATAGCATTAATGGGGATATTAGATACGCAAAGTTCGGAGCAGAGGGCGGAAAATAATTGACAGAAACGTTGTCAAGCATCGAAAAAAACTTTTTGATTACTGCATTTAATTATGCTGGTGCTGCCTCTAGCGTGAAAACTTTGCATTTATATATGTCATTAGATGTCTTGGGTTTGAATAAGTAACAGACAGACAGACACACATACTTCCCCATTTATTTAGTATTGATATCGAGCAATTGAAAATATTATATCATATTAATAAATAGCTCTATTCTTATTCTTGATAACCTCCGTTCTTGACGCTGGTCGCTTGGCCTATTGCTTTGACGTATTCTGATCGACTGGTTGGACTAGTTAGACGTTAGTGATAAATGACTGTGTTTAATTCTATTTTTGCAACACCAGTGTTCAAAGTATTCGATAAGAAATCTTCATGTTAAAGCCTAGATGAGATCCTAGCTGGGGCTGTCAAAAAGTTATGTTATGACCTTATTTTCCTGTTCTGAGGTTATGACTTATACTCGTATGTAGAAATTTTGACAAGTTCGTCTCTACTAGTCTAGTACTGAAGTCCAGCAGGCCTACTATCAACTTTTAAAAGACGACTCAAATTCAGAGCAGTTTAATTTGGGTTCCTAAACAAAATCGCTAACATTCGTACCATCACCTTCTTAAAACCGCGCCTCAATTGAAACGTTACGGAGCCGAAAAGAACGAATGAAGTCGTAAAAAAAAACACATTTGTCTCTGAACCGCAATCCCAAGGTTGAAGTGGGAAAGAGACAACGCTATACGAATAATGAATAGGCGGTTTCTCTTGATTCGAATGCCGCGTTCTAAAACTTTGTATCGTTTTCATAATACTGTATCCAGTTGGTATTATTTTATAAATTCTAGTTAAAAAGAGACACAAATTTTGTAATGATATAATTATTATGAAAAAACATATTTTATTAATAGTTCTTGTATCGGACACAAAATTTTATCAAGTTTTCGAACGTGTGTTGTGACAGTTCGTGACGTAAGCAGAGTTGCCAGGTTTTTGGTATTCTACCGAACGTTTCGGTATTTTTGTATTATAAGTTAATAATAATCATTTTATTTTTTATTAATAAAACTCTTTTTTAGGGTTCCATTCCATGGGTACGGACCCAAAGGGTAATTTTAGCCTAGACGTATCACCAAGACTTCGTTGTCTGTCCGTCTGTCTGTCTTCAAGCTGTATCTCAAGAACCACAATATAGCTAGACTTCTGAAATTTTCACAGATTGTGTATATCTGTTGCCGCTACAACAACAAATACTAAAAACAAAATAAAATTATTTTTTGTTTGTTCGGTATTCATTTGAAAATGACCTGGCAAGTGGCAACCCTGGACGTGAGCGTGGCGGCCACAGATGCCGAACACTACAGTGGCGGCGACTTCAAAATTTTGTAAACAAATTACCTATAGAATAGTGAGAATACAACAATAAGTTTATTAAAAGTTGTGGTTGTTTGTGTAAAAGATTGAAATAATAATGGCGTAAGTTATAGTTATTCATAAAATGCGAGTTCATGTGTTTAATACAATAAATAAGACAACGCATTTACAGTATAGGTAGTTCTTATCAAAACTTTTTCAATCCGCGACGGCACACCGACTGGGTCCCCTGTTTTCAAGTGGTTTAAACTTTTTGTAGAAGCGAAATCAATGCTATTTGATACCAATTTATGTTTTTACCTCGCGACACTGCTTTTCACTGCTTTTTTCTGACTTTAAACAAATAAAAATTAAAAACTAACAACAAAAGAATCAAAATCAGCATCAAATTTACTAACTTGTTTTGAATCGCAAGTTTTGACAGTTGAGCGATTTTGTTTAGGCTCGAACGTCAGATAAAGTAAGGTGATGGTACGAATTTACGTACGAAAAAGAGTGAATGATGTTGGAATGCGGCTCAGTTTAGGTGTCGACCTAAATTGGTTCGTAAAACGAAGTTGATGGTACGAAATATCGAATGCCATTCAGTTTAGGTCCTAAATTAAATCGTATTAAGCGTTGATAGTAAGCCTGCAGGGAAGGTTTATATTAAGAGAAAATTATTATGAAGTTCATTCAGTATAATATATGAATAATAAACTAGCTGTCCCGGCAAACGTTTCTTTGCCATGTTATATAAAGTATATAATATATTATTTTATTGAAGTAGTGACTATAAATAAGTATGTCAACCATGGCCAACGTCCATCGCTATCCCGTGACCCGCGTCGCATAAACAATGGTCGCTCTTTATAGATCAATAATTTGCAATAAAATAAAATTGCGACTATAATATTAAAGATCTAAGCTATCCTGTCTCTCAAGTTGGAAAAAAGCACACATTTAAAAAAACAAACATTAAAATCGGTTAAGTAGTTTAGGAATCCATCGCGGACAAACATCGTGACAGGAGATTTATATATGTTACGCTCAAAGATCGAAATCGCTCAGTGAGCGAAAAAATAGCTCACAACGCGTTGTGGTCACAGTCAAACAGCCACGACGCGAATTTCGCGTCGTGGCTCTAATGAAAACGCCCACGACGCGTTCTGGCAATCACAAAAAGACCACAACGCGAAATTCGAGTCGTGTCTGATATGCTATTCGTTTTTCTTGATTTGTTCTTTATTGATTAATCGTCCATAGGTATGGAAGATTATAATATTTGAATTACCACGCGTACTACAAAATATATTTTCTTTTACTAAATCACTGCATAACGTGTAAATTATCATTATTATTTATAAAATATCCAGTTCCATATAACTATCCGTACAGACAGACAGACAGAAAAAATATTAGTACGGATAGTACGGAACTATGAATATTTTATAATTAATAATAATTATAAACACGTTTTGCAGTGATTTAATAAAAGAAAAAATATTGTGTAGTACGCGTGGTAAT
This sequence comes from Polyommatus icarus, assembly GCA_937595015.1. Classification (NCBI taxonomy): domain Eukaryota; kingdom Metazoa; phylum Arthropoda; class Insecta; order Lepidoptera; family Lycaenidae; genus Polyommatus; species Polyommatus icarus. The sequence continues at coordinate 971,788 of OW569332.1, read as the reverse complement.
TCAAATTTGATCTTCCATACCTATGGACGATTAATCAATCAAGAACAAATCAAGAAAAACGAATAGCATATCAGCCATGACACGAATTTCGCGTTATGGTCTTTTTGTGATTGCCAGAACGCGTCGTGGCCGTTTTCATTAGAGCCACGACGCGAATTTCGCGTCTCGCGTTTCACTGTGACCACAACGCATTGTGAGCTATTTTTTCGCTCACTGAGCGATTTCGGTCTTTGAGCGTAACATATATATTAGATGTTTGATAAGCCAATACCTATTATGTTATAATATTATTAGGTTTCGTATTTATCGAAAAGAAGTTGTAAATACTTAATTGTAAAGTATCGAATATCGACAGTGGTCTGCATTGTTTACGGTAAGCACACAAAATATACAGCAAAAGTATTTGCTACAAACAGTCAAACAGTATTATATTGAGTAGCGTTCTTCGTAAAAGAAAACAGAACGAATCTTGTATGATAAGTTTCCCAACGTTGTTTGACGTTCAAAACAAAAGGCTAAAGTATAGGGGGGTATTCATAAATTTTATGAGACGTTTTTGACAAACTTTAATCCCCTTTTGTATCCCTTATGCTACCTCGCGTAATTTGTGGACAACCCCCGACAGTTACTATTACTTCTGTCATAATAATATTTTTTATTACATCCTTGTTACTTAATTATAATTACATTAGGTAAAATATGGGCGATAAAGTCACACAGGCTTATTAAATAATACCAGTCCATCAGACTGTGAATTGTGATATAAATGATAATACTTTTAAAGCTAATAATTATTACTTATTATTATTTCTAAGCAGAATCTTAGACTTTTTCTGCCTGGGAACCCCGCCACTTAAAATTGAAAATCGAATTGCTAATTAAAATTCCGTTTTCAACATAAACAGCGCGGTCTATAAGAATGGCATTTTAAAAATGGAATAGTCAGTTGTCAAAGTTGTTGGAACAGGGGAGCGAAAGGTATTCGTTAATTAAAATAATTGCTTGCCGATCTGTTATTTTATCGTGACATCAATGAATAATGAAACAATATTATTTGTTATTACATAATTATTATTAATAAATTAGCCCAAAAGTAGAGAATGCGCAATTATTTATTTATAGTAAGTAATAATAAAAAGATGTAAGGGAAGAGACCTAATGGCAGACACTTTAAGGAAACATGAAACATTTGAATGTTATAAAATATATATTTATGAATCTAAAGGATTGATAACTTCTTCCATGTCTTCAGTAACTTTTACAAAATAAAACTATTATAATTATTCTCTTGTCAGAGAATAAATCAATTAAAAAATATATTATTGGTCTTTTTGTAAACTTAGTCATAAGGACTAATAGATGACATCACAAAAAACAAACATCACTAATAGTAGACACTAATATGAACTAATAGTTGACATAGAACATTACATTACATTTTACATTTTTCATATTATTAGGTCTTTATTTGCCGTTTTTCAAAAGATTTCATTTACTTCATCATAGTAACTACATGCATCAGAAATATTATCCACGTTGTCTCCAGATTCTATCCATTCTTCTTCCATGCTGAGACTATCTTTCCTTTTATTTTTATTTTTCATATTTTTTTCCTAGCAAATTTATTTTCAGTCTTTAGTCTCCATGCTTCTCTTGCCTCTTCTATTTTCTTGTTTCTTTTCTCAGCTCTCCTTTTTCTTCTTCTTATTGCTAAAAACTAAAGCAATCGATTTTTAGACCAGCGGGCCGATTCTGTATCGTACATTTGTGAGTTAATAACTGAGTTAGTAACGAAACCGAGGAGTGAGTAACGGAAAGTGCCACTTTTTGTATTCACTTGCATACAAAAGTCAGACTTTCGGTTGCTCACTCCTCCGTTTCGTTAGTAACTCAGTGATTAACTCACAAATGTACGTTACAGAATCGGCCCGCAGTACAAGGTCTAATATTGGACACCATGTCCATTTTTCGGTACAGTAGTTCTAAGTTGTTGTTTGTTAATAGAATTATATTTTCAGAGAATAGTGATGATATTTACAGTAGGATAAACTACAAAATATCTTAGTATATGTATTGCAAAACTAAAAGATAAGATCCATGTCATCTATTAGGTTTTTTACATTTTCAAGAACTAATAGTAGACACCCTTTATATTGTTAGGGAAAATGGACAAAAAATCATAAATAAACATTAATTAGTGTTTACAACATGACCATTAATCCAATGAAATCAATAGAATTCACAAAAAATCAAATAAATGTATTCAAAACTTACATGCAAAATTTCGCCTACCTTAACCTATTTGCTAAGAAATTGCCGAGCACGTGTCGACGCGGTCACATTGTTTACGAAAACTGATCTCATTTTAAAATTTTGTTCCCGAAGGCGTCCCTAATATATTTTGTCACATCAACAGATAGCTTGAGAAGCTTATAAAATTTACAGTGTTGAGAAATAAGTAGAGTAATTCTTATTTTTATGGTATTTTTTTCGTAAATGTCATCTATTAGTTCAGTGTCTAGCATTATCTTATCATAATATTATTATTTTCACTCCATATACCTAGTTACCGAACCGGTGCCGGTGGTAGGCCTCATATTATGTACAGACGCGACGTTCTAAGTGTTATTATTGTATAGAGAGTGGAAACTTTAATTATTATTGTCAAGGGCGTCGCCAGGGGGGGGGGGGGGGCAAGGAGGGGCAGCTGCCCCGCCTAGAGATACTAAAAAAGTTGTCAAATATAATGCAACCAAAGTTGTCTTTGAGTTGATTTGCTTGAAGAAGCCTTGAACAATCATTCCCGTACGTCGAAACTCGAATGAATTCACCAATTCCACTCTGACAAAAGTATGAATTGTAGTAGGTAAAGTCAATCGGCTGGCGACGCCCTTAATTATTGTTATTGAATATGAGTATTGTGTACGTTTTATCGTAATTCGTATTTAAATGCAGACAAAAATAGTGATAAATGAAATGAAAATTTTTCTTTCAAGTAGGTTATCATTTATCAAAGATAATAATTTTATGAATATGTTACGCTCAAAGACCGAAAACACTCAGTGAGCGAAAAAATAGCCCACAACGCGTTGTGGTCACAGTGAAACAGCCACGACGCGAAATTCGCGTCGTGGCTCTAATAAAAACGGCCACAACGCGTTCTGGCAATCACAAAAAGGCCATAACGCGAAATTCGTGTCGTGGCTGATATGCTATTCGTTTTTCTTGATTTGTTCTCGATTGATTAATCGTCCATAGGTACCTACCTATGGACGATTAATCAATCGAGAACGTATTTAAATGTTAATATGCAGAGGTCAAGATTTCTGATCATTATTCTGTCATTTGACAAGCGATGTTTGCCGAATAGGCGCCGACAGCCTATTCGGCAATCATCGCGTGACTTCGGCAAACTTCGGAGTTCGGAAAACGGCGCCGGCAGCCATTACATGAACCGGCGCCGGCAGAGGAGGCACTCTCTAATGATAAACACGTTATGCAGTGATTTAGTATTAAGAAAAAATATTTTGTAGTACGCGTGAAATTCAAATATAATCTTACTGCTTACATACCTACCTATGGACGATTAATCAATCAAGAAAAATCAAGAAAAACGAATAGCATATCAGCCACGACAGGAATTTCGCGTCATGGTATTTTTGTGATTGCCAGAACGCGTCGTGGCTGTTTCACTGTGACCACAACGCGTTGTGGGCTATTTTTTCGCTCACTGAGCGTTTTCGGTCTTTGAGCGTAACAAATACACAATATTAGAGTAGATATTTGAAATTTTTTATGATCCTTAATTTTGACATACTTATTAAATCTTCGGTAGTATAGTGGTCAGTATCCCCGCCTGTCACGCGGGAGACCGGGGTTCGATTCCCCGCCGGAGAGAACCTTTTTTTATTTTTTAAAATTTAGATTAATAATTTTATTTATTGTTCTTTTCTTTACTTACTACTATTGAGGTCGCCCTCAGATAAATTTAAAGAATAACTCAACTTTAATGAAGAGTGTAAAAAAATTATGTAGTTTACACAATTAATAGTGATTACTGATTAGTGATTACTGATTACAGAACCCTAAAACGGAACCCTAACCAGCTGATTTTTTGTATATTGGTAGGTTAATAGTTATATGATTTAAGAGTAACCTTGTTCTACAAAAAAAAATCCATATTTAAGACCATCAAGTCAAAGTAAGTATGAAATCCTTTCTATCTCTGTTAGAGCCTACCACTTTCGAGATTTTTCGAAAATAAAAATGTTGTTCGTCTTATCAAAATGTAGGTAGCTACTCACAAAAAATTAGCTTGTTAGTAATCACAAAAAAAATATGTTCTAGGGCTCCCGTATTATAATAAAATATGTATTGTGAAAATTCAGAATATCCTCTCAATCATAAAAAATAAAGTTTAAAAAACTAAAACCCGGCTACTAATACGCACTCTAAAAAGTACGAAACAAGAAAACAGTTTATAGGGATATGGAAATGTTTAAAGGATAGCCGTGGTCGTATGTATGCCCAATTTTATTATCTAAGTACAATGAATCTGTTTTGCTATAATAGTAGGTGGCATACGAGCATACGACCACGGCTATCCTTTAAACATTTCCATATCCCTATAAACTGTTTTCTTGTTTCGTACTTTTTAGAGTGCGTTTTAGTAGTCGGGTTTTAGTTTTTTAAACTTTATTTTTATTTCAATTATTTTGGGGCTAAAATTCGCTCGATAAATTTCTTAACCTTCCCAACTCCTCAAAAGATCGACGACCATATTATTAAGGATATTTTACAATTTATTTGGTTCTAGCATGAGCAAATGAATAGTTATTTATTGTTTCACTAGCTGTTGTCCGCGACTTCGTCCGCGTTAGCATAGCATAATAATTAATAACGCTGATGGTTAATTTTCTCTTTTTTATGGTCCCTTACTCAAAGGGTAAAAACGGGACCAGATCCTGCCACGGGTGAAGGTACATGTACATACATATATAATTAATTGTTGTTACATGTTGTATTGAAGTGATATCATGAATTCATGCAATAATAAGGTGATTGCAAGCAAACCCATGGGAAATAGCTAATAAAATTTATATATTTGAAATTTGCTAACAAAGTTCTTTCATTTGATACCCCACATAACATAGTCAGGATTTTTTTTTGTTATACTATACTTTAAGTGCCCTATATGGCACTATAGTCAATTTTACGTAAAGTCATGTAGCCTATAACCAGCGGACAATCAAGACGCTTCCAATAACACCTCATTTGTCTAAAAAGGTCAACTAGTTTTAAAGTTACGAGGGAACAGACAAACATCCATACCCACATACATACATACATACAGGCTAAAATCATAACCCTCCTTTTTGCCTCGCCGTAGTCGGGTAAAAACTTATACTTACTGAAATCTTTCCGAGTGCACTGCCGTTTTTATGTAAATGTGGTTTTAACTATATTACGAGAAAAGTACGGACATATACAATATTAACCCATTCGCTGCGGCGGACGCCCATCGGCGTCTTTGGACGTCACATTCAGATGCGGCATACGCCCATCGGCGTCTTTTTTTAGTAGCTTATATTTTGGCTAAAACAAATTATAAAAGTTTATACGTGCAATATATGCTCAAATTTTGAAAATACAATAACGTAATGCACGCCGTTTCAATAAATTCAACTTTCTGCAAAATGGCCAATTCCTTTTTAGATGCGGAAGACGCCTAAAGGCGTTTTCCAGCTATTGACAACCTTTGGTTTTAATAAATTTTTCTTCAACTTTTCAGCCAACTGTAATACCATAAACATCTATAATAATATTATTATCTACATTCTAATTCAGATTGCTTCAAACAACGCGCGTGAAGCAGGTTTTATGTATGTGGTGCCCGGGCTTGTGTTGCCATGTTATTCAAATTACCCCAAAATCAATTAAATAAATATAATTATTTAATTGATTTTGGGGTAAGTACAGAGGCGGCGCAAGGCGTAGGCGACGTGGGTGGTTCAACTCTTCGGCTATTAACTGACCAAATAGGACATTCCGTTTATCTTCATGTTCAATATTTTGAGTTACAATTTTGCAATCTTCACATGAATGCTGACATGTTACATCTTTCTTAATTTCTTTAGTCGTAACATTATATGTTGTCTTACGTTGCGGTGACAATAAGGACTGAGACATATTATTAGGATCGTTCCAATCTCCAGTATCACCTAATATGTTGGGTGACCAAGGACGTTTTTAATCTGGAAAATTAAAAAATAAGATGTGAAATACTTAATATACCTGAGTATTAGACCTGTAAAAGAAACTAAAAAAAAGCGTAGCCGTATGTATTCGTTACTTTAACTGTTAATACTCTTTAAATTTGCTTGATAATAATTAAAAAAAAAATGTTCTAGGGAACCCGGAGAAATTAAATTAAACCTAGAATACTGCAAGCGTTAATGCTTATCATCAGCTGGTATGCGATATGCTCGTCGCGACATTTTAATAAAAAAAAATTAAATAAAAAATATATGGCAACTACGAAAAATTCGAGTAACGAAACGCATTCGTGAGTAACGTGTCGTTACTCGGTACTAGATGGCGTACCCGTTACTCAGTACCGAAATACATACGGTTTGCTACAGCTCTACTAAGTATAATTTAGTACACACAGGTACAATCCCATTTGTATATCCCATGTATATCCCATTAACCAAATCAAAATAAAACAATTTTGATTTTGATTTTTTTTGATTTTAACAAAGTTGTAACAAAAAAAATTATATATGTAGGTAAGTAAATAATAAAATTATCTCTAAATTAATTAATATGATGATGTTATACGATATGTTTATAAAAGATAGAAACAAAAAAATATGCATATATATTCCCTACTATCTCAAATCTCCAAAAAAAATATCATAATGTTATCATAGTTTATTTTCAGGTTACTTATTAAAAATATTCTTGAAAATATGCATAATACGCTTACGGAAATTACGAAAAGGTTTGCCACCCCTGTTATTAATTTGTTATTAATTTATACTGATAATTTTGCTATTATTATCACTAAAAACTAAAATATATGAGATGTTAGTCGAAAGGGGGCATAATTTATTTAATTAATACAATTTACTTACCATTTCTCGCCATATTCAACCAATTTTCACCATATAACAATTGAAGGCCAATAACTGCACACAAATAATAATTTATGCCGTAAGATTAATTTTTACGCCAAATACGCTCTTGAACACACCACACGTTTGACGTAACTGAAGATTTTCCAATGAATTTAACGTAATAATGATTAATTTCTTATTAGTGTGCTGAAAACGCCGATCGGCGTCTTATTGTTACCCTTTGAGGTGCGGAAGACGCCCATCGGCGTCACGACGAAAATCGTCCCCGCACCTGGGTAATAAGTGTAGTTTTTATTGCCGCATGGAATGGGTTAATTAATAATGTTTAAAACAGTATTAAGTATAATTTGATCATGTTGTTAAAAAATTGAGATTTTTAATTAAACGACATAAGAAGCCAACATTACGCGGTATTCCCAGGCGGTCACCCATCCAAGTACTAACCGCGCCCGACGTTGCTTAACTTCGGTGATCGGACGAGAACCGGTGTATTCAACGTGGTATGGACGTTGGCGCATAAATTAGCGAATTTAACTTTTACATTCATTTATTGAGGCCGGGTACACTTGGAATTTCTCATACATACGTAATTCCAAAATCATTTTCTCATACGAAAATATTTAACATACCTACGCTATTTTACATACATACTTTCACATTTTTTATTTTATTCGATTTTCTGGCGTCCTTTCGTCCACCGTACGACTTGCAAATAAAAGTAGACACTTCTATATTAACACAAAATATATTCAAGGTATTTGCGTTTTTGTACGAAAAAATTAAGTTTCCCAAAGCACATTCTATGTGCCGTGTATGGGCCGCTGTATGAACAAGTCATACAATTCACAATAAAATGATCACAAGTAACCCTTATTAGTAGTTCTGTTATAGGCCGAGGTGAGGATGGAAAATGACAAACGGAACAAAATTATTTTGATACAAAGTTTTAGAAAGTTTAAAACCAATGACATTAATATTATTACATATTATAGTTATTTGCATAGGCACAACATACGAATATTTCATATATTTAAATAATTTTCGAAGTAAGAACTGTTTGAGCGGGACACGTGACTTGATTAAAAATTCGTGAGATTATTATTTTTAACAAAAAAATTAAAACCGACCTCCAAGGTAAAAACAATAGTAATATGATCTAAAAAGTATTAAATAACTCTTACTCTTTAATAACTTGCCTTTTTCAGAATTCATCTAAATCTCAACTATTTCTGTACATAATATATGTGTGTTCATTATTTTGAAGTCGGTACCAGATAATTTAATCGTAAGTTCAGCAATGTCAGAATATCCGAAATTTATGGGACTGGTACCGACTTCAAAGTAATGAAGACTATAGTATGTACAGAAATAGTTGAGATTTAGATGAATTCTGAAAAAGGCAAGTTATTAAAGAGTAAGAGTTATTTAATACTTTTTAGTTCATATTACTATTGTTTTTACCTTGGAAGTCGGTTTTAATTTTTTTGTTAAAAATAATAATTTCACTCTTTTTAGTTATCTACAAAATAAGGCTTTATGCGTAAAAAACCAATACGAATGTTAACTATTCACATTATGTTACTGTAAGCGAAATTGTGGTAAATGCATGCAGTTACGAGTATCTAAGCGATGCTGTAAATTCTAAACTTTTATCTTTAAAGGTTCAAGAGTTCTGTTCAGTGCATTTGGACCAAGAGACACCTTCGTATGAAATTTCTCTTATTCGTAACATATGTTTAACTTACTAGAAACAACATTTTAACTTGTTTGTGTGTTGTGCTTTGTTAAATTTCAAGGATTTTCCTCGATTGCTCATAGATACCATCAACACCTCACCACTTTCGTAATTGTTATACAAAATTAAGTTTATATCCTATACAACAACACAATAATTTTTGAAATCGGTCCACAAACAGCGAAATAATCATCAAAAACATCTGCTTCGATGCAAAATATCACGAAAAGTACCAATAATTGGGTCATAGTGTGATGACTCATGGTAAAATTATGGTTGTGATGATAATGATCAATCAAATTGATGTGTTGACTTATGCTTTCAGTTGTTTAAACAACGCCGAAATCCCCGAACCTGTACCTATAAGCATTCAAAAGTTCTGTTCGGTACCATCGGATCCAGGGTATAACCTGGTACGAAGTATTACTTTTTGGTAGCATTTATCTCGAATGCTTCAGAAAAAATCGAAATCACTATATGTTTCTATACAAATTTTAGGGAGTCCCCTCGATTCCTCAAAGATCCCATCATCAGATCACCACTTTTGTGAACATGGTATCAAATTCAAGTTAAATCCTATACAACACAAAAAAGAATTTGAAAATCGGACCACGAACGGCTGAGTTAAGAAAGCAAATAAAAAAAGATACATACAGCCGAACGTATTACCTCCTCCTTTTTGGAAGTCGGTCAAAAAAAGGGTAGACCCCCGACGCGTGTCGGCGCACGTGCCACGGCCTCTTCTAAGCCGTGGGCACGGCGCGGCGTAGGAGGGAAGGTAATAAGTATAACCACAACTTTTTACTGCGTAGCGAAAATTATTGGCTGCTTTTTCGTTTTTTACTTCGGCCGGCATTCATGGGGTGCAACTCCATGCTGTTTTTATTTCTTTAAAACTATCATAACATCGGACTTGCAACATTCAGCTCTCGGCCTATATGACTTGTGGGACGAGTATGACCAAAATATGATGGAATATCAACCGGAATGACGATTATAATTACAGATGAAGTGCACCGTAGAGCTACGGGTTGGGAAGATGTGACCGAAGATGAGCGCTTCTTGGATGACAATACGCGAGAGCTTCGCGTGTGCAAGTAGGTAAGTGCTACACTCTTTTTAGTAGATATGAGGAATATAGATATTATGTTGTAGATATTATGATAAAACAATGACCCGTTATTAACAAAAAAAAAAAACAACGGAATAAAGGTTTCTTTGTGACTTTTGTCACACTCAGAGGAAACCTTTCCAAACATTTTCAAAAAGCCCCATAGAAAACCCAAAACCTTCTATAAAAACTCCAGAGAAAGCCATCTACCTGAATCATATTCTCTGATAGAACTTTTTTAATGTGGTTCTAGGTTTTTAGGCCATGATCAAAAGTGTTCTCATCTCATCATCAGCCTACGCAGTGCTGGAAAATCGCGGTTTATCTAGTTCGTGAAGGGCCGATTAGCAACTTGCAGTCGTTTGGTGGGCTTTATATTTTGCATTCTAGTTTATATGACATTTATGAATAAGTATATACACATTTATGGAAAGTTGACCTGGTGCTGCAGCATCATCTGGTAATCAATAGGATACCCAACTCCTCGCCAACTTAGAGCAGAGGTTTCGTGTTTGGGCTCATTTTAATTGCAATAACTAGTAAGACGTAGATAAGCAGTAAATATTAGCATGCTGCTGCTGCAGCATCACCTGGATTCTATAGGAGCCGAGCTCCATATGAGCCCAAAGTGGAGGATTCAAGTTTGGACTCATATTGACTGCCTCATCCAAGAGGACATTCATAGAGTATGGTATTCATTGGGATATGATCCTGTTGATAGGAATTATTCTGCACTATAACCAACATAAGTTTAAAAAGCATGAAATAAAATTAAATTAAGAAATTAAAAAAAACCCCCGCCAAACAACTTTAAAAAGTAATTAAATAATTATATTTACTGACTTTAAGTTTAAATAATTCCTAAGTATTAAGTGATATTTTAGTCCATAATTGTTATCAAGGTGTTTCGGGGGACAGCTAATGTAGATGTTTGATTTCACATAACATTATAGTTTCATTACACAGCGAACCGAATCGAGACAATCAGTGACTTGGCGATACAAAATGCAAAAGTCGCTGTTGGCGGTCCCCCGACACTTAGGAATTATTTAAACTTAAAGTCAGTAAATATAATTATTTCATTACTTTTTATGAGCTATTATGATAGGTCTGCATGACGCGGATTGCTGGTAGAGTTGCGGTGGGTTTGATAGTTCCTTATAAACTTTATTTTTTAATGCAATAAGGGGGCAAACGAGCAAACGGGTCACCTGATGGAAAGCAACTTCCGTCGCCCATGGACACTCGCAGCATCAGAAGAGCTGCAGGTGCGTTGCCGGCCTTTTAAGGGGTAATAGGGGATGGTAGGGAAGGAAATAGGAAAGGGTAGGGTAGGGAAAAGGGTAAGGGATTGGGCCTCCGGAAAACTCACTCACTCGGCGAAACACAGCGCAAGTGCTGTTTCACGCCGGTTTTCTGTGAGGACGTGGTATTTCTCCGATCGAGCCTTTCGTGCCAAAGCATGGCTCTCCCACGTCAAACTTTGACTAAGCGTAGAGTGGAGTACCATGGGGTTTTAGTTTTAGTCATCAGTCATCAACAGGCCGATGTCCCCAAAACACCGTAGATACGCAAAGCATTTCCCCACATAATGTTTTAGCTATTACATAGCTTTTATCGCGGGCTTTGAGCGCGGCGACCGAATCAAGAAATTCCGTAACGAAAAACTCCTAACACTCGTCTAACGTCGCTTCAATTCGGCAGACTTCGGCTATAGCTTTGCCACGACAGTCCCCGGGTGCCACACGTATGTAATTCGAGTGCCATATCTAACCAATCCAACTGCACTGGTCTCTGGGGCAATTAAAATTCGCGTCGCACTTGCTTGGCCGTATTAGGAGCAATTGTGTTGACGAGCTCAAGTGGCCGGAATGAGACATGGCGTAAGACGTTCCCCGAATCCTAACTGTTTAATCTACTTACAGAATAGGGATACAAATAAATAAAAAATTCACTGACATATATATTTTTTTACAATATTACATATCTATACTTATTATAAAACAAAGTCGCTTTTTGCCCCTCATGTCCCTTTGTTCCCTTTAATCTTTAAAACTACGCAACGGATTTTGATAATTCTTTCAGTGTTAGATAGCCCATTTATCGAGGAAGGTTATAGGCTAGATTTTATCACGCTAAGATTAATAGAAGCGAAGAAATAGAGGACAATGTGAAAACATTGCGCTAATCTCAGGAACTACTCGTCCGATTTGAAAAATTCTTTCAGTGTTAGATATCCCATTTATTGACGAAGGCTATAGGCTTTTTTTTATCACGCTACGACTAATAGAAGAATGTGAAAAAAAACGGGGGAAATTATTTGAAATGGTTTATCTCGCGAACTACTGGAGCAATTTTTATGTCATTTGGCACAGATAAAAAGAAGACCACATGAAGGATCGTGATAGGTTATCGATTTTAATCATTTTTTCAGTGGCTATATATTTTATACCCGTGCGACGCCGGGGCGGGTCGCTAGTCTTATATATAAAATTCTCGTGTCATAATGTTAGTCCGCGAACTCCTCTGAAACGGCTTTACTGATATTTACTAAATTTTATATGCATATTCAGTAGGCGTGAGAATCGGCTACCGGGTACTTTATATATTGATAAGTGCATTTGTTGAATAAATAATAGTAAATTATTACAATCTGAGACTGACGGCGACCATTGTTTGTGCGACGAGATAGCGAATAGCAATCGACGTTGCCATGGCGACATATTACTTATTTATTCACTTCAATAAAATAATATGGGCGAAATACTTTATATTATGTCCCGGCAAAGCGATGTTGTATGTCCCGGGACAGCTAGTATTTTATATAATATGCTCTCTTAGCAGTTTTGCAGGTTATAGCACGGTAATACCACAGTGTAAGTATTATTTTTAACAAAAAATTAAAACCGACTTCCAAGGAAAAAACAATAGTATTATGAACTAAAAAGTATTAAATTACTCTATAAACTCTTTAATAGTGCCTTTTTTAGAATTCGTCTAAATCTGAAAAAGGCACTATTAAAGAGTAGAGTTTGCAAAAACAACTGCTTCGATGAAAAATATCGCGAAAAGTACCAATAATTGGGTCATAGTGTGATGACCCATTTTTTTTTAAACGGGCTTTGGCCCACCACACATTCCCACCACTGTATCTCCTGTGTCGCCAGGATCGACAGCAACACGAAAACCCTATGATATGATCTCAGAGAGCCCGAGGGACATGCTAAAACTGTCTTGGGACCCGCAACGAAATTAATCAGAAGAAAATAGGAGGAGTAGGAAGATTCCAATTTACCTCCCCATAAAAGCGAGAGACAGCACAAAGTTGCAATGACCGAAAGTCAAAGAACTTAAGGAGCACCACGGAAATAAGGTTATGACTCCTAAGCTAAGCTAATTGGAGTTTATTGTGTTTGACTGTTGCCAATAATAATTGTGACAAAAATGCTTGAAGGAACGGAAGTTCCTAGCGCTGTCCACGAGATCACCGTAGTATGCGACTCCAGATGTACAGAATAGGTTGTTTAGCATATTAGTTCTTTCGTCCTGCCAGAGACTGCACTCCCAGAGAACATGATGAGCGGTTTGTTCAAACATGTTGCCTTCGGTCGAGCACTCGCACATGGGTGAAGGCACTAGTTTAAATCCTTAAAGTTTGGCCTTAAAATTTCCATGACCGGTCAGGAATTGAGAAACGCAGTGATCAATATCCATCCAATGTTTGAATAGCCGTTCACGAATATTAGGGAAAAAATTATAAAGATGACGCCCTTTGGTGGAACAGTCCCATCGTCCCAGTTTCAGTTTGAGGGCCTCGGAATAAGAGACCGGAGGCGCCGCGGGGGCCGGTTTCACGACCTGATTAAGTTTAACGGATATTAAATCCCGCTCCAAATTCGCGACTTTGGTTTCAAGTGACGAGTTTTTAATGGCAAGAAGAGAAACTATAGTTGACAATTTTTGTGTCATGTTCATTATATCGGATTCATTGGCAAAGTTATTGCGCCTCGAGACAGTGTCGTTAGCGAATTCGTTAATTTTACCCAATACGAGGACGCTTCGCGGACTAACTCGCAGTAATTAAACGAATCATCGACTGCGCTGCTAGTGTCTAATAGTGAAATAACCGGGGACTGCGGCTCGTCCCTTATGACGTTTTTCGACTGGTGACACGGAAGAAGGCGATAGTTCGGACAGCAAACGTTTGCCGGACGACGTTGGCGGGGAACGAGGTATGCCGTCCCTTCTTTCAAAGGGGTGGGTATTTTTATCTGGCAGCATGTTATTATGACTAGACATTATGTCTTGTTTTTAAAGTTAACAACAACAATAACACTATTTATGATCAGCTGATCGTAAGGCCGGGCGCCCGGCGCTGCGCGCGCGGTACCGACGTAACAATATATTTACCTACCTACAATTCCTTACTGTTAAAAATGAACAAAGGGAATTACTTACCGAGTTAAATCCAATAAAATACGGGCAAATGTGATCAAAAACTTACAGTAAACGTAGATTACACCGTTACCTAGCTTTTTACACACACGTGCTGAGTGTGTGTAAAAAGCTAGGCAATTAACGATTTTAACCACCGAAAACAATTTTAATTCCCGGAGCGCACATCAGACGATGTTAGCCGTACCGAGTCCGCGGGGGGAGGGGGGGATGTGATGACCCATGGTATAATTATGGTCGTGATGATGATGATCAATCAAATTGATGTATTGGCTTATGCTTTCAGTCGTTTAAACAACGCCGAAATTCCCGAACCTGTACCTATAAGCATTCAAAAGTTCTGTTCGGTACCTTCGGATTCAGGGTATAACCTGGTATAATTCTTACTTTTTGGTAGCATTTACCTCGAATGCTTCAGAAAAAAATGAAATCACTAGTATGTTTCCATACGAATTTCAAGGAGTCCCCTCGATTACTCATAGATCCCATCATCAGATCACCACTTTTATGAACATGGTACCAAATTCGAATCAAACCCTATGCAACACAAAAATAATTTTGAAAATCGGACCACAAACGGCTGAGTAACTGTTGAACATACATAAAAAAAATACATACAGCCAAACGTATTACCTCCTCCTTTTTGGAAGTCGGTCAAATACTATTGACAACAGTTTGTAGACGTTCCAAAAGTGTTAACTCTTAACCGATTTAGGAATAAAATAATTTCATTTAATTTCAATAACGTTTTCGGAGTAAAAGCTGTATATTTCCGGGATTCGTTTCGATGTGCTATCCCGCTACTCGCTAGGTATCTCTATACGAGTACTATGTAATATGTCTATCTCAGAGACAGAAGAAAAGTCAGACTTTCAAATTATTAATATTAGTATGGTTACAAAACAAAAATGTATCTCCATTCTGGAGATCGAGGACGTCGTGGACTACATCCAGAAGAAGACGACACTGCGCCTGAGGGTCGAGCGTCTGCAGTCTCGCCACAAGGTTAACTTTAGCTCCTTTGTGGTGAGAGTACCGACGAATCTTCTGTCGACTTTCGAGGCGCCGGAGTTTGGCCGATGGATGTAGTCTATCGGAGGTTCCGGGGGAGACTCCGGAACGAAGCGAGTCACGTCGCCGGCAAAACGTGACAGTGTTAGTTTTTTAAAATATGTATATATTATATTATATATATATTTATAAAATATATAAAATATGTATGTTAGTTTTAAGGTATTTATTATATAATTATAATATGTATGTTAGATTTTAAGGTATTTGTTATATGGGCCTCTGATGCCCGAAATAAATGATTTGATTTGATTCTCCGATATATTAAGCAGTATGGCGCAGCGCAGACGACAGACTATCCGTGACGCTCTTTTTGTCTGTGGAAATGGAACCTATGCAGTATGTTGCAGTAACGCGGCGGACTTTTTGCGTGTCGTGTGCGTTACAGCATATAATTCTGTATATATAAATGTGTCGACGTCTGCGCTGCGCCTAAAAGTAGTTTTAAAGTATTTTCCACGCTCCACTTTTTGCCGGTCACCAGGTGCTTATTATGAATATTTAATACACATTTACATAAAGATTCTATCTAAAGGAGTTATCTAGTAATTAAATTGATTATGTACTGATAAAAATAACCTTATTAGTAAAAACTTGTCTACCAAATAACGGAATTTAGTTTCATATTGTTAGATTTTGCTTTCTTTAAATAAAAATCATTTTTACTTCTCTTGTATTATGCTTTAAGTATGCAGATTGCAGTATGCACTGTATGCTATAATAATTATATGCGTTTTAAATGATAGTAAGTAATAATATAAAGGGGTCTAGCAAATAGTCAATTCCGGAAAATACACTGCTTTAAGGACCAAAATGTCAACAATCCGTAGATCGTATTCTTAGCTACTTATATTTTTTTACTCTGGTGGGGTGGGTCTGGGTCTAGCCTGTATATTACCTTATTTCATCCTGTCTGTCTCTACTTCCTATCTTTTTGGCCGAACCTCTACGTTGATCTATCATAATATATCATATTATTTAACGATTACAAACACGAAGAGGAGTTCGTTTATTTGATTTCGTATTTGCACGCTATATCATAATTTAAGTTGATATTTAATAGTCTGCTTTACTTTACCCCATATTATTTGCAGCTAAAATGCTAATCCGCACCTTTCTAAGTTCAACGACCGATAAGCGGCCGCCAGCTGTTATCAGCTCCATCGACACGGCAAGCCGTTGCCAATCGGTTACAACTCGATATCTCGCGATACCTGCTTCCCGTGATCGTTGTTGAATCTAGGTTCTACAATCACTTTGCGATCTATTGTTATAACTCTCGTTTACAGAATCGAAACTCTAAATCACAACAATACCCGTATATTATAACTGTAGATTACTAATTATTATTCCCGTTTTCTGAAGTTTTTACAAGACGAGCTTATCTCTTCGCTAGCGCCTTAGATGGGCTAACGACTAAAATATTAATTAATAGACAACTTAATGCTGAATATAAAATATAAACTCTCTGACTCTCTAAAACTCTCTGGATATAATAATATAAACTTTTGTCAGAAAACTTTGGACACCGGCTATTACTAATTGAAATTGAAATAATCGTGATAAAGTTTTGTCTTAAAAATATAAAATTATTCTTGTAGAAACTGGCAAATATAATACAAATCTACCTATTACATAATATCTGTGATTGTCTCGTACCAATACCTATAAAACTGTTTTGCTAGTTACTTTACTGAATATAAATTTCCAAAAACATAAAATAATATTATGTGTATTTTGTGGTGGAGTAGCGAGGGTCCGACCGTAATCTCTATTCTCTAACCATCAGGCGATACCTTTGTTCGTTTTCAATTTCAAACAAAAACATTAATTCGTACGTAGTGTTAACCAACAGAACACACGTCTTTACAGGCATCACCACATACGTAAACATTAGTCGATACGGTATCGACAGGCGCTGTTTTGCCTCGTAAGCGTTTCACACAGCAAACAAGGGGTAAGCAAGGCCCCTGATGCCTAGAAAATACATTGTAAAGGGTTGAGTGTTTGGAAAAGGCAGTAGAAAATGGGAGAATAGGGTTAAAAGAGATTTTTGCGGAGAGTGTTGTTTTGGTCGATAAATGCTGAAAGTTTACCTGTGTCCTGTACCTATAATATGACCGCTATAGAGGTAATAACGACCAGCAATAATGTAGTTTTGGTCGTGGTTAGTTCATTCAGCTCTGAAGGTCTACGGTCTTTTTTTTATATCTATGGACGCTTCACACCACGTCAGTCTGGCCCCGTGGTAAGTACCTACCTGAAGGACTTGTGTTACGGGTACCAGACAACGGAAATATATTTAATACTTTTATACTATACATATATTTAAGATTTTTATTATATCATACACATATTTAATACACATCCATGACCCAGGAACTTTGAAAACTTTTTGTTCCGTCGCGACGGAACAAAAGGTTTTCAAAGTTCCTGTCGGCGGGATTCGAACCCGCGACCCCCGGCTTGAGCTACCGACGCGCTCACCACTGAGCCACAGAGGTATGTCCTTTGATAAGGAGTACAACGTTTATAAAATGACGAAAGTCTGGCTGTCGCTGGCTCTTGAAAACAAGATAAATAGCGATTTTTTTGCAAATAGCTGTATAATCTTCGCGCGTAGATTTCGCATAAAATTCGCCATTTGTGGACTATGTCTATAATTAAATTAATCTTTCCCAAATATCTGATGTATTCGCCATGTGGATTCACTAGAAGTATTTAATGTGTGCTTGAAATTAATCTCCTTTTAAACGATTTAACATCTGTCCATATGTTAACACATGTTTGGGAGTTTAACAAATTGTTTACAATTACGCAATTATAGGTTAAGCTACGTTTGCACTAAAAGTGGTTAAAATATCTCTTGCTAGTCTTGCTACACACGTAACGATAAAACTGCACGGTTTGGCCATAGAGATCCAAGTAGAGCAGGTATACATTATTATAATAATATAGTACTAGTCTACCTATCGAGGCAAAAGCCAATACAATGAGGCTTATTTTGATTGGGAGTAAGGACAGTCCAGCAAGAATAAATAATTAATAAAGTAATGATAGAATTTAATAAGGAGTATTGAAGACTGAAGTATACGACCGCTGTTGCGCCACAGATCACTAAAGTAACTAAGTATACGTTTATATTTCTAATAATAATTATAACAATTATTATGTCTACTGGATCACAGATTAAAAATATTTTATGTATAGATACCATGTAAACGGAACTGAAACGATTTGTTTCGGCCGATAAAAATGTACTGAACGGCCGACTAAAAGTCTGTACCTACCTAGTGGCTAGTCTGCGGGGGCTCTGGCCTCTGCAAGTGCAAAGGGCAATTCCATATGTGACTGACTCTATCACTCTACATTTGATACGACTTGCGTTTTATTTTGTCATATATTATGGTTACTATCATGTTGTTGGCCACAACCACAAAACGCCGCCACCGGCATATTTACTGTAGTTTTCATACATTTTATACTTATTAATTATTATCATAGAATTTGAATGTAGTAATTTGACATCGTTGCATATTATGGACTCGCCGCACACGGTTGACGCCCCACATGCAACAATCGTCCAATCATCTTGCTTCTTGTGAGTTGTGGCGGCGTTTGTGGCTGTCGCATGTGGCCCGTTTGCGGCGACACTTACATCATCTGTAGCGGGTGTAACTTGGCTTTGTTTCACAGTGAACAAGTGCAGCATAACCGAAGTATTGCCCATTGGTATTGATCATCCCCTTGGCATGGTATTACGCATCGATTTGTATTATTGCAGCCTCGGTATCACTGGGCTTATTTTTGTTTACCTTTTGCTAGGTATAAATGGAACGAAATAGATAGTTTTCTACCTATACGTAAAGCCTCACTCTGTCTATCAGTCTGTCTGTTGAGGTGTAAAAAAACTTAACCACCGAACGACGGAGGCGCGCGTTAAATTTTTTGCGTGTTCGACCAATGAGTTTCTTAGTAACATACAATATCATTGTGTTTGACCAAGGCTTATAATTTGATAATTAATTTTAATTTTCAACTTTGTAAGATCTAATTATTTGTGAAACAAAATAATTTTTCCAATCATATCACAAACGTACCTTAGAAAGTACTTTTAAACATTATTATTTTCATCATCTTTTGTAATTAAATGTAAAATAACTCGTTAAATTAATTGAAATAAGTTTTAGGTGAATATTATTTAAAATTATATATACTCAATAATTAATAATGTTAATAATTGTGATTATTAGTAGCTAGTAGCTACTAACAAAATTAAACTGCTAGAAACTAATTAGCTATACCGTACTCGTAATACGCGCGCCGACATGCAACTTTCTCTGGACCCAGTGGACACTGGACAACGCTGTACTGTAGTCACTAGTCTGTACCTAATGTCCACTGGATACAGTGAAAGCTATTTACATCGGTGATAATAATGCCACGCTTAAAAGCTGATCACATAGCTATTAATGTTAATGGGTTTAAGAAACAATAGCTTTATAACTTCGGTTTAGACTTACCTAGAAGCGTAGTATGCGGGGTTGCCTTGGTGGAGCTACGTATAAAACGTACGTATAAGGGAGATCGCAGACGACAGACTTTTGTGCGATCAAAGTCTGCGGCTTACATACATTCCGCATGGCGCGCGTAATAGATATGTTAATATATATATATAAGTATAGATAAAAGAATAAAATTACATTGTTCAGATAATAGTTCCGTTAAGTCAATTGAAGACTTGACAACACCAATATTAATTTTCAGAATTCGTCTAAATCTAAACTATTTCTGTACATACTACAGTCTTCATTATTTTGAAGTCGGTACCAGCTAATTTATTCGTGAGTTCAGTAATGTCAGAACTTAGAATATCTGAAACTTTTGGGACTGGTACCGACTTCAAAGTAATGAAGACTGTAGTATGTACAGAAATAGTTTAAATTTAGACGAATTCTGATAAAGGCACTATTAAAGAGTAAGAGTTATGTTAGTAGTTGGAAGTCTGTTTTAATTTTTGTTAAAAATAATAATTAGCTCCTTATTTATATAATAAAATAAATAAATACTTACCAATTTATGAATTGAACATTAGAAATTGTAAAGCTACGCTCAACGATTGGCTCCTTGGCTTGACATACGATGATACTGAAGATTTGTTGACCATAACGCTGTAGGCTCACACCTCTCTCACACTATCACACTGCTCAACCATACGCACATAGTACATGCGTTTACAATGTACACTTAAATACACACCCTTATAATATTATGTAGGATATTCTTTATGTACTTACCGACTTTATTTGATTGTATTAATGTAATAATATGATAATTAATATTATATTATATTATAAATTGATTGGAATTCTTATACTAAATTTTAAAATTATTTATTGTATCAAGTTTGATTAATTTTAAACTTTGATTTAATTTATAATCTAATTTAATTGCCTGATAACTATGTAAACTCAGCAACTATGCCTTCAGTGGTTGGGAAAGGGACCGGTGGCTTTAACACAGGTTATACTGTACCTAGCTGAGCCGCCGGTTGCAATCTTAACATAAGTAATGTTATGGTTATGGTCCTTGAACTTAAATATTCAAATTTTAAATCCTATGTTCTTTACTGTACGCTTATGGATATTGTTATGAATTTGTATATTTGGAAAATAAAGTATTATTATTAAAAAAAATGTACTAATAATACTCTCGCATAATGCTCTTACCAATACAGCTGATGGAACGTATAAAGGCCAAAACATGTTGTATTATAATAGCTTACAAGCACAAATAACTAGAGTAAGTACTCTTAAGTCTAGTAACTATTTTTCCACTAGTATAAATGTCATCTTATAAGCTACTACAAGAGCTTATTATGGGAGTAACTGTACTTCAGTATGTTTACTAATAAGGGTTAGAATTTTCATACTCATAAAGGCTTATAAGTGTAATAATTGTAAGAATAAACTGACTTGAGCATAAAATGCATTTTTCAAAACTATTTATAGTGCAAACAGCATATTATGTCAAAACTACTCTAGTTAGTACGTTATAAGAGTACTGCACTTGTAGATTACTTATCTACAAGTGCAGTACTCTTATAACGTACGTAGGCTGAGAGAAATTTGTTAGTTGGGGACTTTGATCGCACAAAAGTCTGTCGTCTGCGATCTCCCTATAACGCTCGTTGGGGCCTGGGCCTGCGTCCTTATAATGGATACGGTAGATTTGGCGGTAGTTACGCCTCTGTACCTTCGTCGAAAGTTAGGTTTGTGAATTTGTGATGTTAAAATCTTCTGTTTCAGTTTCAGACTAATCCGATTGAAAAATTTAATAAACAGAAAGTCACTTTATCTGAGTGTCATAAGGTTTTATTTTATTTAAGAAAGAAGATGTAGCAGACAATTAATCATTCCAATGCATTTTATTATGTCCGATATATCACCAAGATGCTCTACAATATTTAAATATCGAATATTAATTCAGTCGCTCCCGTTAAATATTTTCACCAATTTCGTTTAAAATGTGGACTGAAAATCGTCAAAAGAAGTTCCATACAACATTTCATTCGCGGAATTAAAATGTTTGTCGTCGCTTTGTGCGGCATCTGTTACTTACACTCGCTTTGTCCACTGACACATTATGGAAATGAGTTTTTATATCTCTGCCTATCGCTTAATGAATTAGAAGTTATGCAGATTTCATATTTACAGATAATGCTGAATATAGGCTATACCATCCTCATCACCTTGATGAGCGGCAGTCTTCCACCGTGCGTTTTTCGCGTAACTTTCACGCACAGTAAAACTCTAGAACAAACTGTCGCCAGCAGTGTTTTCGGACCTATACGACCTGCAAACCTTCAAAAAGGCCGGCAATGCATCTGCAACTCTTCTGATGTTGCGAGTGTCCATGGACGGTAGTTGCTTTCCTTATTTTATTAAAAAAATACTAGACGATAAAGTTCCTTGGTTCTTGTATTCACAATGTATTTTTACGTCGTTTTTTAAGAATTTTATAATATATAAAATTCTCAAAAAACGAAACCGTTTCGAGACTCAAACAATCGAATACCGCGTCCTTCTCTTACATACGTGAAATGACGTTGTTAGAGCAGGACGTGGCATACTCATCCGATTGTTTAAGTCTCAAGACGGTTTTGTAGTAGGCCTACTGGTTCGTCTTTTCTTCCCTTTCGTGTTGTCTTGATCTGGATGGATCAACCACTAAGACCATTCGAAACCTTTTTCTTCAGATTTTTACAAAATAATAATGTAGCAACTATCCATCTTAATATTTGATCGAAGATGCCTAGTAATATTATAAATGTGAATGTGCCCATCTGTTTGTCTGTCTGTATGACCTCTTCGCGCCCAAACCGCTGAAGCGATTTTCTCGTCTCGTGAAAGGACAATTAATACTGTTTCCGCGCGATAAAAGAATTTCATACGCGGGTTTGCGGGCATGACCTTGTAAATATAATATTTTACATAACGTTGAATTAGGTTCAACGTATATATAAAGAGCAGACAACCTTGTTGGAGTGTGCTAGTAACAGCCTATACGTCAATTGCCTGCAATGCTGTATTGGCTCAGGAGTTACAACGTTTCGCCAACACTCACATTAATCAGCTTTCCAAATATTTGACCTCTCGTTTTGATTCGTTGAGCCAAAACTCACAATAAAGTGTTGAGCTTGAAATAATATTAGCGGAGTATATCTGTACCAATACATTTAAATAAAAACACAGGTCTGTGTAAACGGGTATAATAAATTAAACTTAATATATCTGGGGGCAAGGTAGTGCCCCCGCCAAGACGAGCCAAGCGAAGCGCAAGAGAACTACCTACCTTTTCTTGAAACGTTTCGTCCTATTTTTGAACCCTCGTAACTTTGGTATGGATAATGCCATATTTTTTACTATTATATGAATAGAAATTAAATATCATTTTGCAATCGGTCGTTTCAACTTCTTGGTACCATTTAGATTTTAGATGAAGATGGGTTGAAAAAAAAGTATACAACGACATCACCCCGAAATAGGTGTGATACGAGTCAATTGCGCACTTTTGACATAATTTTTGTCGAAAACACCAGTTTAGTTGATTTCAAACTGTAGTAAAATGCAGTATATAATGTGGATAAACGAAGCCTATGGACCTGTTAAGCTTTATCTTAAGTCACAGGCTACAGCCGGCATAATAACATTTTATTTAGGGCATCCATACTCTAATTTATTTATTTATTTATTTATTTACAGTTAATTAAAACGGGTTGACCCCAATTACATTAATTAACCTAGAACTAAGATAATATTATTACATAATTAAAATAACAACTTAACTAATAGACAATAGTAGAAGCTCTTGCATACTTTCCCTCGCAGAATTTCACACATACTCTCCTTATATCCATCCACTTGTCAGCAAATATATCACACTCGGGGTTAGTAGACAGGAGAGCGTTGAGCACGTCTAAACCACGACACAGTGGGGACTCAGCTCTCGCGACTGAATTGCAAATAGGTAAGGCAAATAGTTTAGGCCGACGGCAAGTGCGGTACCTGCGGTAATTGTCGGGCACGAACAAACGGCAAACGAGGGTGTGAAGTTCTGGACAGTCTATAAGTCCACGAAGAACTTTTAAAATTATTAGTACTAGGTCCACACCTCTCCTGACCTCTAGTGAGTGGTATCCTAGGGTACCTAAAAGGAAGTTCGTGGGGTACATATAAGGATAATATCCATGAACTCTTTTGTACAGGAATCTTAAAAATGTTTTCTGTACTTTTTCAAGCATCAGTGTTGATGCATCTGTGTGAGGGCTCCAAACACAGGCATCCGTTTCTAATTTACTGCGTACTAATGAATTATACAGTAACTTAATTACATTGGAATTTTTAAAATCCCTCACATTACGGAGAACAAATCCTAAGCGTTTGAAACTTTCTTTGGCAATAGCTGTAATATGGTCTTTAAATGTAAGGGTTTTATCAAAGTATACTCCTAAGTCTTTTGTGTTGTAGACTCGAGTCAAGGGTTGCCCGTCCATTGTGTAATTAAATACAAGAGGTCGTAACTTCCTTCCATATGTCATAACGGAACACTTACTCATATTAAACAGCAGATTGTTCGAGATACTCCATCGGTAGACAGCATCCAAATCTTTTTGGAGAAGTAAACAATCAAGCAAGGATTTTATTACCATTATAATCTTCAGATCGTCGGCATATAATAAGAATTTAGCATACTTTATCATTGCTGGGAGATCATTTATGAAGATCAGGAATAAAAGAGGGCCTAATACCGATCCCTGACTAACACCAGAGGGTGTGCTATAAGTAGTACTTTCAAAAGAACCGTATCTTACAAATTGCATCCGGTCACGTAGATAGCTCGCGAAGAATCTAACAAAGTCAGACGAAAACCCAAGAGATCTCAGCTTGCTGAGGAGAATATCATTGTCGACTTTGTCAAATGCTTTACAGAAATCAAAATACAAGACGTCAACTTGATATCCGGAGTCGAGGGCTCCAGAAATTATATCTCCGTGTAACAAAAGATTAGTGCTGACGGAACGACCCGGTCGAAAACCATGCTGAGCGTCTGAGAGTAATGCACCAATCTTTTCCATTAAGATATTATGAAGCGCCAGCTCAAACACCTTTGCAATAGTGGGTATGACTGCTATAGGTCGATAATTTTCAACTGATTGAGTGTTACTTGTTTTGGGAACTGGAACGACTCTCGATAGTTTCCATTGCCTGGGATATATTCCAGAGCTGAGCGATCTGTTAAATAGGTGACATAGAGGAGAGGCTAGTATACTTTTACACGCTTTCAAAATATATGGAGGTACGCTATCAGGACCAATCGAGCTTTGGGCTTTGAGTTTGTTAATTGCCTTTTCAACATTAGCAGGAGTCAAAGAGGGGAGAGGAATGTCGAAACCCTCACCTACATCACTCAAGCAATTTGGATCTAATTTTGGTACTTGAGGCAGAAAAACACTCGAAAAGTACTGAGCGAATGCTTCAGCACTTTTTGTTCCAGTATGGTGGATACCCTTAA
The DNA here is from genome assembly GCA_937595015.1 of Polyommatus icarus. Classification (NCBI taxonomy): domain Eukaryota; kingdom Metazoa; phylum Arthropoda; class Insecta; order Lepidoptera; family Lycaenidae; genus Polyommatus; species Polyommatus icarus. The sequence goes on along the minus strand of OW569332.1, from coordinate 946,203 downwards.
ATGACACTATTGGTTCGAAACCTCCTTTAGATTTAAGGTTGGTTATGTGCTGCCAGAACTGCTTGGGATTCTTGAACAATCTGCTCTCAATAGAAGATCTAATGTCTATCTGTCTATCTCTTACCTCTCCACGCCCAAATTTGGTATTACTTTTAGTCCCGGGATAGAACATAGGATTTTTCGTAAAAAACGACCAGCGAAGAATTAGCAAATGATCAAACAGGGTGCAATTAAACCTTCCTGCCAAATTTTGATATAATGATCCTTGTTTAAAATTAAAATACATGTATTTTTTCTTTTATTATCACTCAGTATTAAAATTTTGAGAAAAAGCTTCCGAAAGTTATCCTAAAAATGAGCCCCCGCGCGCGACGATTTGCAACGATTTTAAATGGGATAAAATAATATGTCATAAAAAATAACCCCCATTTTTTGTTGCTTTAATGGACTCTCCTAATGATACCAAAGCCTTGGAAAATATTTGGCAGGAAGGTTTAATTGCACTCTGTATAATATCTATCCAGCGATCGTTCACGAGATTATCGCGCGATTTTTGTTGATGGATTGTTAATCGCTATTTTTACGTGATATCCCAGCGGTTCCCACGTGATAAAAGAACTTTTCTCACCTCCGGGCGGAAAGCGTCAACTTTCTTCCCGCTGCGCTTACCGATGTTGCCGTTTTCCGCCTCCATCGATGAGAAAAATAGTATACGCACCACGGGCAGTAAATAAGAAAGCTTCGCCTCGGTCAACAATTACATGTGATCTGAGACATTTCTTATTTTCCTGCCCTAGGTGCGTAATGTACTATTGGCGTTTCGGGCGTCCGTCATCTAGTGAAAAATAAAAGACTTGCGAGTATTAACGACTCTACACACTTGCTCTATCCACATTAGAATCCACACAAGAACAATATCTTTAGTACAACAAAAGAACATCCATTCACACGGCCGTGGTACATGTGGATTGTGGACACGTGTTCTGCTCCTACTGTTCCCACAGACATGCATGCGGGCACATTCTCTCTATAGTCTATACACTCCAGGAAAGTATTCCCAAACGGAAATCCTTGTAAGCAAAACTCACCCTTATTAATAAAGGACTGTTAAAATATGGATAATCAAAATTGTTTGATTGGCTATCAATTTTAGAAGCTTAAGTGCGTTTAAAGAATGAAGCCAATTTGTATATTTAAGAAAGAAAGAAAGAAAGAAAGAAAGAAAAAATTTATTTTCGGTACACACAAGACACAATAATAGCAGAGAAACTAGTATAATTATTAAACTAATTGTGCCTGGATGTGTCCAAAAAAGGGTTTAGTTCGGCTTAGGCCATGTACCTATGTTGGACACATGACACCGGTTTTCAACTGAACCGCTAAGTGAGATACGGATGTCATTTACCTAATTAGACATAATTATCAGTTTATCTAGGGTACTATTTTGATTAAATATGTGGCTGTAATAATTCACAAACTTGTTTTGAAAAAAAATATATAAAAGACAATGTAATATGAGTACGAAGGATAAACAAATACGAACGATACGAAAAACGAACGATAAATACGAACAATAAATTAAGATCAGGCAATTTTGAGGTAAATAGATATATAAACAATTACACAAATAAATAAATTAAGTACTATGATTAATAAGACTATGTATTTAGATTAATATGCAGGAAGCGGACAGGTTTTACGAAAGAGTATTTAAACGGAGAACACCTACTAACAGAACACCTATTTGATACTATCTGATCTTCTGATCTTCCAAAATTAGGCTTCAATAGAAGGCAATAATTTTAATGATAGTAGGATAGATATTGAGTAAGATATTTGCAGGAATAATAATATTATGACGTGCATTAGAACTGTACTTAATTAACGGTAATGAATTTATTTCTTTGATGCCATTTCGATGTCAGATATTCTTTCTAAACGATTAAGAAATAAGCGGTGATATTGCTTTCTCTTTCAGACACGGTTAACCTGAAATAATAATAACAATATAAGGGTAAAATAACGTGAAAAAATAATCCAATTTCCATAACTTTATCACGCACCCTTGTTAGTGACGTCAAGTCACACCCTGTGCTGTTGAAAGGTACCGGTGATATTAGATATCGAGTGACAGAAGCCTATTACAGTCCCCTGTCTCTTTGCTGTTTGACGCTCTTAGAACGAGGCCACGTTGTTTCAGTGCGTTGCGTTGTCGGGAACGAATAACGCAATGCCATCCATATTGCTGGGATGCAGCAATTAAAAACAAAATAAATAAAAGACAGTGATATCGCGGCGCCTCATTATGTTATTACATATTTTCTTGACATTATGTGAAAGCATCGCGTAAAAGCCACGTTTCTATTTATGTGGATTGCGGCTAAGCCACCTCCAAGACATTGTACGACCCTTTGTAAATTATTGAAAACTAGCTGACCCGACAGACGTTGTCCTGTCTTAACGATGATTATTTAATTCGAATTGGTATAATTAAGAAAACAATAGATTAAAATTAGTATCTTCATGCCAAATTTCATCAAAATAGATTAATAAATAGTTTAAGCGAAAATCATAAAAGTTTATTGTGCAGGAACCGTACATTTTCCGGGACAAAAAGTATTCCTTGTCCTTTCCCGAGACTTAAAGTATCTCCATACCGAATTTCATAAAATAGACTGAATAGTTTAGGCGAAAATCAAAAAAGTTTATTGGGCGGGAACCGTACATTTTCCGGGACCAAAAGTATCCCTTGTCCTTTCCCGAGTCTCAAAGTATCTCCATACCAAAATTCATCTAAATCGATTGAATAGTTTACGCGCAAATCATAAAAGTATATTGTGCAGTAACCGTACATTTTTCCGGGACAAAATGTATCCTATGTCCTTTCCCTGGTTCTAAGCTACCTGTCCACCAATTTTCAGCCAAATCGGTTTATCCGTTCATGAGTTATAAGTAGTGTAACTAACACCACTTTCTTTTATATTATATATAGATTTACATATGTACTTTGACGTTGGCAACTCATATTATTATTTTTAACAAAAAAATTAAAACCGACTTCCAAGGTAAAAACAATAGTAATATGAACTAAAAAGTATTAAATAACTCTTACTCTTCAATAGTGCCTTTTTCAGAATTCATCTAAATCACAACTATTTCTGTACATCTTCATTATTTTGAAGTCGGTACCAGCTAATTTAATAGTGAGTTCAGTAACGTCAGAATATCTGAAAATTTGGAACTGGTATCGACTTCAAAGTAATGAAGACTGTAGTAGGTATGTACAGAAATAGTTGAGATTTAGACGAATTCTGAAAAAGGCACTATTGAAGAGTAAGAGTTATTTAATACTGTTTAGTTCATATTACTATTGTTTTTACCTTGGAAGTCGTTTTTTTTGTTAAAAATAATAATTTCACTCTTTTTAGTTGTCTACAAAATAAGGCTTTATGCGTAAATAACCAATACGAACATTATGTTACTATAAGCGAAATTGTGGTTAATGCTTGCAGTTATCTAAGCGATGCAGCAATTTCCAAACTTTTATCTTTGAAGGTTCGGGAGTTCTGTTCAGTGCCTTTGGACCAAGAGACACCTTCGTATGAAATTTCTCTTATTCGTAACATATGTTTAACTTACTAGAAACAACATTTTAACCACTATGAGTGTTTTGATAAATTTCAAGGATTTCCCTCGATTGCTCATAGATCCCATCATTAGATCACCACTTTCGTAATTATTATACAAAATTAAGATTATATCCTATACAACAACACGAGAATTTTGAAAATCGGTCTACAAACAGCGAAATCATCATCAAAACATCTGCTTCGATGCAAAATATCACGAAAAGTACCAATAATTGGGTCATGTGTGATGAACCATGATATAATTATGGTTGTGATGATGATGATCAATCAAATTGATGTGTTGGCTTATGCTTTAAGTTGTTAAAACAACGCCGAAATCCCCGAACCTGTACCTATAAGCATTCAAAAGTTCTGTTAGGTACCTTTGGATCCAGGGTATAACCTGATGCGAAGTCTTACTTTTTGGTAGCATTTACCTCGAATGCTTCAGAAAAAATTGAAATCACTATATGTTTCCATACAAATTTCAAGGAGTCCTCTCGATTCCTCAAGGATCCCATCATTAGATCACCACTTTTCTGAACATGGTACCAAATTCGAGTCAAACCCTATAAACACAAAAAGAATTAAAAAAAATCAACAAACAGCTGAGTGATCGTTGAACAAAAAAAAAAAGATACATACAGCCGAACGTATTACCTCCTCCTTTTTTGGAAGTCGGTCAAAAACAGAAAGGTATATTATGGCAAAGGAAGAAGAAAAAAAATTATGTGGCATAAAGTATGTAAAACGCGGATTCGCCGCACCGCTATAAGAGATGTGGCTTCGCTCGTATGTCACGAAAATTTGATAAAACATCTTTCGGGCACTATCTATGGTTTATTAAATTTGAGCTTATCTATCACAGATAATAAAAAGACCCTTTGTTTAGAAGCTCATCACGTTTGGTAACAAATGCGACGTGGTGGAAACCTCGATGGATATTGCAGAGGAAAAAACTGTATTTGACTAGAGTCTAGACTAACGAGGAGTTTGTTTCTGGAATCAGCCCTGATAGGATTTTTTGTCAAACGACCGGTCTTTTATTTGTACCGAGAAAGTTTTTGAAGTTTTTTTTTGTTAAACTTCTCTTTCTATAACTGGGCATTTTTTTCTATTTTTTATTCTTTTTTTTCTATCAGTTACTAAAATGTTATATTTCTAAGTTATCACCTATCATGACAAACATACATAATATTGTTTAGTTGTAACTTGTAGCCATATTAATTACAGGCAAACCCATTAAGAACGGACTTTTATACGTTTTTATGATCTGATCCTATAAGGATTAGCTGTAATAAATAAGGTAATAGTGTTAAATGACGGTATACCTGTTTAAGAATTAATTGCTGCTTAAGTAGTTATAAAGATAAACTCATATAAATAGCTTTCAAGAGGACTTTGTACCGCAATATATTTTTAAAAAGAGGTAAAGTAGGTGTATACACTTTTTTTTACAATTTAACATATTACAATACATGTATTTTGATTTCTGATGTTTTATATAATACAAAACAGGCTTGTTTTGTATTACTTAGGTACACTGTATTCTAGCCTAGAAAAACTAAAAGCTTCGGCAAAAATAATAGGTACCTATCTAGATTATCGTAAAAGTTCTGTCAAATTCTTCACCAAATCAAAGTAAGTAAATAAATAATTGTGTTCCGAACGACATCCAAAATAGCTAAACCTCTTCATAACATTAGCAGGCTAAGTCTTTTCCACGTGCCTCAAATTTTCTGCACTTTCCCGCAATTCCGGCGTAATTAGTTTACGTGGCGCGGCGCGGGGTGAACGCCTCCTATAGTGTATCTTACCCCGTATACCAGAGGTATAGTACTCCTACAGCCAACATTTATAGTACTTTCCTCCTATTTCCGGCTTAAATTGTTTCGCATAAGTCACTAGATTTTTCATAGAAAAGTGTAAATAAACTCGGCTGTACTTGAAACTTAGAAGCTTCAGAGGAGCATAACATTTTCAAGTACAAAATAACCGTTTGTTTTAATTTTTTTTTTTTGGTATCAGTAAGTAACTTTTTCGTAGAGAAGTGTTAATAAAGTCTACTAGTAAATTTTAACTCAAAGTTTTTCAAAATATCTGTCTACTCTGCATAAAGCGTATTGTCAAAAACTTATTTCATCATGTAGAGCCAAACTTTTGACTCGACTGTCTAATAGTAGAGTCAAAAGTTTGACAGTCTATCTACATGCCCTTATACACGTCCTAAGTCAGGAATGGTGTTCCTTATTAGTTATTACCTACCATTCCATATTTACCGATTAACAGCTTACGGCATAATATTTTGGGCATAACATTCACATGCTATCATTATTCTATAAATAGGTAATTACCTAGTAAATTATGGTAACATTATTATTAATCGCTACCCACATAAGATTCTTATCTTTTACTAAATGTCTCTCGGAAATCTTATACGGCAGAAATCAGATCAGTTACAGAAAACATTTAAATGCATAAATAGTTGTTAAGTTGTATGTAGAACTATAGTGATGATACTTAGAGCTTGTAAATCGATACTAGGGCTGTACCAGTTATGACCACGATAAGAAACTTAATACGCCTACATGCTTTACGATTACTGTTACGAGCTATTAACTTAAATGTATCGATATCGATGTTTCATCGTTATTCGATAGTCGATACATATAACGAAATGAGGGAATCGTTTAAATATATTATTATGTGTGTTATGAATTTATGATCTGACTGTTAGTGAGGTTTTCGAAACGTATAGTATTTGGGAACCGTACGTCAATAGACAATTCACACTTCAACAACAATTCATATAATAATATTTTAGAGTATATAACTGTATATATTATTATGTCCATACTTCCATACTAATATTATTATAAATGGGAAATTCTGTCTGTCTGTGTGTTCCTCCTTCCTCTTCATGCCTAAGCTGCTGAAGAGATTTAGTTGAAATTTGCTATGGACATACTTAGAGTTCCGGGAAATTCCGGTATGGTTCCCGCACAATAAACATTTAAAGTAACAAATAAAGTTTTGGTGCAACGGAGTTGCGGCCTCGCGGGCGTCATCTATACTATTATAATATTATAAAGCGGAAGAGTTTGTTTGTTTGTTTGAACGCGCTAATCTCAGGAACTACTAGTCCGATTACAAAAATTCTTTCAGTGTTAGATAGCCCATTTATCGAGAAAGGTTATAGGCTATATTTTATTGCGCTAAAACTAATAGAAGCGAAGGAATAGAGGAAAATGTTGAAAAAACGGGGGAAATTATTTGAAAGGGCTTATTTGAACGCGCTAATCTCAGGAACTACTGGTCCGATTTAAATAATTATTTTAATGTTAAATAGTCCATTAATCATGGAAGACTATAGGCTATTTTTCATCACGCTAAGACTAATAGGAGCGAAGAAATAGAGGAAAATTTGGAAAAAAGGGTAATTTATTTGGAAGGGCTTATTTGAACGCGCTAATCTCAGAAATTACTGGTCCGATTTGAAAAATTATTTCAGTGTTAGATAGCCGATTTATCCAGAAAGGATATGGGCTATATTTTATTACGATAAAACTAAAAGGAACGAAGAAATAGAGGAAAATGTGTAAAAAACGGGGGAAATTATTTGAAAGGGTTTATATCGCGATCTACTGGAGCAATTTTTCTGTTATTTGGCAATTGATACACATAAGAAGTAGACCACGATCACGAAATATATAACTTACGCGGGCGAAGCCGCGCGGAACGTCTAGTCTAGTAATATTGTCAAAGAAAGAAGCTAACAAACACTAAATTCCAGTTCTTAGTAAAAAATCTTTCACTTGTAAGTATCTTCTAGGTAAAAAAGTAACTTGAATATTTAAGTATATAAAAGTAACTTAAATACGAGTGGTTCAATTAAGATCCTTGGAAAAATAGATGCAGATGTTTGTTAAAAATAGTACAGTTTCGCGATAAATAGCGCAAGATTTATTTATCAGTGCTTTCATAAAACTCTTGAAAGTTTATAGTTTCTTCTGTCTTTTAACTTGACGGAGTCTTTTTATTAAAAACTGTACTCTAAAATTCGGTAAACAGAGTGCAAATTTGCATGTGAATTCGAAATAGTTAAAGTTAGCATGGACGCGGGCGTTGATGGATAAAGTTATCCAATTTGATTGAAGATTAAAATAAACAAGTACTCCTGCTACTCTATTTGTTACTTCCGTCTTTATTTTTTTACTACAATATGACGCCCGCAACTCCGCTGCACCAAATTTGGTTTATCGCGCAGGAACCGTACATTTTAGGGATAAAAATTATTCAAATCCCTATTCCAATTTTCACAAAAAAAAAAAAACCAGTGGCTTAAGCGTGAGAAGGTAAAATACAAACAGACTTTCGCAAATAAAAAATAAAAAAATAAAAATAAAATAAAATATTATGTATTTATTATATTATAATGACAGTATTCAGTATGGATATGGATGAAGAAAGGCTGCAAGCAGAATCTGCTTTAGAGCAAGACGTTTATCTCTACTTGCTCAAAATAACTAGTATTTCATACAAAAAAGTCTCATTTAAAGTATGACAAGATAATGCAACAAAAATTAGGGAAAGAAAATATACTTTTGATATAAAAATATTTGAAATTCAAAAGAACACAAGACCTATACTCGATATATAGGGGAAAGCACTTTATTATGTTAAACAGTATCACATGGGCAAATTGACTTGCGACTTAAGTGAGCAATTTGAAAATTCCTCGAGCTTTTGCTCACAAAATGAGGATGCTGTAACAAGATTGTCTGCCGCTCTCTTGGCATGGATATGACAATATTTCTCTACCGAGCGTCTTTGTAAATTAAAGGTTAATGCATAATAATAAGCTTCCAACTTTATTGTTACATTGAAGGTGCTGATAGCATCTTGGAAAGGATTGAAATCTTTAACTCCGTACAACACGCAACCAATTTCACGATGATTAATGTTGTCATTGGATTGCAGAGTTGTCATTTAAGATGATACCAGCGATCTACATGCCGCTTATACTTTACAAAATAGTATAAAGATATTATTGTAGGCTTGTAGTAAATAGTTATAAGCTGATTTGATTTGATTGACCCATCCCCACGCATATTTAACATTTTTGCCTAGACTAAAAAGTACACAACGGTGCTTAAGAAGTTCTCACAAAAATCTATATTACATAGTCAATAGATAATGTCTCCGTACAAATAACAGGCTATAGTTTGCATTATTAATTCGAAGCATTTAGACTACTTACATTATGATAGGCTCCGACTCGAGCCGCTAGAGATTACGAGTGCAGTTCATAAACAGCAGCTAGAGGCAGGCGCTGCGTCGTGATATGCACCGCCTGCCTAAAGCCAGGCCTATAGCCTAGCTATCACAGATAGCTAGGCTATAGGTTGGATGATCTAGTTTTAACCCGACTGCCGCCACAGGGTTTCTTAAAATACATTGGAGTATGATACTACGGGCTTAAACTTTATAAGGTAAGCTTTATAAAATTATAACATTTAATTTGTTTTATTCGAGATATCGAATTACATAGTAAATGGGAGTATAGGACTCTAAGCTCCAATAACTTACAGGTAGTCTACAGTTTAGGTACTGAACAGCGGAATTACAGCGAAATACTGTTCGAATGAAGAGCAATAATTATGTACTTCAGTCGATTTGAACTATATTAGAGCTTGTCTAATTTGAAATGACGCGCCCCACCACTTCAAAGTTGATATAACTGAAACATTTTTGTTCTGTGAATACGAGGGAGGGGCGCGTCATTTCAAGTTAGACAAGCTCTACCAATTGTATGATGTTGAAACGATGCAAGTTAAAGGTAGATACCCTATTTGAACGTCTGCTCGATTCTTTCTGCTGAAGAAATTTTATTCAACTGAAGCTATAAACCTTTGAGGTATTATATTATATCTTAGTCTATGGCTGCAGCTTTAAGCAAGTCGTAGATTGCGAGCCGCTAGTCAGGGCGCACCTGCGTTAGTTACAGGCGTGTTGTGCCCCGCGGTCGCGCCTGATATTATTATTGTATTTGTCACACTACGTCTCTTCAACTACTAGACAAAGTTATAAGAGATGTCTGTATTCTAGGTGTGTCTAAAGTTCGATTTGTTGTTTCATTTTCATCGCTTTCTGTAACAACGGCGCACATTTTTTTTTGACATCTCTTGAAAGTTAAGGAAGAACCATTGGGAAGAACTCACCTCTTTTGATGTTGCGAGTGTCCATAGGCTATGATATTTGCTTTTCATCAGGTGACCCGTTTAATCGTTTGCACCCTTATTTTATAAAAAAAATGAAAACGGATCATTCTATTTTTAGGTCTCTTCGGTAGGGCGGGGACACACTAACAGCTAGCCATTACTGATGATACGGAATATATTGTAAGTTATTAGTAAATATCGTATGCTTATTATGCCCTTAGCTTCGCCGAACTATCTAAAACTTATATGCGCATCCTATAGCTTCCCGTCTTTATTGAAATCTTTGGAAAATTGAGCGTTAAAAGAACTTCAAACATTGATATGAGCAAAGAATTGGCTCGGCTTAGTGGTGGAGGGGCAAATATCGTATATTTCATGTGGCGGGAGTATTTCAGCTCCAAACGAAACAATGATAGAGTTCAAATTGAACGCTATACTTTCCTGAACGTTCGATTGCGCTGGGGTGACCATTACAATGCCTGTTTTCTGAGCTTTTTGACGAAAGTTTATGCTTTCTACCACGAATAATAAAAATGAATGAAACGTAACTCCCATACTATTGATTTCTTAAGTTTTCGCGAGTATCACTCATGATATTATAAGTTTAAACACTTACGGATTTTGTCGCGGAGCACTTTTATTAATCCCGACGTTTCGGCTACTTTGCAGCGGCCGTGGTCACGGGCGGACTGAGGTGACAGGTGTCCAATTTCTTGAAGTTATCCAACTACCCGACGACTCATCAATTTTTGTTTGCGTTCCGATCTACGCAGAACGAACTCACAGTGTCTTGAAGTCTCCATATTACATATACAAAGTATCCATATTCCTTGAGCACCTGAACAGCCTGAACTCCAAAATACAGTTCACAATGGAGTTGGAGAGAGATAATTCCTTAGCTTTCTTGGACGTATTAGTAATAAGGAATCCTGATGGCACATTAGGTCATACGGTGTATCGCAAACCTACACACACAAACAGATATTTAAATGGTGATTCCCATCATCACCCAGCACAGTTAAGTACTGTTGGAAAATCCTTATTTCAAAGAGCGCGAGGAATCTGCGATAAACAGCATGTGGATACCTAGCTTCATCATGTTACACAAGTTTTACGCGACAATAAGCTTCGGGTGCCACGCAAACAGAGCAGCAACCGAGTGAAGCCGGCTACAGTTGAAAGATTACCTGCAGTGTTACCATTTATAAAGGGTGTCACTGATAAAGTGAGCTACATTCTAAGGAAAGCTTCAATAAAAACATACTTTAAGCCGCCCAAAAAGATCAGCCAATGTTTACCATCAGTGAAATGCAACTTACCCCTTCAAGATGCAGGAATCTACAAACTCGACTGTGATTGTGGCCTCTCTTATATAGGGCAAACCAAAAGGTCCATCAAAACCCGGATCAAGGAACACATTGCAGATGTCAAACACCGTAGAAGCACCAAGTCTGCGATTTGTGAACACACACTGGATCAACCTCGCCATTACATAAGATTTGATAAGCCACAAGTACTGGCAAAAGAAGCACGATACCGCCCAAGAATGATACGCGAGGCCATAGAAATTAAAAAACACCCTAATTTTAACCGTGAAGATGGTTGGGTGCTGCCATCTAGTTGGGATCCAGTAATAAACAAACTCAAGCACAAATCCATGACACCTCGGCTTCAAGACACTGTGAGTTCGTTCTGCGTAGATCGGAACGCAAACAAAAATTGATGAGTCGTCGGGTAGTTGGATAACTTCAAGAAATTGGACACCTGTCACCTCAGTCCGCCCGTGACCACGGCCGCTGCAAAGTAGCCGAAACGTCGGGATTAATAAAAGTGCTCCGCGACTAAATCCGTAAGTGTTTAATCCCATACTATTACCGTTTTAAATTTGGTTCCTTTCGAACTGCTACGTAAAGTCAGCCTGATATCGCTCAAGACCACCTGAATATTGCAAATGTATTAAAATGTGTACCTACTACCTAGGTACACATTTTTGACAAGTATTGTAGAACATGTTTATTGATGGAGTTACTTTTCCTTAGTTTTTTGGAATAGGTAGAGTGACTGTAGGGGGTTTCCAGAGTTTTTTTAATAACTCGATCGCGGATTTTTGGAAATCTATTGTTATTCTATTGTTAACATGGTCGAATTCGATCGCTTGGGGCTTAAGTCTTGACGGTATTTATAGGTTTAAAAGTATATTTGCTTATTCATCATAATATTTAAATACGGAAAATATAATGTAAATTCTATTCGGTAATTTAAAAACATTGTGTCCTATTTTATTGCAACGTGTGGTGTCTCTAGCGGCGCGGGTAATATCGGGGGAATCACAAAGCCTTTTTGTGAACTATCATTCAATAAAATTGTGAGGCTAATGAACGATCAAAGCGCAGTTTATGGAGCGTTTGTGGGGGATTTTCACGAAAAAAATGTTCTAACGAGCTATATGCTGTTCTAGTAATGGTGGTTTTGTATATTTTTGGGATGGGTAATATGTATAAATGTTAAACTCTCTTCAGGAAATTAGAACTGATAGAAAATGTCTAAGACTGGGAGATAGAGAGTGAGTAGTATTCAGATCTCCTCTTTATTTTCGGTACTCTTGGAGTGCGCGCCCTAAGACAGACTCGTATCTTGAAACAAATAAAAATTGGGAGACATAGGTAATTAAAATACCTTAACTTTTTTTTCTAGCCTAAGCCGATTTCAACTTTGCCACCTTTTCTCCTACGCCCTTGATTCCCGGTTTGAGCGCAGTATGGTGTTTCTTATTTTATCGAGAAGCTTTACTCCTAGCATACTGCGCTCCATCGCTCGTTGCCATACCCCGAGTTGGGACTTTTGCTAATCGGTCAATGATCAAATTTGTGTGTAGGTTAGGTTGTGAGAATGCACATGTCGACGAGTCTTCGCTTCAGGGAGATAGGTAAATCCCCCTTCATCAGCGTCTTCATGGACCATAGTAGCTCCTCCAGGCGTTTTCGATTCTGCGATCGACTTTCTTCCCATGTCTATTTTCAAAGGAGACTAACTGGCCCAAGTAGATGTACTTACTAGTCGTCCACTTATTGCATGCCATTTCTTACCTAAGGGTAATATTTTTATAATATTTATATTTTTACTTTGATATTAAGTTATCACGCGGGAACCGTACATTTTTAGGAATAAAAAACACACACAGGATAGCTAAGACCTATCTCAGGTAGGGCTTCACACGAGACGAGAGTAGACGAGAGTAACAAAAATCTCGTCTCGGTCTCGTCAATCCTCAAAAAATTAAGTCTCGTTCGAGTCTCGGTCTCGTCTCGTTACCAGTTGTCTCGTCTCGTCTCGCTTAGTTGTAAATAATGATTTTTTTTTATAATATAACAAGCTGTCCCGGCAAACGTTTCTTTGCCATATTATATAAAGTATATCGCCCGTATTATTTTATTGAATTAGTGACTAAATAAGTATGTCACCATGGCAACGTCCATCGCTATCCCGTGACCCACGTCGCGTAAACAATGGTCGCTCTTTATAGACAGATAATTTGCAATAAAATAAAATTGCGACTATAATTAAAGACCTAAGCTATCCTATCTCTTAAGTTGGAAAAAAGCACACATTTAAAAAAAAACATTAAAATCGGTTAAGTAGTTTAGGAATCCATCGCGGACAAACATCGTGACAGGAGATTTATATATTATATTAGATAAGGAATATTTTATGACTAACGTGTTTATATGGTAAAATGCAGTTTGGATGGTTACCAGATTTTATTATATTGTTTTTTAAGTAGACCTTTTCTAATTTTTCGAATAAAAACTTAATAAAAAAATATTAACGAGACCCGAAACGAGACTCTCGGGTTGCCCTTATGTGGTCTCGGTATCTTCGAGAATATTTTCCAAAAGATCTCGTCTCGTAAAAGCGAGACGAGAACGAGACGAGACGAAAAAAATCTCGCTCTCGCGTGAAGCCCTAATCTCAGGATTTAAAGTACCTCCGTACTCATCAAAATCGGTTCACCTGAAGTGTGAACGTAGTCGGACTATTACCCTTTCTAGTAGCTCCACGGTCCACACTTCACGGTACTAATTACTTAATTGCAGGACGCTACAGCCTGGGGGACGCGGACGGGCTGTGAGGAGTTTTCTATTTAAACTTACATTACTCGGAGCGACGCTTTACTTTGTATGTAATTTAAATACATTTTACTTTGTGTTGAGCAATTAAAAGTACTATTTGTATCAATAAAAAATCATGCTTTAGTTTCTTTGTTTAAAGTTTCTCTTCTCTTATAAATATTGCCTTCCTACCAAAAACAAAGTAAATGACTTTGTTTTTGGTAGGAAGGCAATATTGGAATAGGAAGCCCACCACTGCAAACGGTAAATTGGTCAAAACAATGTGACCTTCTTGTGTAATAAATAGTTTTGAACTAAACTTTAGTTACAACTTCATAAATAGCTCATTTTAATATGCAAATTGCTATATTATCATGTTGCAATGTAAACTAACTCAGGGAGAATTTTCTTATGCTTACACGGCTTAAATCATGATAACATTATGAAGTTATACAGTTTTACAGTTTCTCAGTTTACAATCTGTTCAGTGGTTTTGCTCAGTCTGTAACGGTCACTTGTCATGTTTTTCGAAGTAACGGAACCCAACATAGACACTTAATTGTATATTATTTTAGATTACATCCATTTTCTTATAATCGTAACTTCCACGTCCCCTCTAGCGACACGAGAAATAAAGCGACTCGTTCATTAGCTTTTTTATCAAACTGTTGTGCCATAGATTAACCAATTACTAAATATATCCAATCCAAAATCCTCCTTAATCCGAAGGTAGTAGGAGTCAAAATAGCTTGCTTGATAAGGATTGAATTAAACTTTTTGGTAGAGTGTACACGGGACAGGCTGTTATTATCACACGGTTGTAATTACTAAGCTTTTTAAGTAAAGGTTACGCAAAAGCTTCTATTATTTTAAATGGTTTTGCGCTGGAAATAGCTTTATCTATTGCCAAGCTTAAAACTTTCTGCAATTTTGATACAAGAATTTAAGTAGAATGACTGGCATAATTGTGTTTGTTTTAATACGAGACAGAAGACTTGAATACTACAACTTAATTTAGCGTATGCCTGGGTATAGTATAAGTATTAAAATTATACTGTATATCCTATATATGATCATTTATAGGATCATATATAGGATCCAATAAAAATGATCATTTGATCATATCTGCATATCTGCATATTACATTATCATTTATCATTGATCCTATTTTACGTCATATGTGGTTTCAATAGCCAATGGGGAGCGCTAACGCTGACAGGTATTGACATCAGTTCTACTAGATATCAGAGAATTCGATTTGTCAAAAGACATCGTCATTCTTAACATGGCTTGTTTTATGTTAATTCAGCAAGATTATTCAAGTATATAATTAGAAAAATAATTACATTACATTATTTGAAACATATTAACGAACAGGGAATTAAAAACTCTTTTTTATATTAAATAGCTGGCAACACCAATTTCTATGACCGTATTGGATCCAATCTCTCAGCAAACGTCAAAAATCTATGATCAAGGAAGAAATGAATCATTTATCTATATTACATTATCCAATATAAATGACTCAATGATATAATATGATCCAATATAAATGATAATCTAATACCCCCGACTTATTATTTTTTTATAAAATATTCTAATATAATTAGATACTTAACCACGGGGATAATAATTCTGAACTTGGTATACTTACTAATAATCTAAAAGTTGGTAAAATTACTAACTTTGCTGTGAAATAATCTTTTTTTGACGATTGAAGTGGTGATGAAAATGAAAACGATTATATTGTTGTTGTTGCCGTAGATGATGATGATGGTGATGATATTGATGATGCAATGATAAATCAATTAGACTATTCGTGTGTGCAACCTGACCGCGTTCAGTCGACTGTGGTATGGCTGTGGGCGGCAGAAGGAACACGTTCGGTCGAGGTAAATCCTGCCATTTGTTAAAAGGTGATATTAATCATTTAAATATCCAAACTGTATTAACATGACTACAATTTAAAAAGAAGAGGAATAATATAATATGATAGCTAGTCACTTTTGGCTGTCTGTAGGTATTATGGGCCTACCAGCAAAAAGTGAGAAAATAAATTGACTCTAGCAATACCGGGGTAATTGGAATAAAGCATTTTTATCATTTTTTCCTTATAGCGGCTTATTGTGAAAAATGCAAATATAAAAATTTATCCAATGATCAATGATATTTTTTGAAAATCTGCCATCAAAATTTGCCACCAGATTCTGGTAGAAATACTATAATTTTGAAAACTACGCTAATTTTATGCGGTGTTACTACAATGGTTATAGAGAAAGGTTGAATTTGAAGGATAATGCTACAAGCTTTAGTCGTAGGCATCAGAATTTAAAGTTTTACCATTTTAGTGGTTTCGTTTGAAGCATTTCTGGTATTTATTTATTTATTAAGGTAGGTACAGTTACAGACAACAGAATAACAAATTACAGTAAAATAACATCGCTTGGCTCATCTTGGCGGGAGCACGCTGAGGTCCAATTACAACTACACCAGCATTGATGGTAACAATATTAGCTTAAGCATAGAGTAATAAAAAGGTATCATTCTTCATCGATACCAAAAATTGTGTCAAAATGTGTATGCAACTGGTCCAATACGAATAATATGGTCTGTATAATATTATTATTTATACCACACTACTGGCTAGTGATGCAAACGGGTCAAAGTAAACTAATATTCCGCTCCTATTGTCAGTTGAGGATTTGTGATAATAAATTCAACGCTTGCATGTTTTCGCTGGCGAGTGGCGAGTGGCGACAGATTGTGGCCGCAAGTTTTTGCCGTCAATTTTTCCATTTCTGCGAACGCCATTCATATTTTAACAAGATATAAAATTCTCCTCGAACTGTGAAATAAATTATATGGAGCTCGAATGTATTGCAGCTTTATATTGAACTCCATGTTGGTGACTTTGTCCACGTAAAGAAACGTAATTTTTTATTATTGATACAAAAACTTGCCTATGACCATATGTCCATCCCGGCAATTTAGATATTTTGATAACTCTACATGCAAGTTAACTCTACATGTAAATATTTTTCACTTTTTTGCTAAAAAGGGCCTCGTGCGAGTTTTTTACGCCGGTTCTTCTCACCAGGTTAGATCCGGTGGTAGACAAAACGTAGGATGTTCTAAAGAAATTGCTGTTTTATTCAGAAATAAAACAGCGACTGTTAAATAAGCAACCATCATCATTCTAACCCAAGCAATTTAGTCTAGCAGTTTTTTTTATATTGAAAGCTTAAGCAACACTATTATGTTTTAATTCATCTATAGCATCTGATTGAACTTTAATTTCACTTATCTCAGAATCTAACACGACCCGTATATTGGTTCCGGCTTTTGCAAATCACTCTCTTGATTAAAGAGTAATTGAAACAAACGGCGGACAACAGAGATATTGTCTTCATTTACTGACCTGACGGATTGAATTTAAACCTTGCATTGTTTTAAATAATTGAAAATTGATGTTGTTTAGTTCCTTGTATGAGTATAAAATTGAAGTAGAATTTGACTAGCTACATATTAGCTACCAGACGCTATCTGTATGTCCTATTGTGCCCCTCCTCCTGTAGTCGTATTCTCATGTCGGAGGGTCATGACCTTCCACATCTATGACCTTTCTTCTTGTAATGTTAAGCCAGCTTTTCCTATCTTCGGCCACTCGAAGAGCGTCGTAGAAATGTGGTGCGATCGGACCAATTACGCATGCGTAGTCCCATGGGACTGCGGCCACACGGGTTTTCCATAATGTGCCCCTAGCAATTTGTAATTTTATTCTACAAACGAGAAAGATATAAATAATTTGAAGGAAAGATGCAAACGTAATATTCATTTTGAAATTTTAACTTCGGCCGTACATTTTTTTGTGGAGTAAGATAAGTGCGGTATGTTTTGACTGATAGGAAAAGACCATTATAATTTTATTGTAATCTTAATTTAGACAGATCACATTTAATTAATCTCTCGTACATAAAACTATTTAACACTTTTTTTAAGTTGGAGCCTTAATGTCTCTTTATTGTCGAAATGAGAAGATACGATATCTCCAGCCCACAGTCTTAAGTACTTTTCAGTGTAATAATGTTATCTGCTGCCTTAATTAATAGAACTGGTTCAAATTGTTTGTTTTTTTCTAAAATATTTCGATAGCAAAGGGTATTTATAGACATACGACAGTGAGTACAAATAGGTTCCCTAAAAAAACTAGAAAGTTAAGTTAACTTAAGAGCAAATCTTAAACTTTTTCAGCTAAACAAGAAAAATAATTTGCTCCTAAATACGCAGCTTCCAGGAATATGTCATTAGACCTAACTACATTGGCGTTTTCATCCCAAAAACTTTAGGTAAGTACTAATTTCCTTCAAATAAATGAAGCATTTGCCGAGAAACCGAATATTTTTACATACAGAATTTAGAGCATAAGATGAGGTTAAATGTTCTTACACTGGTAGAAAGAGGTATTTATAATGTATTTATAGTGAATAAGTAATGGTGTTTTTGTCAGCGTCGAAAATATTAAGATTTTTTTAAATTAAATAAGGGGGCAAACGAGCAAACGGGTCACCTGATGGTAAGCAACTACCGTCGCCCATGGACACTCGCAACATCAGAAGAGCTGTAGGTGCGATAAATGACGCTTTACTGCAACAAACGATTATTTTTCAAGTGTTTTATTTTAACTGATACAGTAAAAATAAAGGTTAATATCGCTTATCAGTTCCAGTTAATTTAACCGGCCGAGTTAATTAGGTTTGCGGCGGGATTCATATTTATAAGGCAAGGGATATTATTGAAAATTATTTTAGGTTTTCTTTATGGTCCCCTAATAATAAAATACTGCTGTCAATATCATAACGGTTTACTTTTTTACCGGCCTCCATTTTTTATGAAGACAAGAAGTTTTTGCAAACACTGCAGACAGACTGGAAACGACTTTTTGGACTTTCATACAGTAGCTTAATACTCTAACTTTTTTGTTATCACGAATATATATTTTTTCCATTTAAAGTTATTTTCATTGTAACTAAAATTACCGCTCTGTCTTGAAATCGCACACGATGTAGTATTGGACCTTGGCTATAATTAATTTGTTGTTCGATGAAACATTTAATAATAATTATTATGTGCTCTACAAAAAAGTGTAGGCAGCGGAAAAAATAATTTCAATATTCACATCATTAATTGATCATGTAAATGCGGTTTCACAATGCGCTATAAATCAAAGGCATCTTTATCAATTAGGCGCACGCTGCGATATGTCCATCGGAATCAGTTAAATTTATGAGAGCAAGTTATTATACGCTCACAACGATTTGTTTCCTTCGAAATTATTTATTTAATTCTCTCGTATATGATAATTTTTATAATAAATCGTCGAAGTTATTAAAATAATGACCTGAGCAACGTGTGTAGTGTCTACCACAGTCATGTTAAATATTAAACTTGTAGTTGAAGGTTGATCTATGGATTTTTAAGGTGAAAACTGTCTTGGCGGCATTGTAAACTTTTTTGGGGTGGGTTTACCACGTGACCCAATCAAAATACGTCAGATGGATACAAAGAGTCGAAGTTCTCTCTCTTTATACCGCTCTGTAAAAATGTATGTCTAATTCTTCTGTTTCGTTTTCATTTTATCTGGGAATCCTAAGATGCAACTCTTTGTTTTTTTTTTAAGTTGTAGATAGTTGAACTATTGATTATCATAGGTCCCATAATTGTAGTATAATGCTTAAGGTTGTTCAAATAATATGCCATTGAAATTTGTCGTTGGACGAGGACAAGATGAAATCTCGTCCAATAATGTCAGCTATCCAATTCAAAAATGGAACAGAAGTGCTATTCTCTAAGAGCAACAATCAAAACAGCCGCAATCGCATCGGCTGTTACAGCCGTGAGATCGAGATCGGTATTCACTTGCTTATGTTTTCTGGGCTGTTCGACACTAGCGCCGCACGGCTGAAAGCGAGGTGATATGGAATCAATTTTTGACATTTCATGTTCGAAATTCGTATTCTCTAAGCTCAACAGCCTACAGCTTCGATTACAGCCTCGGCGTACGCCTACAACTTTAAATGTCAAACGAAAAGCTACTATTTCGTGGCTATCGCCAAAGATTTTGTATGATTTTGTACTTATTTACTCAAATATATACCCTAATTATTGTACAGTTTTAATTTTTGTTACGTAAAAACCGAAAGTAAAGTGCTAAATCACTTTAAAACTCTCTTTAAAACTCTTACCTTAAAAAGTCGCTAGAGTCCCGAGTCCCGATTTGCGAGTACGATACGGTACATGACAAAATTGTAACTACACACACAAAAGGCATGAAATTCACATTTTGTATAAATCGTTTTATTCTCTAACTTTCTTCTACATACCACGTTTTATCAAGTTTTTACACTTATAGCGAACACTGAGTTCAATAAACATACGCGGATACAGGCGCACCAAGTATTCAATACTTATTAGTAATTTTACGCAGCACATTTAGATTTTTATAATAATTACTTTTTTACTTATTATACAATTAAACCACATTGATTTATACTAAACAGCAATCCAACTTTCACGAATCTTAGCCGAAGACTGTTAACAATGTTTATTATGAAATATGTTCCACGAAATATTTCAAGTGGTTGGCGCGGGTCACTCGAGCCGAGGTACACTACCTCTTATCGCGTAGTAGAAATTCTTTATTTTAAAACTAAATGAAGTTCGATCTATTGCATGTCCCTTGGTTTGCACTTTTGTTTATATTTTGTTTACATACGTAAGTATATAGAAGGTCAAGCGAGTTTTTTTTTTAATTTAACTACAAGAACTTTATAAATACGAGGTTCTTATCTTGGTACTTTCAACTTTTTGGATATTTTTTCAATGCATTAATGATTTTGTCTATTTGATTTTGTTCAAGTATGTAGTGCAAATGATTATTACTATAAAAGTTCTAATAATATAGAGTTTATAGCGACAAAATAACTAAAATTCCTAAGACAAAAATGTATCTATAGTCGAGTCCACTATCTGAGCCGCAGCCTCGCCGACAGCCGAGCGCTCACGCAGCCGAGACATCGTCGACGAGCTAATAGAGCTTAGAGAATACGAATTCTACAGCCGTGGTAACAGCGAACGATGTCACGACTGCGATATCCGTGATAACAGCGGAGAGCACAGCCTTAACGTGTTCCTTAGAGAATAGCCTAGCAGCGAAGGGTCGTGAATGTTTATGGTAATATCTTCGGGGGCGCTCTGGCTGGAGAAATCGTTACAGTAGTGAGTAGGCTATGTTAGTGTATTGGGAAAGTAGAATAAATACACGTCACTTTTAAAGAATAAATAATAATCCATTTTTTGGTTGGCAAAAATTTTAATTTTTCTGTAAGTAACAAAGTTTTTATGTAAGTAACCAAAAATTTTATGCAGCAAAATTATTTTATTTTTCCAACTCCATGTGAGCAAGCCTTTATCCAAGCACGATATAAAGTTATTGTAATTAAGAAATATAATGTGTATTGTGATTTTTTCTCATTAAGTTTCCAATCTGTGTGTTATAATTAATGAGCTATTGTACAACTCTGGCTGGTTGGGTTTAAAATCTATTGTGACTTTTGTAAAGCCCCATCCCCACTCGCGTGCGAACCGCGCGCGACGCCGCGAAATTTCCGCGAAACGTGAGTGTGGATCCGGTTCGCATATTTTTCGCACTTCGCGGCTGGTTCCCCGGCCGCATCCACACTCGCACGCGGACCGTGCGCGACGCCGCGGCGCCGCGAAATTTCTGCGAAGCATGAGTGTGGATCCGATTCGCATATGTCTCGCACTTCGCGGCCCGTTCCCCGAATGTTGTCGGTTTTTTGTCCCGCGACAAAGGGTTTTTTTTTAATCTTTATTTTAATAAGGGCTTTTGCCATACAAGACATGCCAGCATTGTTTAGTGAACAGATAATACAGTCTGTCAAGAAAGAGTAGACGCGCGGAATTTTGCTGGGAATACGAAAGAGTGCCGTTGTGTTTTTGTATTATTTTCCTAAAATTGTGTTATTTCGGTTTTTAATGTGTAATGTTGGTAGAATATTAACCATTACGTATTACGATTTACGTACGTCCTCACAGAAAACCGGCGTTGACGTGGGAGAGCCATGCTTTGGCATGAATGGGCCGGCTCGACCGGAAAAATACCACGTCCTCACAGAAAACCGGCGTGAAACGCTTGCGCTGTGTTTCGCCGAGTGAGTGAGTTTACCGGAGACCCAATCCCCTACCCTTTTCCCTTCCGTACCCTCCCCTATTCCCTTCCCTACCTTCCCCTATTACCCCTTAATCAGAAGAGCTACAGGTGCGTTGCCAGCCTTGGCAACGCACCTGCAGCTCTTCTGATGCTGCGAGTGTCCATGGGCGACGGAAGTTGCTTTCCATCAGGTGACCCGTTTGCTCGTTTGCCCCCTTATTTCATAAAAAAAACATTAAAAATTTGATGTCGTGCACAAGTGTGGGCAAGTGATACAACTTCAAGAAACGTGCCATTTTGTGTTCCCTCCAAAACTCCGTCGAAAGTTTTAGTAAAGGGTCTACCACTTTACTAAAACAACTGACTTGACTCGTTGACTTTACTGACTACTTTTTAACTGACTTTAAAAAAAGGAGGTTATCAATAATTCGACGCGTATGTATGTAATATTTCCAGAACTGTCCAGTTTTTTTATATGTTAATCTATAGCAGCTTCTGAACAAATGTGCCAAATTTCGAAAGTGTATGTATGTATGTATTTGGCATCACACAGCATTATAATATTATGATATTAATGTAACCAGATCACAATAACTGTACCACTCAATACTGTTTATTATTATGATGTTTCGTGTGATGCTGGAAATAAAAGTATTCTTATTATTATTCTTATGTACGTATGTATGTTTTTATGTTTGTGCGCGCATATCTCTGGAACTACAAGTCCGATTTAAGTGATTCTTTTTTTGTTGTACTAGGTATTGTTCAATTTAGGGAATGCTGCAAGTTTCATCAAAATCGGTTCAGTAGTTTTTGAGATAGGGAATTTTAATGCTACGTAATTATTTACGTTGAAGTCGGTTTTATCTTTTTAAAATACTATTTTTAGACTTTTACTAGACTTTTGACTTGACGATCATCTGGAAAAACAACTTTTTGTAAACTTTTCACGATTTTTTTTCCCGCCATATTTTACTTGACACTGGCCATTCTTAAACAGCCGAGTGCCATATTATGAAAAAAGTAGACGCGCGGGAAATTTTTCAAATAAAGAACGCCTACACTGCGGACATGTCGCGAACTTTGAGAGGATTTGGTAGTAATGTGCGATCCGCGCCGCGATTTGCGCCGCGATCCGCGCCGCGGTCCGCGGCGTGCCTTCGCGCGCGAGTGTGGATCGGCAGTAAGATTTGATGTTGTCAGAAAAATTGTGACATGATTGAGAGAATATATCGGTTTGCAACAAGACGTGGGTTTTATCTTTAGTTTTTATCATGCAATTATTAGTTTCCAGTTAAACATTTGGTCGGATTAGAGCCGGATGGAAATATTATCAGTATGGATATATTGCTAAGCATTCAGGAAGAACTAAAAGGGCAACTTTTAAAATTGAAAATAAACTTTAAAAAATGTTCCAAGGAAAGGATTACAAAAGCGTATGTAGAAACAAGAGTGCAAGCACTAGAGACAAAATGGCAAAAATTTAATGATAATCATATACAAATTATATCAGTACGCGACAAGGAACAGGAATTGGCATATTTTTCAGACGATACGTACTCTGAGATGGAAGAATTTTTTTTGGAATTTAAATCGGAATTACAATATCATTTACAGGAATTTGCGACAATCTACAGCGATAAAACCATGAAAGAAGACTGCGCTGGAAATTCCAAACAGGCGTTTGTAAAGCTGCCACAGATCACTATTCCAATTTTTTCAGGCGTCTATACTGAATGGCTCAGCTTCCGGGATTTATTTTTGTCACTGGTCCACAACAACATGGCAATAGACAAGGTTCAAAAGCTGCAGTACCTGAAGGCCCATCTCATCGGAGAAGCTGCGCAACTTCTAGTGCATTTTCCCATTACTAATGATAATTACGACCAGTGCTGGACTTTGTTGGAAGGAAGGTATAATAATAAACATTTCTTGGCCAATTGTATACTTAGAGATTTTTTTAATCAAAGGGACCTTCCAACAGAGTCAGCTACGGCTGTTAAACAACTATTAGATAATATAACTAACATGTTGCACTGTCTCACAAATTTAGGTATTTATACAAGCACGTGGGATATAATTGTCATATATGTAGTAAGTATGAAACTCGATAGAGAATCAAGGAAACTGTGGGAGGCACGGGTAAGTGAGTTTACCAAATTTAATAGATTAGCTACTTTAGACCAATTTAAAGAATTTTTGTTAAATAGATTCCACGCACTTGAATATCTAGAAACAAATATGCCAAATTATGTACCGAAATTTCAAATAAATACTAGCAAAATTAGGCCTGGTGGAGTAGTGCACTCCTTACACTCCTACAAGATTCCTTGTTGCTTTTGTAAACAATATGATCATAAAATAAGTAGCTGTCAAGAGTTCGTAAGGTTGTCAGTCGCCCACAAGCGTAACTTTGTCCAAGAAAATAAATTGTGCTTTAACTGTTTAGCTAATAATCATATTGCGAGAAATTGTTTGAGTTCAAATCGATGTCGATTTTGCAATAAGCAGCACCATTCGCTCTTGCATTTTATTAACGATGATGGTATGAATCTAGCGGGTAATAGTCATAGTCCGAACATGGAGCCGTTAGGTAATGCTGCATCGGCACATATTGCATCGCAACTGTTAAACAATAGGGAGGAGCATAATTCAACAAATAGTTTTTTTCCTCAAAATAACGTAAGTTACTATTCATTACTAGCTACGGCCATCGTTAATGTGAAGTCTAAGACAGGCAGGATTTTACAATTACGTGCTCTGATTGATCCAGCATCACACATATCATTTGTGTCAGAGGCAGCTGTTCAATTACTTAGCCTAAAGAGATCAGTAATTAAAGAAAATATATCAGGAGTAGGAGGCGTTCCGTCTGTTGTAGTGAAGTCGAAAACCGAGCTTAATCTTTATTCAGCTGATAGTACAGTCAAGGTCGAAGCGTTCGTCTTAGACAAATTAACAGGCTTATTGCCACCTAGAAGAGTAATGATTGAACCGTGGCCGGTTCTGAATAATGTCAATATGGCTGATCCAGAATTTTACATACCTAATAAAGTTGATCTTCTGTTAGGAGCGGACGTTTATGGAGTAATTTTAAAGGAAGGTTTATGCAAGGGCCCGTCAGGATCTTTAGTTCTACAAAATACGATATTCGGTTGGATAATAACTGGGAGTAATAAAAAACAATCAATAGGAGATTTTTCAACCAGCATGCATGTTTGCGTTGATGAGCTTATCAAATCGTTTTGGGAATTAGAAAATGAACCTAATCTTACTAAAGCGATTTTATCCGAAGAGGAGCAACGATGTGAAGATATATTTAGGGCTACTACAAGTCGCGATGAGAGCGGTAGGTACATTGTTAAATTACCCTTTAAGACTGATATACCGGAATGTCTTTACAGCCAATCGCGGAATATAGCACTTAAAAGATTTGTTTTATTGGAACGTCGTTTAGAGAAGGATTTTTATTTAAAGACAGAGTTTATTAAGACATTTGAAGAATATTTAAGTCTAAAACACATGGAAGCTGTTCCGATGGAAGAATTTGGGCAAGGCGTGTATCTACCCTATCATCCAATTATTAGATCAGACAAAACTACTACCAAGGTTAGATTTGTGTTTGATGCTTCATGTAAAGGTGTGAACGGAGTTAGTTTGAATGACGATCTAATGATTGGGCGAAGATTGCAGTCTGAAGTACGTCACTTGATAATGCGCTGGAGAACTTATCCGATATGTTTTTGCGCGGACATTGTAAAAATGTACAGACAAGTGAAAGTTACACCAAGTGACACAGATTATCAACGAATTTTATGGCGAGCTGAACCCGAGAAGGAAATTCGTGAATATCGATTGCTTCGAGTAACATTTGGTTTGTCATCGGCGCCATATTTGTCTGTCAGGACATTGATGCAATTAGCAACAGACGAAGGTGGTAAATATCCACTAGCGGCAGAAAGAGTAAGAAATGATTTTTACATGGATGATTTGATGTCAGGTTGTCAAAATGTAAATGAAGCTATACAAATATACAAGGAAATGAATGGTATAATGAAAGAAGGAGGGTTCGTGCTACAAAAATGGAATAGTAACAGTGAAGAATTAAGAGAGTATATTATGCAAGAGAATGTAAGTGAAAGAAATGTAGAAAACGTTAAGCTAGAGGAACAATCTGAGACTAATAAAATACTAGGACTTACCTGGAATCGCCAGCAGGACGAATTTGAATACGTAGTAAAGTTGCCATTGAGATCACTGAATGGACCTATAACTAAAAGAAATGTTGTCGCGGATATAGCTAGATTATATGATCCGTTAGGATGGATAGCACCAAGTATAATTAGTGCAAAAATTTTTATTCACAAACTATGGATATCAGGTATTGGTTGGGATGAGTACTTACCAAAAGAGCTTTTCGAAGAATGGGTTATCTATCGTAATGATCTAGAAAAGCTAGCGGAGTTTCGGTTACCCCGTTGGATTAATTGTAAAAATGACGACCAGTTACTAGAGCTTCATGGATTTTGTGATGCGTCTTCATCTGCATATGGAGCAGTGATTTATTCTCGAGTTGTAGATGCTAATAATCGGGTTCATATTAACGTACTGACTGCCAAAACGAGAGTTGCCCCAATGAAACAGATCTCAATTCCAAGATTGGAATTGTGTGGGGGGGTGTTACTAGCGAAACTATTAACAGAAGTGTCTGAAGTGTTAAACGTTTCCAAAACAAATGTCCACGCGTGGACAGATTCAGAGATAGTGCTGGCGTGGTTAAATTGTCATCCTAATAAATGGAAGACATTTATTGGAAATCGTGTTGCAGAAATAATGATTCATCTCAATCGGAATCAGTGGTCTTATGTTAAATCTGAGAACAACCCAGCAGACTGTGCCTCACGAGGTATTCAGCCGTCAGCTATTTTAAATCATCGGTTGTGGATTGAAGTCCCTGATTGGCTGAAAAATAGGTCTATAGAATATTGTAATCCAAGGAGCTCCACAACCTTAGAAGAAAAACAAGTTGCTGTTCATGTGGCGACGATGAGTGCAGATGATGATAAAGTTTGGCTTAAATTTTCATCATTATGCAGACTTTTACGAGTTGTAGCTTACTGTAGACGATTAATCAGAAATTGTAAAAGTGCGGAGAAAATAAATTGCTCTCATCTACTAAAAGATGAAATTGATGAAGCGATGGAAATCATGACTAAGAAAAGTCAAAGCCAAGAATTTTATGAAGAAATAGAAAACTTAAAGAATGGAAAGGGACTTAATAAAAGGTCAAAAATTATTTCCTTAACTCCGTTTTTGGATAGTTCTGATATTCTTAGGGTCGGAGGACGAATAGATAACGCGCATACTGATGTCAACAATAAACATCCAATACTTATTCCTCATGATTCGTTTTTAAGTAAGCTTTTGGTCGCTGACTCCCACGTTAAGACGATGCATGGTGGCTCGCAACTCATGATTCATTATTTGAGAGCTTTTTTATGCAGTGGAGTAGATTACGCGCGACCCCTTAATCTAAGGCTGTCAAAGGGTCGAGGAACTAAGTCCTATAAGGGGTATGTTTGTCTTTTTGTATGTATGTCTACCAAGGCTGTCCATCTTGAAGCAGCTAGTGACTTGTCATTTAAAGGTTTTTTGATGGCTTTTAGGAAGTTTGTTGCTAGGAGAGGGCATTGTAGTGACTTGTATAGTGATAACGGGACAAATTTTGTAGGAGCATCGCGAGAGTTAAAAGAAATGTTGAATGATCAAAACAGTAACTTCACTAATGAGGTATCTGATTGGCTAGCGACCAACGGTACTCAATGGCACTTTATACCACCTCGAGCACCGAATTTCGGAGGGTTGTGGGAAGCGGGAATTAAGTCTACAAAGAATCATTTGAATAAGGTTATGGGTAATTCCACCCTCACTTTTGAGGAACTTACAACCATGTTGGCTCAAATTGAGGCGTGCTTGAATTCACGGCCACTAAGTTGTGTGCGAGGAAATGAGGAGTTTGTACCATTAACACCGGGGCATTTCCTCATTGGTGAGCCACTATTATTGCCTCCTGATTGTAAATATGAACAGTCCACAATAAGCACTTTACGTCGATGGCAATTATGTCAACGAATGGTGCAAGATTTTTGGAGACGATGGTCCAAAGAATATTTATCCTTTCTCATGCATAGATATAAATGGAAAGCAATTAGTCCGGAACCTGAGATAGGTGATGTGGTGCTTATTAAGGAGGACGACTTACCTCCTGCAAGATGGCTAATGGGTATTATCGTTAAGAAACATACCGGGCTGGACAAGGTTACGCGGGTGGTAACCATAAAATGTAAGGATACGTGTTTAAAGCGACCAGTATCAAAAATTTGTGTTTTACCTACTACCGAATAATGTTTAGGTCTCTGAAATATAATAAATATTGTTGTCACTATATAAACCTGATAATTAGCAATTGGTTTGCATGTCTAATTGTGAGCATTAGTATTGTTTTATTTTATTTTATTGTGATTTTTGATATGTATGTTTAAGGTTAATTTTATTATTGTTATACTACTGTTAAAGGTGTTCTTAAGGTACATATTGTTAAACTAATATGATTCTTTTCCAACCTATCACTTGTATGGTAAGAAGTAGTAAGCGACCATATTTTCATTGAGATTTGAGATACAGTCCACTTAATTACTCTATAATATAGATACTTTATGTTATCATGTTCATCTGTGGGAAATGTTATGTTAAGTTTATCTTCTACGTTGTTATATCTTTAGTTGCTATTTATTTTAGAGTGATATCTTTTTCTTATATTATAATTAAAGACTGTCGTCTTTGGGGGGGGCTATGTACAACTCTGGCTGGTTGGGTTTAAAATCTATTGTGACTTTTGTAAGATTTGATGTTGTCAGAAAAATTGTGACATGATTGAGAGAATATATCGGTTTGCAACAAGACGTGGGTTTTATCTTTAGTTTTTATCATGCAATTATTAGTTTCCAGTTAAACAGCTATAGATAAATTATGGACACCTTTATTTATCGATTGGACGTTAATTGACTCAACAATAAATCTTCGAAGAATTCAAAATACCTCGCCTAAACTACCTACCACAAGGCTTGTAGCCGGTATAATATTATTGAAATCGAGTAAAAAAGCACTGGACATTGCTACGGCAATGATGTGCCCATTTTTACACTAAAAGGGAACACTATCACCGGGAGCATTCGCTTGTAATGTAACGTTACAGAGTCGAGCATTACATCAGTGAGGGAGGAGAACTGAGCATTAAAATGCGCTCCTTGTAATGATACAATGTGTAATTACTTGTAACATTAATGCTACGTGACAGTGAAATCAACTTGCTGTGGAATGTTCAAAGTCGAATCTTTAAAAAACGTTTAAAAATGTTGCTTTGTGTAATAGCAGAGTGGGTATCATATTATTTTATTAAATAATCTATATAAATCGCTTAAGCCCCAAGAAATTATTCAACGTAAGCTCTTGTAAAAGTATCCATTATCCTCTAGATTCTAGGATATTTCCTTTTAAATATTTAAAAGGAAAAGAAACGGAGATTAAAAGAGATACACCGATAAAAAAGTAAGTAAGTATATAGTAAAAGAACACAATATTATTTACCCGCTTTTATAATAAAATAGGAGCGGACTCAATAAGTGTTGTTTTGCCATGTATGTTATTTCACATTCACTTTTTTTTGGGAATTTTAAGTAGCCTATAATATGTTTATCTAGAGTCTAGAGCTTTAAATACTAGCTAATACTACCAATAGATACCTATGCCATTAAGTATATCCGTTAGTATTTTTTGCTTGAAGAATTTGAAGACGTAAAGTAGACGAATTGCTGTATATTATGTGCTTTAGCAACAAAGCATCTATATACTTTTTATTCGCTTTTTCCGGTCACAAAGCATAAATCAAAATCATAAATGGAGGCTTTGTGACTAGAAAAAGCGAATAAAAAATATATAGATGCTTTGTTGCTAAAGCACACAGAAAATCCATATTTTTTATATTTAAGACGGCTAAACGACGTTAAAGTATATTTATAAACTAGGAGATTTTGTAGCGATTTGTAATTATCTCGACACGGTTAATTGGCAGGAACACCTATACAATAAACCTTTAGATGAATCTCTAAAATATTTCTACGACACAATCTATGACCTCCGAAAATCACATATACCTCAAAAAATAATATCATCAGACTTTTATCCGCCCTGGTATGACTGTACTTTTAAAAAAGTTTTAAAAGAATAGAAAAAATTTAAAGGTTAAATTTCATCGCAAATATAAGCTCTATGGGAATTACTGCGACTACATATCCTTTTCCCTCCTTAGAAAAAGAGCCAAATCTATGAAACAGTCATGTTATTAATCGTACATTAACAAAACGGAAAACTCTTTAATTAATAATCCAAAAGTTTTTTGGTCTTATGTCAAAAGTAACAGCAAAGCTGCTTCTACTTTTCCTACCTCTATGCGTTATGACGGAGAACTCGCAACCTCCGGTGACAAAATTTGTGATTTATTTGGCGCTTATTTTAAAACTAATTTTCTAGACCCCAACCCAAAATCTAGTAATTTTTATTCCGAAAGTAAAAATGTAAATCAAAACACTATTGGAGACATCGAGGTCAATCCTGACGAGGTTTTAAACTTGTTAAAGTCTGTTAGTCTGAATAAAGATGCAGGTCCAGATGATATACCACCTTTACTCGTAGTAAAATGTGCTAGATACTTGGTCACTTCTTTGTGCATGCTCTTTAGTAGGTCACTGAAAGAAGGATACGTCCCAAGTATTTGGAAATCCGCATTTATTACTCCCTTACACAAAGGAGGTGATAAGGTTAATATAAAAAACTATAGACCCATATCAAAACTTTGCATTTTTGCCAAAATTTTAGAAAATATCGTATACAAACAAGTCTACTCAACACTTAAATGCTGGTT
The DNA here is from genome assembly GCA_937595015.1 of Polyommatus icarus. NCBI lineage: Eukaryota > Metazoa > Arthropoda > Insecta > Lepidoptera > Lycaenidae > Polyommatus > Polyommatus icarus. The sequence continues at coordinate 915,034 of OW569332.1, read as the reverse complement.
CACTCCAGATCAACACGGGTTTTTAAAAGGTCGATCTACTACTTCAAAATTCAAATCTTCTTGTTGCATACGATTATGTTAGTGCATATATGGATACGGGTGCCCAAGTCGATGCTATATTTACAGACTTTATTAGTAAGGCATTTGACCCAATCGACCACTCTATCCTATTGCAAAAACTTTCTATCGCAGGTATACATGGGAACTTATTTCGATGGTTTTCGTCTTACATCAGTAACAGATCGCAAGCAGTAGCTCTTAATGGCTTTATGTCAACCTGGATGCCAGTGCCCTCTGGTGTCCCTCAAGGATCCCTTCTTATTATTTTCAATATTCCTAAATGATATATATTCTCGTTTCCTTCGTTCCAAACTGTTGCTTTATGCCGATGATGCCAAAATAATAAAATATATTTTGTCACTTAGAGATTGTTGCCTTCTGCAAGAGGATCTTAACAGATTGAGTCACTACTGCACAATTAACAAACTAGATTTAAATGTATCCAAATGTTTTGCACTAAATTTTACCTGTAAGCCTAACTTAATTTATTTTAAATATACACTTAATAATGAAGAATTACTTAAGAAGAACTTAATGAAAGATCTGGGAATAGTTGTCGACACTAAGTTAATTTTTGATAAGCACGTTGATTACATTGTGGAAAAAGCTTCAAAAGCTTTAGGGTTTATCATAAGATCTTGCAAACATTTTAAGAACACCAAAACTATTAAAGTTTTATATTGCTCTTATGTGCGCACTCTTTTAGAATACTGCTCTGAAGTTTGGAATCCACAATGCAATACTTATATAATAAGAATTGAATCGATACAAAAGCGCTTCCTAAAATATCTTCAATTTAAATGTGGACTTAATCTACCAGATTATGAAGCGAGGTGTAAAAAATTTCATTTTCTACCGCTACAATATCGCAGAACTGTTTCCGATGTTGCATTCTCTTGTAAAATTATCAATAATACTGTCGATGTACCTGAATTGTTAAGCCAATATAATTTTAATATTCCTATCCGATATTTCCGTAATTTTGTGCCTCTTTATGAACCGCCTTACAACACGTTTTATTGTCGCAATTCTTTTATATACAGATCAAGCGCTCAACTCAATAATTTTATTAAAAATAATCACAACGAAGATATTTTCTCAATAAAACCCTTAAAAATTAGAAAAGTATTGACGGATGCGTATTTCTCGAGTTAATAAGCCCTAATAAACATAATCATAATGCAAAAATAAATCAGATCATTGCTACATATAAACAATATATTATAATATTATAAAAAAATATTTTTCTTTTACTTTTGCAGTGGTCATTTTATAATACACACACCGGCAAAATTAGCGGAACATAAGTAAAAAGGGCCACAACTTAAATTCAAGTGGGTCGGGCTGTGTGAAATCCTTTTTTATAGTTTCTAAGCTCATTTAAGAAATAAAATATTGAACAAAACTGGCAAGTTGACAGTTTTTTATTGCAATTACGCCCTACTAAGTGTTTTTCGATGATTGACGTTGTAAGTGTTTCTGATAAGAATGGCGTTTTTAGCGGGGTGCAAGGTATGCCAGCTCATTTGATTGTTTGGTTTTTGGAAGAACTCATTGTTTAGATACTAAATTAGTGGATTTTCCAGCATCTACGACAGCTAGAGCTGTAACCACGATAGAGAAAGGTCTCACCTACCGTTCGGTCAGTCAGGCCTTAGGTGTGTCGGCTTTCGTGGTCCATCGTAAATTTCAACGCTACAGAGAGACTGAATCTTACGTTCGGAGATGAGAACAAGGCAGATATCGGGTGGCAAAGGTTCAGGATAACCGTTTTGTAAGGGTACAAGCCTTAAGAAATCGACCTTAAACTGCTTTGCAGAGATGAAACCTATAGGAACAGGTCCGAGATGTACCTGTAAGTGATTGTACAGTAAGAAGAAGACTCAAAGAAGTTAAATTAAACTAAAAGGTGCCAGCAAGGGCACCAAAACTTGAGACAGGGCACCAAAGAGCCAGGCTAAGATTTGCGCGTGAACATCAAAATTTGACAAGTGAGTGAAATCGTGTGCTGTACAGTGATGGGAGCAAATTCTGTGTAAATTTTATTGACAGGCGATAAAGAATGTGGATAAATCGTAAGGAACGCTATAGACCACCAAACTTAACGGAAACAGTGGTATATCATGCAGGCTTCGTAATGGTTTGGGGTTGCATATGATTTGGAGCCCGCACAGAGCTGATGATTGTTAATGATGGTACTTTGACAGTACAGGGCAATAGCACAGACATCCTAGAACTGCATGTTGTGCCTTTTACACAGATTTAGGTAGTAACTTCAATTTTTTGCGCGTCCATAGAGTAAAAAAATCGGGCATTATGACCTAAATAATGCTAGCGTAGCCCAGGTGGAGAGGTCAGCACGGTCTACGGATGTGGATCCGATTGAGAACGTGTGACACATCAATGGGTGAACGGTACGAATTAAAACTCCAGCTCCAAAATGTGTTCAGGAGCTCGAGTTGGCGCTACTGGAGGAGTAGAAGAATATCCCACAGGAAATGATTGACAATCAAAATGCAAGCATGTAATGGCGTATCCAGACTCTCTTCAGATCCATAGAAGGCATTACACGCTGTTAACATGGCATTTCTAAGTAAAAATGAAGAATTTAACTTAAAAACTTACAACTGAAATTTCAAAGATTTTTCTTAATTTTAGATTTTTGCAGATTTTTTTAATTTTGCATGTTTTTATGCCCTAAATTTATATAAGTTTTATTTTTTAATCATCAATTATTAAATTAATAAATAAATATATAAAAAACAGCGAATTATTTTCAAAAAAATAAAATTTTATTATGTTCCGCTAATTTTGCAGGTGTGTATATATATTTATAATATAATTTTTTACCAACTTAATTATTATTTAATGCAAGCTAACCTATCTTAATATATATATATTTCTTGTGTGCGTGTGTATGTGACCGAACTCCTCCTAAACGACTGGACCAATTTTGATGAAATTTTTTGTGTGTGTTCAAGGGGATCTGGGAATGGTTTAGATTCACAATTTTGTCCGCTGGACAATGATTTTTTAATTAATTTTTAATTTATTAGTAGTTGTTGATTTTGGAATGTTTTACATTGGATCCGACAGTCGGCTGCCATCGCAGTGTCAAATTTTAAATAATATTCGAATTCGAATTTTAATTTTAGTCTGTCCGACAGTTAGCGCTTCGACCAAATTTAAAAAAAATACTTTATATACTTAATATGGCAAAGAAACGTTTGCCGGGACAGCTAGTATTATATAAATGTTATTGTTCTATTTAAGTTCTAGCCATGCAGAGCTTAATTTTCACTTTGCTTTAGTTATTATTTTTATATTTAGTAGTGGAAACTTGTTATTGGCTCTTAGTTTTGTAGTAGTTTTAGTTATAGTTATTATTATGTAGCTAATAAAAGTAAGTTTTCCTAAGAAAAAAAAAATACATTTATACGAAAAACGAACATTTAAAAAACCTTATTATGTCTTCATTTACAAACAAAATTTCGTCAAAATATTAGTGTAAGTATGTAAGTATTAAATTTTTCTTATATAGGGCACTGGCCTACAAACATTTTGAGCTCTCAAGCCCACAATGCAAACGGAAGGCTCGAGACCAGAGGGCCCAAAAAAACTTAGGTCCTTCAAAAGTGTGACACGTGCCGTAACAACCGCGTTATGAAGTGGGGACGAGAGACTCAGGAGTGGAAGGATTATGGGGTAATTACCTAAGCGTTTCATATCGATGACTTTCAGGAACTTGGATATTGGAATGAGGTCCACAAATTACGTGAGGTGTTTAATCAAATCTCATCTAACCTTACTTTGTCTCGTAATTAAAAAAAAAGACGGGTTGCACTCCGGGAGTGCCGGCGGAAGTGAAAATTTGATTATTAACGTTGTGCATTTTTTAACCCATTTTTTATGAAAATCGATTATTAAAAATCGATCTTTTTTAATTAATCGAAACCCTTACAATCGATTAAATTTGTTTTTAATCCATTTTTTATGGAAATCGATTTTTAAAAAATAGATTTTCTAATTAATCGAAATCCTTACAATCAATTCGAGTTCGATTTCGAGTTCGAGTTCGACACAAAACACTACTCTCCAACCGTCTTACGGTTTTTCCAAGGTTTTTCGATCAGCACGAGAATCTGGCGCGAGTTTCACAGTTTTTACCCATCCCACAAAAGTGCTCAACGCCGCTAAAGAAGTTTTCACTTCAAAAATCACCTCACGTAATTTGTGGACCAATTACCACCTAAAGGCTGAGAAGATAGAATTATAGTATGAGATGGTTTTAATTCATTTTGATAACTGTGAGCTGAAATATTTTACTGGCAGTAAAACCCAGGTTATTGAGTTTATTATTTCATTGCTGTTTGAGTTTCGGTATGTCCCGCTCTACATGCAGTATTAAACGCTATTCACGATGCGATGGTCAGAGATCAATACAATATAAACGTCTATGATTGAATATAATCGACATATTATGCTATTAGATGACGCCTGCAACTCCGTTGCGCCAAAACTCGTTTATCGCGCGGGAACCGTACATTTTTTCCGGGACAAAAAGTATTCTATGTCCTTTCCCGGGACGCAAATTTCAGCAAAATCGGTTCAGCGGTTTGAGCGTGAAGAGGTAACATACACACTTTCACATTTATAATAAGTATGGAAGTATGGATTGACAGTCTTGCAATCACAGCGACATCCATATCGTCATCCCAACGTCAGTCGTCAGGAGTGGCACATACAAATAACTCACTATCCCCAAGTAACTAAGTTACTACCCGAACTGCGTCACGAGATTTCGGACCCAGAAGTATCCAGGAGGATCCAGGGAACCACGAAACCGTTTTGAGACTCAAACAATCGTACGAGAATGCCGCATCGTACTCTAACGAACGAGAAATAACGTTGTTAGAGCAGGACATTCTCATCCGATTATTATTTGAGTCTCAAAACGGTTTCGTCGTAGACCTGCAGTACAATATAAGCTTGACTCTTCTCTCTAAGCAATAATGCTGCTCGAACCTCGATAATTATGTGGGCTTCTAAACCAGACTCTTTTGACGAATGACTTGCGTGGGTTATTTCTCGCTGGCGACGGCGTGGGCCACCGGAGACCAACTTGGACCAGATCAAATCAAATCTTGGCTATCCGACGAATCTAAATCGAAATTATTTTTCATTGTCTATTGATTTGCGTTGCGTTATGGCGTGAAAGCTCTATGCATATCTACACTACAGCTTAAGAAAAATGATTTGATAGTTTGATCACATTTGAATTTTGATAGACTCCAGTCCTAGTAGATCGATTTTGATGAAGTCAGAACGGGGGGGGGGGGGGGGGGGGCTAAAATGGTCGCTTTGGAGAATCATATTAAGTGTCATAATATTATGATAATTTTTTTAAAAATCACAATATGATCACGCTGCTTGCAATTCATGTCTAATAATAATTCGTACTAATTTGACATTCGACAGTTTGACTGTTGACGATTCGCGGCGCGAAAGCCCGCAAAGCCCGCGAACCGCGAGTGTGGAGGGTTTCGCGGACGCTTCGCGTCTTCGTATTTGTTCGAATCGTGTTCACGGCGCGAATCGCGGCCGCAATTCGCGCCGCGAGTGTAGAGCCCGCATAAGAATTTGTATTTGTATATTACCTTGCGGCAAAATGTACGATTCCGAAAATATGTGTACAAAATCTCCAAGTTAATGTATTAGAAATGGAATTCAAAATACAAGTTACCAATTAGATAAACATAAAAGCTTTACGGGCTACCACATCTTACATTCCGAGGCGAAACGAAGCGCTTAACTTTATGCAAAACGCCCTACAAATGTTCATATACTACAGACTACAGGTGATGTTAGACCACACACGAAGTTTAATGGTTTCCTTTCCCACTGTTTAATTTGCTAGTCGAGCTCGTAATTTTGGTATTTAAATAGAAGTTGGTAGTTGGTAGCGCTGTCTTTGTTTAGTTATCGGTTTACTGTGTTGTCAGAATTGAAACTAAATCAGCTGTGAAGGAAAACAATAAAGCCTTCTTGATTGAGAACTATTTAGTAAATTGTATACATTTCAAGATACAATATTATAATTTATAATATCATCAGTCTGCTGTTAGCAAAAGCAAAACCTGCATGTGCCTGGTTCTTATTTTATCATAGGACATAGTTAATAGAGTTATATTATTAGATAAGAGAAAAACTTGTTGTAAATATTTCTGAATTATTATGAATTCAATATTGAAACATAATATTGTCTGCAGCCGCAAAAAGTTCACTCATAACACTCACACAGTCACTATCCCCTTAAATATTTTTCTTTTTTTTTTAAATATGAATGGTAATAAAAAATACAGAATATCAGTGAAAATAACTACATGAAAGTCCAAACATAATAAGCAAAAAGCTAAACAGCTTCCGATCAGTTCCTACAACATAAATTATGAATCTGCTTTTACAAACAGGTCGTGTGTTTGAAGATTTGAAGGCTCATTACTGCTGATGTTCTAAAAAGTAAATTAAGGAGCATGTTAGAGTTGTAGGGGATTTTTCGTCTTCAATCCGCCTAATGGGCTTGCATACAGAATAAGGCTCGCCGCAAACCACAAAGGGGAACCAATCCCGCTAACGTACAAAAACGCACTTGCGGCTTTCCTCCACTCCGTTCCGCCAAATTACATGTGCAGTAGTTGGAATAAACAATTTATTAAATATACTTATAACTGTTGAGGTAATGGTAATCGTTTAAAACCGATCAAGAGGGGTTTACTGCCAGAGAAAATTAAATCTTCCATCAATCCGACTAAAAAAGGCAGGTACCGCACCTGCAGCTCTGTAGCTGCTTTAGTTGATTTCCATCAGGTGACCCGTTTGCTCGTTTGCCCCCTTATTTTATTAACAAAAGGACATTATATGATAACAAAGTTAAAAGCGTCAATGTAATAAGATTTGAGAGAGATCCACGTAGAGAAAGCAATAACACGGGACAAACTATAATATATAATATATTATTCAACACCTGGCAACTTTAGGCAGAATTATCGAAGAAACCCAAAAGCTATGTCCACACTGTGCCTTTTTTTGTTCATTAAGGGTATGGCATCATAGAGCAGTCAACAGCGCACGTGAGGCATGCCCGCGGGTCGCGACGCATGCCCTCTGACCGTATCCAAAACTTTCGCTTTGTTGTTTAATGACAATGTTGGCGTTGCATTCGTTGACGCATTCAATTATTGAATGCGCCAATTGGAAAGTTGAATGAAAGAAGAAGTGCACAGTGTGGACATAGCTAATTTTCACCAGTCCTCCGAATCTAAAACTAAATTTTAGATCAATCCGTCTTTTTCAATAACTACAAGTGTCAAATATCTTGGGCCCTAATTTGGAAGATTCGAAGATTCTTCGTGTGATTGATGGCGTCTTTTATTAAATCCATTATCACAATTAGTGTCACGAGGTGGGTGGGTGATCTGTCCCGCCCACTGACGTAATTAGGCAAATGAGAGAATATTGTGTTTGTTTCACACCCAAAAGATAAACTTCGACATGAGTTGTATATTGTCTACTTCTTCAAGTTAGGCTAAGTCTAAGAGCTAGTTTAAAGCTAATTAAAATTGTCTGAATATTTTAAATTAATTTTATTCTTAAAAAAAAAGATTGGAAGTGTTTTATTCCCGAGGGCATACGGTTGTATAGCTGTTTTTTCAATTATTGAGCTGATTTGTCGTAGCTGTATTATAAATATACCTACCTACCACAAAAATTTACTATGAAGATCTGACTTCAGTGTAGTTCAATTAACTATTGAGCGTTTAAAAAATCCATTAACTTGCGTCAAATGAAATTGAGAATTCGGTTCTTTATTGAATTTTGTATTGAAAAACTGACACAAATTAAATCAAATTGACCTCTAACAGACAATTTTAATCATTTTCTCGGAAACGTTCATTGTCTCGGAAACGTTCCGAGTCATTGTTTTTTATAATTTATTAAAATTGACAGAATATTTTAAATTAATTTTATTCTTAAAAAAGCTACGGTTTGGACTCAATTTTTAACTCCGACGCAAACAGAGTATTTTCATCGTGTTTTAACTGTTTGTAGATTTTCGTGTTGTGTTTTACTTGTTAACTGTAAGTTAAGTTGTAGCTCATCTTTCTAGTTTATAAAACAATACCTACTATACCATTACTTTAATTGTCACTTCGTTATTAAAGTTAAGAGCGAGCTGTCAAATTTTGCTGTGTTTTCTAATAAGTATTACGATCCCGGAAGAATATTGACTTAAATGAAATTGAGATTTATTTAATCATTGTATATTTATCTGATACTAGCCTAACGGAAAACACGATTTACTTATTTTGACTTTATGTCTGACGAAAGTTTTATTTCTCGAAATTATGAATATTTCTGTGCTTTTCAACAAATATCTGTTAAGTACACTTATTCAGTTACTACTTACTATCATTAAATAACTTACACTACTACAATAATACTTTTAGTATAATATTTAGTTTTTAAGTAATCATCAAAAAACTGTTTTGGGACTTACGACCTTTACTTTCGTGCTATAATGCGCGAACCCTTGTTACGCGATATTGTTCACTACTAGGTGCAGCTCAAAGTAAAATTCATGCGGGCACGATTCATGGAATCATTGTAGGATCACACACGATTAGAGGATAGCGGGGTATGTAGGCGGGGCTAGCGTGTTTTGATATTTTTGGCAGCCCGGTCTTAATTATTTCTGTTTGATATTAGTGCAATAATCGGGACCGCTTTCGAAACAACATTCACCGTTGTCCTCGCCCGCTTCGATTATCAATTAATTATTTCCCGCCAATTAAAAACATGTTTCATAATAAATATTATGGCCAATAATGTCGATTAGCGTCTACTAAGAAAGCGCATAAAAACTGACGTCGTTATAGAAATGGCAGAAATATGACCCATATTTATACATCCGCCCCTTAATAAGGAACGAGATTTCTATTAAATAAATTTTCTAAGAAATATCTAGAGAATTTAATAACAATACTGTGTGACTCAGTTATTAATTTTAAATTTATTTTATTTGTTTTTTAAGACGCCCACAACTCCGTTGCGCCAAAATAAGTTTATCGCGCGAGAACCGTACATTTTTCGGGATAAAAAGTATCCTATGTCCTATTCCGGGACTCGAAGTGTCTCCTTACAAAATTTCAGCAAAATCGGTTCAGCGATTTGGGCGTGTAAAGGTAACAAACGTTATATTTCATATAAAATGTAGAGAATAGAGATATATTCGAAACAAAAGTTGTACCCAACATTCGTATGAAACTTTTGATGGCTTGTAAAGTAATAATTTTGCAGGTAAAAAATATTATTGTAACATACAAAATTTTTAAATCCAAGTTATCTTTATATGTTTCGGTCATGTCATGGGCAGAGCCATAATTAAGGTTCGCCCTACCTAAACAAACCTTTGTTATTTAGAAATGACTGCCCAATTTATTTTTATGTTACCTCGCGTTTTGTTCTCATTGTATTTTATGTGTTACATGTTTATTACTAACTAGATGCTGCCCCTAACATTGTGCAGAATTTATTTATTGAATGAGAATACTCCAAACAAAGTATACACTTTTCGTGATAAAAATTTACCTCCTCGACTCAAAACTGCTATGGAAGCAAAGTTCTCGTTAATTTGCTTAGCAGTTTTTTTTAAAGTACTCAATAAATTAACCATTTTACCTACATTGATAGTATGAAGTGTGTATTATGACTTCTAAGTTGGACACAGCTAATAATAATAATATGTAGTAACAGCAAACAGCTTACCTTAATGGTTTAGGTCACCTTACCAACCCTTAAAAGTTTGATCTAAAATATTTTCAACAGCAATTTTAATGGGCCGCACGCATGTCATGTTATGTGATGTCGTAATTTTATAATGTTCAATGACCAAAATGAGAAATTAAAAGTTCATTCTGGCACACTTCGCCATATTAATACCACAAATATGATATTACGATACTTACTAAGATATAATTAGCAATATGAAATGCCTACAGGTGTTCAAACGAAGTATTAGCTTAGATTTGTGGTGTGCCACACCCGTGCTTAGGCTCAGATGATTTTGAATTTTAATATGGTGTGCTAAGATTGAAATTTTGTTTTGTATCGATCGTTATCCGTTATCATTTTGAACACGGAACTTATAGGGCATTTATTGCCTAAGCCCCAACGGATAATTCCTTTTGTTGGCAGTAAAAGCTGTGCTTTATGCAATTGGAAACCTTTATCACAATAAAGGGACCAAAGTAAGAAAACCCATAAGTACTAATATAATATTAGAAATCCAAAGTTAATGTTTCTGTCTGTCTGTTACCTCTTCATGCCCAAACCACTTTGCCGTAAATACGTGAAATTTGGTATGGAGATACTTTTTGTCCTGGGAAAGGACATAAGATATTTTCTGTCCCGGAAAACATTATGGTTCCCGCGCGATAAACGAATTTTGGCTCAACGAAGTTGCGTCGTCTAGTATTTAAATAGTTTCTTCGCTTCCAACTTGAAATGAAATCTTGCAAAATGCTAAAATAGGCGTTGTCAGTATTCCTTAGTAAGTTTGTGATGGACTCTCTCCGAAATAGATAAAAGAGCACCCGGCTAATGGCTTATAAAACTTAAGTGGACCATTCCCCGGCCCCGGCCTCGTCTACACGCGATATCAGTTCCACTGAGCTCCCTCCGAGAGATTTGTTCAAATTGCAGATATTAGCCTTGATAAACTTCTCAATAGCTTACACACATACCTATAGGGATTACATAAAACATTGTCATGTAAGAGGAGATTCGAAACTGTTGAAACAGCTCTCTCAAGTGACACATTACAAGACATCATTGTAGGATTGTATTTAATTGTTTTGATAAGCCACAAAAGTTTAACGACGTAAAATAATGCCCAGTTGTTGATGTCTTGTGACAGGATAATTTATATTCACAAGCACTTTTGATTGATTTAGGGCCTGTTTCACCGCTTCCTGATAAGGCTATCCACCACTTAATTTGACAGATGGAGTATGGAAAATCTGTCAAATAACCCTATCGGGCACCTTATCAGGAAGCGGTGAAACAGGCCCTAAAACTTAAAAGTTAACCAGTTACAAGCTTTGCAATAAGCCGTGCATAAATTGGTTACAAACTTACAACTAATACAAAAATCTAAAAAGTTGAAATTTTCCTATATATTATTACAACCTAAATATTGTTTTCCTAATTTAAGATACACTATAGTTGTATCTAGTCAGTAGATACTTTAATACTGGTACTAAACGTCATGTCACTTCCAAAATTATAACTCAAGGTTCAACATTGAATGCCCTCCTCAGTCCTCATCCTCGCGCTAATACAGATTTATTACGTGGCCCAGATGGCGCGGAGCTAAAAGAAAATTCGTCCTCAATTCATAACTTCAGACGGACAAAGATCCATTTAAATTGAGTGTACAATATGAGGAGCATTCAGAGGGGAGTGTCATACAATGCATGAATTGGAGCGAGCATTCAATGTAGTGTCTGACTGAGGCTGAAGCTTAAGCTATATTAAGTGCTCTTCCATGTTACTAAGGGATCCTTAGAAAAAAAATGAAGATGATTTTGACATATCTAATTATTTATCCTTGATGATGGACATAACAAATTAAATAACTCTTCATAAATGAAGATGTGAGTGGATACTGGATGAACACTATAATAACTAACATTTTGTAACAGACATTCACTAATTTTTTCCTTATTTAATTCGAACAAACCTTGTAACATAACTACTTTATCACGACATATATTATATCAGCTGGCTACACTTAAAATGCATAGTTTTTTAATTTCAAAAATTTTTTTTGGTCCTAAAGCGGAAAGCCTCTATTTATGCAAAAAAACGCCAATTTTTTACTGTTAGTTATCGTGTTCATACGTCATTTATTCATTACTTCTAAAGCTAAATACTGTTGTCTGTTACCCACTACCTACCACTTGCCTACCACATAATCAGCGATTTCTGCGGAAAGGAATCGCTAGCTACGATGAAAAGTAGAAAATATGAAACAGGACTTGTATCGTCTATAATATTATGATATTTCATCGCTCGGCTTCGATACGATATTTTGATTATTACATTATCTTACTGATATTTTCTACGAAAACAAACAAATATAATGGAACTCCTTGAAGAAGAAAAGATTTGTAAAACACATTAAAATATGGTTACGTTCAAACGCAGCACTGAAACTGAATTTTTGCGCTCACAATTTGCATTGCATGAGAATTACATTTTCGTGAAATTACAGTCGGTACATGTTACAGTCGCGTCGTGGAAAATAATTACCACACCAGGAAATTCCAGGAACACTTACAATTTGAATATCCGAGTTTGACTTTCGACACGAAATTGAGTCGAGGTGATTAAAGCCGGGCTCTAGTGTGATTGACAATTACTAATTCTGCGCCAACTTTGTCGGTTAACACTTTGCTGGAATAGTCCGGTAACTTTGTTGACAAGTTACTGGACAAAGCCAGTACTTAGGCTGCGTTTAGACCAAGCTTAAAGTCAACCGCTGAGACCAAGCTCACTCGCTCAATAGAATAGACTATAGAGAATTAATAAACGTCGAAAAAGTGAATACCAGCTATGTATGGAAATACCATAAACGAGCTCGCTTTCAGGGGCAAAACGTGAGTTTTATGTGAACGCAGCTTTAACTTCAGATTGGCAGTAAAATACTTTATTCAGATCTACACTGATCAAAGTCCTTGTATGGTCTAAATGTAGAGGCTGGCTACAAGATTTCTTAATCCACGTCAACCACTCTTCAAGATGCTTTCCCAAGGGATTACGCTACTCGTTTCCCAAATGAGCCAACTCGATACTATTAGCTGGTGAAATCGGCCATTAGTGGGACCCGGTTGACTTACTGGATTTATAGCGAGTCAAAATGCCCAGTAGTCAAATAGAGGTCGGAATAAATAATTCAGTTTCCTTTCACTTCGGCTAGGTGCGGCTGTCGTGAGGTCACGCCCATAGCTTATCTGCATCATACTGTTATCTGTGAACCCGTTTAGCATTGCAATTTGTTTGAATAATACTTCCTGTGCGCCATAATGTCGCACCTAGATTATTATTGCAGATACCACCGATACTAAGCCTTCGTTTGGTGTGTTTATAACTAGTAATAAATAAAATCTCGTTACTAATAATATCAAATAGCTTTCCGCTGTTTGTTTTTAGATTCTTAAAAATTTTGTCTTATACATTGTAATGCTTACTATAATATCTATTAGTTTATAAGCTAGTTACACTTTTTAGTTTGTACCCGAAGCTTTTCCATTAGTACATATCATGTTCTATTACCTCCTATCATCCTTTCCTTATGTGAAATTGTTCGTGTTCAAAACTGAATTCCATTACAGAAATATCAAAGTAACCCAACGAACTGTCTCGGCGACATAAAGGTTTCGTCCAGCGTAAGGGGTGCTAAATGGTACGGAAACTTTCAGCGTGAGCGGGTCAGGATATACTGGCGATCCCGGCTGGTAGAACGGACATGTCCCTTATTAAATAACGGTTAAATCATTTTGCACGTTCTAGAAAATTACTGAAATTGCGTGCAAAATAATGTGGAGAAATATCCAGTCGGCGACGTTCTACAACGGCAATGGTGTGTGTTTGTGTGTGAAGGTGTGTGTCATTTCATCATCATTATTCTGTTCCGTTCCGTTAATAACTGTAGGTATTAAGTGTAGTAAAAAAACATAAATATTTAGCTAAAGAAGTAAAAGCAAATAGAACTTAATTATGGTCTCATTTCAGAACCATAAAGCAAGTCACAAAACTTATTAATTAATGTCAAAGTTTGGTTGCAAGTTTCGTCACAAAAGAATCATGGCCAAATTTGTATAGGAGCTGGACTCCACTTTTATTTTTGATGTCCCAAAATAAACTATAGTTTGATTTGGTTGTTCTTATGATCTAAACATAATTCCGTTTGAGAATTATGTCTAAATAGCCACGATTTATTATAATAATTAATAATGTTTACAATTATTTTTAGGTCAGACTTAAGAACTACCTTTTTCCCGACTGCGGTGTAGCCTACAAGTGTATATTCGGTGATCGCGTTTATAATTATTTCAATTTTTCCTAGAGTATTACCCAAAAAATAAGACGAATCTGAATGATCGCCGGCTGTCGGACAGTAACGAAACTAAAATATATTGTTCTTTTTTTGTGGCTATTTATAGACACATTTCTAATGTTTTTCGATGCCTTAAAATATTAGGGAATTTTTGCTACCAATGGCATATCGGGACGCCCAATTATCATCTGGTACGATTTGGCCATTGTTCTTTCAAACAAACTTTGTCTCGAGATTTGATTTACATCTTCTCTGCAACGGACAGATGCACAAACTGACAGACAAACAGACAGAATGATACGTGAAACTTAAACAACCCTTTTTGTCGGGGGTAAAAATTTAAATTTGCATTGACATAACATTTATTTTCCATTCGTGAGACAAACGTTTCAACAATATCTAACGACACGCTAACTACAAATGAATGCTCTAAATAAAATAAACAGGGCCATATATTCCGACATGTCTGCCGACTGCCAGTCCAACCGCAACGCAGCTGCAGCTCGTATCCAATTGACGTTCTATAAATAAAACCTAACGTTTATCGCTTTTCTTTTTGCACTTGATAGGCAGCTCTAGAATGTTCATTCTCACGCATGTTAATTATTGCTGGTAGCTTCTTTATAGCTTTTGTACTGGTGACATTTTAAAATGTTGCTTTTTTGGGATTTCAAATGGTGATGATTTCTGCTCGTACCAACAATACGAGACTAAAGGATTCCGTGTAATAAAACTTTTTTGGCACAATGAAGATATTAAATGTATCTTGTTTTACAAAATAAAATAAAACATTATATATTTTTCCTATATTAACTCTATAGATATCAAACACCTTCTTTACCTTTGAAAAAGATATCCTATGTCGTCGAGTGAAACATACGTTCACCTTTATCACAAACCCTATCCGGTCTAATAGGTCTCTCGGGACACGTTACAAAGTGTTCAGATAACCTAACCTAACCTCAAATACTAACCGGCTTAGAACTTGAACTGGGCTTCGGTAGATAGTGTTTGTCGCAACTTATACAGTGGATCATAGCACTACTTACACCTAAGTGGATAATTCCCTAATCGATGGAGGGAACGGCCGATCCGCTTAAAACCTGCTGGTGGAAATTCAACCTTACCGACAATGACCATAGTTGGTTACATTTTGATAATACGCTAAATGCATTTTTTGGAGTATCAGCTTTGAGAATGTTGCATTTTAGACAAAAATTGCTGAACATAATTATTTAATCGAAAGAAGTAAGAGATATTCATAGAATTCTGACGGTCACCTCTGTAAGGTAAGCTAGCTGTATTATAGTAAACCTATATAGTATACTAGCTGTCCTGGTGAACTTTGTGTCACTATAAAACCTTCCCTGGACTTCTACGAATATTTTAAGACTAAAATCAGCCCAATCCGTTCAGCCGTTTTCGAGTTTTAGCGCGACTAACACATTTGAAAATCCATTTTTATATATAAGAAGAATATAGATTGTAGTCATAAAAAACATAATATATAAAGCATTATATTATAATCATTTAACAGAGAAATTTAACATGAAAAGGAAGACAGTATTTGAGTCTTCTCTCGAATTATAAATTAAATTAGAGTCATTGAAGAACATGAATATATTACATAATAGCAGCCACTAAGCTTCTATGATGAAACTATTTAATGCATTAGATATTCAATAATAATAAATGAATACCATCCCGGATCACAAAGAAAACTTAAAGGAAACTGATACACCGATGGATATTGGATTCACGCGGAACGAATGAAAATAGACGCAATTACTCGGAATGAGTCTGCAGGTAATAATCGATTTGAGGCACAGGAAACCGGCCACCAGCCGCCCGCGCCGTGGAACCGATACCATGGTAATCACATAATTAATCGTTCTCAACTTAAGTAGTAAATGAGATTTCATGGCACAACTTGGGAATATTAAAAATGATTAGCATTAGACATCTGTTCCTTTACTTGGCTGCGTTCAAAGTTTTCTACTTAAAGCCATTCTACTGAGAGATAAATTCCGGTAGACGTCATAAGCTATGTCCATATTGTGCCCTTTCATCTTCAATTTTCATATTCTTTTGA
The DNA here is from genome assembly GCA_937595015.1 of Polyommatus icarus. NCBI lineage: Eukaryota > Metazoa > Arthropoda > Insecta > Lepidoptera > Lycaenidae > Polyommatus > Polyommatus icarus. The sequence continues at coordinate 898,703 of OW569332.1, read as the reverse complement.
CATTCGAAAAGAATTTGAAAATTGAAGATGAAAGGGCACAATGTGGACATAGCTATTAGTTATTGTGATATTATCGAAAATTATTTTAGCTCCCATATTTTTGACATTAGATATTCGATAGTTAGTTATTAGTTATTACTCATGCTAACGCTTTTGTAGTTCATTTCTTAAACCTTTGTGTTTGATTCCTCATTGATCCTTTTAATATTTAGTTTGTTATTATTTTTAGCAATATTCCGCGAAATAAACTTCCACCTTTAAGTAAATGAGTGAGTGCACGCATAGGCATGCGTACAGCACCTCCCTCCTCCCACACTGCCTATGCGTACACTCGCATGCTTTTAATGATAACGTCATAAAACTACATTCTTATTTAATCTGTTTATATTTTTTGTTTCTTAATGTAGCAAGACTACTAGTATGGCAACCTCTTCTATAGTTTTTGAACTGTTTATATGTTAAATAGATTGTCGATCGTGTTAAATTATGACCACGCCTAAACGAACGGCCTCGCTTGTAGCACGACTTCTGTTATCACAACCAGCTATTTAAATCATAATATTAATCTTAACAATCATTTGGTATACCAGCTACTGTGGGATTAATTACTATCATTCCTAATATATATTATTTATAATCCTGATAAAATCAGTTTTGGTTTGTTTTTATTGGAATGATAAATTGTAAAGTCCAGATTGTACAGTACATAATGTCATGACTTAATTAAAAATCTTAACTGTTCCGAATTACAATACGTCTTATACAATTCGGAGATTTGAATTTATAACTTTAAAGCTCCAGCATATGCTGAGCTTTGTGATCATTTTCATCAAAATAAATTGAAATGGAATACACATTTCAGTAGCTAGATATTTTGAAGCGTTATATATTTATATGATTTGATCCCAGCATATCCTCGAAGACCCTACAGAGGGGTGAATATCGCTTTGAGATAAATTAATCTTCTGAAACCGGTTTTTGAATATATCAATGTCTGAACCGTTCAAAAGGAATTACGTTATGTGTTGCTTTATGCAAAGCAAATGTAACTGGAATAAGATGTGTGTTTTAATAACTTGTATACACGACAGTTCTGATGGTATTTTATTGGGTACAAAATTGCTTAACGTTCAATAATGATTTGATGGGTTGAACAAGACCTAGTGAAATGGCTATTAAAACGGATCAATTTAACTTTTTAGGTGTCTTCTCAATTTCATTTACCAGACATTATTCATCTTACTAAAATAAAAATATTTTACTCATTGAATTACATGATTCATGAAGAATATAATTTTTTTATTGTTTTTGGCTTTAAGTTACTTCTTTACCGTTTAGAACATTATTAATTAATGTTGCAGCTATCAACTAATATTTATTGGAAAGGTATGAATGTGTACTGTGTAGGATTTATCCTTCTTAAAATTTGAAACCACACTGAAAACAAAAATGCATTTTGAGTATTCTAAAGGGATGTAGATTTAATGTTTTTGAATAATAAAACATTTGAAGCGGCGCATTCCGATTGTCGAAGCCATTACGCCTGAACGAGTCCGCGGTAGTATTTCAGAGGGAACATTCTAGATTTTCCAGATCCTAGACCTCTTAGCATACCAAAACAGGCGGTAAATTGTCGCGAGATACTCCAGTAGACGTCCACGGTCGGAATTCACGTAGTGTTGCCAACTCTTTCAAATATTTCGCCCTCAATATATTAAGTAAGTAATTTGTAAAAGTAGTTTTTGTTACATACCCTTAGTATGTAGCATAAAAATACAACATAATTTGAATGTTAATATGTTTCTTAAAGTTCTTTCTTCTGGGTTTAAATTACCTATCATTGGTCGATATAATATTAGATCATCATGTAGTTTATGAGAGTCATATAAAAGCCATACAAACAGCACAAATAAAATCTCTATGAGCCTTTTTTCCTTGTAGGGCAAAACCCGAAGATGGTAACACTGGCGGGAGTTCTATAAATACAGAAAATGGGGAACTCAGATTATGTTCTTGTAAAGCCATTCAGGTGTCGTTCTCTCAACAAGGAAGTGGTCATTCCGAGATCAAGTGAGACTATTTGGAGCAGATAAATGTTGTGATATTTACTGTTGTTGCTTGCCTTTTAGTTTTTAAATGGCTTATAGCGTATATGGCTTTGGTTGCTCGAGATTGCTGAATGATCAGAAGGGTGAACATGAGTTTCTGTAGACCACTAAGCCAAGCCAAAGTCGATAAAAATATATAAAACGTCAAATGTATGGGAGCTTTTAAAATTTTATACAAGAATTTTAGTCTAGAGGAGTATAGTGATAAATTTGCCTAATATTTTGGACTTTTTGGGTGGTTCCACAGACATTTATCAAGTTCTTATTTCTGTGGGTGGTTCGTAGTTGAATACCAATGTCGATCCTGGTCACAAAGGAGATACAGCAGTGAGAATATGTGATGGGTAAAAGCCCGTTTAATACTTTGGGCTACTAAATACTAATGATAACATACTATAGTAGTCCAAAATATAATTCAAGTATTCGCCAATTTCAAGGAGATTTTGATATCACCAGAAACAGGAATTAAGTTAAAACTTAAATAATGTAAAACACAATCTTCATTAATTTTTAATAGCTGTGGATAAAAAAAAACGAAGAAATATAAAAAATAAAAATGATAATACAAAAGATTTGTTATAAAATCCTAATCCTATTGATATCTGGATATATTGTAATATTATTAATATAGACTATCAGGCAGTCAGTTTTATTATTTTTTTATATAATAAAGAAACTACTTTATTTCATAGCTACTGTATAATAATAAGGTTGTATACGGTGTTGATTATATTCAACCGACATGTTGACATTTAAAACACAAATAATATTATCATCATTGTTCATCGGGACATTCACCTTACATTGTACAAATATGTAAAGCCTAGTTCACAATACATTCTTAAAGAAGTATTGACATTAAAACAATAAATCTTTCTAATAAGTAGGTACGTTTACAGGAAAAAGATAGGTACGAAAAAGTTCGCAAAGTTTTCAGAAAATTTCCTTTTAATTGAATAGAATATATTGCACTTAAAATGTTAAAAATTGTAATGTTTTGTGTTACATAAAAGCTTTATAAAATAAGAAATAAAAGAGCACGCCTTAAAAAGAACTTTAAATACAATTAACTAAATATAAGATCAAATTCTATTAACTGATCTTAGAAACGTCAAAGTGAGTAGTAGTAGTAATTGCAATAATTCGTAAGTACACGAAATAAAATCCAAATTTTACGACTGAGAAGGCTTCCAAATCCTGATACAGCTCTCTACAGGTTGGGCATCCCGCATCAGTGTGAGCAAGCCCTAAGGCGAGGCATCTTGAAGATTTGCGACAGGTTCCCGATAGATTTAATATTCCATCGGCCATCACTGTGATGGCACGTGCCGTCGACTACCATCATCATCATCACGGTACCGAGAAGCAATAAGTTCCTTTTAGAAAAGTTTTTTATTGCAGTTGCTAGTAATAGCTAAACTATTTGTAAGACGAATCTATGAGTCTTTGAGAAAAGTTTTTCTTTCATACTTCAAGCTGGACTTACAAGTTAAAAAAGTATACAAAATATTATGTAAAAATGTTCCCAAGGTTGGCCTTTACGGTAAACTCAGTACATGAATAACTTCCCAAGTCCCAACGGCCAACTCCCAAGATACGGAAAGTCAACGATCGCTTATCACAACCATTTGAATTCCATGGGTAAGAATGATTTGAATCTTTGAATGCTACGGCAGTGGCCAGTGTTCAATGCTTACCTACTGATACTATAAATACGAAAGTGTGTATGTCTGTCGGTCTGCTACCTCTTCACGCCTAAACCGCTGAACCCATTTTTCTGAAATTTTGTATTGAAATACTTTTAGTTCCGGAATAGGACATAAAATACTTTTTAATCTACGGTTGCCGCGCGATTTAAATGAATTTTGGCGCAACGGCAGGCATTTTTACCAAAATAAGTTCAGTGGCTTGAGCGTGAAGAGGTAACAGACAGATAGAGACACTTTCACATTTATAACATTAGTATAGATTATACAAAAAGTGAAGGTTATTTTGGAATTTTGAAACTTAGTGCTAAAAGCTAAAACTATCCATAATACCCGAAAAATTTTACACTTGCGATTTTCGAGTGAGATGAATAAAAAACTTTTTTGTATTCCAAATGGTCATTGTCTTTGAGGACGCTGGTCCAGCGACTCATTGTTATAATAAGAACAGGAAACTCTGCTATTGTTTTATGTTACGTATGATATTGTCTCTACCGAGAACTGCGTGCGGTCGGTGGCGAAAAAAAGCCCACCTGTACGAGTACGCAGAATGATTTTAAATTTTCATCTTTCATGCCAATGTGATTGTCAAATCAACATTATCATCAATGTATTATTTAGTTATTCTTTCTTTCGAATTCTGTTCATGAAAATCGCGAGGTAAGTACTACTTAAATTATTGTTAAAGAGTTTTCTAAATTTTACTCAAGTATTCTTATAAGAGGATATAATGAAACAGAAACGTAGTAAATGTTATATTTGTTTATTTGATAAACAACTTAGATTACAACAAAGTGACAACATTTTTACAAGAAGACTTTAAATATATGTAGTAAATCTATAAACAACTATCTACAGTTTAATACAACCTAATATCACAGTACATAAACATTATGTTACAGTTAGGCACTTGAAGCGAGAAGAAGATCATGGTTTAAACCAAATATTCATTGCAAAGTTTAAGGCATATAAACTAAAAAAAGAAAATGACAATAAATAAAACATAGTAAGTCCCTTAAAAAATAAAAATAAAGAATTGGATACAAATTGACACAAAAACAGTGATAAAGAATCTATGTAAATATAAATAATATCATAGACTATAGCAACTTTTAGCATCGGTTTAAATGTAGGCAATACAGATTTAAAACTTACAAAAGTTTTTGAAACAGTATTATTGGACATTGAGATCACTTTAAAAATAATAATCTAAACGCATCGATGCTAAAAATTTTGTTCATTTTTGTATAGAAAACAAAAGTTACTTATTTTACTCCGAAGAAATACGTCGAAAAGTTTGGTAATTATAACAAAACATCTCTCTCTCTCTCTGATCTCTGATCTCTTATCACGAATTCACACTCAGACATCCCACATTGTCTTCCAAATCTAAAGACTCATTTCGAAACACAACCGAAACTATTTTTGTTCTCAAAAGTATCTTTGAATAATGCTCAGCTATATTATGTTGAACATAGCTCTTAGGCGCTTGTCGCACAATAGCTGTGCTACCTCGGGCAAAACTTAAACTGGGGAAACAGGTAACAATGCAATGAGAGAAATCTGAAACAAATAATATTATCATTTAGTTAATTGTCGCTTCAACATAAAGTATACAGTTTATTAAAAAGGAAAAAAGATTTCTAAAATTTAAAACAGCTCTTTTATAAACAGAGTCTTAAATAATATCTAAATGTTGTTAAAACATAATATAGTACTGAATCAAGGATTTATTCAATTTATAAATTATATCAAAGCATCAAAGCTATAAACACAAAAGTTTATAAATCAGAAACAGAATAGACACTAATAAATTGTTGATATAAAACAAGTCCATTTTGTTGTGGTTATTTTAGGAGGTCGCTATAAATCGTCGGGATAGCCATTAGGATGGTGAGAATTTATTTTTAATATAGCACAGCAATAAAAGTCATCAGAGTCCCAAAAATTCCAGTCCACCCGATATTATTCTACCGCATAGAAGTGTTAACTATCATTTTATTGCCATAGAAGGTGTAACTTACAATCTGTTAATTTATTAAGATGCGACAGAAGGTATAAGTTACATTTTGATTTTAATCCCCTTGATATTCGGTATTATATTATAAAAAATGATCTTGATGAAATTTCTAATTTATATTTCGGTAATTCTAGATTTCTGATAATATAATTTCTCGGCTTTCCACTTGTTTTATTTATCACTACCACCTGCGATTATTATAACTATAACTGATGAAATATTACTTTGTGGTAAAAAATTTAGACATCAAAGACAAATCTCACCTGGTAGGGTCATATCGGGTGTCGAACCCAGGAACATTGACGACATTCCACTCGTCGTTGACTTTGGCGTAGCTGAAGGATATCTGATCCCGGAACGTCTCTGGCATCAACAGCTTCATCTGTTCCAGGTGTGAGTGGAATTCCGGGACTAGCGTCAAATTCTTCTTCATCATGTGCTCTAGAAGAGAACATTTTAGTTAAATCATATAACTGACGACATTTTTAAGAATACATTCTTATTAAAATGGGAATATCTTACAAAAAAATATTATGCTTTCATAATTATTATTACTTTGTATTAATTTTTAAAATTGTTATAAAATTAAATGACTAAAGCGAGTTTAAAATATTTACAAACATTAACAAAATTAATAAAACAGAAAAACATGACAGAAAACTAAAAATGAAACAATATAATATTAATATGAGTTTATCATAATGTCGATACGAGAGCCGGATTTGAACGTATAAGGATATCAAAACTTAAACAATGTAAGTTAACAGCGTCATAAATAAAAAGATAAGTAATAGCCATATAGAGAGGGTATTAAAATATCTTGATTGTTCAACCCGTTTAGGATTCCGCCGTAAAACTGACTTCTCGAGTAAATTAATGCTAATGGAAAATTTATAAGTACAAAAATATATTATGTGGGCGTACATGTTGATACTTAAGTTGGCAGTTATGACTAATGATAACATTTTTCGATCTCATGTTATGAAGATCTATTGATCCCATTAATGATTATCATCAATCAGATATGAAGTTGGAGAAATCTTTTCAATGATAGTTTATTTAGTTAACAGTTTTCTTACCTATAATAAATCCCATGGACACATCATCTGGAAGTCGTATTCCTTCGCATATACTAATAAATCTGCCACCACTGCAAACAAAAAAGAAAAGTTAAATCCAAGACACATACCCAACACATTTCAACAATAATAACACTAATTATTGCCAAATATAATTCTTATTGTATTGCAGTACAATTACCTTGCAACAGACAACATTTTCAAGGCGAGACTTTTACTGACGCAGAATCCGGCGCCACCGGTAGCGAACCAGAAGGAAAACATCAGCTGAAACAAAACAGATGCTTAGAAATAGTTTACAGGAGCAAAAAATACGAAAAAAAAATGCTAGAATGGTATTATGTTCTTATATTGCTACCTATTTTAATCCGCTAAGACGAAAACATAAAATAAGATTGGAATTTACATCTTTAGATTTTATTACCTAATCAGTAATCACCTTATCATGCGCTGTGGATGATACAGTTCAGGCACAGTAGGCAGTTATGAAAAACTATTCTTTGATCCATAAATGTGTGAACAAAAAAATCAAAAATTAGATATTATACTTTTAAGCGGTTTTAATCATTCCTAGAATCGACAAATATTAAACTTCCATTAAAACTGTTGCATGTAGCAGGACTTAGTAATTACCTTGTTGGTGGGTTTTTTGAATATCTTGACAGGTTCGTATATGCTGGTCCTGCCGAGGTACCAGTCCTCCAGGTGATTATACGTCTGCAGTACGCTGACGAGCCGGGGCACGTTCACGTAATTGTCGTCGTCGAAGTGACAGAACCATCTGAAATGAACGTACTGGTTAATTACAAGGTACAGGTTTCCCGGTAAAAAGGAATGAAGAAGTTAATTCTGACTAAGTAAAGAAGGCTGATATATAGGCATTATAATATTAACAAGAAATTCTTGAAATTATTATTGCTAAATTGGTTATAAATTATGATTAACAAGTTAAATATTTAAGTAATTCTAAATGTTTTCTCTAAAGTTTATTGAGCTGAAGGTAGTTTCATTGATTAAAATATATCAGAGAGAATAAGGGGATTAAAGTTTTGATATTTTGTAAGAGACACTTTAAAACACATTTCATTAGAAATCCCTGTAGGTGGCACTATAAAGTAACAGCACCGACCATTATAGAAAAGGTAATGATGATGAAACATGAACTAAAAGTAATAAAAACTCGTCCAACGAAAACAATTTCAAATGGATAACTGAAAAAAAAGACCTGTCTTTTAGGATGTGTCAGAAGTATCAGGATTGCTTTAGTGCTAAAGTTGCACACTCATTGCACATAAAGAAATTGCAATTTAATTATGTAGGTTACAGAAAAATGTAATAAAAAACACCTGCGTGTAAGATTGGAGATATTGTAATTGCACGTTAGGATACTCCGGTGGCTAATAATTATTGGGCCGATATAATTTACTGACATTACCCGCCATGAACGGGAGATGCGCTTGCGCAATGCGGAGCCACAAATTGCAAGATGGCGGACGACAAATGACCACCGTCATTAGGGTTGATACTGAGATATTGGAGTAATTATAATCAGTATTGGGCCCTTTTTAAATTAGAGAAAATTGCCAGTTATTCAATTACACAGTAATTACAGTTAACTATTGTCATACATCTCGGGAAAAGTCAGCCAGATTAAGTCGCGATGAGATTTTTTTAAATTTTCCCATTTTTAGGGTTCCGTACCTCAAAAGGAAAAAAACGGAACCCTTATAGGATCACTTTGTTGTCCGTCTGTCCGTCTGTCAAGACCCTTTTTCTCAGGAACGCGTGGAGGTATGAAGCTGAAATTTATATCAATTACTCAGGTCTACTGTCCCTTGAAGCTGTGAAAAAATCAAACTTCTAAGCCAACGCAATCAAAAGATACAGCCGTTTATGCCGCAAATTTTCGACACTTGCAAGGGAATCAAAACCTACAGGGTGCTTCCCGTGAACTCAGAATCTTGAAATTTGGTACGAAGCAACGTCTTATAGCATAGATAAAGGAAAAATTACGAAAACCATAAATTTTTAGTTACATCACATAATATATATTTTTTTAATAATTTTAAACTTACTACCCATTTCCTCATACTCGATTGTCGTAATGAACGAACTTTGTAAACCTTGCAGGTTTGTACGGAACCCTCGGTGCGCGAGTCCGACTCGCACTTGGCCGGTTTTTTTTTATTAAATAAGGAGGCAAACGAGCAAACGGGTCACCTGATGGAAAGCAACTACCGTCGCCCACGGACACTCACAACATCAGAAGAGCTGCAGGTGCGTTGCCGGCCTTTTAATACGCTCTTTTCTTGAAGGTTTGCAGGTCGTATAGGTCCGGAAATACTGTCATGCTGGTGACAGTTCGTTCCAGAGTTTCCAATTCCCATAATGCTCTTATTTATAAACTATGGTACTGTACTTTACACAAACTAATATAGTTTTATTTATTTATTTAATTGATAGAACTGTTATTCCTGTTAAAAGCTTCTATTCCAAAGAATTATAATTGATCATGAACTTTAGTCCAACTATGGATCTGTATAGGTAGGCTAATACATTAATGAAAATTATAAGAATAACTTAAATAAAAATATTAATTAAATGTGTCAACCCTGTTATGTGGACGATGTTAAATCATAAAATGGATCCAATTTCTGAATATCAAGTGGTGCGCTGTTTAAATATGGTACGTGTCGGTGTTCTGCGGATATTTTGTATCAGATCGAGTTTATGCCAATAAATAAATTAATGACACGGATGAACATCGTTAACAGACGATTTTAGGGTTGTTAATTTTTTAATGAATTGGAACATAATCTTGCAACTACTAGACATAGGTAGATTTAACCTTAACCTAATGTGTTTCGAGATGGAATTTACATTCGGGATATGAGAATGATTCGATAGACGTTTTTATAAGTAAGTATCTTTTAATTAACATTATCAAAATTGCATTTGATAATGCCAATTTACAGTTCAAACTTTTAGCCATAAAGTTAAGCAGTACAGTCCTCGAGCGCCTAACTACCTGTGAAATTGACTCAGTCATCGCGACCAGCCCAACCTGGCGGCTGCCGGGCCCTCGATGAGTTTTTTACAACCTCATAATCCCCGTACACAGCTAATGGTTTTCGGAGAGCACGACCAATATTATCTTAGGCGTAATCATATTCAGGCGACGCAAACATTTCAATATTTTTGTTTGGAATTTCTTCATTTTTTCCCAGATTTCCGGGGTGGGCGGCGGACGACTTGTATCGGAGCTCTCGCGGTCGAGTGTTTCCCAAATATTATTTTGGACGTAAACGGTATTTAATTGTGTATTTAGTACTTACGAGAACTTGAAATTATTTATTTTCATGTAAGTGTCTCGTAGTGGTAACCGAAGGCTGGTAGTAGATATAATTTGGATTATTGTTAAATTGGCCGTCGTCATAAAAGTGTTTTAATTAAGTATATTGCTACATTTTCATCCTACAAATTCTCATTTCCATTATAAGCTAAAAGCAACCATGCCCAGAAGTCGTAACCTCTGTTTTTATAATTAATCGACAGAGCATTCAAATGGATTGCAAATTATGCATTGTTTCGAGTTCCCTGATTATTATTCGTGTTCGCAACAAAGTATGATGTACAAAAACCACACGTCGCCTGACAGTTCTCAACTAACCCACACAATGCCCAACCTTCATTATTTATACACCGGCTTCCAAAAACAGAAGTTAAGAGCGTCTTGTTTTAACTTAGAGAACTTTTATTTTGTGTTTGTTTTTCTCAGTTTGTATTTAATAATCTTGTGGGAAAACTTTTAGTTTGTTCTTTAATTAAAAGTTTTTAATCGCCCGATGAGCTTACAGCTTTTGAGGACTTTTAGTAACTCAATCAAAGATTACTTTGCCTTCATATTTCATGCATTTTCTCTGCTCTTCCTGATCTATACTTTATTTAGGTATGCGCCTGTTATGACTTGTGTGTATTATTATATTTTATAATAAAGGCAGAATGTGCTTCCGCGGCAAAACCAACAAACATGTCAAAACATTTATTACATTTGTATTACGTTTGTGATACAGAAATTACTTCGCGGAATCGAGTTTTGTGTTCACAGAGGTCTTTAAATTAAATTCGGTATTTGTTTCATCTTAATAAGTTCGAAACAAAAGTTTTTACGAAAAGTTTGTTCTTTGGCAAAGAAGTTAGCAAATTACACACATCTTGTTCTCATCCAATACCGTCACATTTTGTCTTAAATATTGATATTATGACTATGTTGCTTTTTACTATGTATGTAACAAGTAGACATAATACTTAAGCTACGTAAGTATAAAGTTAAAAGTTTGTACCAAAATCTCTTACAATATTATATTGTTCGTAGTTCATACTTCATACAAAAGACATTTTATGAATTGTTTCATAAAAGTAATTATGAGTAATGCGCTTTTTGTTCGGTGGTTAAACGTTATAATTACACAAGTCCGCGTTGATACGCGTATAACAAATTAGGGTTTGATTACATTTTAATTGCTCTAAAGTCTAATGTATGATTTATGTATGAGATATAATATTAGTGACGTGGGAACATAAATACAAATGCGAATACTGTATACAAGTCAGTTCACGGAGCTTCTAAGAAACAAAATATGTTTTTTGAAGTTGTGTACTTATACCATTTTTGATTTTGTTATTTATGTGACTGACACACAATATAATATTTTGTTGGTTTTTAACAGAAGTTTACCTGTTCAATACCGTTGTTGATTAGTTCGAGTGCGTTACTTCTGCCAAAATCCTCAGATCAGATAATAGTGAGTACTTACACAATAGACATAACTACCAGTAGTTCGACTGCAAAGAAATGGACAAGTTTCAATATCTGTCAAATTTGTCGGGTTTGGGGGTAATAAGTTAGAGGCTGGCGCGCTGGCTGGTATATTTTATTTTTAAAAATAAGATTTTGAAATTGAATTCTGACAGTTTTCTTTGCGTGTGCCAAAATATAAACAACAACTAAATTTGTATATAGGTAACGACCCTAGCGACGACTTTTGTCATAATACGTCAAACTTAAAATTGTTTACATCAGTTCTAAGTCGGCATACTCTATCATTCTGTCTGCTCTGGTACTTACTTCTTTCCGCTGTCGAGGAAGTGGTCATACTCGACGGACATTTTGCAACAAAGGTGTTTGCGCTGGTGCGACGCTGAACAGTTCGTGTTTACCATGTGCCCGTCTGCAACAACACAAACATATTCACAACCATATCTTGTAAGCCATAGAGTAGATATTCCACTAGTGATATTCTAGTGTCGCCCGAAGGAGATTGGAAACTTTGACAACGACTGCATCCTCGTGTTATTGAAGTCGGGATTCTTTCGATATGAAGGGATATTATGTTTGTTTTGATCGGGCGATATCTGAAGTTCGCTTACTAAGTTTTTCTCTTATTCAACACTTTGCTGTCAATGGAGATTATTTATGAACACCGAGTAAATTACAGAGTAGTTTTAGGAATCCTTTTTGAAGTCAGTTTGTGAGTTTTAAAAGATCTGGGGCCCGATTATCGTACCTCGAATGTAGTTCGTACGTAATCGTAGTGTGTGCGCAATTAAGGCAGCTTATGCTATACATTCGAAGTATGAGACTGTATTTTTAGGGTTCCGTACCCAAAGAGTAAAAACGGGACCCTATTACTGAGACTTCGATGTCTGTCCGTCTCTGTCTCTCTGTCTGTCTGTCTGTCTGTCTGTGTATCTCCAGGCTGTAATTCAAGAACCGCTATAGCTAGATTTTCACAGATTGTATATTCGTTGCCGCTATAACAACAAATACTTACTAAAAACAAAATAAATTAAATATTTAAGGGGGGCTCCCATACAACAAACGTGATATTTTTTGCATTTTTTTGCTCGATATCAATACTGGCAATACACAGGCACTTGAAATATTCACTAAATCCTCAGTGTTATTTGCAACTTAATAATTTATATAAATTAAATAACTAAGGGGGCTCCCATACAAAAAACACAATTTTCATTTCATTCATTGTGGACTGTGGTACGGAACCCTTCGTACGCGAGTCCAACTCGCACTTGGCGGATTTTTAGATTATAAAATCTAGTCAGATGACTATGTTTATAGGTTTAATTATCATTAGTTCATATTAAATCGAAGATATAATATTAAAAACTTACGGGTTTGATTTTGATGTTGCTGGTTGTCTGTGTCGGTAAAGAACCACGTCTGCAACAAAAAACAGGAAATTATGGAGTGGTTATAAAATAACCAATAAAATATTCCTTAATTAGAAACGAAATAAGAGTCGTTTGTAAGGGTCTGTTTTATCCTCTAACAAATTTTTATGAAACATTAAATTGAAGAGTTTGACAAATTGCGGGTCCTTTTGTAGATAATTTGTTTGAGAAAAACATTTACATACTTCATGATTGTTTCAATTTAAAACTTTTTGTTTTAGGTTGAAAATTTATTTCATTTTAATAAAATAGCAGTGAAGGTAGATAAAAATTCTAAAGATAGTGTACAAAGAGCATACGAAATGTAGGTATAATAGAGCTTTGTAAATCGGTGATTATAGTTTTGGTTAAGGACAAAGAGCTTTAAGCTTGACTGTAAATTTTCTTAGCATATTTTCATTAGGATGAACTCTATACCTAATAATTATTTCAAACATATTATAGGTATTCTGTATTATTTATAAATATTCTAAACTGTTATGAATTATGATTCTATAGATATAATATTTATATTCTAAAACTCCAAAAGTTAACAATAGTTTAATACTGGGTTCAGCTGAAATTGGACGTGTATAATAGAGAAAAAGGATTAGTTTTGTACAAGATCGATTTTAATAAAAAGTTTTAATATAAAGTAGAGCAAAGTAGAGCAAAGACGCAAAGAAGAATACATTATATAATAATATAATATCAGATTATATATTATTATAGATCAAAAATTGCGAAAGTTAGTCTGTCTGTCTGTTACTTCTTCACGCTCAAACCGCTGAACGGATTTTGCTGAAATTTGGCATGGAGATACTTTGAGTCTCGGGAATTGACATTAGATACTTTGTATCCCGGAATATTTACTAATATTTAAGCAGCCGCCAAGAACCAAAGGTTCTTTGAGAGATATAAGAATAACCACAAAAATAAGTTACTTATTCCAAACAATGAACACATTAAAAGTTCTCTGGTTTGCATGATTTGTGGTTTACACCGGAAATATTTATCGAAACCACAATTTTGTTTATTTGTAAACAAAATTGTGGTTTCATTTAAAGTTATACTTACCTATGAGTACTTTGAACATGATATTTCCGAAATAATTTTATCTTTTTATTTTATTTGTACAGAAAAACTTACAGCTAATCAAATCTCAGTAACGACAAAGTGAAAAACAAATAGCCATTTACAAGTTTTTACATATAACAGTGTAGTGAGAATTGAAAGAAGGTAATAATCAACAAAGTAATCTATACTTATATTATTTTTAACAAAAAATTAAAACCGACTTCTAAGGTAAAAACAAAAATTACATCCTTATAATATGAACTAAAAAGTATTCAATAATTTTTCCTATCTAATAGTGCCTTTTTCCGAACTCGGCTAAAACTCAACTATTTCTGTACTCAATCTTCATCATTTTGAAGTCGGTACCAGATGAATCTTCAGTTCTCTGACAGAATATTTGAAACTTTTGGAACTGGCACCGACTTCAAAATTATGAAGATTGAGTACAGAAATAGTTGAGTTTTAGCCGAGTTCGGAAAAAGGCACTATTAGATAGGAAAAATTATTTAATACTTTTTAGTTTATATTATAAGGATGTAATTTTTGTTTTTACCTCAGAAGTCGGTTTTAATTTTTTGTTAAAAATAATAATTTCACTCTTTTTAGTTTTTAGTTACCTAGTACTAAACTATCGCGTACTATGTACGTAAATAATACACCTGTATAATATTATTCTACGTATCTTGTTACAAGCTTACCGGTGAGTAAGACGCAATAGAATAACAATAGATTTCCAAGAATCCACGATCGAAGGATACAAACTAGGTATTAGCAACAAATTATAAGTATCGTGCTGAAGCCGGTCTCGAACGCTTCAACTCCCAAGCGGCCACATTGTGGTGTTGTATTATATAAATTCGGACATCTATTAATAACTATTAGATAGGAATAATTATTTAATACTTTTTAGTATGACTTATACTGGCTTACTAGGTAACTAAAAAGAGTGAAATTATTATTTTTAACAAAAAATTAAAACCGACTTTTTGTTTTACCTTAGAAGTCGGTTTTAATTTTTTGTTAAAAATAATAATTTCACTCTTTTTAGTTACCTAGTAAGCCATCGCGTACTATACGTAGAATAATACACATGTATATTATTCTACGTAGGTATCTTATTAAATAAATAAATCATAAACTTCATTCTCATTTTAAAAGTCACATTATTACAGTCACACTTACAAAATATAATATCAGCTGCAGCCTGCAGACAATTTTAAACAATACATTTAAAAAAAATCGAAGTGAACACGTGTGACGTGCTAAGTAGCCGGTCACCGGACTAGTTTCAATAGGGTGCTCGCTCGACATGTCGCACACGCCTCGCACTGTATAGTACGGTACATGATCGAAGCAACTTTAACTTCTCAGAAGTAATGTCAAATGTGTGCCTTATGCTCTGGAGATAAGGTTGAATTTGGTGACATTGGTGACCCTGACTCGGTAATGATGATGATGATGATGATTGCAATTAGCATAGAAGCATATGCTTTCAGTTCTTAAAACAGCGCCTAAACTCCCAAACTTGTATCCATAAGGAATCCGGAGTTCTCTTAGTATCTTCGGAACCATAGTATACCTCGGTGCAAAATCTTGAGTTTTGGTAGCATATGCTTAGGATGCTTCTCATAAAACCAAAATCACCATATGTTTCCATATAAATTTCGAGGAGTTTCCTCGATTACTCATGGATCCCATCATCAGGTCACCACTTTTGTGAATATGGTACCAAATTGAAGTAAAACCTAATACAACAAAACAAAAATTTTGAAAATCGGTTCACAAACGGCGGAGTAATCGTTGAACATACAAAAATAAAAAATAATAATAAATAAAAAAATATATTATATCCACAGCCGAACATATAACCTCCTCGTTTTTTGGAAGTCGGTTAAAAATTACATATCCTGACTGACTGACTGATTCATCATCGCTGAGCAAAAACTGTTAAAGTTACAGTCATGAAATTTGGTGAGTAGGGTTGTTTTATTAAGTAGACACCCACTAAGGAAGGAATTTTGAAAATTTTATCCCGAAGGTGGTGAAATAGGGCTTGAAAGTCTGAATGAAAGTCCGTCATTTCTTAAGTTAGGAACATGAAACTTTATCTTTGGGTTACTGATTAAAAATGAATGCATACGTATTTAAGCGTTTTTGGAAATTCTTCTCCCAAGGGGGTGAAATTGGGATTGAAAGTTTCAATGGAAGTCCGTTATTTCTTGAGTTAGAAGCATGAAATTTTATGTTTGGGCTACTGATTAAAAATGATTGGATACGTGTTTAAGCGTTTTTGAAAATATTACCCCCAAGGGGGTGAAATAGGGGTTGAAAGTTTATATGAAAGTCTATATAGGTATACTATGATAACGCGGACGAAGTCGCGGGAAACAGCTAGTAAATCATAATCTTTGAAAATCATTATCCTTTAATTTATTAGATTAGAATGTTACAATTCACTGGGCTAAATCTAGTACCGTACTATAATATAAATAATAATGTTTTGACTTTTATTAGTAAAGGAAGAAAGAAAGAAAGAAAAAATTTATTTTCAGTACACACAAGACACAATTATTACAATATAAACAGTACAAGAGCAGAGAAACTAGTATAATTATTTAACTAATTGTGCCTGGATGTGTCCAAAAAAGGGTTTAGTTCGGCTTAGGCCATGTACCTATGTTGGACACATGACACCGGTTTTCAACTGAACCGCTAAGTGAGATACGGATGTCATTTACCTAACTAGACATAATTATCAGTTTATCTAGGGTACTATTTTGATTAAATATGTGGCTGTAATAATTCACAAACTTGTTTTGAAAAAATATATAAAAGACAATGTAATATGAGTACGAAGGATAAACAAATACGAACGATACGAAAAACGAACGATAAATACGAACAATAAATTAAAATCAGGCAATTTTTAGATAAATAGATATAAAAACAATTACACAAATAAATAAATTAAGTACTATGATTAATAAGACTATGTATTTAGATTAATATGCAGGAAGCGGACAGGTTTTACGAAAGAGTATTTAAACGGAAAACACCTAGGTATACATGTCAAAGATTATATGAAAGATGGCCTTCCAACAAGTAAGGTCATGTAAGGTGTTTTCATATATTGTTTTACCTATCTATGTGAAGTCTTATTATGAAGTGCATGCACGTTACTACGAAACACGATCCAAAAACGAAACAAGATCTACGTTGAGTTAATCTACCCAACAAGCCTTCCAGTATAAACAAATTGCTTCTCAGAACGCCTTTGCAGGTAAGATAAGAGTTGGCTACGATAAGCTGTAGCATGATACGATGAATGCAATATACGACCTGCAAACCTTCAAGAAAAGAGCGTATTCCCTCTTAAAAGGCCGGCAACGCACCTGCAGCTCTTCTGACGTTGCGAGTGTCCATGGGCGACGGTAGTTGCTTACCATCAGGTGACCCATTTGCTCGTTTGCCCCCTTATTCAATAAAAAAATGTATCCTATTTCTGTTCGTGAAAATACCAAAATTGACCAATGACACTCATCACGTAAGTCGGTATGTAATTTTATATCTAAGGGGGCGCTGGGTGGATATGAGTATACAAAATAATATGAGTATCGCATTCAGTGAATGAGGTTGAAATCAGAAAAGTACGATTATGATTCTGTATGTTGCCAGGAGTCGTATTGGTCTATTTTTAACACCTGGTGTGACCGACATTTTCAAGTTTTTGCAAGGACTCACTCGAATCTGAACGCAAACACGGAAGACAGACCAACAGTCACACTTTCGCATTTATAAATATAATATTAGAATGGCACAACATTATGAGTTTGGAGAAAATAAGTATTGAAGACAGAAGTGTCTTTGAAAATGTGGGATCAACCATTTCAATGATAAGGCTAACAATTAACAAGTTGAAATAAAAAGTACAACTAACTTTAACTAGGATCATGAGATAGGCAAATTAGGATTTTACGCTTCGTAACAACTGTCTTAGGTCCTTTCTTAGGAATCGACATAAATCAGCTCTACAGTTTTAGGAGTACGAAGAGGTAACAAACAAACAGAATACACACTTTTACATTTACAATACTATTTGTATATATGATATTGGTATCTATTTACAATTTCTTATATACTAAACATTCGAACACTCTATTGTCATTCTCAGATTATTCCAAAAAAGTTTAGTTTTATTTCAGTGTTGTTCACACAGTCTCTAAAATACCGGCCATCAGATTTTAGATAACATTCATTAAATCTAAGAACTTTACAAAAAAGGCGAAAGCAACAATCCAGTCACGTGCCGGGCGCGCGCCGCCACGCGCTGCGCGGGCGCAGGCCACAATAGACGGTCCTTCGAGCCGGATTAACGGTCGATTATCCGCGCTCCAGATACAGGAAATGCGCGATACCGTCGTGACTCTCACGTTACTAGCATTTTGCCGTAGGGCGATAGCATTTGTATGTTGATATGAATGTATGTATATTGTATGTATATGATTTGATGTGAACCACCAGCATTCTGAATATTCCAATGTTGTATGCTAAGAATTTTTTGTTTTACTTTTTCTAACCATGATGCTTTTGAAGGCTTTAATTTTTTAAATTTATGAAACGGAATTTCGTCCTCTTTATTGTTACTGATTTTTGTGATTTAATTTGAATATTTGAACTACTTAGAAAATTATGCTTATGCGGAAAAGTAATATTTGGTGATTAAGTTATTTTTGTCAAAGCTTGTTGAAGATTCGTTAGAAAGGTGAAACGAGTCATCTGATTTTATTACAAAACTCACAGAAAGTATTCATATTTAAAGAAAGGGGTAGACGATGATAAGATATATAATAAAATATGTAGCGAGTGATAATTTATTTATATGACACCATCGTTTGAATATAATATTAATATAATTTATGGTAATAGATATGGCTCATGTCGTCTCAATAAGCCCTCTTGGAATATTAAGTGAATAAACGAACCTTATGAAGAGGGAAGCAACGTACCAGTGAGGAATGGAGTCCATGTATTTTTAGAACATTAATGTCCTTACCCCTTAGTCCTTAGTTATGAACTTGCGACTTATGAGATAGTTTAAAAATCTCGTGGTATGTTAATTGCAATTTCAAAACGAAAGAGTTCATTGGATGATATAAAATTATTAAGACATTTTTAAATCGTTCAATATAATCAATAATATTCCAAATAATTTCAAAAGATAATATTATATTATTTGGTCAAATAAAGCAAAATACTTAATTGTTTTTGTGCCTAAATATGTTTTGTTGTTTGACATTAAGCCCTTATTAAATGTAATAAGTAATATCTAATAAGTAAGTGTAATTTTTTAACAACTAAAAGGATCAACTATCTGACCACTCGGATTCAGGCGACAAAATCTGTCTCGACGCGTAACGGTAGCTGCATCTAAATTTTGTCATTAACCAAATACTCGATCCATTAGAATGTAAAGTATATTTGTATGTTAATTAATAGCGTGATAATGAAGCAGTAAACGAAAATACGATAAAATGCTTGATTTCAAAAGAAAGTTGATAAGTAGGTCTAATAGAGCTCGTCTAATTTGAAATGACGCGCCCCACCACTTCAAAGTTGATATAAATGAAACATTTTTGTACTGTGAATACGAGGGAGGGGTGCGTCGTTTCAAATTAGACGAGCTCTAACGGACTATAGAGTAATGAACAGAGAAATGATTATTTACTATTATTTAGGACTTTAAAAAAAAGGAAGCTACTAAATTATGTTATATCGAGACGCACTTTTATTCTTGAAGTCATGTATCATCGAAGAAATTGATTCAAAGTCAGATGGAGGATTTACGTCATTTGGATTTTGGTTGGGTTATGTCAATTCAATGTTATCCGCGAGCTATCGGCTGGGTTTGACATAATGCGACCAAATTACTTAGGTCCACTATCTGCCTAGTGGACCTAAGTTATTCTCCTCTAAAACTTCTCTGATAGTACCTATTCCATTAGCGGATTTAACTCTAGTCTTATATTCTATCTAGTATCTATTTTTATCACAACAACTACTTTAAATGAAATATGTATCATAATTTTGAAGTCGCATTTATTTTAATTTGCCTGACCTTATAAGACTGGTTTTAAAAGTTCATCAGCCTACAATAAATATTCTCCTATGAAAATAAACTTGTCCCCGGACTTCGGTCTCTATCATTTGATAACATGAAACATCAATTTTTTTAAACAGAGTTTGGAACACCAACAATTTTGTTACCTTTTATGGATGTCATTATAATATTTTGTATCCATTTGCATCTGTTCATCAATATTCATTGTAATTGGAGTTTGGTGACCCATGAGATGCTATTTTCATCTTATTTCTTTTACCAACTACACTTGTATTTATTTCTTAGTAGGTAATGACTTTAGAAACGTTGATTTTTAAAATTTTTACTAAATGCTCTTTATTTAAGACATTAATTATTATACCAAACATTTTAGGTAAGTACTTCATAATATCATATTCTTTGATTTTGTTACTTTCTTGAGCTATCTTATATTATAGTGTTTTAGTTTTATGTAAACCATGTCTTATTAGACCTGTGAATACGTTTTTTATTGTGTTTTTGTTGGTATTGTAACATTTGGTCGTAATATTCACTTAATTCTTAAAAAAATATCACAACAATAATTTGAGTAGTGTCGTAAGTAGACACTATTATATCATCGTCATCATTTGTATATTGTTCAATCGACTTAGACTACTTATTTATAATTATCACTTCTTAATAATATGTATTATGTTATTCAATTGTTTATAGTTATCACTTCCTAATATTAATAATAAAGTTATTAGATTGTTAGTTTTACATTTGGTATTTACTTACCTGTTGTTTCGCTAGTTGAAACCATGTTTTCAAGATAATCGGCAGTCTCGTGTACTGGTAGTGCTTCGTAGTCTTCACACTTATAAAAATGTCATCGAGGGTTATGTTTTTACTTTGACCACTGTCCGCAATAATCGTTTTAGTCACAGGTTCAATCGACAGCTCGGCGACTTGGATCGGCCGACTTTCTTGAAAGTTAAAACTCACTCCGCCTTGATAAACGAGTAAACTGCTGTACCCCAAAGCTATCAGCAGAGCTGTGGCTTTGATAAATCTACGCCCACCCATGCCAAAGCCGGCTGGCGCCGCTGCGCCGATAAACTTGGCTTATACTTGACACCTCGTCACTCATCTGTTGCACTTTATTATCGAAACAAACCAACGAAGCACGGGGTACGCGCACGCGCCGCAAACAACGAACTCAAACTAAATAAAAATGTAGCACAGGCGGTAAACACGCCCGCGCCTCCGCAGAAACCATAACCCCACCACGTGGCGGAGAGGTCCGACATGCCGTCCCGCTCGCACCCGCGGGCCGCTCCTACCTGCGCGTGCGCCTGTCCGCCCGCGCCGCACAACCGCCGGCAGCGACACCCGTGTCAATGCATAACGTAATTGTTACCTTCATCGATGGCTGCATCGGACCTAAATTGGACGAGATTCAAAATGCATGTTTACGGCAAAAAAGCACTCCACCGATGATTATTATGTTACGAGTTTTTTGTTCGAACTTAATGGTGAAATAACTATTTATGAAATGGGATACTTCTTTATATTAGCCGTAATTCAGGGGTAGTGATGTGATTAATGGTTTCTTTAGCAATAATTATAACAAGAGCGACAAATAAACTATCGGTACCTTATTAACATTTTAAACTGTGGTAAGGTTTGTGGTTACGGATAGTTAACTCTGGTCGTACTATTGATAGTCTTTTCAACTGAGAAAATGTTGTTCCTGTTCGATCATCACTTTTTAAAGCGTTTATTTGCATATCTATATTTAATGTCAGTAATCATGAAAAGTAATATACTAAAATTCTCAAAATTATCTGTAAAAGGCAATTTAGATAAATTTTTTTTCGGCCGTATATAAAATTAGGCAGCTAGAGGTCCAATTTCGATAATTTTATTACTCATCAATTCTTATTCGTTATCAATCATATTTTTTATTTATGCAATAAGGGGGCAAACGAACAAACGGGTCACCTGATGTAAAGCAACTTCCGTCGCTCATGGACACTCGCAGCATCAGAAGAGCCGCAGGTGCGTTGCCGGCCTTTTAAGGGGTAATAGGGGAGGGTATAGGGAAGGGTAGGGAAGGGAAAAGGGTAGGGGATTGGGCCTCCGGTAAACTCACTCACTCGGCGAAACACAGCGCAAGCGCTGTTTCACGCCGGTTTTCTGTGAGGACGTGGTATTTCTCCGGTCGAGCCGGCCCATTCGTGCCGAAGCATGGCTCTCCCACGTCCAAAATATTCATATTCTTAATTGGTTCTTAAATTTTACATAGTCATTTACCTAACTCGTTTCCATCCGTACAATGAGCTTTTGTGAACATTTGATACACCAGACCACGGGCTTCATGCCGACGGGTGGCAACAGGATTAGAAACCAGTCATTGTTGCGTTAAATTACAATTTGACTTACAATGGATCGATAAATTAACTAATCTTATTAGAATAAATTAAAAGTTGCTTTAGAGTATCTGAATCGTTTATTAAATAAATGTTGTGTATTATTGTGTAAAATTGTATGCTTACTATACCAGCTAATTGCAAAGCTTCTGTAGGTATCTAAAGTAACCTAATCAATTTTATTTTACCTAATATCCTTTTTTTTATTATTTTTCGCTTTTTTAAATATCCTTCCTTTCATCCTAAAAACCTCATTATTGTTTTTTTTTTTATATCTTTGACCGTTTATGGTCCAAAAACGAAAAGTTTAATACGATTTAGTCGGCATCGGACTCATTATAACCAACCGTTCTCATTTAGTTGGTATTTTAATCCGATAACACACTGCCGGCCCGAATTCTGTACATCTCATTTACAACTTGTGGTAGACTTCGATTATCCGTTTATGCCTTTACTGCCGAGTGGGCTGATTGTATTTTAACAGTTAAGGTATTTTTTTAATTAAATTTTTAATATCCAACTCCGTTTTGAAGATTTAGATTTCGTTTACTGTGTAACACTTATAGGTGTGTTAAATAAAATTAATAGAAATGAACTTAAAAATATATTAAAATATAGATATAGATAGAGAGAATATAGAATATAGGGAATAGGAGTCGTGGTTCGTCGTTCACAAAGTGTAATCCTGTTGTGCCTATGTGTACTTTACTTTCCTGAGGCTCCGGTAGGTAGGTTGTAGATAGGTATGTTGAAAGTAGACTGAATGCAGGGCAGGCAGGTAGGGTTCAGGTAGGCAGATAGGTTGTAGCCAGGTGGATAGCAGGCAGGTAGGTAGCCAGGACTCGCAGCGGCCACAGAGCCCGGAGAGGTGAGCTCGTAGTAATATACCCGACGCAGTAATCCTCGTCGCTATGATCTCTGTCGCGGTGATCTCCGACGCAATGATTACCGTCCCGGTGATCCCCAAGTGGGGATAGTTATAATATTAAATTATTTTAGAATAGCGAAATTATTTTAGTTTTTCCAAATTCGTCTAGTTGTAGCAAATGAAAATCAGAAGCAAAATGTCAAAGTGAGAAAAAACAAAAACAGTTTAGGCGTACCGGCCAGTATAGAAAAAATCACATATACAACCTCATTTGTAATATTATTTGTAACAACAATAAAATCGTTACAACTGCTCATAAATTTCGCAAACATGTCCGATGTGAGTTGTGACTATATTGATTATGGAATCAATATAGGTAATATTATGTATACCTATTACCTACATCAGAGTTTATGGAAGTTGAATCAGAAATAAGTGTAGATGCAAACAATGTAGCATCACAATACCTACAGCTAAATTATTTTGCTGTTTTAAGTTATCTGAAATCAAGGTTCATAAATGAGCTTTCGCCAACTTTCAACTGTATGTAGCTGTGTTTAAAAGTAAAGACATGTTAAATCTATCAGCCTATATTCAGCGCCTTCTACTGTATTAAGGGCCCTCTCTCCCTAAATTAG
Organism: Polyommatus icarus; assembly: GCA_937595015.1. Classification (NCBI taxonomy): domain Eukaryota; kingdom Metazoa; phylum Arthropoda; class Insecta; order Lepidoptera; family Lycaenidae; genus Polyommatus; species Polyommatus icarus. Next base: position 874,465 of record OW569332.1, on the reverse strand, counting down.
CAGGTCGATTGTCTGTCAGTGCGAATACTGACGTAAATGACATTAACATAACATTCATAACAGCGCGCCTACGGTGGCGGTTACGACGCTCGCCGCGTCCATGATAGGGCGAAATAGGAGAAAAAACCTTTTTAAGGCTTAATATAATACATATTTCAAAAAAGTAAAAAAACCAAATTATTAACTTATGTATTGCAAAGCAGTAGATATTTTTTATATATTCTTTTGATAAATAATGAAGGAGTAAAATGGTTTCATTCAACGATTTGGAGGTGATTTGGTTTTTTATTTCTTTATTATGTGATACCGATAGAAAAAAGATGGTAAAACCAAATTACGTAACATATCATATAGATTACTAATTTTTTTCTTCAGATATAATTTCTCTGTTAATGCCGATGAAAAGTTGTTTCATCTGCACGCATTTTTCGAAAGAGCAGCCTTAAATATTAATATAAATCTGCGCCTTTCCACAGGATGATTAAATAAAATTATGAAGGAAATTCAATGAAAAGACTCTACTCTGGAATAAATGGCAATATTACCATTAACCAGGTATTAGAAGCCATGCGTCTGCCGATGGCGGAAGCTACGTAATGCTGTCTGAACACGCACCCGTGAGATTGTAATACTTATACTGATGTCTGTGTAATGGATTGACTGGATTTAGATTTATTTTGATGTAGGACCTAGCACCTAGGTAGAAAACTATATTATGCTACTTGACGTTTGTAAGTAGACTGAGAAACAATATACTAATAACTTGTTAATTGATTTGGTAAGACATCATAATTCGCAACCCCCACGGGCCACGATTGACGATACTAATTTATGTCTACTCTGCTAATAATATTAATGTCCATTTTCATGCATAAGCTCAGCTGTCAAAACGACCTCTATTCATAAAATTTGAAATGTTTTTGGTAACTCATCGCTAGCGTTACCAAAAATATTTCTGATTTGTATCTAGATCGCTGCCGAATCGATCACATGCAAGTTTGCCGAGTCTAGCCCTGAGTATGTAGAATTATAAAATCACTGAAATACATAATATCTGGAAATGAGCTTTATAGCTCCATTACTTTAAAGTCATAGCCTTTTGAAAAATACGACACATCTCCTACCTCAACAACTTTGCCTCTGAATATATTATGTTACCTTTAGCTTTTTAAATAGCTAATTAGCTAAGTTTTGACCACCGGCCGAGCACACGTCAGCACGCGGCCAGTGAAGCGGCTAACGCATTTTGTCGCGTGTGTTATTGGATTACAAGCGGTTAGCCAGCTCAGCTTTTCTTCGCTTACTTAATCTCGTTTTTTACCATCGTGTAATGCTATTAGCTACTATTAGCTTATAAATAGGATTAAATGGTAAGATTGTACGTAAAATAGGGAAATTGGTAGTACAAGAAAATTCACGTAACGTAAAAGTAATCCTTGAGTAATAGAAGGAACTAAAAAATAAAACTTTTCTAAGGGTAAGATTACACTAAAACGAGACAATACGATAATATTATGTATTCAAATATATTTTCTAACAAATCCAAAAGCAAATAACACGTTTAAAAATAATTCAAGAGTTCTAAGAATTATTAATGTGTGGCTCGGCCGAATCAATTCCACGACCTTATGTAAAAGTCGTATTTAGTCAGTAGGATTACTAGAGGCCTAAGGAGGATGAACATTTAAGGACTCTATTCAAGGACTTACGACATTAGAGGTAGTGAACAATAAAAATCTAGCTTTTCTGGTATTACGTGGTGGTTATTGTTTACTATCAGGTGACCCTACTCATCTCTTGGGTCATTTTATAAGCACGTAACAAAAAGGGATTACCTAAAGTAGGTCTGGAATTTAAAATCGTGAATTGCATAGACACCGAGTTTGATCCTTTGTCATCATCGGCCGTAGATGCTCGTTAATATGTAAATTAAAACAACTTTATACGACCCTTTTATAAAACGAATCACAGATCGAAGAAAGTTGTAGACATTGAGGTTCAGTACGTGTCGGTCGTCGAATGACATCAACATGTACCGCATCTTTGAGGAAGAGATGATATTTTTCCCAACTTGGTAGTTGTCAGTTTTTTCGAGTTTCATTCATATGAAATAATAATATTACCTCTTGCACCGTTCGTTTATTCCTTCAAAAACAAGAGTTTTTTATATAACATTGAAATATTATATTTTAATACTAACCCAGGAAAATTAAACATTCGACCTCGGAATAATTCGCATAGAGCTGAAAATTGGTAGAGACGTTAAATACACCATTACAAATAAAACCTCAAAAGTCCCCGGCGATCCTCCTAGTGCAAAAAATTTTATTTAAGGTCAAATGTATAAAAATGAGGTTTTTCCTGTTTTTTTTTTTTTCCAAACTGTACATGTTATCACAAAAATAGGTAGGGCAAGAGTGTAGATCATAGAATTCTCTACAAAAATATGCAGACACTTTTTTCATACGACTAAATAGTTAATATCTATACTAGTATTATAAAGCGGAAGAGTTTGTTAGTTTGTTTGTTTGTTTGTTTGTTTGAACGCGCTAATCTCAGGAACTACTGGTCCGATTTGAAAAATTCTTTCAGTGTTAGATAGCCCATTTATCGAGGAAGGCTATAGGCTATATTTTATTACGCCACAAATTATAGGAGCGAAGAAATTGAGGAAAATGTGGAAAAAACGGGGGAAATTATATGAAAAGGCTTATTTGAACGCGCTAATCTCAGGAACTACTAGCCTGATTTGAAAAATTCTTTCAGTTTTAGATAGTGCATTTATCGAAAAAGGATATAAGCAATACTTTATTACGCCATATATAATAGGAGCGAAGAAATATAGGAAAATGTGAAAAAAACGGCGGAAATTATATGAAAGGGCTTATTTGAACGCGCTAATCTCAGGAACTACTGGTCCGATTTGAAAAATTCTTGCAGTCTTAGATAGCCCATTTGTCAAGAAAGGCATAAGCTATACTTTACTACGCTAAGAATAAGAGGAGCGAAGAAATAGAGGAAAACGGGGAAAATTATATGAAATTGCTTATTATCTTAACTACTGGAGCTATTTTTATGTTATTTGGCAAACTTGAAGAATAGACCACGTGAAGGGACATAGGCTATTTTTGTGGAAAAATTTACGGTTGCGTGAAATTCCTAAATTGTGCGGGTGAAGCCGCGCGGAACAGCTAGTTCCTTATAAATGGCGGGCCTAAAGTTTGGGAAAATCATATCTAATACTTATATTATAAAGCTAAAGAATTTGTGGAGCTACTGCTTAGAATTGAAGAATTCGTTTTTTGTTGGATAGTCTTATTTATCGAGGAAGACTTGAGCTATATAACATCACGTTGCCACCAATAGGAGCAAAGAAACAGAGGAAAATGGGGACAAAACGGGGAATATTATTTGAAGGAACTTATCTCACAAACGGCTGAAGCAATTTTTATGTTATTTGGCACAAATATAGAATAGGCCACGTGGAGGGACATAGGCTATTTTGTTTTTCACGAAAATTTACGGTTTGCGTGAAATTTCACGCGGCTGGGCGGAGCCACGCTTAACATCTAGTACTACATACTAGGGTTGTTTGAAAAAATTGAAATGTTCTCGGCCTGACATACTTCTGAGTGACTTGCAAGCGTACTGTTGCTCTTCGCGACTCGAAAAGTTTATATTTGGTAAGGGTAATAAGTCACACTGAAGTTTGTTGGGCTGTGAACAGCCCTCGTATGCTGTAGTACAAGAATAGTTCCGCTCCGCCCTGTTAATTATGTATTTCACGGAAACCGTACATTTCCCCATGAAGCAAAATAGCTTATGTCCTTCCTCGTTGTCTACTTTATATCTGTGCCAAATAACATAAAAAATGCTTCAGCCGTTTGTGAGATAAGCTCTTTCAAATAATTTTCCCCGTTTTTCCCCATTTTCCTCTGTTTCTTTGCTCCTATTGGTGGCAACGTGATGTTATATAGCTCAAGTCTTCCTCGATAAACAAGACTAGGTATTCAACAAAAAACGAATTTTTCAATTCAAAGCAGTAGGCTCCACAAATTCTTTAGCTTTATAATATAAGTATTAGATATGATTTTCCCAAACTTTAGGCCCGCCATTCATAAGGAATATTAAGTCGTATGAAAAAAGTGTCTGAATATATTTTGTAGAGAATTCTATGATCTACACTCTTGCCCTACCTATTTTTGTGATAAAATGTACAGTTTGGAAAAAAACAGGAAAAACCTAATTTTCATACCTTTGATCTTGAATAAAATTTTTTGCACAAGGAGGATCACCGGGGACTTTTGAGGTTTTATTTGTAATGGTGTATTTAACGTCTCTACCAATTTTCAGCTCTATGCGAATTATTCCGAGATTACGATTTTTTTGCGTCTAATTAGACCGGGCTATACTAGCGACCGGCCCCGGCGTCGCACGGGTATAAAATATATAGCTACTGAAAAATTTATTAAAATCGATAGCCAGCACAGATAAGAAGTAGACCACGTGAAGGATCACGTGGTCTACTTCTTATCTGTGCCAAATAACATAAAAATTGCTCGAGTAGTTCGCGAAATAAGCCCTTTCAAAGAATTTCCCCCGTATTTTGATTTTTCCACATTCTCCTATTAGTCTTAGCGTGATAAAATATAGCCTATAATAGCCTTCCTCAATAAATGGGCTATCTAACACTGAATAAAATTTTCAAATCAGACCAGTAGTTCCTGAGATTGGCGCGTTCAAGTTAGCCCTTTCAAATAATATTCCCCGTTTTTTCTACATTTTCCTCTGTTTCTTCGCTCCTATTAGTCTTAACGTGTTAAAATATAGCCTTTAGCCTTCCTCGATAAATGGGCTATCTATACTGAAAGAGTCATCAAAATCCGTTGCGTAGTTTAAAGATTAAAGGGAACAAAGGGACGTGATGGAAAAAAAGCGACTTTGTTTTATAATATGTAAAGAAGATGTTGCCCGCAACCTCTTTGGAGACCAATTCTTATGAGAAACCGTACACTTTTTCTAAGTTAGAAAAAGTAACAATATTTATGATTTTTACTTAAAAACAAGATAAAAATCCGAACGCCATTTCTGCTTGTAGCTAACTCTACGCCCGCATCCATGTTCAACAACCTGATATTGTCGGACACGAGAACGCAAACTCTTTTTAATTCTTGCTTTCTTGTTATTTTCTTTAGACCTCGGGCTTGCTATCAGATTTCCCGATGCTCTGAATACTTTGGCCGACGCTTATTAAAATTCTTCCCCATTTTAAACTTTTAAAACTTATTACCTCTTATATTTTGAAATACCTAAAGTATTTTTTGTCAAGTTTAACACGCCAATTAAAGCAAAGATTCAAGACAGTGTCGTATCTTAAAACAGAAATAATATAACGTTTTTAAGAAAGTTTGAATTTTCTCATTTGGCACTTATAAGTTTACATTTTTAATGAGTGCGAACAGTGTAATTTTAAACTTTTAAAACTTATTACCTCTTATATTTTGAAATACCTAAAGTATTTTTTGTCAAGTTTAACACGCCAATTAAAGCAAAGATTCAAGACAGTGTCGTATCTTAAAACAGAAATAATATAACGTTTTTAAGAAAGTTTGAATTTTCTCATTTGGCACTTATAAGTTTACATTTTTAATGAGTGCGAACAGTGTAATATCCAATGAATTTTAGCTTAGTTTAGATAAAAGAACTATAAAATAGGTATCTATGCAAAACTTTAGTTATATGAACAGTTTGTAAATGTTCAATTGCCGTTACTTAATCAAATTGGTTGTCGTGCTCCAGGCTTAAACTGTCAAAGTATCGTTTTCTTAGTATCCCACAATGCCTGACCTCAATCTTGAATACGCGCTGGTGACCTTATGATTAAGAAATGTAACTTGGCAACTGTACCGAGTCAGTCTCCACTCTCCGATATTGGAAACATCAAAGATGTGTTCCACCAGGGAAGCGGCAGATTACACCAAGTGCTGGCACTTACCGCGCTAACTCGCTGATCGGTGACGTCCGCTCCGGCCTGCGACACCACGCATTATCCAATTTGTGCTGTTAAGGTCCCACCACATGATATTCGCCCGTTTTGGATCGATTACACGTAATATGATTTTGCAGAAGAAATCTCTCTGCAGATATTGATCTATGTGATTGTTCCTAATATGAGTCACTTCAATTAGGACCCCTTATTTTAGTTGATAGAGAGGTAGAGAGATTTTGAACGCTTTTGGTCTTTAAAAGATTTGCTGACTTTGCTAAGTCTGATCACTGGTATTTCTAATTTGTTCTTATTCCTAGTGTTAAAACAATTACTGTCGCTTTTCTTTTTTAAATTATTTAAGTTCTTTCTTACATACAGTAGTCAGTAAATTATCCAAGGTGTACCTATTGAGATGCGACGGTCAGAATATTTATTTCCTTAAACTTTTCTCTTAAGGATTCACACGATGACTTCTTATAAATAGAACGTATCGCTCGTAGTTTTAGTCCAGTTCCATTTAAGTTTGTCTCGCTGGTATAGATTGCATATTGTGTTATATAGATGTAACCTGCAAGTGGATCGTGACCGCCAGTGAATTTTGCCACTTGCCATGCAGGCCCACATACCCATCTGGCGTGCACGGTAGTCAGATAACACAAACTAGCCGACGAGTTAAAATATAGTTTTGATTAGATTTTTCTGCTAAATGTAAAATTTCGGTTCAGTTTCGGGAAATTAAATAATGAAGAGTTATACTCTTCATTATTTAATTTCTCGAAGCTCGCAACTTTCATAGTGATAAATTTCCTTAGGCTACGGCCTACGAGAGTAAAAGGAAAAGATAGTCCTATTGCTTCCACCGCACTATAAAAATACCTCTCGCGTAACAGACCTGGGGGGTGAGTCAAGATCAAATGTATGGAATTGACATAAGACGGGTCGAACGTCAAAGTCATTACAACGAACGATATGTCAATTCCATACATTTTGAACGGCGATTCTATAACGAAAAAGTGTTGGCTAAATAAATACAGTCAAACTAGCCACCGTCACGTGCCGTCACTGAAATCGGTGTAGAGCCAATGTTTTCCAGCCTGTGGATCGCGAGTGGTAACATGATAAAAAAACAACGTCACAATATCATAAAAAAGTTAAAAAAACATTGGTGCAGAGATCTGCACATAATTTATTATTATTAGCATTGAATAAAAATGAACTCATCAGATATGCCGATATCATGGCAGCAAATGGCACCAATAATTGGCACGCCGTCAGCGTGATTGGTGACGTAATTAGTGGACCTATTAATGGAATATTGGAGATTGCAGCGAAATGGTGAAGCACTGTACTTGTTTACATTGTGTGTTCAAAGACTGAAACGGGGCTGTACATAAAGGCATATAATTTGGATTAGTAATGAAAATATGCAGCAAAATACCTTTTTAATGTTTGCTTATTTGCATTGGAAATGTCCTTTAAAACTGATGGTCCAATTTTGATCAACGGCATGTAAATTACATAGAGTATCGCAAAATATGTAGGTTATTTTCTATCGCGACAAAATGATGTTACGATTTCCTTTTGCGCGGACAAACAACTGTTATATAAAAATAATATTGATTATATCTTGTTTATTAAAGGTCGGTTTAAATAACAAAAATGTAATTAAAATTCGTGTTTAAACGATTAACAGTTACCTACAGAGCGTTTCAAAAATGCATTAAGCCTCTGTCGCATTATCTCCTCAAATTGACACTGATCCGCCTGAGAGGAGCTTTAATAAGTACAGATTAAATTAAGTGTAGCTAAGACCATCATAACGATACTACATTGATATTATGTTAGGACAGCCAATCACGGTAGATTAGATTTTAAGCTTTTGAAATAACAAAAAAGCTGGGTGTATACTGTATACAGTATACTGCATAGTCTTGAACATTTACGTATTTGTCGAAGAGCACTTTTCTTATTGCCAGTGTTTCCGATGAAAGCTGAGTTATTTAAAAGGGCATTGTTAGTTTGAGTGATCTATGTTTCGAAGCCTATTGTAAGCAACAGAGATAATAAGTAATCTATCATCTATGCCTAGATATTAATAAGTAGTTAGGAAATAAGAATAAGCCATTTTACATAACGCCTATCTAGTGATCCGATTTTTTTTTAAATTGCAATCCGGTGCACGTTTACATTATTGCAAAAGTAAACTAGCGGTGGATTGGAATAATGTTAACCTGTCGACATAACTCTAAATCAGATTCATAATTTAATGCCTCATGGCGGGTTTACATTATTCCAATTCAGTAACCCAATCCAGCTGAATAACGTAAAACAGCAATTATAACTAAAATAATAAATACCGTAATGTATCTCACATGAGCTCAATGTCTTCGTCCAGTCACTTCATACGAAAGTTTCCATTACATTATGTGTTATCGTTGCTGACTCGCTGAAACAAGCGTTTTTCCAACACTAATACAATAAATCCAGAGGTTATCCCGTTAGGAACGTATTGTGTTATCGAGTTTCATGACGACTTTATACCAATAACAAAGTTGTACTTTTATGTTGGGAATTTTAGTATATGTGAGATGGTTGACCAAAAAGGGACCTGAAGGATTGGAAACGGTTTTTTTACCCGACTGTCAGGAGGGTTATGTTTTTAGCGCGTATCTTGTATGTAATATTCTTTATTACCTTGTATCTCCAGACCCGCTAAACGGATTTTCACCATTGGGGTATCGTTAGATTTGTCTAATTAGCCCAAGTGTTCTTAGATAGGTGACATTAAAAAAACAAAATGGCGGATGTTTGACGCCATATTGTGAGGTAAAAAAAATAATTCTACCAAGCATATCGAGTGGGGTATCAAAATAAAGTGAAACAAAAAAACTCGCACTCGGCACACAGTAACATACACAACACACGCACACTGTAGTGACTAGTGCGTGGCGTAGGCGACCTTGCTCACTTCACACCAAAAAAAAAGATGAGTGAATGATACAATTCTCGCGCTCTGGCAGTTGCCATTATTGGATACGCGACGCGCGCGCATGCGCAGTGAAATTCCTCATAAATTCCTCTTAAATTTTGAGGAAGCGATAGCGGAAGAGGATTTTTTTTATTTATGAGGATGCGGTAACGGTTGAGGAACCCGGAGGGAAAATATTGCGGAACTTCCTCATTATGAGGAAGCGGAAGAGGAATCCTCAGCAACCCTAAAGTCGAACACGCCGCCTGCGAACGTGTTGGATCGTGTTATGTTTATAAATATTTCATGTACTTGAATAATACATACTTGCTGTTAAGAAATATATTTAAAAAATGATTTCTTTACTAGCAAGTAATTTCAAAAACACTTCATTTAATTTTATAATGTGTAAGACTGATTAAGTGTGATATGAACACATAATAAATAATCAAGGTTTTTCTTTAACGTAATTCCAATAATAGTCGGCGCTTTTTGCCAACTATTCGCCGACTAGTCGCCGACTACGAAAGTGGCGGGATAGTTGGCTTTACCGAATAGTCGGCACATCTCTAGAAAAATCATACTTTTATATACGGCGAAACATTTGACTTTACATATTACAGCTAGTGTAAGTAATTATTCAATAACATATTATATTTTATGATTGAGGCTGGCCGAATATACACGTTTTCCGTATTCGATTTCCGAAATCGTTTTCCTTATTCGGAATTTTGAAAGACGAACGTGCCGGGTTGCAAATTGCAATACGAAACGTACCGTGTACAGAATTCGTCCCGTTCGGAAAAAAGCTTTCCACAGATTCCTTGCAATGGGATTTTTGAAAAAAAACGTGCGCATGCGGCTAGTGTAATCATTCTGATTATATTAGAGTGAATGTTTTATGAAATGTCAAAAACGTCATTCAATAATTTATATTAATACCAATTAAATTGATCAAATAGTACATACGCTAGTATAAAGCTGGGTATCCACTAGAGGCAGCCTCAGGCCGAGCGGGCGCCTCCACCCGAGGCTGCGCTTGAGACGTTGTCTCGAGTCGAGGCTGCCGCGACTCAGACGGTAGTGAGCATGCTCGGACCGCGGCAAGATGGACAGCATAGAAAAAGATTGTTTTCAATTGATTAAGTTGTATAAAAAGCATAGAGAATTGTGGGATCCTACTTCACCAAATCATTATGACAGTAATTTCAAGGAAGATTCTTGGAAATTAATAAGCTAAGATATGAAACTACCAGTGCCTGAATTAAAAAAGAAAATGATTTCACTTTGTGGTTTCTCACATTTTTTCCTTCTGTATTGCCATATAGCTACCAAAACTTTACGTCTGTCACGCATGGTGGTAGAAGAAATACTGAGGAAATTTCGGCTCAGGTTCGAGGCTTGCCCCTCAAAGGTATTTTCGTGAACGCAAGCGGAGACGCATTAAACCTTGTATCCACTTGAGCATGCTCAGGTGAATGAGCGACTCATTCACCTGAGCATGTTTGTGTGTTTGTGTGGCTTTAACTTTCCGCGTGTCGCGGCAGGCTCAGGGTGAGGCTGCTCAGCCCGAGGCTGCCTCTAGTGAATACCCAGCTTTATAGGAATCTAATGCTGTCAGGAGAGGACTTATTGTGAATACTGAGCAGCGGATGTGCTATTTTCCATACTTATAAATGCGAAAATGTGTCTGTCTGTTACCTATTCACGCCCAAACCACTGAACCGATTTTGTTTGGTATGGAGATACTTTTGATCCCGGAAAAATATGAACGGTTCCAGCGCGATAAATACATTTTGGCGCAACGGAGTTGCAGAATGCGGGCGTCATCTATGTTAGTAGATATAGAAATGTCACAGTTTATGTTGTTTTGCAATCAGGCTGGCCGCAAACGCAAAATATTAAGTATGGATTACATTCAGTAATTTAAGTTCTAACATAATAACTAAACAAATTCAAGTACACACTACCTAATTTAAACAATACGGTTTAACTGGCGGTACCGTCTAAGTCTGAAATACCTCGCAAACTCTTCCCTCGATCTGACGTTAAGTAGTACCACGATGGTCTGTATTACCAGTCTCGTGTAAAACACCATTAACATTGTTAGCACCGTATAATCTAATGCCACTGCCTCGTTTTCGTTCAAAAGATCCCCCATGAGGAGAATATTAACAGAGAACCAAATAACCATAGCAGTGGGTATCAGTATAGCTATATCCGACAGCACTGTGACTCCGAGCAGCCCAACTATTCGCCTGCCCCGCGCTCCCCGCACTCCCCGCACTCCCCGCGACAGCAACGCACGTGCAATGTTGAAGTACAGTAGTAGGTTCATAGTGAGCACGACGCCGACACTAGTCAATGTTATCATAATATGATGCGGTTCAATGGGAAAAAAGTTATCAATTTCATCTGTAGCATTTTTAAACACAAACGGTATAACAAAATTAGTAATGCACTTAATGATGGCGAGTGTTCCGAAGCTGAAAATTAGCGCCCATCGCCTGTCCTCCGTGTGGCCCGGCCCGGGCAGCACCAGCACCAGGCGAGTGTACGCGTGCAGCTGGCCGCACAGCGACCAACATAACGACAGCATAAATAAATACTCCTCTAATTTAATCAGTAACATGGATGTAAGTATCGCTATTTTTTCTGATACTGGAATTTCATATTCGAATACATCCAGCATACTTTCACGTAAATGCGTTTTTATACCAAATAAATGTTCTATGACCTCAGCACATAAATGGAGCGCCCCAGTCGTGATTTGGTTGACGCTTATGAAGCTTTGAGTAGTGCGCCACCTCGGTATCATGATCCACGTAGTCACCAATATCACTGAACACAACAAAGACAGATACTATGCAATAGTAGTCATAGAAAATATAAAATTTCATAGTTTCAATGAATGAATATTCCAATTTCGTAGGTACACTATAACTAGTTGCAGCAATGGGGATTGTCCATTTTTTTTTAATTTTGCTCATTACAAAAACATTTCGAGGAATAAGGTCAGTGATCGTTTTTCTGTATATAAACGAAAAAAATACCCATTAGTTACTTATATTTTTGAACAAATATGTTTAACCTTAGTTTGACCTTCAATGGCGTTAAATTAGCAATAAATTCGACCAACGTTACGTTTCGAACTTTTGGTAAGCTTCTCGTATCAGCTTTCACATAATGATAACTTGCATTTGACGAACCAGCCATTATAAATAAGATTGAAAGGAAAAAAAACATACTGCAGAGGTCAATTGGCCGCCGATGATGACGTCACAGCGAAACTTTAAAAATTTATTGAGAATAAACTAGCCAATGAATTTCAAAATTATTTAATTTATATTCTTAAAATACCCTATTTTAACGAAAAAAAATATAAAAAGTACATGTGATTTTTTTTGGACAATGCCCATTGTGCGATTGCTAATACAAGCTGTCGCTGAATTAAAGGAAATATTTTAAATTATGCCTACATCATCATTATAATAATTTTAGTACCAATTAGTGAGGCCAACAACTAACGATTTATTAAAACAGCACTGGCTAGTGATAATATTTTGATAATGATATATAAAAAACAAGCCAAGTGCGAGTCGGAATCACGCACGACGGTTTTTGTACCATTATAAAGCAAAACCATTATTTATCATTGATATATGTTTTTGACGTGATAACGTCTTATAATTCGATATGGGGTGCGCGCCCGAAAAACATGACAGTTCATGCGGCGTAACCTCGCTGACAGCTCTCAGTAAGGCTCACCTGTCGATTACGAAACAAAGAGCGCGGCCCAGTTTACGTATTTCGATGACTTAGAGAATACTTTTGTATGAAGAAGTTTGGTTAGTTATGCTTATGACCTTTGATACATTGATCTCACTCTGAATGAAAAATAAAATATAATCTGTGAGCTATTAGTATTATTACGGCTATTCAAAATTGTGCTCTATTTCCTACGTGTCAAGGTTTGACTTGTGCTTTGTTTGAAGATTTTACTGGATTTCGCGAATTTATGTAGCGTTTTGCGAATAGTTTATTTTACTAATTATAACTAATATTATAAATGCGAAAGTGTGTCTGTCTGTCTGTTACCTCTTCACGCCCAAACCGCTGAACCGATTTTGCTGAAATTTGGCATGGAGATACCTTGAGTCCCTGGAAAGGACATAGAATACTTCCCGAAAAAATTTACGGTTCCGCCGCGATAAACTAATTTTGGCGCAGCGGAGTTGCGGGCATCATCTTGTACAAAATAAAACTCTTTTTATCACAAAAGGCTAAGCCAATCTATACATATAATAAAACTGTAGAAATGAAGATTCTGTACATCCATACTAATATTATAAATGCGAAAGTGTGTCTGTCTGTCTGTCTGTTACCTCTTCATGCCTAAACGGCTGAACCGATTGGGCTAAATTCTGGTATAGAGATACTTTGAGTCTCGGGAAAGGACATAGGATACTTTTTATCCCGGGAAAATGTACGGTTCCCACGCGATAAACTAATTTTTGGCGCAACGAAGTTGCGGGCGTCATCTAGTTATAAATATTTTTAAATTTTTCGGAACTGAGGGGTTAAGGCTATGACGTTGTCACGTTCAACTATAGTCAGTAAACCGACTTTACAGACAACCGATTTTTTTTTACTTTTAACGAAAACTCTCCAGTTCATTACTTTAACATAAATTATTATTTTTTAACAAAAAATTGAACCCGACTTCCAAGGTAAAAACGATCCCACCAAAAACATAAATGTAAAAAATGGAAAGCCAAGTACCATACAAACATTAGTCTTAAGATTTAGTTTGTTATTATTTTTAGCAATATTCCGCGAAATAAACTTCCACCTTTAAGTGAGTGCACGCATAGGCATGCGTACAGCACCTCCCTCCTCCCACACTGCCTATGCGTACACTCGCATGTAAGAACTTGCAAACACCACCACCACACAAGCAATAATGTTGGCAAATCCGTGCAAGGCCCCTCACCACCATGCAGGTTGATTGATTAATGGTTGATTAAGTCTTTTTGACATTAGTTTGCTATTGCTACCTCTTGTCTTTATTCTGGGTATCCATTGTGTGAATTCTTTTAGTTGTTTAAGACCTCTTTTTATGCCTCCTGGTTTTTTCCATTTGTTTTGTTAATATTTTTAATATTTCAGTTTTTCTGTGTCTCCTTATTGATTCGAGGCAACGATTTAGTCATATATACCAGTCCGAAAGACAAAGTGCACTAATTAGTAAATGTTCCATTAAAAATAAATAAAAATCTGTCCTAAATGTTCTAAGGGCGGCTACTGTATTTGCAATGGAATTAATTAATCCATCAAAAATGATAAATGGCCCTAAGATGATAACAAAAATTATTGGTCTAACTCTGTCTAGAAAATATACCAGTACCAGATACGATGCAGTAAGATAAAATCAATGTCTGGCTACATTGTTATGTCTATTCACATAATAAATATTCTGTTAAATAAATCAAATTAAATTATATAAAAAATCATATCGAAATATTTACAGCAGCGTTGTCAAACGTCGAACAAAACTTTTTGTTTACTGAATGAATACTGGATGTGCTGCCTCTAGCGTAAAAATATTGCAATAATATCCTATAATAACCTAATAACCTATCCTAATTATAATAATGCAAAAAAGTGGAGGAAGACGTTTTTAGCAGTCCGATAGAGTCAAGCGGACATCATGGCCTGTACCTATATAGCTGGTGAAGTTGTTATTATGATTCTGAGATCGACCTTTCTGTCATATTTGGAAATGCTACATCTGTATTTTATACGTCAATGCATACAGCCTTAAGACGGGAATAGATGGCGCTGTAAATTATGGATTTAGACCGCATTATTCAGGATTAGACACAATTTACCTACAAAAGTAAGCTAGGGGTAGTGGAAACATTATACTTGTACTATAATGCTCTTTATTTTTTAACGATTCTTCGGTTTTTGAACTATGGTAACATCGAAAATTCTCAAATCAATAATCAAACTTAGAAGTAATTTTTTAAATAAATTTATATCTAAGAAAACTGATACGAGTAACTGTTCGTAAGTCTACCAAACAATTAGTCATGATTCAATCTCAAACACTTAAGAAGTAGTAAACTAACCAATGTAATTAATTTTATTTTTGTAGATACCTACTAAATTATACTTTAACCAAATTATACCAAACTATATACATAATATAATTTGTACCAAATTATATCCATAATCCAATATATATTTGTTACACAGAGTGAGTGACTAATATTATTGTTTTTAACTTTAAAAAAACCAAAAGTATTAAGAACTAACATTGAAAAATTCTGCCTACATACGGCGGAATTATCCGCGAACAAACATTAAAAGTAACACATAATAATATACGGTGGAATTGACGATTGAACCTTCTTCTTTTTGGAAAACAGTTAAAAAGTTCCAACTACAAAATATATCATATAAACTATCGATCAAAATAGCTACAGCGAAAAAGTTATTTTGCTATTTACTTTACACAGGCCCTTAATATAATATATACCATTGATTTCGCGAAAGGCTTTTTGAATTTATTCCAGACAATGATTATTGATTACAATATAATGTTATGTTTACTAATAATAAAATTAGTAGTTAGTAGAGATTAATATATTGATTCACATTGTCCATTGAAACGTAAATAAAATTGTAAATTATTGGAAACCATAGTTAATATTATTTTCGTATTCGTATTATTATATTATATTATATTATTATCGTAGATAAAAAATAGCAATTTACCATTATGTTTTATTGCCAACTAAATAAACTCTCTAAACCAGTGTATCCCATTCCGAGGGGCTGAAAAAGTTTGGAAAACACTGCGCTAAACCACATTTGATGAAATACCTAATTCCATACTAATAATATTATAATTTATAAAATATGCTAAAGTATGTCAGTCTGTCCGTTACGTTCACGCTAAAACCGCTAAAGTCTGAACTGATTTTGATGAGGTTTGATATGAAGATATTTGAAGTCCCAAAAAAGGACATAGCATAGTTTTCATCCTTGAAACATGTACGATTCCCGCTCTCGAATTTCAGCGCAGCGAAGTTGCGGGAATCAACTTAATAATTATAATAGCAATTCTGCAATACCGTGTTCATAAGGTATTCAGGCATTCAATAACACGGAACATGTCTTGCCTTTGACACGGTCCAAGCTCCACAGGGGCTTAGCCGGTATCGCTCTACACTGCCAACATAATTACCACCATATTGATTGAATCAAACAGCACGCGTAGCACTGAAATCGGATTTGTCTGCTTAAGCCTGGCCGCACATTGTCCGAAATTTCTGATACGAAACATTTGAACGTCGGCCGGACTGCCACACCACACACCATCCGAAATTTCCTTCCGGCGAGTTCGAGCTCACTCGGCTCAGTACAAAATGTAACAGAGAGCGCGATCCGGTTTTCTGATCAGAAACATTTGAACTGCTACCAATCGACGTCATCTGACGTAAAATTTCGGACGCCCGCAATAAAAAATTTCTGCCATCCGATAGACGGCATCTGACAACTCATCCGGGCCGGACGTCAGATACAAAATATATGAGCAGAGTGCGGAACGGCGGGCGTCTGACATTATTTGTCAGATGACGTCGATCGGATGAGTTCTCTGTTGTTTCGTCCCGAGGTTTTTAGGCCCAGTGGGCCCAATGACCAGATATGATTTTTAACATTTTTTCATCTGGCGATTGGTCCGACTTTTGTGATCCATTGTTTTCTGGCAAGAAATTTTGAAGTAGGGTTGGCACAAAAATAATCAGCTGTTATAACCATAATATTATTTTGTACATTTAATCCTTCGATCGCGGATTCTTGGAAATCTATTGCTGTTCTATTGTTGTCGCGGTCGCCGGTGTCCTTATGGGGGTTGATAGGTTAAAACATATCTAACACTATCACCTTAAAACTTATATTATTATTAATACCTAAACATACTGCGTCGAATCAAGTTTAACGAGAATACCTCCTATATAGGTACTGCGTGAAATTTTAATTCCCACAGTAAAATGATTCTATCTTAGTAGTACGATAGACTTGGGAAGTTTTTCTTTTATTCAAGTCGTAAATAAAATTCGACCGGGTTATAGCTGCTCGCGCCTATCGGCATAAAGTTGCCATAGTACGTCATACAAAATATTTTTCATTTTCAAATTCAAATGCCTTTATTACCAGAATGTTGTTGATATAAAGGTCTTATTAACTATTTAAGCTCCGTTTAGACCAAACGAGCGAATGCTCATTCTAGTAAAGCTCTTTTGATGTAAACAAACAACGAGCATTCTTTCGTTGTTCTAGTCACTAGTGTGTTCGCCACGTGTTTGGCGGTAAATAGGTAGAATGCTCTAAGAATCTCGCTCGTTTGGTGTAACTGACGCAAGAGCGCTCGAGCGTTCGCCTAGAGCGTTCTTTCGTGTTCGAACGTGCTCGCTCTTCGAGGCGGTCACTTCAAAGGGATTCTAGTGTTCTTGAAAATTTTGACTTTTGGCGGGTTTTTTAAATTATCGAGTCTTCTTCTTTGTATTAAATTTGTTCTCCACCAACCACTCTTTCTTTTTTTTTATTTCTCATTAATCCATACTTCCATACTAATATTATAAATGCGAAAGTGTGTCTGTCTGTATGTCTGTTATCTCTTCACGCCCAAACCGCTGAACTGATTTCGCTGAAATTTGGCATGGAGAAACCTTGAGGCCCGGGAAAGGACATAGGATACTTTTTATCCGGAAAATGTACGGTTCTGCCGCGATAAACGAGTTTTGTTATAATTATAACAATAAATGCAGCATTTTAAATCACAATATCGCTATCACAGTCAGACATAGTGTAGTGTAAACCCTACTACTTATCGTTGACAAATGAGCAATGAGCATTCGCTCGTTTGGTCTATATGATTCTCATCTATAGAGCAAAAATTCTTATTCTTGATGTTCTTGTAGGTTCGATTGGTGTAAACGATCTTGAGATCGTTTACACCGTATGTAGTAACGACTTATAGTTTACACTAAACGAATACGAAATAATGTTCTAGTGCTCTATGTTTTTTTGATTTAAACCCACCTTTATAGTTCTAACATTCTGCCATAGCAATGACGCGCAATTGAATGAAACTTACTTATATAAAATTAATTAATTAAATAGTCGTTATCTTACAAAGAATTTTACATAATATAATGCGCCAATCAAAGAAATATATAAGCTTTATATAAAAATAATAATAGTAAATAAATTTTAAACTGAAACAACTATACTTATATACTTATATAATATAATTAGTGATAAGAAAAACGACTTCAGTAACACAGTTTAGTAACACAGTTTATTAATTATTAGTTACACAGGTAGTACAAGTACATCAATAGACACAGATACCAGTTTTGTTACAAGTTCAGCTTCTTCGATAGCTTAGCAGTGGAATGAATCCCCCTAATATCACTAGGCTTTTTATACCCAATAGCCATTATACAATTCAACAACTATTTTCGTACAATTAATGACAAAGTATGCATTAAAAACTAGTACAATTTGTAGTAGTATTTGTGATACTAATTTTGCAACACATTTCACTAAAGGACAGAGTCTAAATCTAACAATATCGTTATAAAAAGTTATTCAGTTATTTTGAGTAGCATAATTATTATTAATTAATTTCTAGAATCTTCTACGGAAGTAACCTTCCGTAGAAGTAGTTTTATTAAATACAATATTATAAATTATAAAACAGGCCTTATCATTACATAATAAATTAAACAGAATTATTAACAATCTTACTTTAATTAAATCATTCAGTTTCAATAAGATTATTTACCTTTCGTTACAGTGATAGTCGTAAATACAGTGTTTAAAATTCTACAACTATTTAATTCGTAACCTAGGAGATTTTTAACAATTATCTTTATTCTAATATACCAATAAAATCATGGAATTGAATATACAAATCAATATATTACAGATCAGTTTTGACTCCGGCCATAGACAACGCTATTCGTTAAGGGTTAGCACGTTGAATTTGGTTTCTTTAGATCGCGTATGGTCTGTTAAAGGCTCTTATACATACAACATTGCACAATATTGTTTTAACTGGCAACTTTAACGTAACAAAATTATAACATTCGGCCATCCTACTCATGTGTCGCCTCCTGGCGTCACAACATACACTTAATCTCACGTACTGTCAGTGTCGGAACTTGACTCATCGGTTTCGTGCAACTCTAATGTTCTAATATGTATCCACGGGCGAATTCTATCAGCAGCTATTACAGTTGCATATGGTTTACCTTTTTTACTAAAGCCAGGCACATCAGTTATCCTATAGCGATCATTCCCTAATACTTCCGTTATCTTATACGGGCCAACGAATTTAGACATAAGTTTCGTACTTTTGCTGTTGTTGTCAAAATTGTTACGAGATATTTTAACCAAATCACCTACTGAATACTGAGTTGCTGGAATTCGATTTTTGTCATGTCTCAGTTTTTGATTATTTTGATCTTTTTCTATATTTGTGGAAATTTCATTTCTAGTTTCCTGCACGTTATTTAAAGTTTCCTGTAATCCATTACATAATTTATTTGATAGAATATCGCGAAGTTTAATTCCGAACATTGCCTCGGTAGCAGTTTTTTTTGTGGTGGCGTTAACGGTATTATTGATGCCCCACTGTATTTTGCCTAGAAATCTATCCCAGTCGTTTTCATGACCTAACGAATTTTGAGCTGCTAACGAGTTTAAAATTGTTTGATTAAATCTTTCTGCTTGTCCATTAGCTCTGGGACAAGCGACTGCATTAAGTACGTGTTTTATACCATGAGATATGCAAAAATTTTGAAAGGCGGCTGATGTAAAACTAGTACCACGATCGGAAATAATTCTGGCTGGAATACCAAAATCATAAAATATCTTTTCTAAGACTGTAATAGTAGTTATAGTTTTTAAATCTTTTACAGCTCTAACAAATACATATTTGGTGAACCCATCTACTACAGTAAGAATGTGAGTATTACCGTTTCTACTTCTTACGAACGGTCCAAGGTGGTCGATATGAATAGTATGAAATGGGACTGGAACTTTTTCGATAGGATAAATATAACCCGCTTTCTGTTTGGACACATTATCTTTATTATATGCGCACTCTAAACAGGCTTCAACATATTTTTTTACAAATTTCCTGAGTTTTGGAAACCAATAAGAATGTTGTATTCTTTCAAGTGTTTTAGAGTAACCAAAATGGCCTATTTCATCATGATTAGCTCTACAAATTTGCCACCGGGCGTTTTTAGGGACGACTAAACACAATTTATCGTTAATTTTCTTATAAACTGTATGATCTTTAACAACATAATTTTGACGAATGTCTCTACATTCCGGATCATCGCTTGGCTTAAGAATTTTATATATTCTAGATATTTCAGGATCTGCTAGTTGTAAGGATAAAAGCCAATTATCTTTTTCTATTGTATACACGACTACTGATGACTCATCATCTTGTTCCGAGGGTAGCTTGGTGTTTCTGCTCAACGCATCAACGTGTGACATTTGTACACCGGGTCGGTAATTAATTTCAAATGAATATTCCGATATTTGTAGCCACCACCTGGCTATTCTCGGAACAAGATCTCTTTTGGTCAAAGTGGTTCGAAGGGCTGCGCAATCAGTAAATACCTTAAAATGAGTTCCTAAGAGATACACACGAAATTTTTTTAAAGAGCAGACTACTGCGAGAGTCTCTAATTCGTAAGAATGAAGATACTTTTCTTCCGAAGTCGTCTGTCGACTAAAGTAAGCAACGGGTTTTAATACTCTAACATCACTCTGCCATTGCATTAGAATACCCCCAATACCCATCGCACTGGCGTCAGTATGAACTTCAGTTTCAAGCTTTGGATCATAAAGAGCCAAGATAGGTCGAGCTACTAAACTATCTCTCAAAAGTTGAAATGCTCGGTTTTCAATGTCTGACCAACGCCAAGACGAGTCTTTTCGTAATAGTGACGTTAGAGGTTTAGCTATTTCCCCATAACCTTTAATAAATTTTCTAAAGTAGCCAGTTAAACCGAGGAATTGGCGAATCTCATGTACGTTGCTAGGAGTTGGAAATTCTTTAACTGCCAATAGTTTTGTTTCTCCGGGCTTGATACCCTCTGAAGAGATTTCGTACCCCAAGTAACTTACGTTGTTATCAAAAAATCTACATTTGGCTAATTTTAGAGTTAGTCCGTATTGTCTTAAAATACTTAAAATATCTTCTAAACGGCTAAACATCTCCTCTTTATTTCTAGAGGGAATTAAGATGTCATCCAAATAAGCTAAGGCATATTCAAATCGTCTATTACCAAGGATTTTATTAATCATTCTTTGAAATGTGGCAGGTGCGTTCGCTAATCCAAAGGGCATTCTTTTAAATTCGTAGTGTCCATCCGGAGTTACGAATCCGGTGAGGTGACAACTATCCTTGGACATGGGTATCTGGTAATATCCGGATGCAAGATCAAGAGTAGTGAAATATCTACTGCCGCTAAGATTTGAAATTTGATCATCAATAAGTGGTAACGGGAAACGATCTTTTAAAGTTTTACTATTCAATGCGCGAAAATCTACACAGAGACGATTTTCCCCTGTCTTTTTCTTTACCATTAAAATCGGACTTGCGTAATCGGACTTAGATTCTTGAATTATGTCATTCTGGAGTAAATCATTAATAGTCTCGCGAACCTGTTCACGTTCGAAATGCGATAATCTATACGGACGGTAAACAATTGGTTTATTATCCGTTATCTCAATGTTCATTTCTACATTAGTAGCACAACCTAACTCATTCAAACAAGTGGCGAAACAATCACGGTAACTTTGTAATAATGAATATAATTTATCAAATTGTTTATCGTCCAGATCTGATCCCACATTAATATCTTCCTTGTTAAGAGGTTTAAGAGATTGGTGGTCAGGTCTTATTAGATTTACTTCACAAATTTTAGGATCACTAAACGGTATAGCCCTAGCTATCAAAGTTTTTGGTTCTAACTTTAATTTAAGTGGAGAAAAGTTTGTCACTACGACCTGACCCTTCCCTTCATGCATATCGTAAATTCCGTGTAGTAATCTAAATTCCTTATCTGAGGTAGAAACAATATATCCACTAATGTATAAATTACCTGTAAAACTTTGGTCTGAATAAACGGAAACAATGCTGGTTGTTATTACTTCAGTGAAATTACTTACATACAGGTTCATGGTACCCTTGGAATATTCATTTGTGTCAAAATTGGGGCTCTTATAAAATGTTAATTCGTATTTATCTTTGAGAACAGTAATAAAAGGAAGTTCCGTAAAGTTCTGACCTATTATTAATGACGTTGGCATGTGAATATCATCCACTATTAATATATCGATATTTGATTCAATATCGTCGAGGCGTATAATAACATTTGATTTGTATATCGGTGTAACTATAGATTGTCCGAAACCTCTTATTACGGGGATATCATCGAAATTTTTATTTAGATTTAACTGTTGAGCGTCAGATTTTTTTAGTAAAGTGCACTGACTGCCAAAATCAATATAAGCATTTAAACATTTACCATTTAATTGTACCAATTTAAAGTATTTGGCATTACTCTTATCGTTGTTTTGGATTATCATTGTTCGCTTCTCGCCTGTAATATTCCCCGAACCGGATTTAAAATTTGATACAAAGGGTTCCAAATTACAAGAATCGTTATTATGGCCTATCCTGTTACATTTCTTACATTTTATTAACGGTTTTGGACACTTGTGGTAAGGGTGACCCCTCTGGCGGCAATTGTAACAATTGATTGATGAAGTGTTATTTTCATTATAATTTAGTTTTGCAGTAAAACGCTCACGAGGTATTCTAATATTTAAGGATTGGTTTCTTTGTGATGACAAAAAGTGGAGTAAATCCTCAGGTTCAGAGCAATTTAAAATCTGTGCCCCATTCCGGACAGATCGATCGCTAATACCGTGTACAATACAGTCAACAGCCTTTTTGCCTATTATTTCGCATCTAGTGAGTAAAGTTAATTTGTCGTAAAAATATTCCCTAAGACTTTCTTCTGTGCGGGAGGTTCTAGCTAACATCTCTTCCAAGAGACGACCGTAATTATCTTCACTGGGGAAAGCCTTTTTCAATTTTATTTGCCACTCATGCCAACTATAAACTACGGTTGGCAGAGCCTCAAACCAACGTTTCGCAAGACCGGATAGCTTTTGAAGCGAAAAGTGAATGATCTGCCTTTCATCCCAATCGTATATAGTTGCACATTCATTAACTTTTCTAATCCAACAGTCAATTGTTTGAGCCCTACTTGATGGGTTAAATTCTGGTACGACATTATTATAATTACTGTTATAAGAAGTTTTAGATGAATCTTTTGATACATGCTTTACAAGTTTCAAGATATCCTTAGAAGAAAATTTTGTCTTACGCATCTTCTTAGGCATGTCATTATCAGATGAACTTGACGACGACGATGCACTTTTCTGTCTCGCCTTGCGGTGCTTTTGACTCCGACGGGGTCGCCTGGGTGGCGTACCAGGTGGAGTACCAACATCATCCTCGCTTTTGTTCATGACCTGAAATTATTTATCCATCCTTGTGATCCATATTCCATATCCGACGAGCTATGCGAAAATTTTCATAGCACGCCCCCTAGTAACCGACGACCCCGTTACCAAGCTTAGTAACGTGGACCGCCCCCTAAAAACCGACGATCACGTAACAAAACTTAGTTACGCGGACCGCCCCCTAATAACCGACGACCCCGTCACCAAGCTTAGCAACGTGGGCCGCCCCCTAAAAACCGACGACCGTGTAACCAAGCTTAGTTACGCGGACCGCCCCCTAATAACCGACGACCCCGTTACCAAGCTTAATAACGTGGACCGCCCCCTAAAAACCGACGGCTTATGTCACATATCTAACAAGAAGCTACAGTATTGAAATATCCATAGAGTATCCATTACAATCCAAGTATCCATTATTTCAGATCATTTAATCCATCAGTATTCATAAGCAACCATGAATTCATCCATCCGTTGTCAAAGATTTATATGCAAAAATTCCATAGTAACTATCAATTAAAATTATAAATATTATCCATCAGTAGGTAAACAAATATTGCAAGACTTTCAGTTATTATCAACATATCCAAATTAGTAACCATACGATATTCGTCAGAACTCAGACAACAAGTATTCAGAGTACCTATTATACGTTTGTAATATCCATTAAAAAAAAAAAAATGTACGTAACATCCGTAAAACACAGAAGACCGATAAACAAAATCAGTTCAAGAGAAGTAATTTTTATTTATGGTTTAAGATCCATAATCCATATACCTAATAACAAAACGTGGCACTAAACTGTGCCCTATCTCATATCTTAAAAAAAAACTACATATTTTTAAACCATCCATCGTAAACAAAAATTATTTAGATCAATTATAAATTCATACTAGTACGTATTTATGCGATCCTAGCAAATATCACCTATTATTAAATAACATCATCTAACAGTAAGCCCGAGTATTAATGTGTACGCTAATCAATCAAGTCGTTCAAGTAAAAACATCGTCAGCGATGGCGTCATAGAGCCATCTACTGATGACGTATAATTAATAATATAACCGATCGCCGATTCTTGGAAATCTATTGTTCTTGCGGCCACATGTGGCCGCTTGGGAGTTGAAGCGTACGAAAAATAAAATGATTTCGCTGTTCAACTATCGTGCATAAAATATTATATATATTTTGATATTATAATTTCTATTCGGTTGTATTATCTCGAAAAATAAATAAGGTAGTTACTGTTAAAGTTATGAACTATATCTCAGAAACTGATTTTATCCAAAAGAAACCCAAGATAAAATTAATTAACTGTTAAACTGTTACACATTAAACAATATTTTGATTTTATAACCTCCATTTTTTTTTTTTTTTTTTTTTACCGATTAATGTACTGTAATCAAAATAATATATTCGTTCAAACTTATCAACGTCGGTGATATAGCGCTATCTAGTATTAAAGTTACGAAACCCAAGATAAAATTAATTCACTGTTAAACTGTCACACATAAAACAATATTTTGATTTTATAACCTTCATTTTGTTTTTACCGAATAATGTACTGTAATCAAAATATATTCCTTCAAACTTATCAACGTCGGTGATATAGCGCTATCTAGTATTAAAGTTATGAACTATATCTCACAAACTGATTTTGTCCAAACAAAACCCAAGATAAAATTAATTCACTGGTAAATTATTGTCACACATATTTTGATTTTATAATCTCCATATTTTTTTTATTGTATAATCCCGAGAACTAAATAATGTACTGTAGTGAAATATTTATTTAAGTATAAACGACAGTGTAGTAGCGTTATCTAGTGTTAAAGTTACGAACTATATATAATTAGTTACAAACTGATTTTACGAGAATAACACCAAAAAATATGGGTGAAATAAAATAGGATAAATTACTTATACAATATTCAAAATAATATTTACCTTGTGGGTCTATCTCCGCTTCTGACTTGATAAGAAAAACGACTTCAGTAACACAGTTTAGTAACACAGTTTATTAATTATTAGTTACACAGGTAGTACAAGTACATCAATAGACACAGATACCAGTTTTGTTACAAGTTCAGCTTCTTCGATAGCTTAGCAGTGGAATGAATCCCCCTAATATCACTAGGCTTTTTATACCCAATAGCCATTATACAATTCAACAACTATTTTCGTACAATTAATGACAAAGTATGCATTAAAAACTAGTACAATTTGTAGTAGTATTTGTGATACTAATTTTGCAACACATTTCACTAAAGGACAGAGTCTAAATCTAACAATATCGTTATAAAAAGTTATTCAGTTATTTTGAGTAGCATAATTATTATTAATTAATTTCTAGAATCTTCTACGGAAGTAACCTTCCGTAGAAGTAGTTTTATTAAATACAATATTATAAATTATAAAACAGGCCTTATCATTACATAATAAATTAAACAGAATTATTAACAATCTTACTTTAATTAAATCATTCAGTTTCAATAAGATTATTTACCTTTCGTTACAGTGATAGTCGTAAATACAGTGTTTAAAATTCTACAACTATTTAATTCGTAACCTAGGAGATTTTTAACAATTATCTTTATTCTAATATACCAATAAAATCATGGAATTGAATATACAAATCAATATATTACAGATCAGTTTTGACTCCGGCCATAGACAACGCTATTCGTTAAGGGTTAGCACGTTGAATTTGGTTTCTTTAGATCGCGTATGGTCTGTTAAAGGCTCTTATACATACAACATTGCACAATATTGTTTTAACTGGCAACTTTAACGTAACAAAATTATAACATTAGATTACTTAGAAAATAAATACTTTTGTTATTATTTATGTCATAAGAGATTTTAATTTATTATACACGAGCTTTAGCCCGCCTTTCATCCCCTATTTTAACCCCTTGGAGGTAGAATTGATCAAAATCCTTTCTTAGCGGATGCCACATCATAACATCTACCTGCATGCCAAATTTCAGCCCGATCGGTCCAGTGGTTTAGGCTGTGCGTTGATAGATCACCATCTCAGTCAGTCACCTTTGAGTTTTATATTATATATAAAATTACTCCTGCGTAATTGGCCTAGTTTCAATGAAACCAGGCCAGTTACGGAATGTCCATTTCCGGGACTAAAAGTATCTACCTATCTCTATACCAAAATTCAGTATAATCGGTTCTGTGGTTTAGGCGTGGAGTTAACAAAGAGACAGATAGATAAAAGACAGACAGACACACTTTCGAAATTTAACGTATGGATAATCATTAATCAGTAAGGATGCTACTATGAAGTCGCCATTGCTTTTGCCGACGATACATTTTATCAATTTATGTGTTTTTAACTCCTGACACTGTAAAAAAATAACTTGAGTCGAAAATCGAAACCAATTACAAAGGTAATTGTATTTACAAAAATTAATTAGATATATTTGAAATTAGAATACTTAGGAATCGATTGCTTTGTAATCTCTATAACCACAATTATAAAGTAATTCAACTACAATGCACTCAGATTAAAATGTATTCTAATTAGTTTGCAATTAGATTAGTAATTAGATTAACGAGTATTTCAATTATGTCCAACTCTGCTAGGAGCAAGTATTAAAACTAGCTTAACCTCCAAATTACATTATGACGACCTCTGTGGCTCAATGGGCGTTTGCACACTGCACGATAACGACAAGACACGATACCACAGACTAGAGGAACACCGCACATATTATTACACAATTTCAAGTTGGCCGACTATCGTACAAACTGAATATCGTACTAATTCTAATATTCTGTCACTTAATATTGAATGCACCCAAAATATTCTGCTTTCTTTTCGCCTTCGTTTTATTAGTGTCACAATAAAAGCGTGCTTTTTACACATTTTAACACGCACGTCGCTAGGCTAGCAACACCGTTACCAACTAAATCTAAAAGTCTGCGGCTGGCAGCGTACACGATGAAGTTGTCCAATTCCAAATTGTGACACTACGCAATTTAGTTTTTACGATAGTCGGCCAACTTTAAATTGTATTATATGTGCGGTGGCCCTTATCTATTCTGTGGTATCGTGCACCGTCGCAGTGTGAAAACGCCCAATGGGTAGAGTGTGTGGCAGCTCAAGCCGGGGGTCGCGGGTTCGAGTCCCACCGACGGAACAAAAAGTTTTTCAATGTTCCTGGGTCATGGATATGTATTAAATATGTGTATGATATAATAAAAATGTATACAATATGTATAGTATAAAAGTATTTCCGTTGTCTGGTACCCGTAACACAAGTCCTTCAGGTACTTAGCACGGGGCCAGATTGACGTGGTGTGAAGCGTCCATAGATATTATTATTATTAAATTACATTATATTCTGATTAATAGTTTACTAGTTAAGGATGGTCAAAGTAGTAACTTTGATTTTATTTGACTCCCGGTATCCTTCTTATTTAAAAAACAACTTTGTCTTTCACAATTACGATAGAAAAGAGTTCCTACTCAAAACATATCCTTAACGTTCCCGCCCATAAAACTAAATATTTCAATTCCTCATTTACTGTTAAGTCTATTTTACTCTGGAATTCCTTACCAGATCATATTAGGCAAGCTGAAACGTTGAATCGCTTTAAGTCGATAGTACTTAATCATTATTTTAATATATCTGTCTATATATATATTATATACATATATATATACACACAGACATATATATATATATATATATATATATATATATATATATATATATATATATATATATATATATATATATGTCTGTGTGTATATATATATGTATATAATATATATACTTTTGCACCATTTTACTAAATTCATAATCTCATAAAATTTGTTAAAGGGTTGGGAGAAATTGCTTTCAAGTAATAAGGCCGCCCTTGTGTACATGTCTCATTTATAAATATGTTTGTTAATGTAAATTTTACTGTTATGTTTGTGCACAATGAAGTATATTTGATTGATTGATTAACTTTGAACGGAGTACCGTTTTGTCACTGACTGACAGACCATCAAAATTCTAAGGTACTTCTAGCAGACTGAGAACCTTGAAATTTGGTACCCGGATAGGTCTTTATTTACAATGAAAGGAAAAATTATGAAACCGGCCAAGCTCTAGTCGGACTGGCGTAAATAGGGTTTTGTACCGTAAATTTGTATGGGAGCCCCCCTTAAATAAAAGGTTTATTTAATTTTTATTATTTAATATTAAAGTTGAAATACAATTGAGTATTTTCTGAAATTTCCAAAAACCTTACTGTTACCATTATGAAGATCGAGCAAAAAAAAGCAAAAAAATCATGTTTGTTGTACGAGACCCGCCATCCCTAAATTATTTTATTTTAATAGGACTATTATATTTTATAGTGTTAGTTAGTAGTTATTAGCGACAACAAAAATATATAATTTGTGAAAAATTCAACTATCTAGCTATTGCGGTTCTCGAGATCCAGCCTGGTGACAGACAGACAGTCTTAAGACTTTGTTAATAGAATTGTAGAATAGTTTTAACGTGACCTGAAAAGAAAAAAAAACCTTAAAAAAAGAAATGAAATCCCACCAAAATATTTTTACATTTTACATTTAGTAAAAGGAGCCAAGCAAAATATTGCATAACTATGCAATAAGTGCTTCTGTCGTAAAAAGTTTTCAGATCACATTCAAGCCAAGCCTTCAACCTATCTTGTAATTGAAATCAACATTCAGTGAATGTATCAATAGTTTTCTTTTTTTTAATTATTATAGTGGCTTGGCAACGAGCACTAGAGAAATAATCAGCGACTAATTGGATTTATATGGGTACCTGCATCGACCAGATGCATCGTTACGATAAACTGAAAAAACACTTTACGCTTGCCGTCTGTGTAAGTATGAACTCCTCCAAATATGCAGTTTTATATTTGTTTCTTAATATGTGCTCATTGCCGAGCCACTATAATAATTTTAGAATAAAGAAAACTACTGATACATTCAAAGAATTGTTGATTTCAATTACAAAATAAGTTGAAGGCTTGGCTTGAATGTGATCTGAAAACTTTTTACGACAGCTGAAGTATTACATAGCTATGCAATATTTTGCTTGGCTCCTTTTACATTTAATGTTTTGGTGGGATTATCAATTTATAAGCAAAGAGAGAAAGTCTCTAAACAATTATTATTTAAATCTGACGGTATGAGAAAACCCTCCATTTTACATACTAATTGTTCTGTTAAGCACAAACTACATTCGGGTCATCTTCTATATCTATAATATCTATCTATATCTATACATATTATAAAACAATGTGACTTTTTTCCCTCATGTCCCTTTCTTTAAAACTACGCAACGGATTTTGATGGTTCTTTTAGTATTAAATAGCCCATTTATCGAAGAAGGCTATAGGCTATATTTTATCACGCTAATAGGAGCGGAGAAATAGAGGAAAATGTGGAAAAAACGGGGTAAATTATTTCAAAGGACTTGAAAGGACTCTCGCGAACTACTGGAGCAATTTTTATGTTATTTGGCACAGATAAGAAGTAGACCACGTGAAAGATCGTAGGATATCGATTTTAGTCATCTTTTCAGTGGCAATATTATATTTTATACTCGTGCGACGCCGGGGCGGGTCGCTAGTCGATATTAAAATTATATATGATATCGAACGTACCGTAACTTCTTGGTGGAAATTCATGTTTCACAGTAATAACTTACACTTTTTATACACTTTTTCCACTTTTATTAATTTATTTTATTGCAATTTTGTTTTACACGACCGGTTTCGATAAAATCATCATCAGGTGTAGTGCAGGTAATTTTAAATTTTTAAAAAATTGGTAAACAAAAATAGGGTTGTCAGCATCATGAAAAATTTCTACCATTTAGTACAATTTTCGACCAAAAACAATTTCTTCTACCAAAAAATTACAAACTAAATTTTAAATGTACTTATAGCCTTTGATATAAAGTATAAACCTTTGATATTAATAAATTAATGACTAAAATAGGAGTTGTACTCAAATAGCAACATAATTAATATAAACTGAGTCAAAATATTCAATTAAAAAACAATAATTACATTAAATAGATCAACAATTCGATTTAAATGTCCTATAACTAAAATTACTAAATAATTATATTATAATAATAATTCATAAAATGTCAATTGTTAAATAAATAATGTCATAAAATAATAAATTCATATAAATCATGTCAAAGTAATGCCAATGTCAATATTATGTAAAATTTCTAATACTAAATTAAATGTCAAACTTAAAATAAAATTATGTCTAATAAAATGTTAAGTATCCTGTAATAATATAGAATTTGAGAGGCATGTCTGATCGTTAAGAAGATTCCCATATTTCTTGTGTCTATTTATTTCCAGCGCTTCTAATGCATCCATCTTCCTGCTTTTTGGTAAAACGTGTAGATATTTAATGCCTTTATCGGGATCAAAGAAATGGTCATTATTATTTAGGTGTTCCGCAAATGTAGATCTGTCTGTTTTCTTCTTCCATGCTGTTAAATGTTCTTTAATTCTAGTTTTAAATTTTCTACCCGTTTGGCCTATATATATTCCTTGACATGTATCGCAGGTAAGTTTATATATACCACTACTATCCGTGATGTTATATTTGTCCTTATTGTTACATAATATATTTTTGAGGGAACCTGTCGTGTAGAACGCTACCCTTGTATCCTTGTTTTACAGAATTCTCTGGAATCTATAGGATAATGGACCAATGTAAGGGATTTTTACCCATGTACTTCCTGCTTTTTCTTTCTCCTCTCTATGATCGTACAGCATTTTTTCAATCATTCTTTTCTTCGCTCTCTTTAACATCTTGTCAATCAATTCTTTTTTATAACCATTATTTTCAGCAATGTTTTTTATAGTATTTAGCTCTATGCTGAAATCTTTTGGGTCCAGAGGTACCTTCAGCAACCGGTGTATAAAAGCATGGAATGCGGCATGCTTGTGCTGATGTGGATGGCATGAGTTTGCGTGTAGGATGTTTTCGTTGTACGTGGGTTTTCTAAAAATATTTATGTCGGCCAAGCTCTATATCTATTGTTAAATCCAAAAAATTCAATGTTTTATTCCCTATTTCTATAGTCATTTGTATTTTGTTATTATATGTATTAATGTGACTGAAAAATTCTAGTAAAATCGAGTGTTCACCTTTCCATAGGCATATTATGTCATCAACGTATCTATACCAATAAACAATATGGTCACTATATGGAGATTTTAGTATTGATGTTTCTAGGTCATCCATAAAAATATCTGCGCACAGAGGAGACAAAGGGCCGCCCATCGCTAGTCCATCTGTTTGTTTGTAAGTCTTGCCATTGTATATAAAATAATTTTGGCCTAGGCAAACCTTAAAAATAGCCTTGAAATCTATAATCTCTTGTGCATCTAAATGTGAAGTGCATAAAATTTCATCTATTATATTCAGACATTCTTTCACAGGTATATTTGAAAATAGGTTTTTTACATCGAACGACACTAAAGTTGCGTTTTCTGGGACTTTGACATCTTTTATTTTATTTATTAAGTCAAGACTGTCATATATTGTATATTTTGGATGAAATTTTGTCAGATTTTTAAAAATTATATTAGCTTTTTTGGCCAACTTGTATGCCGGTGCAGTTACATTAAAATTATAGTCTCACTTACCTTCATTCAGATATTTTGAGAGATTTATTACGTTTTTTCCTCTAGTCAGTTGATTTCCCCGGCGTAAAAATATAAGCCCATCCATCATCATTCGCCGCAGAGACTAGATTAGTTCGAAGAAGATTCACTTTCAATCCAAGGTAATCCTTCGATCGGGGATTCTTGGAAATTCTATTGTTGTCGCGGTCCTTATGGGATTTGACGGGTTAAATTAGAAAACATTTTTTTAAAGTAATCTTTTTATTTTCCTGCTATTTTTAACACGCAAAAGCCGAAAAGCGGCTCAACGAAATAGCATTTTCCATAAAAGCGAAAAGAATACAAAAGATCCTCCTAAAAGATAATGAAAATTAACGCCTAAACAGACTAACAATCGGACAAAAACATAACTGCTCCACTTCCCCAGTTATTAGCAGCGGAATTTGTATTCATCTCATAAAAGTAATTAAAACGAAAGTAACGGCCGCGTAAAATAAACGCTCCGCTATTTCGTTCGTTTCATTCGTTTCATTAAATCTGCCCGCGCCCGGGGGATCAATTCGTAGTTTTCCGGGCAGGTAGCGGGAGGACATAAGGAACGCTAGAATGTTTTGTTTCGTTCGATTAGCCCATATCGTGTTTTGGTCGTGACGTCACGTAACGTCCTCGATTTTTGTATCGGGCCGGAGGGACATCGGGCCGTATCGCGCCGGATCGCGGGCCCGCGCATGCGTCCGGACTGCGCCACTGCGCGCAGCCGGCGGCCTCTACCCGCCAGTCCGCCCGCAGCGCGCAGGGGGGATGCTGCGCCGCGTTGCATTTCCCGGGAAACGTTGAAATCATTTAAAATGGAACTTTCGAAACGTGAGCCGCGACCGCTCGCTCGCCCCGAGTTTGGCCCGTAATTTTCGATTTTCGACCGCCGGGAATTTCGAACGATCGCAGACTCGTCGAAGTTAAATTGTGTCGTAAAGTACGCGGTTAGGGAAATTGCAGTGGCTGACGCGGCGTCTTTATAATGGTGATTTGACCTTGGCCCGTTTTCCCGCGCCCGCGACAACCTTGTTGTCGATTGCACTCTCCACTGACATTCGCGAATTTGAGAGCTTGCGAGTGTTTACGGAAACTATGTGCTAGTGGTAATTAAGTAGACTCAAAGTTAAGTAGAACTGGGTGAAACTCAAGATGAATAGATGATAGTAGGTATTAAATGACGTAAATAATTGAGGAAAACTGCGGAAAACGGAAACGTCGCGATGACGTCCTTCCGAGGTAAGAAAACTTTGGTAACTTTGAGCGCTCATTCTCGCTAAGTTTTAACAATTTTATTTTAACAGTGAAACATTATTTTTTCTAGTTATGAATTGTTCGTTGAAGATTAGTTTTGCAGAATTTTCTTGTAGATTTGCATTATTTTCTCAACTTCATGCAAAATATTTATTTTCATATTGATCAAATTTTTGATTGCTAACAAAAATTGTTAGTTACTCAATTTATTTCACCGAGTCCTTATTATATTAGTTCTTGATGTATTTCACATAATGCTGTTATATAGACCACATAAATAGTTCATAGTTGTTCTAGAATTTAAGGAAAAATATAGTTGCATAATTTGTAGGTCTCCAGCGACTAGGCTTTATATCGATGTTCTAATTATGTGGATGGCCGTGACCGTGACATACATTTCTCTAAGTACTAAAAATAGAAATATTTAAAAAGTCCGATGAAAGTGAAATTCTCCGGGGTTTTCGTGGTAACTGGTAAAAGATATATTCGAGATTCGCGGAATTGAACTGAGCTGGGCTCTACGGTTTTCGGTCATTTCATCAGTCTCCTTTGCCTGAGGGGACGTACGTAAATGGCTAAGATGGTTTGAAGACTTTTTGAATCCCCCTCCCGCTATGGTATGATATAGTAAGACAAACTTCGAATTATAGTATGTTCCTTAGCGTACAATACTTTTATTTGAGTTGGTACGGTACTTACTATCTGCAAATGAAATCGTTATATCGTTTACACATATTTTATTACTCTTCCTATGTTATAATATTATGCGACGTATAGTCTACAATGTTGCCTTCGATTTCATTTGCCGTAACCGGACATTTTATGCTGCGTTTCCATGCTTGCCAAGGCTTGGAAAGCATCCACAAGGCACAAGCGTCCACAAATCTCGCTGGGCATTTGGAAGTCGTTTACAAGCTTGTGCATGCGTCAGTGTATTACGTACATCCAAGCAAGTATCCTTTGATCTGTGTCCAAAAACCAACACTACACCGGATCGAATACAAGCGTCCACAAGCTCACGCAAGCCAAGGCCCAAACCAGGTACTCTCTTTACAGGCTTGTGCTTGTGGAGGCTAGTCAAGCTTAATTGGCAAGTATGGAAACGCAGCATTACATACCGACATTCAAAGTACCGTACTTATCTGATGATCAGCCAAATCGTTTCAATGGACTTAACAAAAACAGGAACCAGAAAGAGACAGGCACATACAGACAATTTCGCATTTATTAGTATGGATGTTCGACCATGTTCACCGGAAATAACGTAGACTATCTAATATGAAGCTAACTGCGAACTAAATCAAACAGGGTTAACCGCGACTCGGTTTAGCGGCCGCGGACTAAGCGACTAATTGGACTAATCACTGGCCAATACGTACCGGACTTTCTATAATATTAATGTTCACGATTGTTGATGCATTCTGTTTGATCAATTCTACTAAGGGTGAAGCCGAACGAGCGTAATTTGTGAGTTGTGAGTCGCAGAATTTCGGTCGCGTAAATATCTTTTCATACAAATCATGACTCACAAAATTACGCTCATGTGAGTCAAACAGGACTTTTGTATGAAACTGAATGCAGCAGAATTTCTGCCAGCCGAAATTCTGCGACTCACAACTCACAAATTACGCTCGTTTGGCTTCACCCTTAGACTCTTTAGAGTTTAACATTTTTAGATGTGGCATGGTGTGGTTTAGATCAGCCACTCTCAAAGTGTGCTTTGCGGAGTCCTGGGACTATGCAAAAGCCTCCGCCAGCGATACCTAAATTGTTTTTTTAAAATGTCATCAGACACCAGCATGGGTCATGGGGACAATAATTCGTTCAAAGATAGCCAATTTTTTTTGGGTGCGTCAAAAACGCAACATCTTAAAAGGGTTCCGCCACCAAAAAAAGTTTGAGAACCACTGATCTAGAGAGTTCCAACATCATTACAGCACAGGCATAGTTTAATTTATGAAACATAAAACGCGTTCTGATTTTCCAAAACCCCAATGAAATCTTACTTGTTATCTCAAATTGTTTGACGTATTTAAAGATAATTGTTGCTGATTTACGTATTTTTATTATACTTATATTTTTTAACCCCCGACAATAAAGAGGGGTGTTATATGTTTGACGTGTCTGTCTGTCTGTCTGTCTGTGGCATCGTAGCATACCAACCGGTGGACCACCGGTGGACCGATTTTGATCTAGTTTTTTTTTATTATATTGATCCAGACGGGATTCAAGTTGTATTAATTTTTTATTATAACCAGTTTTAATTCGAGATTAAATTTTGAGTTGAAAATTAATCGGTTTAGTTTATTCTTTAACATTACTAGCTTTCTAAATCCTAGTAAAACCCTAAAAGGTTCCTGCATAATAAATTACCTAACTTACCTTTTCTATCCCGAACTAAAATACTTTCGTAAAGTAGGGACCACTTATCTCATTTGGCCCGAGTCAGGTGTCGTTACAAAACTCTTATAAATGTGCCACGTGTTCGGGATACCAACTCTATCTTAAGGCGACGCCTTGATAATTTGGCTGTAGCGATATCGATTTTTCTCAGCAATGACTAAAGCTAAGAAATTAAAATTCATTGTCAGTATTCCTCATGTCTTTGTCTTTAAATTACCCATAGCATAACACGATTGGTCAACTTTTATAACACAGAATAGTCAATCAAAAAGACCTCTGTAAAAAGGGATTCCTATAATTTTGCCAACAGAGGGGAGTGATTTAAGCTTCCAAAATTTGTACATAGATTGGTTCAAGCATACACTTTGATTTGCCCATACCTTATATGAAATGTATTTATGGTTTTTAAACTACGCGACAAAAACCACTTTCCGGCCGGGCCGGGCCGATTGCTAGTTTTCTATGAGAGGCCGGGCCGGCCTCTCATAGAAAACAAGCAATCTAAAACATATCCAATACGGTTTTTTACTTTAACGCGGCGTCACCTAAGGTGATCGCACATTTACCAGCACGCACGCGCCGTACGCGCCGCATTTCGTGTACTAGGCGGTGCGTTCGACGCGTACCTTTAATTTGAACGGTTTTTTTTTCATTAGAATAAGATGAGATTACATAAGATGCAAAAGATATTCTTCTACTTGAAATATAAACTGCAACTACACATAAATTAACTAATAGTACTTTTAGAGCTCGCTTCTTAAAAATTGCGCAAACTAGTGTAAAGTTATGGACTCCTATTAATTATAATAAAATCAAATATAAATAAGTATTGATAGTAGTTATTATAAGACACAAAATAAAAGACTAGGTAAATCTATGAAATTGTACTATCAGAGAAGTTGAGTAGTTGAGTTGAGTATGAGTTTTAGGGAGAGGTACATTAGTACAAAAAAAGCACAGCATAATATTTTGTACTCGGATTCTTCTGTTATAAAGCAACAAAAAATGTTACTGCAGCTTCGTTCCTTATATAATGGACTGATAATGGATCGGCCATTATCAGTCCTATAAAAATACAAAATGATATTCTAATGAAATATAAAAGTAACATTTATAAACGTTTGTGTGCCGTGCAAAATATAATATTTACATTGTACAATGTACTTACATTTAATAACATGAAAATACTATTTGTACTTTAATAGAAAACGTACTGTCACGAACGAGAAATCAAGCTGTTTTGATGCTGGTTAAAATAATTGAATTAGAGTAGATGTAGTCAGTAGCGGCGTTAGGGGGGGCGACTTTGGGCGACCGGCGCGGCGACCGCCCAGGGGGCCGGATACAAAGGAGCGCCGAACGCAAACAAATGGGGCGACTCATATTTTTTTTTGCACTACGGGCCTGTCCACATGTCCACGTTGCGACGTCATCAACGTGGAACAGTGCGGTAACGTGGCATGATGGCACAGTACGTTGTCGTGACGTGAAAATTTACGTCAACGTAACGTAAATATGCACGTCACGACGACGCAAGGTTGCACGTCGCCGTGCCTTGTAAAAGTCTACCACAATAGACCTAACTACCAGGACTTTGACTGCTAAGGCATACATTACGCGGTAGGTTTTGCTGTCAGTTTTACCACAGTCATGACTGTGTACTGGTATAGTTCTCGCAATCGAAGAGTGCGCGTCGCCTTTATTTGTAGTTGGAAATGTGAATAGACATTTTCGTTAGTGTGCGTACCCGACGGAGCAGTCAGTAGCGAGCGAGCCATGTACGCGTGTATAGATAATATGGTCACTCACACAACTAAGGGCGACGCGCACTCGTAGATTGCAAGAACTATAGCTATGTCTATTGTGCATTAACTGATCAAGCGCAACGGATCGAGCCACGTCAGCCGACGTGACGCGCATTTTCACGGCGACGTTGCCGTACACTAGCACGTCGTGACAACGTAACGTGCCACGTCACCGCACCGTTCCACGTTGACGACGTCGTGACATGGAGATGTGGACAGGCCGTACCAGCACCCTGGCCGCCGAAGAAATCTCACCCAGGGTGATGGTAGTGCTAAAACTGGCCCTGAATGTAATCTTATATTGGCGAAGAAAACCGCCGCGCCGTCGTCGAGAAACACAAATTGCACAATTCCTTGTCTATTTATTTTTAATCCGATGCTTTTCAGTGGAATCACAAGTTGAACTGGAATTTAATTAATTCCTATTTTCCAACTTAGTTATTTTCTTGGTATATTTATTGTTTAACTACTTCAACTTTATTCATACTAGTTTTTTTTTTATCTCGCCAGGCCAGCTTCTAAGTAATTCCGCTGGTAGTCATTACGTAGTTAATGGTGTTGAAAGAATCTTAAGAAACTTATTCAGATATCAATCACTTAATTTTCTTTAAAAAAAACTACACGTAGTTAGTTGTAAACTTTGGAAGACCGAAGAGGTGACGTCACATAATTATTGTAGCCCTTTTTCCATCAAAGCCATAGAAATAAAAAGCTTATAAGCCTTTTATGAACCCGTATTGCGATGTATCGATTCGCGTTATAGCTGCCAACTACGGTTTACGAGTTACGACTGAAAATAACTCTGATACGCTTTGATGTTCAGCGGCTGGCAAAGAAGAAGGGGCATATCGTACCCAGTAATGTAGCACTTTCAGAGTATACACCAAATGATAGATACGATATTGTATGTACTGTCACTTCTTGATGGAAATTCATGTTCAGATAAATAATTTGACACTGTCCTTGCACTTATTCCACTTTATTCTAGTAGATTTATTAGAAATTTATTATATACACGACCGGTTTCGAAAAAAACACACCTGATGATGATTTTTTCGAAACCAGTCGTGTATATAATAAATTTCTAATAAATCTACTAGAATAAAGTGGAATAAGTGCAAGGACAGTGTCAAATTATTTAACCAAATGATAGGGCTGAAAAGTTAAAAAATGGTTTATTGATTTCAGGTCATACAATAAAATGTTAAACTTTTTAAGAACTTCCATTTGATATTATATTATACGCTACCATCTAGTACATGCAGCTTTGGTACGGGTTCCATACAAAAACGCCCCTTCTCCTTTGAAGTGAAAACTTCTCTAGTACTCTTGTGCATTGTTCTGGGATCAACTCGGGTCAGCAGTTCAGGGCAAGCTACCTGATTGAAATTTCCTAAGACGGAGGAGGAGCAGACCCCCGGCGGGGCGTAGGAAAGGAAATAATAGCTCCTCTCTTATTACCATGCATTTCCAGTACAACTTACTTAAGATCACGCTAGTGTGTGTGTGCCCGATTCGGTCAGCCTACTCTGATGTTTAGCTACTGTATGCTATTTATATTATGACTTAACCGTACCCCGTGGACGGATTAGACAACACGTCAAACTAACAAGTCCCGCAGGTGGTCGCTGGAGCAGTTTGCCCCCGCGCTCACCTCGTAATTAATTCACAAACACGCGCTAAAAATTCACTTTCATACAAGCATTATGAGCTTCCCAAACAAACGTTTGGTTATAAATATAGGTACCTGACGTGAATTGATAATATTAATACATTAGTTACATTACAGTAATAATTTTTAAAATACGATCGTTGTAACTTGTAACCGCGAAGTAAGTGAAAAAACTTCAATAGAAGTCAAAATATTAGTAAACTTTTGTGTTTAACCTATACTAGTGGTTTTAGCAACTATATAATACTAGATGTCGCCCGCAACTCCGTTGCGCCAAAATTCATTTTTCGCGCTGGAACCGTACATTTATTCGGGATAAAAAGTAGTCTATATCCTTTCCCGGAACTCAAAGTATATTGTATGGATGAATTTGGTATGCCAAATTTCAACAAAACCTGTTCACTGGTTTGGGCGTGAAGAGATAACAGACAGATACACTTTCGAATTTATAATATTAGTATGGATTAAATTTTGCTGTTGTTCAGGATTTTGAAAACGAATTCTTCACTTTCTTCAATAACTAAGGTATAAAATGATTAATTTTCCAACCTTCCGTCGATTATCCAAGTTCTCAGAATCTAAACGAGCCGTATCGCCCTGAGATCGTTGTGGAGAGCGACCCAGTTAATGGGGAGTGAAAAATTGGCCATCCTTTATTTCACGACATTTTCTAGACGGTTCTAGACGGTGATAAAGATTGACATTATTTTATTATCCGCCCCAATGAGCACCGGGTCATACTATATACAGTTTTATAACAGACCTTTCGGGCAACGCCTATATTGTAGAATGTGTGTTGAAATAGACTTCGTTCCGTAATGCCAGGTTATAGGCTCTTAAACTTTTACGTAGCTAACCGCGTATATATCATTTCGCTTGTGTGTAAGCCGAAAGAAAATGAGGTACAATTACGCAAATTTTATCTCATAGAAATATGCTTTCTATGAGATTAAATTTTGACGACCACTGTGGCTCACTGGGTGGGCTGTCGGTAGCTCAAGCCGGGGGTCGCGGGTTCGAATCCCGCCGACGGAGCAAAAAGTTTTCAAAATTCCTGGGTCATGGATGTGTATTTAATAGCTCCCACACCGGTTTCGGTGACGGTGGCCGGTTTCATTGAAACCAGGCCAGCTACGCAGGAGTAATTTTATAGTGCCCAAGTGTGTGCGCAGTACACAAGAGCACTCTCTATTCCTTTACTTTCATAACCCAGTGGGACGGCAGACCGACACGACTGGCGAGAGATCAGGCGCAGGACCGACTTTTTACATGCCCATCCGACGCATGGATCATCTTACTTATCAGAGAATCAGGTGATCAGCCTGCATTGTCCTAACCAAACTTGGAAATAACATGTTTCCAACGCGGGAATCGAACCCACGACCTCCGAGTCAAGAGCCGCGCTCTTTACCACTAGACCACGGAGGCGTTAATGAATGGATGTGTATTTAATATGTGTATAATATAATAAAAATCTTAAATATATGTATAGTATAAAAGTATCAAATATAATATATCCGTTGTCTGGTACCCGTAACACAAGTCCTTCAGGTACTTAGCACGGGTTCAGACTGACGTGGTGTGAAGCGTCCATAGATATTATATTATTTGTGTAAGTGTATACGTATACATATTTTTCACACAGATGTAAATCAATTTTGGAAACCAATTTTGACAGCTCGAGATTGTTGCTCTATTCCGCTAAGACCTAGGTATATTAACTTTATGGGTTGGGACACTACGTCTTCTCGTCTACATTGTGGGACAGCTACAATAAATCCAAACATCTCGCTTTTTAAAAAAGTTAATAAACATAACTCTCGGTAGGTTATAACTTAAGCTAAACAACAGCCGAAAACAAAAAAAAATATTTCCCTGTTCCCAGGTGCAAGAAAACCTTTAAAATGTATTCCACGTCCTTATATAGCCATTATATTAATATTTACATACAATATGTATGAAACACAGGTGCTTTATCCTCGTCCCTTCATCATTAATCCTTTTTACCTAAGCACTTGTCACACTCGGGTGGATGTCATGACACATAATGGCATATGGAGCCACTTACATACAATACACTTAATTTTCATTCATACAACTGCTCCACCTTTCATGCGGAAATGTTAGGCTTCGCTGTGCATAATTTTGCTAAACGACGACAAAGTAAAAACTTAACGTTACAGAATAAACCTATTTAGTTCATTATTTTAGGCTAAAATAGCATTAAATTCTGATTGTAAGTACCACCACAATCTGAAAACTCAGTGACACGTCATGCACCATCAGACAAATTGTGTCCTAGGGACCAACGATATTAAGTTGGGTTAGTGTTATTCAAGGTCTACCGAAATTACGTATGTCCGCCAGATTACCTATAAATCAATTTGTCTGACATTCGCTGACAGAACTTACCTTTTGTGTATAGTCCGTGCAATCCACGAAGATGCGCCCCACCAATTTTTGGGTGAGCATCTTTCCTTTGACCGTGACGCTTTCTCTTAATTGGTCTATTTATGCGCGTGAACTCGTAGTGTGTACTGATAACGCTCAAACATTGGCGGAAGCTTGCACACACAATATACTATAAACGATTAGTGGGGCGCGTCTTCGTGGATTGCACGGGCTATAGTATAGTCTCTAAGTTTTAATTTTTCGCTGTACATTTTATATTCTTTTAGTCTCGGCAGTATGCATAATTACGAGATGAAATAATTCCCACTTGTTTCGTGAACATTTTTAAAACATGCGCAAATAACTTTGACATTTCATTTCAGTGAGAGCGGTCCGGCTTAATTACTATTACTGCTGTATCTTTCATTAATTAGTGCTCGATTCCAATTTGAAACTTCATTCGAGGAGCGCCCATTTTGTTTTTTGTTTATGAATGAAAATAACTTTTTAATAAAAAAGCAAGAATGCGTGTTCGTTCTTTGAATGAGATAGATGGATCACTTCATGGTAGGCAAGCAATAGCGTTATCGGCAGGGACACACATGCAACTCCTCTTACGTCACTCACTTGGCAAACCCAACAAGTAGGGTTTTATAGCCGAGGTATAGCTACCACACATTTACTTTATAATTGATATTGTGACAACATAATACCTAAGTAATAATAATTACACTATCTTAAAATAAACTGAGTAAACTGAGTACTTATTAGTTACTAGCTTTTGCCCGCGGCTTCGCTCGCGTTAAGAAGTATTATTATTAAGTAGGTATCAAAGTCTCAGCCCGATTAATTTAAAATTGACAAAGTTTCATTCCAATTTTTATCTCCTTGGGGGTAAAATTGACCAAAATCCTTTCTTAACGGATGCCTACGCAATACGCATGCCTCTGCATGCTCGATCCGTCCATTGGTAGGGGGGGACCTGTGCATTGATAGATCACTATGTCAGTCAGTCAGTCACCTTTGAGTTATATTATAATATATTTAGATTAAGCTACCAACTGTTAAATGAAACTTAAAATAATTAAAGCTTACTTCATTTACGAGTATAAACTAAATGTACTTTTTTATCAGTTAAATAAAACTGCGCTGTAAAAGCTACTTTTAGCTAAGCAATTAACAATTCCCCTAGCTCTAGCTATTTCAGTTGAATATAATAAAAATAATATGTCTGTCTGAATGTAATAACTCCAGCTGCTGTTAACTTCGGCAGTTAAACAATTTGG
This sequence comes from Polyommatus icarus, assembly GCA_937595015.1. Lineage (NCBI taxonomy): Eukaryota > Metazoa > Arthropoda > Insecta > Lepidoptera > Lycaenidae > Polyommatus > Polyommatus icarus. The sequence goes on along the minus strand of OW569332.1, from coordinate 831,384 downwards.
AGCGTATTAATTACAATTAGCGAAGTGGACGTAGCGATGTACATTTTTAAACAACAGGGGCTAATGAAATAACGTAGTTTCCCTTTCTGTAACGCTGATTATACTACAAAATGCTTATTATAAGTGCTTAAACATGTCTGCCTGTCACGCTTAAGGTGCTGAAATTATTTTTACGAGATTTGTAGGCCCTTAAAGATGTAGGTTTAAATCGTGGTCAATGTGCGGTGAACGCCTCCGTGGTCCAGTAATCTAGAGCGTCGCTCTTGACTCGGAGGTCGTGGGTTCGATTCCCGCATTGGAAACATGTTATTTCTAAGTTTGGTTAGAACAATGGAGGCTGATCACAAGTCTCCATCCATGCGTCGGATGGGCATGTAAAAAGTCGGTCCTGCGCCTGATCTCTCGCCAGTTGTGTCGGTCTCTCTTGTGTACTGCGCACACACCTGGGCACTATAAAAATGACTCCTGCGTACCTGGCCTGGTTTCAATGAAACCGCCCAACGTCACCGAAACCGGTGTGGGGAGTATTATTATATTATAATGTGCGGTGCCACCGCATTCTAAGTGAACCAAGTCAAACAAAAAAAGCCTCAGAAACTGAGCAGTAGGAAAAAGCCGTAGAAGCTCGTAGCACGAAGCTACGGTGTGCTACGAAGCTCTACGAATTTGCTACCGAATTTAAGCAGTGGTTTATATACTTTGAAATTGTTAAAATAGTGAAATATTAAGACTTTTTCGCACGTCTATACATTATATCATCCAAGTATCATAATAATATAATAATTATAGAATAAATATTTTTACATTTGGACTACTTTTCATATTGCCAAAATCTCTCTGGTCTTTAATATTAATTTTGTAAATAATATTTTTTCTGGAACTTACTGAGAGCAAAATAAGTAAAATGTAATTTTACGTGTCTGAAACTTTGTACGAACGCACTTGACATGAGGCGTCGACCTCAGAGTTGTAACATTGTCTGAGGTCGACTCGGCTGCCGTGTGACTGACCTGACTCAGCAGAAGAGACGTATTGTGTCTGCACCTTTATTAAATTAAATACTTATTTTAGCTGTAAATCTGGATTCTTGATAAGCAGGTTGCTAACAGTTTTATTTTCTTTTTGTTTAATATTATGCAAACAAAATAAATGATAAAACTTTAGGGTATACTATGCCTTAGGGTTTATGTAATGTGACTGTAAGGTCACTTCAATCCATACAAAATGTTTAAAGGGTACATTTAATATTATAGTATGTAGCCTTTACACTTTTTATGTTTTGCTAATAAAGCTTATAAGACAAAAAAATGTTAATCGTACATAGATATTTTTATCTATACAAAATCCATGCTTTAAAGTTTAATGCATGGATACAAAATGCATTTTTCCTTAATAAAAGTACAAAAGCTCCTAATTATTTTGGGAAAAGTATATACAGTTTACCTTAAAACTTACCCCTTATAAAATTAGCATAGATGAATAATAAATTACCCATTTCTTCAGGACGTACTTTAATTTGTATCACATCTTAATAAGTACAAAAGTGAATAAAAGCTTTTCGCAGTTAACTTAGTTTAAGATTCACGTAGTTTTATTGACTCGTGTAGGTTTATCGCGTTAAAGCACTACCCGGGGGGGCCTTAATTAGTATCCCACTCCTCCTGTGGGGGGAGAGGAGGGGTAGTCCTCAATGAGGACACACGAGTATCGATAATTGAGACTAGTGGGAGGAGTAATTGTTGGAATCCTCTTCGATTGTTTACTATTCATTAACATCAGTTAAAGGACGACTTTGTTTAGCTTTAAGGTATAATGGTGGCACTTCACATGGCTTGCTAAATTATTGACGTATACACAATAACAAGCAAATAAAGGCAATTCTGACCTTCCACACATGACCGTCAAATACCAAACTTTTACAAGTGTTTTTGTTTACTTGCCTATTTGACTCTTTTGATGTCAGTCAAAAACCGACAAAGGTACGGATACGTGTATTTGGTATTGGTTATATTTATCAAATAGGCAATAGTTTGTCAAACACACCGTCTACACATGGTGATTGTTTGGCGAATACATCAAATACGCAAATACAAATAGCCATGTGAAGTGCCCTCATAAGACGGCATGAAAATCAATTATGTTAACGTAATCACTTATTATTATGAAGAAACATTGAGTCTCAGTAAAGAGCAAAGAATAATAAATATTTTTTTGGAAATGAAGTTGTGAGAAAAGTAAGTTCCTAGTAATCTTAACAACAACTCTCGATTCAGCTAAATAAATATAATATATATTAGCTAAAGTTTTATCAGAAGCGGCTCAATAAGTTTGTACAAACAAAAGGTATAATGATAAGTCATCAAGGATAAGCTATTACTTCGTCTCGGAAGACTCGCGGTAATCAATCTTACTCGGCCCGAGCGGTGACACCTTTTATAAAACTTGTATTACTCCCAGCTGCAAAGAAGAGAGCGCCTTTAATCGTTTATTACTTTGCTATTTTTTTTTTTACCAGACGCTACCCGCTTTGCATAAATACGTTGGCGCGAATTGTAGGTTGTAGGTTGTAGACCAACGTCATTTGGTCGATCACGTCAATTCAATGTTAATTGTGATCTGTCGGCTGGGTTTGACGAAACGCGACCAAACTACGTAGGTCCCCCATCTGCATAGGAATCAACTTCTCTGATAGTACATTAATTTGTTGCGGTGAAAACTATTCTATTTCCTTTTTCAGGACTCCAAAGCCTATTGATACTAAAGGTCATATAATAAACTGATTAATACCTTTAGTATCAATAATCCTGAAAAAGGTTACAAGCAGATACATTTTTGCATGTATCATATAAAATACGGATTGTTTCCGACAGATGGATAGACTCAGTTTTGGTTATGTATCCTTCATGCTAAATGCGAATTGATATTTCACAAAATAATATATTTGGCAATTGTGTTGTATCATGCAAATAATTAGTTTCCATGCTAATTTAACTTCCAATATAATTGCAAAACTCATTGAGGTATAATATTACGTGTTCTCATTTCATACCCAACAGAATCGTACGAAGCCGTATCGTTATTAGCGTAATGTTTCGGAGTGTTTACAGCGGCTATAATTTACACAACTTCCAACGATCTCCCGATGCTAATTGGGGGTATTATAAACCTTATTCCCTTGTAATCAAGATTGGTTAACTGGTACTTTTGTAATTACTAGTTAAACCACAGAATATAATATATTAGTAGTACCAAGTTAAACAGTATTCAGAAGATATTAATATTATATTTTACTCTGTAAAGTGAAGTGAAGTGGATGCGAGTAGCAGGAGATCGGTCATCTTGGCGTTCATTGAGAGAGGCCTATATCCAGCAGTGGACGAATATAGGCTGATATGATGATGATGATGAAAGTGAAGAAGGTTCTTTGTGTCTCTTTTTCTGTAAAGAGAGTTCCTTATTCGATTTAGTCAGTTTCCCATCAAACGACAAAATAATATTCTCATATTTAAATACGTTTAACAAAAATGTTTGTTTTATGTCTTTGACATGAGAATACCATTTTGTAATCTTAATAGAAATATGTTGCATTAATCCTTCGATCGTGGATTTTTAGAAATGATATTGTATTTAATGTTAATTACCAGTGCTCTTATGGGGCTTGAAGGATTAAATAATATCTTGCATATTCTAAATAACATAAAAACTATTACATTATGCAAACAGAAATCTATGAAAATAAAATTATTTAATTCCAAATTCGTATTGTAGACCGTACAATACTGCTTTGAGTTTGAACGACGAATCTCTAATAATTGCCTACATCCTGTCTTCAGATTTATATCGTGTACTATGACCTAAGCTTTTCAATCCCCATACAGAGCCTAGTGAAACATTCTCCCAGGGTGTCCTAGATGTTGTGGGCGGGGCCGGGGGCGGCGGGGGGGCCAGGACGGGCGGCGGTATCGCGGTCAGGTGCTGCGGGTTTTGTTGCAATATTAATACCAACTGCTCAAGATGCTCTTTGTTCTTTCTACTATTGCTAATGCTAGCGTAAATTGCCTGGTATAGGTAGGTAGTTAAGGTAGGTTCTAATGTGGCCTAATGGTTATGTTTGTAAAAGTTACAATGAAATAAAAAGACAAAGAATACTTAATCGTTTAATTTTTAACTTTATTTAGCTATCTGTTCTATCTTAATGATATTTTGTTTTCGAATTTTTAATATCTTCTCTTGTTAATAACTCTTTCTTTAAAATAAGTCATTACATACAACCATCAGCTTTCATAATAATTTTAGTCATAAAAAATTAGTTTAAGAATCACCTTAACTTTGTTATATTAATATTCAGGTATAATATAATTATATCAAAATGAGTCGGCCCCTGAAGAGCTCTCAATTATATTCAAGACAAAATCAATACCTTCAGTTACAACTTCCAGTTTTAATTAAGAACGATGTAATATTTTAGCGCTTTCATATATTTTAATAATAGTGTTCTACATCTTCTTTGTGAAAGTGGTATATAATATTTTCTTCCCCTTTCTCTGTTTACATTTATGACTTAATTTTGATCTATTTACGGCAGTATTGTTTCAAATCTACTTGTGATAAGACTCATCATTTTAACCCCCATTTTTAAGCCCCCGGTGACCGTGACAACAATAGAATAACAATAGATTTTCAAGAATCCTCGATTGAAGGATTAATATTCTCGGTGACTATTTACGGCACAAGATAGTAGAAGAGGATGGTCAATTATAGTAAAAGTGTATTGTAGTTAATTCCAGATATTTCCGAGAATCCTGTGCACGTGTACAAAGTACAAGCTATTATCTGATGGCTCAAAGTTTCGATGTAAATTCCCCAAAATCTTAATTAAACTAACATCTTAACTACGTCTTTGAAGCTTGAAGTAAGATTATGAAATTCTACACGACAGTGCTTTAATTAAACATTCTAATATTTCATCAAACAGTTTTTAATATTCGCACGAATTATGTTTCAAATTGAGACAAGCAAATTAGGTTTTCGACCCAAAAAAGTCGATTCTTACTCGTGTAAAGAAGAGGTTAATTTTTTTTTAATTAGCAAAATTGGCTTACGCATCATACTAAATAGTAACCATACCACCAACCATTTTCTGATCATAATTATAGAGCAACAGACACGATGAAAAATTGATTTATTATGCTCTTAAAAACATTTCAACAGAGTACTGAAAATCCTCCCGGCTAAGGCAATAAACTTAAAATTGAAAACGTGTACCGAGTTCCAACGAGAAATTGACGAATGGCAAACTATACGCCAGTTAAGAACATTAACAAGAAACAATACGAAGCTACGCGGAGAATTCACAACTGGGCAGAATTTGTCAACATCGGAATTAAAACAACGTCAACTATTGTGACATAGTTTACAACATTTGAATAATTCAATCGAATACTGGGGGACCAACACAAATCTATACTAATACTAGCTGTCCCGGCAAACGTTTCTTTGCCATATTATAAAGTATATCGCCCGTATTATTTTATTGAAGTGACTAAATAAAGTATGTCACCATGGCAACGTCCATCGCTATCATGGTCGTCGTTTTTCTCGAGTTGTAATAATTTACTATTATTTATTCAACAAATGCACTTATCAATATAATAAGTACCGAGTAGCCGATTCTCAGACCCACTGAATATGCATATAAAATTTGGTAAAAATCGGTAAAGCCGTTTCGGAGGAGTTCGTGGACTAACATTGTGACACGAGAATTTTATAATATATAAGATATAAAGCGGAAGAGTTTGTTTGTTTGTTTGAATGCGATAATGTCAGGAACTACTATGGTTCGATTTGAAAAATCTGAATGTTAGATCATCATTTCATTTATCGAGGAAGGCTATATTTTATCACGCTAAGACCAATAGAAGCGAAGAAATAGTGGAAAATATGGAAAAACGGGGGAAATTATTTGAAATTGCTTATTATCTTAAAAACTACTAATGTCAGATAATTTAGACTACGTTTTTAGATACAGCTCTGCCTTTCTGTTACCTCTTCACGCCCAAACCACTGAACCGATTTTGCTGAAATTGGCTATGGAGATACTTTGAGTCCCGGAAAAGAACATAGAATAGTTGCGAAAAAATGTACGGTTCCCGCGAGATAAATGCATTTTGGTGGAATGGAGTTGCGGGTGTCGTTTAGTTCACAATAAATTTTCTTCAAATACATTTAAACAAAGGCATTTTCAATAACATTTCTAGAATTTCTGACTCCGTAAATGATAATTTTGTGTAATGTCTCTGATGAATTATACACAATAGCCGCAGAACCCTCCGACTCCAGAATGCGAGGTCTGCGGCCGAGAGATAAACCCCTTACATTATTTATTGCCTATTATTAGCGCCTCTATTATTTATATTTACCTTCAAAATTTCTGTTTCAGAAGTATTTTTCATGAATTATAAGAAATTCTTATCTGAAAGGCTTATTGGAAAAAAAAATTCAATGATAATTATTATTATATGTTACTAGCTGTTGCCCGCGACTTCGTCCGCGTGGACTTCAGTTTATAGCGCGCGATGTCAACAAAATTGGTGTCAAAAGCTTTTATAAAAACCCTTGTAAGTTGTACCCCTTAAATCAAAACACCCAAAAACAGCTGTGCAGTGTGCACATAACTTATTTCATTTTTGAAAATTTAAACTTTATTTATGGCAAATTTTAAAATATATTTAGCCCCACAATTACACAACTTTTGCCATAAACTACCTTTTATTATTGATGGTTACGTCACTGCATAGATAAAGTACTGAGTTATTAATAGAGTACATAATAACAATCGAAAAAATCGAAAATCTATTAAAAGATGATACCACCTCTTATAGAAAGACGTTTGTGTAAGCAATAGCGCGATGTAGGAGACGCACAGGGCCATCTATTATGAATTTTTGGAACTAACTTAATTTGAACAAATTTATGCATTTTCAGCCCCTTACAACCCTTTTGTCCAGTTATAAAGTAGCCTATGTCCTTTCTCAGACTTTAGACTATCTATGTACAAAATTTCATTACAATCGGTTCAGTAGTTTTGGCGTGAAAGCGAGACAGACAGACAGACAGAGATACTTTCGCATTTATAATATAAGTATAGACTAGCGACCCGCCCCGGCGTCGCACGGGTATAAAATATATAGCCACTGAAAAAATGATTAAAATCGATAGCCTATGATCCTTCACGTGGTCTACTTCTGATCTGTGCCAAATAACATTAAAAATTGCTCCAGTAGTTCGCGAGATAAGCCCTTTCAAATAATTTCCTTTGTTTTTTCCACATTCTCCTATTAGTCTTAGCGTGATAAAATATAGCCTATAGCCTTCAATAAATGGGCTATTTAACACTAAAAGAATTTTTCAAATCGGATCAGTAGTTTCTGAGATTAGCGCGTTCAAGTTAGCCCTTTCAAATGTTAATCCATAACAAAAACCATCCATTGTCCGTTTCCGTACCTAAAAGTATCTTAGCTGTTTAGGCGTGAAGAGGTTACTGACAGACAGACAGATGAACACACTCACGCATAAATAATATTAGTAGAGAAGGATTAAATAAGGTACTGAATTTTATTTGGAAAATTGAATTCCAAACGCCGAAACAAAGTGGCAATTTCTGCCACTAAATATGCAGGAGCGTACTTACGTCGTGTGAATAGAACTTTAACTAAAGAGGGAATCAATTATTCAAATTCTGAGCTAAAAGGGATGCTATTCAAATACAGGTAAGATATGTGGAACAGTAAATCAAGATTGTGGCTGTTGAGTAAACGCGCCTGATGTATAGTAGTCCATATATCACCCGTGGTACGACAAACGTTGCGAACAAACAACATTTTCGTGGAGAAAGAGCTCCCTTTATATTTGTATCTTAAGCAGGGTTGCTTAATGTCCTTATTATATTAACGTCGCTGTTGTCCGCGCAGTTTGGTATAAATATTTCGTCTTTGGTTCCGTACATGTGAATATAGTATCTCAGAAAAGCACCATACTTTTTCGAATATTTGTTGTTGCCTATAATTTGGTAATATAAGGCCCTCACACTCCTACTATGTATGTTAGCAGGAAAGGTTACTTATTAACAAAAATAAATAGATATAATATTTTACAGCAGCCGACAGTTATGGCCCCCACGCTAGGCGAAGCCTGTCCTGTGGGGGTTTATATATACATTCACTAATGCACAAGGATACATTGTTGCGTATTACATCATTACGACGTACCTAAAAACTCATTTGAAATCAATTTATGACACAGCCCGATTCAGGAGACGTATAATTACGAAATATGCGCGTTCAGACAACGTACAAGACACAGTTTACCCTTCTTACACTAAGAAACCTGTGGAAAATACTTCTTACCACTTATATGATGCTATTGATGTGACTTTTAGACAAGGAAATTATGACTTTTCTAGATATGCTAATTTAAATCGCATGTTTTTCTTTTACACACATACTATCTAATGTTAACATACTATAATTTATAGTCTGAAGTTTTAAATAATATGACGTGATAAGTTAAATAATTTGGCAATGATAAAATTTTGCATGCCGTAAGGCAGAATTTATAAGGCTCTGAAAAATACTGTAACATCTTATTATTGTACCTACATTCTAAGCAAATAAATGATCTATCTATGATCGGCCTTTATCCTACCTTCGAAAACTCTTTATTTTTCTGTACTCGTGCTATAAATTGAAAACAAATGAACCAATAATTGAACCTGTACAGCAAACCAAATGTAACCGAAGCGATTTTCCTAAAGCCTACAAAGAAATTGGATCGGCAAACATCGGCGTAATCCAGACGAATGTTGCCCGGATCCCGGATATTAACGGTCGTGCTTTACTTCCCTCGGATTTGTCTACGTGTTTCAATCGTGAACGGTTTCTTGACCCTCGTAATTGGTCCCTTTGGACCTGGCGAGGACAAAAAATTTAGACTTAAAATTAAAATGTTTTAAAGCTGTACTAGGTTATTAATCCCAAGAAGAAACTGTGTAACCACTACCCATATTTTTTTGCAAAACACAAGCTACATTTATTCGGTTTCCTTTTTCAATCAATCGAAAAAACATATTAAAGTTGCATAATGTATTTGCGAAAACTTCATTTCCATTATCATTTCAATCTTCAATACCATAGATCTTTATAACCAAAAAGAAATTTTATAAACGGGCAAGATAATAAACGTCCATCTTATAAACGCCCATATATCCCACAGCAGAATATGTACCACGTGACACTGGAACATGCAAATTGTGGAACATTTCATGCATAAACAACCGCCACCGGAGATTTAAATTGAATCGGACCGTTTAGACGTAATCCATTACCGTCTGTCTGTCGCTCAGAGTGCCGCGAGAATATGGCGCGAATACTCTAGTGCAGGGGTTCCCAAACTGTGCGCCGCGGCGCCCTGGTGTGCCGTGGAAAGGCAAGAGGGGCGCCGTGAGTCGATCCTCCATCATTATCCATAACCACAAATATTATAAAATAAAATTATAATATGAATTATACAAAGCAAGCAGATGATTAAATATCTGTTTATTATTTAATAAGGTTAAGCAAGTAAATAATTACTTGCTTAACTTGACTATAATCATTAAAAATTTATATTTTTGTAATAGCTAGATAAAGTAGGGCGCCGTGACAAAATATTGACTGGTAAGTACGCCGCAGGCTGAAAAAGATTGGGAACCCCTGCTCTAGTGTTTGTGACGAGCTTAATGTGATGCGATATCGCTTTATGCTCGCTGCGGTTTCACAGAATAAGGTTTTTTTGTTTGTCAGCGCGCTGCAAATTGTGATGGATAGTTTGGTTCCAGTAATATCGTACAGTAAACTATACCCGTGCGAAGTGATTCTTGCATATGCATAGGCGTTTATTTGAAACCACAATTTACTCTTTTGAATTCTACTGTTTTTTATTTACTTATATTGGTGTTATTATAATATTAGTATTGTGGTTTAGGGTAGGGTAAGGAATAAGGGTTGTCTCTCATCGGGCATTTCAATCATAATTTTTGTCAAATTTTAAAGTCTAAATTGGTCTTAGCCTGTGAAGTCTCTATTTGTTAATTTCTTGTTTCAGAATTCACGATCATGAAAACCATCGTGGTCGTGATCGCGGCGCTGCAGCTCACGGGGTGCGACGTGGTCACTGAGCCGTCCGCGTACGACGTGCCCGCGCCGGAGCCGCTCCCGGTGCTGCACGGGAACGACACGAGATGTCGGATATCGGAGTACCAGTGCACCAACAGGAAGTGCGTGCCGATCAACAGGTTCTGCGACGGCAGCAACGACTGCGGCGACGCGTCCGACGAGCCACGACATTGTACACGTGAGTACTGTAGTTTAGTTCTCATGAGCGGTCAAGGGCAGGGGGTAAACAGAGGACATGAAACCTCCTTAAATGTAATGAATTTCTATGTTAGCCTTTTGATTCACGTCACCCAAAAAATCTCGTGAAAAAAGCCACACCTATGCTTATATTCAGCAATCCAGTAGTTGTTGACTTTATAGTTATTAATCAAAAGCTTTTAATTTCATTATCAGATATTCAACTATCACATAGCAACTCAGTCAAATACAATTTAAATACCAAAAAAACTTGTCCAAGTTTTTGTGAACGAAAATATCAATTTTTCATGCCATCCCAATTCCCAAAGTTTTGATCATTTGAAATGAAACAACAATTCGTATTTTACTGTCGCGACATAGTGACCCAAAAACAGTTTTCAATAAAATCTCCCCTGATAATATATCGCGTTGCACACAACAGATCAGTCGTTCATATTGATGTAAGTGGCGGAAAATTTGTTGTTTTATTAACGAGAGTGTTTATTGTAAAACATTGATCATTTCGTATTTCTGATATTATTGTTTTTCACTTACAGAAAATGTGGAAGGTATTAAGGTTATTTAATGCCTTCATCATGGTGACCTTAGCCAATATCATTAAAACCGGGCCAGCTTCGCAAGAGTGAGAAAATTCTCAAACCATAAAAAAACTACAGCGAAACTTGCCAAAGAAACTATAAAAACAAACTTAACGTACATAAAAGATTATGTGCAATAAATGCAGTTGTATAAAACTGTTTTGCATAATATAATCAGCATAATATTTATTCCGGAATGGACTGTACAGTAGAAGGATATTCGTCCTAGATACAGCGCGCGCTGAAACGTGAAATGAAACAATGCTTCAACGAGGCAAATGATGCAACTGCAACTTTCGTAACTGCTTACCTCAAATTAAACTTTAAGCGCTTTCATACGGCGCTCAATGAGTACTGTGAAATATCTCAATGTGAGCAAAAGACTGTAGAACTCAATTGGTAATTTCTGTCGGTAATAGTGTGCTGATTTTTTGTAAACAAGACGTGAATCAGGATAATTAAAGTAAAACACATGACGTGGGATGGACGGGCGTACATGTTTAAGGCTTGTCCACATTTGCATCATTTGCGCGATCAGATCTCCGTCGCGATCATCGCGCCGTATCAAGTATGCGTATCATAGTGTGGACGCCTATTAGATCATTCTGCCGATCATGCGCGTATTTGATACGAAACGTATCAGATACGCGGTAAATAGCGATCGGGGCGTATCATTTTGATACGCTTCGATGATACGCGACGGAGATCCTATCCTAATCGAAGATGATTGCGCAAATGATACAAATGTGGACGAAGCCTAACAAAGCGAAATTATAAGGGTTTAAATAAGATAATTGAAGAACATTTTATCGTGGTCATTTGTTTAGTCGATACCGAATAATCGAATTTTCATACAAAACTAGCAAGACAGTTAAATTAATATTTAAACATTAAACAAGTAGAACATTTAGATTTGATAACTTAATATAGAATTCTACACATTTACTTCCACTGGGCTCGATTTAGTGAATACCCATACAAAACGCTAAGCGAAATTTAACGTTTAAAATTCCAGCTATAATGCTGTAACAGCTGGCGGGACATGGTCCGTGTGGATTTCATTCCGCTGCCTTCACGGTTGGCTGTCTCCGCAACTTAGTCAGCTTATATCCAACTTGTATGAACATTATGAAAATTGCAATGTGTATAACCAAAAAATGAAATGAACAATTTTGCTTCAATATCTCTGAGAAGCTTTGAACATAATATTGTAATAATAGGACTTTATTTTAATTACTTAATTTAACAATGACGTCATTTCTACGGGTGTGCCAAATGAAAAGCGCATTAGTTATTATTCGAATGTGAATGAAAGAGACAAGAAGCGATAAGTCAATATCCGAATTTCTACGTTTTCGGTGTCCGAACTATATACATCATTGATTTATTTCACAGAGTTGAGTGAAGCTAGAGTTATGGCGTCATAAATCTTGTATTTACTGTTTTCCGACTAGCAAAGGGCACGTTTCCATTAAATGTTATAACTTGCTGGGGTACTGTAAAAGGGTTTCGTAGCCTTCCACCGGCCCTTTGGTCCTACGACTTTCGGTAATTAACAAACGTCTCCCATAAAATATAATACAAAATTAATGTAGCCAAATTAATAAGTATAGCTGCAAGGCTAATAACATTTTCATTTCGATCGAAAACTTCTATTAGGCGACATGGCTATTACAATCATTATTAGGGCCTGTTTGGCCACTTCCTGATAAAGTACCGAATAGGCTATCCATAACTTTTTTGACAGGTTCTCCATACTTCATCTGTCAAGTTAAGTGGAGGATAGACTATTCGGCACTTATCAGGAAGTGGTGAAACAAGCCTTTAATTGTAATCAGTTGATTTTGTAATTTTTTTACATCTTACTTGTACTTCAAATTCGCTCCAACCGTCATGAAAGACGACCTATAAGCTATTATAAAGAGCTAAGCTATTTTGCTAATGGCTTGACCCGTACTGCAAATATCTTTATCCTAAAGTTTTTCCGGTCTTCCCCAGTTCTTTGTCCCTCCTGAATTCACATTTAATCGCAACCCAAACCCTGTATTCAGATATATTTTAAGAAAACATGACTTACGAGGTCACTAATGTTATTTTTGTAAGGTTTTTATTCTTGTAATTCTTTTGTTATGCCATTCAACTTCAAACGTCTGTTCCACAAATATATGTTTCATTGTCATGTATTTAACGTTATTCAAAGGAATGTTAACGTGTGATTTTGAATTCATATTAATAAAATATTTGTTCTCTTCTCAGCAAATATGTTCTGAATTTATTTCCTTGGGAAATCTAGATTGTAAATATCTTTCTAACGTTTTATTAATGTAAATAAGTCAATATAACTTTTGTACGTAATGTACAAGAAAAATATGTAGAAACAAAAATATGACTTAGTCATAATAAGAAGTATTAGAAGAATAAAAAAAAATACTAGATGACGCCCGCAACTACGTTGCGCCAATATTCGTTTATCGCGCGGGAACCGTACATTTTCTCGGGATAAAAAGTATCCTATGTCTTGTCCCGGGACTTAGAGTATCCCCATTTAATTTCAGCAAAATCGGTTTAGCGGCGCGAAGAGGCAACATACAGACAGATAGACAGACAATCATACTTTCGCTTTTATAATATTAGTAATTAGTATGGATAACAGTTTGTAGTATTTTAATATGTTCAATATGCAGCCTTGCACACAGGTTGTGGATACTCTAAAATCTAGGTCCATGCAAATTGCACAGCGCACTCAATTGAATAAACGCTGCGGTTCAATTTAATTCGCAAATGCGTCAATTATTGTTGCATACATAAAAGAGCAAACTGTATTTATGTTTTATTACTAGAGTACCCTGCTCTTGGTATGCATTGGATATAAAATTGAAGTGGTAAAATTATTTTTCTCGCCTCCGGGCGGAAAGCGTCAACTTTCTTCCCGCTGCGCTTACCGATGTTGCCGTTTTCCGCCTCCGTCGATGAGAAAAATAGTATACTCATGGCCAGTAAATAAGAAAGCCTCAGATCACATGTTTGTTGGCCGAGGCGAAGCCGTTTACATGTGATCTGAGACATTTCTTATTTTCCTGCCCTAGGTGCGTAATGTACTATAGACTTTTGATAGAAGCAAGCCCTAAAAATATTTATCGACATGTACAATTTGATACAAACAAGCTCTAAAAATATTTATTGGCATGTACAATTTGATAGAAACAAGCCCTAAAAATATTTATCGGCATGTACCGATAGTATTTTTAGGGCTTGTTTCTATCAAATTGTACATGCCAATAAATATTTTACGAAATTTATCGGTACATGCCGATAAATATTTTTGGGGCAATTTAATAGAAACAAGCCCTAAAAATATTTATCGGCATGTACATTGTACAATTTGATAGAAAAAGCCCTAAAAATATTTATCGGCATGTACAATTTGATAGAAACAAGCCCTAAAAATATTTATCGGCATGTACAAAACGATAAATCGAGCGTATCGAGAAAATATTTTTAGTCCAAATATTTCAATGTATTTTTCATAACTCATATTCAATTCAGAGTATGTACGTGGATTCTTTGAAACTCAGTTCCATTACGGTTGGAATTAAAGTTTTTCTGGACAAACATTTCAACGGGTAATTGGAATTCCAGCTAATATTTACTTAAATAACATTTTCTAACATCCCCGCGCCGTAGCGATGTAATCACAGACATAGATCAAGATAGATACCGCATGTTGCTCCATTTGTATGAAAACGAGCGTGTCACTTTCGTTCCGATGAGAAGAAACGTGACCATTATCAAAGCCAACGTTTCTATTTGAATTTGTACAGCCCAATACGGCACTTTTAGGCATTTTGGCATTTTTAAAAGACTGATCGACGCTCGAATCGATCGATTTTTTTAAGAAGAGCATTGCTCGTCGTTTGGGAACGCGATATGGCACGCGAAGTACATACACATGCGGTATCTATCTTGATCTATGTCTGTGGGCGTAATCGAGTTCTGGGTTGCAATGGCACGAGTGGCACGAACGGCACGGAGTTCCAATTCGATCGCCGTCCATTTGCAGGACTTGGCTTGGAGCGCTGAGCTCGGCGGTAGTTGGGAGAAAACAATCACTGTTTTTCCGAAGTTTATATGGCTTGACCTATTCAAATACCGAGTGACCGAGTGAAAAAAACCGAGTGAAGCCGGCAACAGTGGAAAGATTACCTGCAGTGTTACCATTTATAAAGGGAGTCACTGATAAAGTGAGCTACATTCTAAGGAAAGCTTCAATAAAAACATACTTTAAGCCGCCCAAAAAGATCAGCCAATGTTTACCATCAGTGAAATGCAACTTACCCCTTCAAGATGCAGCAATCTACAAACTCGATTGTGGCCTCTCTTATATAGGGCAAACCAAAAGGTCCATCAAAACCCGGATCAAGGAACACATTGCAGATGTCAAACACCGTAGAAACACCAAGTCCGCGATTTGTGAACACACACTGGATCAACCTCGCCATTACATAAGATTTGATAAGCCACAAGTACTGGCAAAAGAAGCACGATACCGCCCAAGAATGATACGCGAGGCCATAGAAATTAAAAAACACCCTGTTTTAACCGTGAAGATGGTTGGGTGCTGCCATCTAGTTGGGATCCAGTAATAAACAAACTCAAGCACAAATCCATGACACCTCGGCTTCAAGACACTGTGAGTTCGTTCTGCGTAGATCGGAACGCAAACAAAAATGATGAATCGTAGGGTAGTTGAATAACTTCAAGAGATTGGACACCTGTCACCTCAGTCCGCCCGTGACCACGGCAGCTGTAAGGCAGCCGAAACGTCGGGATTAATATAAGTGCTCCGCGACAAAATCCGTAAGTGTTTAAACTTATACGAGTAATATCATAAGATTTTTATTATATGAAACACATATTTAATACACATCCATGACCCAGGAACTTTGAAAACTTTTTGTTCCATCGGCGGGATTCGAACCCGCGACCCCCGGCTTGAGCTGCCAACAGCCCACAGAGGTCGTCAAACATGAACGTAAACTTATGTAGCTACAACCTCCTTAGCGTAGCCATATCCATACTAATCTATATATATGTCGCAGGGAAAAGAGGATATCAGGGATTTCACGATATTCCTAGGGATATCACCAACTCCCGTCAGATGTTGATATTGTTGTTTGTTACGTCTTCTTACTAAAAATATCTAGTGATAGTCATTTCACTAAACTAAATCTCGTGTAACGTCAGAAAAGCGGACACCACCGAATAAAAATCAAGCCACGCATTTCTCTCGCTTGCTCTAGTATACACACGGGTACTTTGATACTCGTAGGATCATCTAACATCTGAATCTGATAAGTAAGATGTTTAAAGATGATCCATACATCGGATGGGCATGTAAAAAGTCGGTCCTGCGCCTGATCCCTCTCCGGTCGTGTCAGTCTTTCGTCCCATCGAGTTATGCGAGTAAAGGAATATAGAGATTGCTCTTGTGTACTGCGCACACACTTGGGCACTATAAAAATTACTCTTGGCCTGGTTTCAATGAAACCGGCCACCGTCACCAAAACCAGAGTGGGAGTTATTATTATTATTACCACACGTGTAATGCAACTATAGCAGATCTGAGGGGGCATCACCATATCTCCGAATCATACAGTTGAAACCAACTGAGGGTTCTTCATCGGATACTTCAGACCTTTGATTTTTGACGTCAAATGAAGCGGCCGACCAAGTTGAATGTTTTTTGTAAAGGTGGCATGTCGATCTCTAGTTTGGTTAGGCTCTTGTACAGGCACAGGTACTACAGGTACTCCAGCTCTTCGATTATCCTAGTTTTACCGGTTCCGTACCCAAAGGGTTAGTCTATCTGTCTGTCTCCAGGCTAGACGAGCCGCGCCAGCTCGAGCGACGCATTTGTTTCACTCCCACTATTGCCCGTATCACGTGGGAGTACTAGAGCGAGCGAGAGAAATGAGTGGCTTGATTTTTATTCGGCGGTATCCGCGTTTCTGATATTTCCCTAGATTTAGTTTAGTGAAATGACATATCACAAGATTTTTTGTAAGAAGTCGTAACAAACAAGAATATTCGGCATCTACCGGGAGTTCGTGATATCCCTAGGGATATTGTGAAATCCCTAATATCTTCTTTTCCCTGCGACATATTATATAAAACTCAAAGGTGACTGACTGACTGACATGGTGATCTATCAATGCACAGCCAAAACCACTGGACGGATCGAGCTGATGATGAGACGAGATGACGGGCGATCGTTTCGGAGGCCAAGATCGTGTCGGAGGCCAAGAGCCATCATAGTAAGTAAGTATGGACATACTTTGAGTCCCGGGAAAGGACATAGGATAAGTTTAATTCCGGAAAAATAAACGGTTCCCGCGTGATAATCGAATTTTGGGGCAACGGAGATGCCAGCATCATCTTGTACTAATTAAAAACCCCGATGACGAAGATCCACTCTCGATAGTCCAATTACATTTGGTTCGTCAATCGTAATTCGAGAGTCGTCAATATAATCAGATTCCTTGCTCGAGTCGCATTCTTTCAATAAAAACCTTTGAAGAATTAAGGTACTCTTAAATTGATGAAAGAATTTGTATACTCGGCTATATTAAGGGTTGCCTACTAAGAAAAAACGGACTCAAAAAGTTGTGTTACTGAAGTAGGGTTATATTTCTCAAGAGTGTGTAATTTGTAATTTTGTACCATGGAATTAATTGATTCATAATAATATGCTAAGTACTCACATACGATTTGCTCGATAGTTTTACTCCAAATCGAGTAATTACTGTGCGGACCGCAAAACTGACAGCTCGAAGGCTCGCATCGAGCCGCTCGAAGGATTGATGGAACCAGATCCGCGGATCGAGCTGGATTGATGGAATGAAATATATCGATTTAAAAAATAAAACTATCGAGCAATGCTGAATGTGTGGACGAAAGCCCGAGCCGCGGGTTTTGCTTGATGTTATTGCTCGTTGATCAAAACCGTATGTGAGTACTAACAGCCGTTCCCAATATTTGGTCTATCTCTGGTTTTGCCCTCCTAGAGATAGGAATAGTTACCTATCTTATGTCAATTCAATGTTAGCTGCGATCGGTCGTATGTCAAACGGCAAACCAGAGATAGATTGAATATAGGGAACGGCCGTTAGCAATAGGCTCTTGACGGATCAACATATTGATCGGATATTTGTCAATTCAATGTTAGCTGTGATCTGTCGGATGGGTTTGACATAACGCGACCAAATTACGTCGGACCGCCGTCAGCCTATGAATCATCTTCCTGATAGAATGATCAATTGGCACGCTCAGCCACCTGAATGGCTTGATAAATTCGTGTTTATCATGTGAATGATACTGCCGGATAAGCTTTCCACCACTTAACTTGACAGATAGAGTATTTATTTATTTATTTATTTATTTAAGGACCAAATACAGTTTTGTATCAATAAATACATAAATTCATGATTAATAAAATTACAGCTAGATACAATGGGGATTGTCCATTTTTTTTTAATTTTGCTCATTACAAAAACATTTCGAGGAATAAGGTCAGTGATCGTTTTTCTGTATATAAACGAAAAAAATACCCATTAGTTACTTATATTTTTGAACAAATATGTTTAACCTTAGTTTGACCTTCAATGGCGTTAAATTAGCAATAAATTCGATCAACATTACGTTTCGAACTTTTGGCAAGTTTCTCGTATCAGCTTTCACATAATAATAACTTGCATTAGACGAAACAGCCATTAAAAATAATATTGAAAGGAAAAAAAACATACTACAGAGGTCAATTGGGCGCCGATGATGACGTCAGAGCGAAACTTTAAAAATTTATTGAGAAAAAACTAGCCAATGGATTTCAAAATTATTTAATTTATATTCTTAAAATACCCTATTTTAACGAAAAAAAATATAAAAAGTACATGTGATTTTTTTTGGACAATGCCCATTACTAGTTACATTCGGCCTCAACATGCATTAAACAATAAACAATATTAAACTAAAACTAAATTAATTTAAATTATTAAAAATTAAAAATACAGTTAATTGCATTGAACAATACATATTTTCTAAAAACACAATTATAATAATTGTACATACCATTAAATAAAGATGAGACATACATATGATACTAATGGCCTGTTTCACCGCTTCCTGATAAGGTGCCCGATAGGGTTATTTGACAGATTTTCCATACTCCATCTGTCAAATTAAGTGGTGAATAGCCTTATCAGGAACCGGTGAAACAGGCCCTAAAAATTGTAAAGTTATGAAAAACAATAAAAAACAAAAATCATTACTATATTTACGTTATAATTATTATTGATTAAAGTATTGAGTATGATGTATGGAGAATCTGTATTGATTCTCTTCTCGGGTTAGTTCCACGAACGACACGACTTTCTAAAAGTGTTAACTTTGTTAACCTATTTGTAAAAAAAAATATTTTGATTTTGATTTTTGTAAAAAAAAGTTGTGGATAGCCTATCCGGCACTTTATCAGGAAGTGGTGAAACAGGCCCGTAGTATCATAATAAAAACAAAAAATTGCATCTAATTTAATCTCACAAAAACGTCGGGTTTTTTAATAAATGAACGTTTTCTCGTTTCGTATTTTCATCCGATCCGACTTTTCGCTTCAACCCTCTTGCAATAAAGTATTTTCTAATCAAGAGTATAACGGGGTTAGTGTCATTGTGTATGTGGGTTAAGACGGCGGGTTCTGAAACATTCGATTAGGGTCACGCTTACACTCCTCAACCCTTTTAGCTTTCACAACAATCTCTCATCTATACTCGGAGCTACGTTACAAATCTCGGGGTTTTACATTTCCATTTTATTTTTTACATTTTGTAGATAATATTGAATTTTGTAAGATTATTGGTGACATTTTTGTTACGAGTTCTGCCCCCGTACCATGACATTTTATAGCAGTATTACTTTAATATTACTTTCAGATTCCGCACAAACAAAAAACATAGCTATGTTTATATAAATAGAGGTCATGTTTGTTTATGCGAAATTCTAAAGTAATATTAAAGTAATACTGCTATAAGAGCTCATGGTAGGGCCCCTGAAATAAGTGTGTAGAGTTTAGAGTAGAAGCTACAGTAGAAGCCTAAGGGCCTGTTTCACCACTTTCTGATAAAGTGCCGAATAGGCTATTCACAACTTTTTTGACATACTTGATCTGTCAAGTTAATTGGTGGATAACCTATTCGTCACTTATCAAAAAGTGGTATTTATTCATTTTTGTCTTAAGGGGCCGGGTACCCTCGAAATTCTCATACATACGTAATACCAAAATCATTTTCTCATACCAAAAATATTTAACATGTTTGAGTTATTTTTCAGCTTAAAATAGTAATTATCTAAAAACACAAAAATTTACTTCAAAATATTTAAACACAATTTTTTTTTGTTTTAAATTTTTTTTTAGTAATTTTACTACTAAATATTGAAACACTAAAAAATAGATAAACACAAAAAAACATATAAATAAATAGTAAATTTACTACAAATTGTTTAAACTGTAAAAAATATTTTTTAGTATTTAAATATTTTGTAGTAAATTTACTATTTATTTATATATATTTTAGTGTTCTATTCTATTTTTTAGTGTTTAAATATTTTGAAGTAAATTTTTGTGCAGGAACCTAGGTAATTACTATTTTAAACTGAAAAATAACTCAACATGTTAAATATTTTCGTATGAGAAAATGATTTTGGTATTACGTTTGTATGAAAATTCCAAGGGTACCCGGCCTCTTAATAACAATTTTGAAGGTTTTCTTTTAACAGAAGTTTATCTTCTCTTTAGCGCTTTTGGTAGATCTATTCAACACATTAACCAATTAGCTATGTCCACATTATGGGCGTTCCTCTTCAATTTTCGTCATCTTCTTTTATTCAACTTTCGTTTTGGCGCATTCAATATAATTGTATGCGTCAAAGAACGCAACGCCAATTGTCATTTTTAATAACATAGCGAAAGTTTCGGACGGCCAGAGAGACCTGCCTCACGTTCGCTGTTGACTGCGCTATAACGCATGCCTTTGACGAACAGAAAAAGGCACAGTGTGGACAAAGCTAGTCAGCAACACTATTGAAAAGATCAACTCTGTATGTGCCCTCGTGTGGCTAAAGTATAGGCCCGATTTAACAAACGAGGTGTCATTTGTCAATAGATTAGTAATGATGCCGAAGGTGACAAACCGTTTATTTTGTTCAAAATTTTGTATTTTTAAACAGTAGGGTTATATCTTTTTAAGCGATAACCCGACTACGTAAAATATTGTATACTAGATGAAGCAACAACGACGTTCCACCAAAATTCGTTTATCTTTTATACTGTATACTTTTTTCTAAGATAAAAATTATCATAATAATATATTCTTTCCCGGAACTTAAAGTATTTTCATACTAGAAAAAACGATACAGCGGTTTGGGCATGAAGAGGTAACAGACAGACTGAGACACTTTCAAATCTTTCTTATATATTAAAATGGATTTTCAAATGTGTTAGTCAAGCTAAAACTCGAAAACGGCTGAACGGATTGAGCTGATTTTAGTCTTAAAATATTCGTAGAAGTCCAGGGAAGGTTTTAAAGTGACCTGTGGGCTGTGACACGCGAAGTTCACCGGGACAGCTAGTTTAATATTAGTGTGGATTGCTGACATAATAATCACAGTGCAGGTAATATTGGTAGCGCCAAAGTAGCGCAATATAGGCAATACCGGTAGTGAGCAATATTGCTGGCGGCAATTAAAACGGGATGATCTGCGTTCGCGAGCATAACTCAGGTTACGGTACGTCCACATTTGTATCATTTGCACGATCAGATCCCCGATCAGATCTCCGTCGCGTACCTATCATCGAAGCGTGTCAAAATGATACGCGTATCATGATACGCCCCGATCGCTATTAACCGCGTATCTGATACGTGTCATATCAAACACACGCATGATCGGCAGAATGATCTAATAGGCGTCCACACTATGATACGCATACTTGATACGCGATGATCGCGACGGAGATCTGATCGCGCAAATGATACAAATGTTGGACGCACCGTTATACGAACTATGTATTTCCATCGAGGCATACGATCAAACTTCCACCTAAACTTTAAATAGGACCATAACGAGTATGTTTTAGTTACGTAGTTAATATTTTCGAGGAGCTATTGAAAATTATCATTGTATTTTTAATAGTAAATTATTTGCAATTTATAGGTACTTATATTTGATATAACTTTTGTTTAAACAATAATATAATATACTTACCACGTAATAAAAATAATTGTAAACAAAATATCCCTAGATATGTTTTACTTTGCCATTTATTTTTTACATTGTGCTAAAAACGCGTAAATTTTTCCTTCTTACTCGGGAAAAAATTCTAAGTGCGGTTCACCTTAAAACTCACTTGGGTGGAATTTTCGCAACATTATCAAATTTGAAGACTGGAGTGAACGAGCTAATAAGATCACGTGCTAACATCTACTTAAGAGCAGATATAAGAAGTTAGGTATAGATAGACCTTAATTTATATTCTAATGTATGTATTACTTATGACACCTTTACATTTAGGGCCTGTTTCAACACTTTCTGATAAAGTGCCGAATAGGCTATTCACATCTTTTTTGACAGATTATCCATACTTCATCTGCCAAGTTAAGTGGTGGATAGCCTATTCGGCACTTATTAGGAAGTGGTGAATCAGGCGCTTAGAATATTATTTGCTGAATTATTACTCAAACTCAAACTCAAAACTCAAACTCAAAACTCAAAAATTTTTAAAATTCAGAATAAATTTTTGCAAATATTTCCTGAAAGTCTACATGATGCCTACCACCGGTTCAGGAACTAACCCTGCGAGAAGAACCGGCGTAAGAAACTCGCAGGGGGCCCACTTTATTTACCAAAAAAAGGAGAAACAAATTAATCTTTTAAAATATAGTTTACAATGCTGTAACTTAAAATTATACAATGTCAACATACATACATAATTGTAAGTCATAAAATAATGTAGAAGTAGCCTTGCAAGCAGCCATCCTACTCCCAAATTGTGCCGTCGTTTATGAAATCATTGACCTTATAATAGGCTTTGGCACACAAACGTTCTTTGATTACTTTTTTAAATTTATTAATGGAAAGATTTTGAACGTACTTTGGGATTTTATTGTAAAGGCGTACACATTGACCTTTAAAAGATTTACTAACTTTACTAAGTCTGATCACCGGTATTTCTAGTTTGTACTTATTTCTAGTGTTTCTTCCGTGACTGTCACCTTTGGTTGTAAATTTACTAAGATTCTGTTTAACATATAAAACATTATCCAAAATGTATTGAGAAGCAACAGTTAATATACCAATTTCTTTAAACTTTTCTCTCAGAGATTCAAAAGCTGACATTTTATAAATTGAACGTATAGCTCGCTTCTGCAGCACAAAAATCGTATTAATGTCGGCAGCGTTTCCCCATAAGAGGATGCCATACGACATTCTATTATGAAAATAACTGAAATAAACTAGTCTTGCTGTGTCTTCGTCAGCAATTTCCCGTATTTTTCTGACTGCGTATGCTGCAGAACTGAGCCTATCTGCAAGATTAGCAATATGAGGACCCCACTGTAGTTTACTATCTAGTGTAATGCCTAAGAATACAGTGGTGTCCACCAAATCCATCTTCTCATCATTTAATAGTATATTGGTTTTAACTTGCCTAACATTGGGCAAAGTAAATTTTAAACATTTAGTTTTCTTAGAATTTAGAAGTAAGTTATTAACGTTAAACCAATGTACTATTTTTGAGAGAGCACTATTTACCTCGTCGTAATTTGACTATTGTCGCTTCACTTTAAAAATAAGTGAAGTGTCATCAGCAAAAAGTACTATCTCGTTATCATTGTCCTTAACAAGATAAGTCGTTTATGTAGATGAGAAAAAGGAATGGACCTAAAATGGATCCCTGTGGGACGCCTAATTCTATTTTGGTCCCATTGGACCTTTTACTATTAATGTCAACCCTTTGAGTTCTATTTTTGAGGTAAGATGTCAAAAGGTTGAGCCCCTAATGCCATAGTGGTGCAGTTTCCTGATTAATGTAGCATGCTCAACACAGTCAAAAGCCTTGGAGAGGTCGCAAAAAACCCCTAGGGCATCCTGCGAGTCCTCCTATGCTTCAAATATACTATAAAGAAGACCTATACCAGCATCCGTTGTGGATCGACCCTTAGTAAAACCATATTGATTTTTGTGCAATAAATTATTTAAGTTAAAATGTAATAGCAACTGATTTAAAATTATTTTTTCAAATATTTTACTTAGAGTCGGTAGAATCGATATATGCCTATAATTTGTAGGATCAGATTTAAGTCCCGCTTTAAATAAAGGTACAACCGTACTGTGCTTCATCAAGTCAGGAAAAACACCACTCTTTATGCAGTCATTAAAAATCATTGATAGATGAGGAGCTATGATGTCAATTATTGATTTGATAATTTTAGTAGACATGCCCCAGAGATCAGTAGTATCTTTAATATTTATTAATTTAAAAGTATCAATGATATCTTTGGGGACAATCTCTCTAAACCTAAAATTGACATTAAATTCCTTTAAATTGTCTCTGAGTAATTTTTCAGCAGCTGCAGGTGAGGAGTTTAATTTTTTCGTAGTTGAGACCGGAATGTCAGCAAAAAATTTTTCGAAGACCGTCGCAACCTCTTGATCATTGGTAATCTTTTTATTTTCAAAATAAATTTCAAAATCAGAGCTACGACAGGTGACGTTTCCAGTCTCACCAGCTATTACTTTCCAAGTAGTTTTGATTTTATTTTTCGAATTTTTAATTTTATTCCTAATGTGAATAGCCTTAGCGGCTTTACAAACTTTTTTAAAAATCTTGGAATAGTTTTTTACATATGTTTTGAATTTATCACTAGTATTCATGCATTTTTCATTACGAAACGCCAGGACCGAATTAGTTGAAATTGTGTGTGCTAGGTAGGTTTGAGATTTGTCTAACGTATTATAATATTTTACATACCAGGAATAATGTCATAGAATCCAGAATTGCGTTGTCATAACAGCATATAAACTACGTGTATCATATTGTATCAAAGTTACTTAGCGTAGCTATTTGAAAAGCAAACTTATTGCATAAATCCTTAATTGAAAAATAACCATCTTCTTTTTTTAAATACTCAATAACTTCATTCTAATTAGTTTTTATTATTCGCCGATTCTACTTTAAACGGTTATTATAAATTTACTGTAAGCTAACATTATGAGAATTTTATCCGGTAACTCAAGGTTCGCTTACTTTCCAAACAGACTGATCGACGAAAGAAAAATATGAATGAGTTTAAAGATACGTTTAATAATGTTTATATGTAAAAAAAAATCTAAATGTCTATAGCCGGTTCCACTTTGCTCTAAAACAGCCGTTCTCAAAGTGTGCTCTGAAAAAGAGAAATCTCTAAAGGCTTAAGGCAACATGGCAGCAGCTTTACAACTTAATGCCACTTAATGATTTTTGGACATGATTTTTTTTTATGTTTATTTGATAATGATTAACTAGTATTAAAGAATGAAAGATGAAATTCTTTTATTTTGGGGTTCCGTCAAAAATTTCGCTTTTCGCTCTAAATTTAAAATGTTGAATGTAACAAACTGTTTTAGTATCTATTACCTTATGAGGACGACACTTTAAACCAAGTTATCGATCTCTTAATGAGAAAAACCTCCAACACATTGCAATTTCGGGGATCCGCAAATTAATTTAGAACAAAAGTTAACAAGTTAGAAAATGTCGGTTCACTGTGGAAGTTAAACAATTACCTTTGATTGGTATTTATTACAGATTGAAACACGAGTAAACGAGTATAAAGCTGCCAAATCTTAGTAACTGCGATCATATTCGCAACTGTAATCATTCATTTCGGTATACCTATTGTTATAACTTTTAATGTTAATCAAAAGCTATATTCTGACGATACTAATTAAATATCTGGGGGCACGGCAGTGCCCCTGCCAAGCTTTTTAGCAAAGGCACGGCCGTACCATACTTTTCTCGAAGCGGTTCGCGGCTATTTCAGACCCCTTTATCTTCGATATTGACAAAGCTAGGGATTTAAATTTTCGGTAACTAGGAGCAAGTATTAAAATAAGCTTAACCTCCAAATTACATAAAATTTCGATAAATAGTTTAATAGTTACGGAAGGTCAAAGTTACTACATTTTGTCACTCACTGACTGACAGATCATCAAAATTCTAAGGTACTTCTAGCAGACTTAGGACCTTGAAATTTGGTACCCGGATAGGTCTTTATTCACAATGAAAGGAAAAATTATGAAACCGGCCAAGTTCGAGTCGGACTGGCGTACATAGGGTTCCGTACCGTAAATTTGTTCGGGAGCCCTCCTTAAATAATAAGTTTATTTAATTTTTATTATTAATTATTAAACTTCAAATACTATTGAATATTTTCTGAAATTTTCAAAAACCTAACTGTTACTATTATGGATATAGAGCAAAAAAGGGGAAAAATCGTGTTTGTTGTATGAGGCTCCCCATTAATAATTTATTTCATTTTAATTGGCCTATAATTTTTTAGAACCACACAAGAAATACATAATTTGTGAAAATTGCAACTTTCTAGTTATTGCGGTTCTCGAGTTCCAGCCTGGTGACATGCGGGTGGACGACAGACAGACAGCGAAGACTTATTTATAATAGGGTCCCGTTTTCGTCCTTTAGGCAGGAAAACCTAAAAATAGAAAAATAATATAATACTTTATTAAATAAAAGATAATATTCTTATGTTTGTAAGTTTGCAAGAACAGTATTATTCTCGGCTGCATATTTGTTTAACGTACAAAAGTATTTAAGTTAGTTATGTACTTAATGAAATAATATTAATGAAATGAAAAATAGAAATATTAACAACGTTACAAATTAAACAGTTTTTTTTTTTTTTTTTGCGTTGGGGGAATGCGTTTACGCATCCCCGGGGTCTGGGGAGGACCACCGGGGTATGTGGGACTCCCCGGGGCGGAGGACGCACCCGGGACTACCCACTAAAACCCCAACGGTGTTCCTGCTCCTGAAGGTGGGACTACGGGAAACGCGTGATACACGACCGCAGCCCCACCACCTCTGCCTCTTCAGGCTCACTCGTGGACCACAGTCCACATTACTCCGCGACGATGCGCTGGAACACCTAGCGCATCGTGGCCTACCCGGGACTCGTTGTCATGGGCGACGGCAGCCCCATACCGACGCCCCGAGCTCCCTGCTAAGGCGGGATGTCGTGCCCATGTCTGGCCCTTGGTCTCCGCCTCGGCCTTCTCCGAGGATCGAGCGTCACCGCCTCTCGCCTACGCTCCGCCTCCTCCTTCGACGACATTACTACTTCGGCGAATGTCTCGACTGCGCTCCAACAGTGTTGGCTGTCCAGCATCGCACGAACGATGGCCGGCAGCGAGATGTCGAGTCCAATAGTGGCCTGTAAGGCCGCTCTTTGTCTACACCAAGCGGGACAGACGAGCAACGTGTGCTGTGCCGTATCCCGGTCGTCACTGCAATGATGGCAAGCAGTGTTTTGCTCGCGTCTGGCCATGTCGCACAGATACTGACCGAAGCAGCCATGCCCGGTCAGTACCTGTGTAAGACGGTACGACAACGCACCGCTGCGTCTGTCCACCCATTCCCTCAATACGGGACGCATTGCGTTCAGCAGTTCGACGCTGACTAGGGACTCGTTTAGACGGCCGAGCCAAAGGTCTAAATCCCGGTCCCGTGCTGCTGTTCTCCATCGCCGTATCTGCGTTCATCTTGCTAAGTTACGTTATTACGACTTCCTTTTAGAAACATCTTAATGGCGCCAATTTAGACCAGCTTGGCGAGACTGGCTTCCCTTCCTCGTAGGCCTCCAAACAGTTATTAACCCTAGTGAACTACTCTTCTTGGGAGTTACGTTCGAACTACTCATAAGCTTTAAAGGCGCTTCGGATTGTAAAGCTATTTTTCGCAAAACTGAAAAAGCTAAGCGTGTTTTTCTTTATTAGTGACATACCCAGGAATGTTTTCTTTAAGATAAACATAAAATATAATAAAATTCAAAATATTTTAACTTCATATTTGAATAAATACCATATCCCTTACAAAAACTTATGAATTTTACAGTGTTTCATAACAAGGTATAATAATGATAATAATATTGTATTAACTAGATGACGCCCGCAACTCCGTTGCGCCAAAACTCATTTATCGCGCAGGAACCGTACATTTTTTCGGGATAAAAAGTATTCTATGTCAAAGGACAAAGACTCGGTACCGGGCCTCAAAGTATCTCCATGCCAAATTTCAGCAAAATCGGTTCAGCGGTTTGGGCGTGAAGAGGTAATAACAGACAGATAAACAGACACAGTTTTAAATTTATAATATTAATTTTTTGCAATTAGTATGGAATATAGAAGTATGAACTATGGAGTACCTACTTATAATAAAAAGTGAATATATAGGCATTGAGATGTATATATAGGTAATATATCCGGTAGGTAAGTATTACATGTCCGGTACTTGTTACAACACAAGTCCGTGAACTTAGCACGGGGCCAGACTGACGTGGTGTGAAGAGTCCAATGTAGATTTTTATAATATTGTATTATTATTATTATATTATTTTAATATATTTTGTAGAATCTGTATTCTGTTCAGTTCAGTGACAAGATCGATGACAATACGCCCGCGCCTGTATTCCAACAGCGATATATAAAACTTGTAGTGGCGCTAGTGTCGAATTTGATTTGAGCGGCCGCGTAGCCCGAGCTCTTAATAAATCAAATAATGCAGTCTACATCATATTTTTTATGGATGGAATATAAATTATTATGAAGACATTATTGTCTTCATAATATAATTTTTATCGAATATATATATATATATATATATATATATATTATATATATATATATATATATATATATATATATATATATATATATATATATATATATATATATATATATATATATATATATATATATATATATATATATATATATATATATATATATATATATATATATATATTTAATTATTCTACAAATTAGTTTTTTATATTTATATATAAAAAACTAATTTGTAGAATAATTCACGAAGTTTATTTAGCATTTAAAACAATTTTCAATTTTATGTTTCAAATATATGGAATTTTCGCACTTATCTCAGTATATTTTAGTCTTTTACATCTTTTTTTATTATTATTTAGCTACATTATATATATTTAATATTCGTTTTAGAGAATTTTCATAAAAATAATATCTAATTTTACAATTATCGTACAAATAGTCTTTGGAGGCCCACATTCTTACAACATGCCATTTTTTTTTTATTTTGAAGCATTCTAATAATATAATGTATAAAAATATAAGAATTTAAATAAAACGTTACCTATGAAATAAATACATATATAAAAAACTAATTTGTAGAATAATTCACGAAGTTTATTTAGCATTTAAAACAATTTTCAATTTTATGTTTCAAATATATGGAATTTTCGCACTTATCTCAGTATATTTTAGTCTTTTACATCTTTTTTTATTATTATTTAGCTACATTATATATATTTAATATTCGTTTTAGAGAATTTTCATAAAAATAATATCTAATTTTACAATTATCGTACAAATAGTCTTTGGAGGCCCACATTCTTACAACATGCCATTTTTTTTTTATTTTGAAGCATTCTAATAATATAATGTATAAACATATAAGAATTTAAATAAAACGTTACCTATGAAATAAATACATTAAATAAAAATTACATAAATATTGAAATAAATCTAAATGCCGCAAATGCTTGTTCCGCGTAAAAGTTGCACTTCAACTACTCACACGCTTATGGAGCGCACAGGATGATTGTACTAGAAAAACTAATAAACCTAGCATTTTGGCTTAGTTGCCATACTGTCCATATCTATAAAATAGGAGATGTACGAGAAGTATGATGCGATATGCGCGAAAACAAAAAAGAGGCAGGAATTTTTGTGTTATATTGGCGCCTTTGAGGCGCACACTAGGGTTAAACTCGATCAAAATATAAATTTAATCAGTACTGCGATATACACTCCTTACTCGCTCAATATATAGGAGTTTTAAGTTATCACATGAAATAAGGTATGCTTCTTTCCTGCGAGGAACGTCGAGACGCTTTAATCAGTGGCTCAGTGCTGCTATGTATTCAACGGTAATGCTAAATATTATCACCTTCAAGTATTAAAGCTTAAAAGTCAATTATATATTAATATAATAATCGACTCAGAACTCAGAAATATTTACGTTACGTTGTCCACATATAGAACTAACGAAGCCTCAAAGAAAAAATATAAAGGAGATAGAGAATGGGTGCTAAGCTCAGTACAGAAAAGTTATAACGTGACCTGAAAAGAAAAAAAAACCTTCAATAAATTAAGAAATTTAAAAAAACCCCCGCCAAACAACTTTAAAAAGTAATAAAATAATATTTACTGCCTTTAAGTCCAAATAATTCCTAACTTGTGTAAAGTAATACTTTAGTCCATAATTGTTGTCAAGGTGTGTCGGGGGACCGCGCCGCCAAGTAAACTACAACATACAACTTAACCGCCAAGTCACTGACTATCTCGATTCAGTTCGCTATGAATTGATTGTGAAATCAAACATCTACATTAGCGGGCCCCCGACACACCTTGACAACAATTAAGGACTAAAGTATTACTTTACACAAGTTAGGAATTATTTGGATTTAAAGGCAGTAAATATTATTTAATTACTTTTTAAAGTTGTTTGGCGGGGGTTCTTTTAAATTTCTTAATTTAATTTTATTTCATACTTTTTAAACTTGTGTTGGTTAAAGTACAGAATAATTCCTATCAACAGAATCATAAGTATTCTCATGATTACCATCTATCAATGTTTTTTTTTTTTTGTATGTTCAACGATTACTCCGCCGTTTGTGAACCGATTTTCGAAATTTTTGCTTTGTTGTTTGGTTTTACTCCAATTTGGTACCATGTTCACAAAAGTGGTGACCTGATGATGGGATCCAGGAGTAATCGAGGGAACTCCTCGAAATTTTGTATGGAAACATATGGTGATTTTGATTTTATGTGAAGTGTACTAAGAATATGCTACCAAAAAGTCAAATATTGGGTCAAGGTATACCATGGTTTCGAAGATGCTGAGAGAACTCCTGAATCCTTATAGATACACGTTTGGGAGGTTCGGCGTTGTTTTAAGAACAGAAAGCATATGCTACTGTGCAACTCATATTCATCATCATAATCATCATCATCATCATCATCATCATCATCATCTTCATAATTACGTCGTCGTGTTAAGGTCACCAATGTCTCATGGCACAGAATAGATAATAGTACAAGGCATAGGTGTGGAAATACTAATAATAATAATAATTTTATACTGTAAAACAACACTTTGTTTAAATATACACGGCGGTCAGCGCCGCGGAGGCGACGGTATCGCGGCGCCGCCGCGCGGCGCGAGGCGGAAGACCACAGATCGAATATACTTTACTACTTTATATACAGATCGAATACTTTACTAACTACTTTATAAAATTTTAATACACAAAATATAGAATTAAAATAAAGTTATTTTAAAAAGAGCATTTAGACAAAACAAAGTCAATAAGTGTCTTTTTAATTAGTTATACTTATTAATCGATAGATGGCGCACTAAGTATCGATTTGAATGGATTTGAAATTGAATTCTTGATTATAAGAACAGCTGTCAATATTTATGATAATATTATATTATATTACTAGCTGTCCCGGCAAACGTTGTTTTGCCATATAAATAATGGGGATTGTCCATTTTTTTTTAATTTTGCTCATTACAAAAACATTTCGAGGAATAAGGTCAGTGATCGTTTTTCTGTATATAAAAGACCAAAATACCCATTAGTTACTTTTATTTTTGAACAAATATGTTTAACCTTAGTTTGATCTTCAATGGCGTTAAATAAGCAATAAATTCGACCAACATTACGTTTCGAACTTTTGGTAAGCTTCTCGTATCAGCTTTCACATAATGATAACTTGCATTTGACGAACCAGCCATTATAAATAAGATTGAAAGGAAAAAAAACATACTGCAGAGGACATTTGGCCGCCGATGATGACGTCAGAGCGAAACTTAAAAAATTTATTGAGAAAAAACTAGCCAATGAATTTCAAAATTATTTAATTTATATTCTTAAAATACCCTATTTTAACGAAAAAGAATATAAAAAGTACATGTGATTTTTTTTGGACAATGCCCATTTTTGGTATGAAAAATAGATGTTGGCCGATTCTCAGACCAATATTCTCACAATATGCTCACATAATTTCATGAGAATCGGTCAAGCCGTTTCCGAGGAGTATGGCAACGAAAACTGTGACACGAGAATTTTATATATTAGATGAGTAGCTACGCTACATCCTATGCAAGTTTATACAATTTTTTATCTGATAGATCCTTCGATCGTGGAAAAACGAGACACAATAGCCTTTCTATTGTTATCGCAATCGCCGGTGACCGCTTGGGGTTTGAAGTATTAAAATTGTTAAATTACTTAGCACAATATGTTCACTTCACTGATAATATATTATTTTGTGAGTGTGAACTGTGACTCTTAACAAATTGTAATAAGATACGTAAAATATACGCGAAGGTTTACCTACTAGTGTAACTAAAAAGAGTGAAATTATTATTATTTTTAACAAAAAATTAAAACCGACTTCCAAGGTAAAAACAATATTAACATTAATATGAACTAAAAAGTATTAAATAATTTTTGCTATCTAATAGTGCCTTTTTCCGAATTCGGCTAAACCTCAACTATTTCTGTACTCAATCTTCATAATTTTGAAGTCGGTGCCAGTTCCAAAAGTTTCAAATATTCTGTCAGAGGACTGAAGATTCAGCTATCTGGTACCGACTTCAAAATAATGAAGATTGAGTACAGAAATAGTTGAGGTTTAGCCGAATTCGGAAAAGACACTATTAGATAGAAAATTATTTAATACTTTTTAGTTCATATTAATGTTAATATTGTTTTTACCTTGGAAGTCGGTTTTGATTTTTTGTTAAAAATAATAATCATTATTATGTGTAATACGTATATTGTATATTCACAAATGTCACGAACTAGAATGAAATATAAAACCCATCAAATGACTACAAGTTGCTAAAGGCCTTTCATGAACCAGATAAGCCCTGACTGTCCAGCACTGAGCAGGCTGATGATGATGAACTATAGCTAAGAACACTCTCAAACATGTCAGCTCTCAATAAAAAAAAAACTAGATCAAAATCGGTCCACCCGTTTGGATGCTACGATGCCACAAACATGAACCAGATAAACCCTGATTGTCCAGCACTGAGCAGGCTGATGATGATGAACTATAGCTAAGAACACTCTCGATCATGTCAGCTTTCAAACAAAAAAAACTAGATCAAAATCGGTCCACCCGTTTGGATGCTACGATGCCACGGACAGATACACACACAGATAAACAGACAGACAGACAGACACGTCAAACTTATAACACCCCTCTTTTTTGTCGGGGGTTAAAAAAGGAATGAAATCCCACCAAAACATGAAATGTAAAAGAAGCCAAGCAAAATTTTGCATAGCTATTCAATACTTCTGCCGTAAAAAGTTTTCAGATCACATTCAAGCCAAGCCTTTAACTTATTTTGTAATTTAAATAAACATACAGTAAATGTATCAATATATTTATTTATTTTATAATTATTATAGTGGCTTGGCAATGAGCACTTGAGAAATAAGCAGCGACTAATTGGATTTATTGGGTACCATCGGCTTCATGCATGCCTCTGTGTAAGTATGAACTCCTCCAAATATGCAATTTTATATTTGTTTCTCTTGTGCTCATTGCCAAGCCACTATAATAATTATAAAATAAATAAATATATTGATACTTTTACTGTATGTTTATTTAAATTACAAAATAAGTTGAAGGCTTGGCTTGAATGTGATCAGAAAACTTTTTACGACAGAAGTATTGAATAGCTAAGCAAAATTTTGCTTGGCTTCTTTTACATTTCATGTTTTGGTGGGATTATTAATATACAGGGTGTAACAAAAACAAGTGATAATACTTTAGGGTGTGTACTTGTTCCTTGTAGAGAGTTCACTGTGAAAGTAGCAGCGCTGAAAGACCAAAATTTTTTTCACTTTTGTATGGGGAAACTCGTGACCCTAAAGTATTCTCACTTATTTTTTGTTACACACTGTATAAGCTATATCAGAGCTATGAAAATATGTCTTAAAAAATAACTACTATTTTAGCAGGTTTAGAGAAAAGGAATTTAAATGACCTTTGTGTTTCTTGCAATTTTATAACTGCCTTTACGAATGATAAAGAATACGCGCCCCGAGCAAGAAATAAAAACCTTGAAAACGAAGTTAGATATAAATTTTTCTGTAATTTTTCCTTATTTTTCCCCACCTGAATTACAACGGTGCAGCCCGATTAAATCCTCCATTATTAAGTTTTAATGACGTCGGCCACAATAGGCCCCCGGGCCCCGACATATAATGGCCCCGGGGCCCCCATCAACGCTATCTCTATTAAACAAATAGCTTTAATTAAACTATCAACTTCGACATTTTACGGGTTAAGTTAATTCGAATTTAGAACGAGTCCGAAACAGTTTCGTTTCTAAAATAAATAGCAAAATATTTGACTTTCTGGTTATCATTTAACATTTAATGTAGCTCTTAAGAACTCTATTTTACAGGGAAATGCAGGAAGTTATATAAAATATTTTTAATTGTATATATTGATTGATTGATTTTTGACTACTTTTTAACCCCCGATAAAAAAGAGGGGTGTTATAAGTTTGACGTGTTCCTTTTTTATGTTATTTTTGTTTTTTAAAATATTATACTTAGTGTCTTTTTTGTGAAATGTTTATTGTAATGTGGTGTAATGTGTTTGTACTGAATAAATGTTTACTTACTTACTTACTTACGTGTCTGTCTGTTTGTCTGTGTGTGTCTCTGTCCGTGGCATCGTAGCATCCAAACGGGTGGACCGATTTTGATCTAGTTATTTTGTTTGAAAGCTGACATGATCGTGAGTGTTCTTAGCTATAGTTCATCATCATCAGCCTGCTCAGTGCTGGACAATCAGGGTTTATCTGGTTCATGATCGTGGCATCGTAGCATCCAAACGGGTGGACCGATTTTGATCTAGTTTTTTTTTTGTTTGAGAGCTGGCATGTTCGAAAGTGTTCTTAGCTATAGTTCATCATCATCAGCCTGATCAGTGCTCAGTGCTGGACAGTCAGGGTTTATCTGGTTCATGAAAGGCCTATAGCAACTTGTAGTCATTCGATGGGTTTTATAATTCATTCTAGTTCGTGACATTTCGACCTATGCGTAGAACAAAGTCCGATCTGCAAAATCACTACTTTTCAGTAGAGCGATTAGAAGATTTGTAAGTTGAAAAACTTGAATAGCTTAAAAACTGTAAGACTTATATTTTTGAATGTTTTGTATGTTATTAAGAAATTCCTCTTTATTTACGTGGTATATGTTATATTTAATAATTCATTATATTTACCGTGATAGCGGGTCCGATGTCAACATAAGACATTTTATAGCGGAAAGACGAGGGTCCGTATTGAACACCAGACATTGTTTTATGGAAACTTCTGAATGAAATTACGTTTTATATTCATATCACTCGTTTTTGTTGGAGTTATCTGTAAATTTTTTGTCCTATGTAATTTTCCTTATTACTCCATAGACACGAAAAAGTTTTTTTTTTAAAAAAAACGTTAATTAATAAAAAATCTCAAAATAGGGGGTGCTTTGAACAAAATTACTAACATTAAATCACTTACTTACTTCAAATAAGACGTTTTACGATTCTGTATCTCGGAAAATAAGTAAGATATAAAAATTCTGAAAATGAGAGACTGTAGAGCTTTGATTTCCTATTTCATTTATACAATAAAATCATTTTTGTCCTATGATCACATACAACTCTGTTCTACGCATAGGTCGAATTTTGTGAATATACAATATATGTATACACATAATAATGGAAAGTTGGCCTGGTGATGCACCATCACCTGATAATCAATAGGATATCCAACCCCTTTCCAACTTAGAGTAGAGGTTTCGTGTTTAGGCTCATTTTAATTGCGACAACCAGTAAGAAGTAGATAAACAGTAAATATATTTTACATGCTTCTGCTGCAGCATCACCTGGATTCTATAGGAACCGAGCTTCGTATGAACCCAAAGGTTTCATGTTTGGGCTCATATTAACAGCCTCATCGAAAAGGACATTGATAGATGGTAATCATGAGAATACTTATGAATTATGATTCTGTTGATAGGAATTATTCTGCACTTTAACCAACACAAGTTTAAAAAGTATGAAATAAAATTAAATTAAGAAATTTAAAAAAAACCCCGCCAAACAACTTTAAAAAGTACTCTTAATAACATTACATTTACTGCCTTTGAGTTCAAATAATTCTTAACTTCTGTAAAGTAATATTTTAGTCCATAATTGTTGTCAAGGTGTGTCGGGGGACCGCTAATGTAGATGTTTGATTTCACAATCAATTCATAGCGAACTGAATCGAGAAGTCAGCGACTTGGTGGTTGTATGTTGTAGTTTACTTGGCGGTCCCACGACACACCGTGACAACAATTATGGACTAAAATATTACTTTACACAAGTTAGGAACTATTTTAACTTAAAGGCAGTAAATATTATTTTATTACTTTTAAAGTTGTTTGGTGGGGGTTTTTTTAAATGACTTAATTTAATTTTTATACGTGTTATTTAAAAATGTTATGTAACATTAATTAAATGTTGTTTTCAAAGGGTAAACTATTTTTGTTACAAATCAACTACGCTAATATTATTTACCAGCTATGTCCCTGTGGTCTATTTGTGCCAGATTTTTTTTTCATTTCCTATCAATAAAATCTGTCCAGTAATTTCGGAGTCTATTTGTCTAATATTATAAAGAGATGGTTTGTTTGTTAATACAATCAAACCGTCTCAATATTATTATAGATACATGAATAAGCTATATTCATTTGAATAAGTAAGATTAGAAGCACCTACGCTATTAGTAAGCTGGGATCAGATTGGCAAATATTTGAGCTCCAATGATTAATATTGTGATTACTGAGGAGTGGTGAGAGGCGTTTGATAGATTGCTATTAGCTTAAGATTGCTTCTAAATATTGACTGAACTGTTATCTTAATATTAAGTCTAACTTAAATTAGTTTTCTTATGATGAAGACCTTTCTTTCAAAGATTCTAGTTTTGTAATTATTGGTACCTTAACACCTCCGGTCAGTAGTTTAGAGAGCCGAAAAAACTTTTTCCCAAAAATGGTTAGAATATTCCATCGCATAGATTGGTCTGTGGTCACCTGATTATCTGACAACAGAGGTGATTCATGTGTCGGATGTCAAAAAAAATCCCTTCTGTGTAGCTTCTATGCTTGGCCTGGTTTCAATATAAGCATCTTCACCGAAACCGTATTTATTTTACGTATTGGCCATGAGTCCTACGGGTATGAAGCGTGCTAAAACAAACAGGAAACGAGCAGCGAAGGGTTAATGTGTGTGGGGGGGGGATCAGTTAACACTCGTCTGCATGATAATCAAATCAGATATTGCTCACGGGGTGAATACAGAGCGAACCACGGTGACCAGTCTGCACGTTTAATGGGACACTGCTATTCACGTGTGGAAATTTTGCATTAAATGTTTTGTTTCCATTTAATATATTATTTTGAACTGAACCCTAATCAGTTATTGTGTCGAATGCTATATCTCTCAGTAACAATATGAGCTTAGTAAGGTAGCAAATTCAACATTTTCAATTATATAATATTCGCAAATAAAGCTAAAATTGCACCGCAAGAGTTATACGAAACATGCTAACTTTGTAAATAAAATGCACAATACCAGCAGCTACGAAATTGGGAGCTCCTCAAATATTACATCAAATTTAGTTTGCATCCTAAAATCCGGCTTGCATGTTTCGCTTAAAAGCTATTTCCAATATTTTGCTCAAAATAGCCGGGTTAAGTGTACCAATATGCTCACCCTACACCAATATGTGCTTTCGGTAACGAAGATAATAGCAGCACGAGGCTATTTCGTCAAAACTAACATTAAGCTCTTATAGTCCGCATAAATGTTTAGTGCAAGTTAGTGGGGGGAATAAACTCTTTATGTATGTATTGGCTTGTAGATTTTACAATAATTAAGGCAATGCATAAATGGTTTGTTTTAAATTTTTATTTGAAGACAATCTTGTATTGTTTCAAGATAGAGAGCTCTTACTTATTTTGGTCATAATATGACTTGTAGTAGTCGAAAAAGTTCATCATCCATATGAATTCAAAATATGAAAAAATAAGACGTCATGTTTTTGTCCTAGCAAATGTTTTTATTTTTCGCATCCTTTATGAAAAAAAAAATCATTTTATTATTTCTGCAAAAGCTGACGCCTCACATCACAATATCGATGCTCGTTTGTCTAAATGTCAACATGCACCCGGCCCGCACTTCACGCGAGCTCGCGTGGTCGACAGTGTTTGTTATCGACTTCGGTTTGTTTACAGCGCGTGCTTCCGCCGTATCTATAGTCCACTCGATCAATTTTGAACTAAAAAAAAATATATTTTTAAAGCATTTAAAAAAAACGTCACTATTGAGTTCAAATCGTTTCAAAGGGTGGAAATGTGAGTGTTTGTTTATCGAGTTGCGGTTAGACTACAAGAAAGATACATTTTGTGAGCATATTAATGTCGCAGCCAACTGGTTTAATAGCCGTTCAATCAAACAGCTAGCCCTTTGACTGAACAACGCCATTCGATCACACGTTAATCTTTTTAATTGAATATTAAAGTCGCTCAAAACGTTCAACACAACAGCTGATTCAAAAGCCGCCGTATGATTGAATTAGTTCAGCGCTCACAACCGCGGCGCTAGGTGCGTTTTGTTTACAATTTATAGCGTCAACTAACCGGCGTTTTGTGGTTGTATTAAGATATTTTTCGTAGATATAGTACATAACAAGTTTAGTATTATTAAAGAGACATAAACTATGGGGGCATATACGAGTAAATCAAATTTTAAACTAATATTCGAGGTGAAATTACGGGATTATGAAATGCATCACCGAGGTATTTATTGCAACTGTGTTCCAAATGAGTTAGAATACATTTATCTGCTTGTTATTATTACGCTTGTATAATACATTTATCTGCTTGTTATTATTACGCTTGTGTAAGAATAGTAGTAAACGAATGGTTACCTTAGTTAATTTACCATTTAACCAGTTGGCTAAGCGACATCTAGCTGAAGTGTTGAACGTTGCATTCAACAAGTCAGCTAAACGACGTAGAGAAGTATGATTAAATGGCGTTGTTCAGTCAAAGGGCTAGCTGTTTGATTGAATGGCTTTTTTAACCAGTCGACTGCGACATAAATATATCCTTTTCGCGGTTGTTTCCTCTATATTTTTAGGTTTTTTATTAATACACGGGAGCCCTAAAAAGGAGCAGAGCAAAAGTTCTAAGCGTTTAAAAATGAGCAGAAAATCTTTAAAGTGACAAGCTCATTTCCCGGCTAAGCGTAATGGGTTTATAAAATATCGGTTTATGTGACAAAAATGATCCGCTTACGTAAGTATCGCTTGCACCCGCCGCTGCGCTTATTAACTTAACCCAGATTCACCGGGGAAAGGATTACGGAGCGACCTAGCTTGCCCACTTACGACTAAGTTAAATACCCTTATGTCCTAATTTAGAGTTTAACTGTATTGTTTGAGCGTGACATGCATACTTAATTTATGAAACTACGCTAATATTATGGAGACGATAGTTTGTAAGCATGCATGTAGTTTCGTCTTCGTGCAGAAACTATCGATGGACTATGATTAAAGGCATATTAGCAGTTTAGCTTCTGGATCATATTGTCATAGGCTACTTTTCATCCAAAAAAGCACAGTATTCCCGTAGGACACGGTAATAAATAAAAGTTAATCAATATTGTTTCGAATGCACAAAAACAGATGAAATTGTAATATAAATTGACAAGCATTGTTGAAGAGAGAGTTGTAGTTAGAACAGCAACAATTCTGAACACTAGTCGTTTTATCCTGGATACAGATTAATTCCCTTGATTGATTACAGCACAATTGATCACATCTCTCTGGCGCTGTGATCCCACTGAAATATGAAACAAGAACAACCAGTGACAGCCGAACAAAGGAGGCATGCGCTTTGGATGTTTTTTCAATTTGTAACCGAGTTAGATATTCAATTATTCTGTTATTAAATAACATAGAAGTGTAGTTACATTTTTTTCGGCATACATTATATAACTGAATATCGCGTGGTACGGTGTTTCTGCACAAATTTATAAATCTATATAATATTATAAAGCGGAAGAGTTTGTTAGTTTGTTTGTTTGTTTGAACGCGTTAATCTCAGGAAATACTGGTCCGATTTGAAAAATTCTTTCAGTGTTAGATATTCCATTTATCGAGGAAGGCTATATAGGCTATATTTTATCACGCTAAAATTAATGGGAGCGTAGAAATAGAGGAAAATGTGGAAAAAACGGGGGAAAATTATTTGAAAGGGCTTATTTGAACGCGCTAATCTCAGGAACTACTGGTCCGATTTGGAAAATTCTTTCAGTGTTAGATAACCCATTTATCGAGAAAGGCTATAAGCTATATTTTATTATGCTACTAGAGCAATTTTTCTGTTATTCGGGTCAGATAGGAAGTAGAGTACATGAAGGATCATAGGCTGTTTTTTGTGGACTATAATTTGTCTGTGTAATATCTAATTGACGCGGGCGAAGCCGCGCGGAACGTCTATAAATAATAAAAATGAATCCATACAATATTTCCCTTAATTACGACATCACGCGTAAACAGCTGGACTGATTTTGCTGAAATTTGGTATAGATATATGTACTTTGAGTCCCGGAAAAGGACATAGGATACATTTTGTCCCGAAAAAATGTACGGTTACCGCACAATATACGTTTATGATTTGCGCGTAAACTATTCAATCAATTTTGATGAATTTTGGTATGGAGAATGGAGATACTTTGAGTCTCGGGAAGGACAAGAGATACTTTTTGTCCCAAAAAATGTACGGTTCACGCACAATAAATTTTTATGATTTTCGCCTAAACATTCAATCTATTTTGCTGAAATTTGGTATAGAGAACTGATACTTTGAGTCTCGGGACGAGAACATAGGATATATTTTGTCGCGGAAAAATGTACGGTTCCCACAAAATGTGTCTTTGTGATTTGAGCGTAAACTTTTCAATCGATGTACGGGAACAACTATAAACTGAAGTCCACGCGGACGAAGTCGCGGACAACAGCTAGTTATATACACTCGTACTTACCACAGCCCATTGCAAAAGATTATATTTATGCGTGGTGATAGCTATCATGAATATACGAGAGTCGAGACGTACATTCGCGCTAACTTGTACTAAACTCGTATCTGCAAAAATAAAATAGACTCAAGAAGAATTAATAAATACACTTTATAAAGTTTTCAGAAGTTGTAATAACAACACAATTACTCGAAACTAGAGCTCAATTCGACAAGACGATGTTAGCCGTGATTAGATTGTGAGTGCTACAAGTAGGCGGCGTGTTAAAACTTCGGCGGGGCTGCTCCGACCGCAGGGGGGAAGGGGGAGGGGGGGACACTTCACGCCCCAATTAAATTACAACTGCATGCTACAAGTTTGATTTAAAACTTGTTTTTAACGAGTATTGCTAGTATGATTATATTACTGACAGAGGTTTCCAAAGCTCCTTCTTTTTTTTCAGAATGCTGGAACTATAGACGAATATAATTTTTTCCTAGTCTAGCTGCGTGATTATAGTAATAATAAAAATAAAATAAAATAAAAATAGCCTTTATTCTATTACCAGTAATTGTTACAAATTTTAAATTTATAAGATTACATGCATATATTTTGTTATTATTAAATACTATTTAGTTAAATTATTACATTACAATTAATAATTGTTGTTTTAATTAAAACATTTCATTATAAACAATAACAAATCTTTATTTCCCTCACGCAGAATCGTTGTCTTAAATAAACAAAACACTGCTCCCGACACTAGGATTCCCTGTGTCGGGGGGAGCAGTCTCTACCATCATGCACAATTATAACCACAAGATACATCTATTACAATTAATCTTATCCAGCTAATGACATAGTGTTTGTAAGTAAATGGACTATACATATTTTTAGGGTTCCGTACCTCAAAAGGAAAAAAACGGAACCCTTATAGGATCACTTTGTTGTCCGTCTGTCCGTCTGTCAAGACCCTTTTTCTCAGGAACGCGTGGAGGTATGAAGCTGAAATTTATATCAATTACTCAGGTCTACTGTCCCTTGAAGCTGTGAAAAAATCAAACTTTTAAGCCAACGCAATCAAAAGATACAGCCGTTTATGCCGCAAATTTTCGACACTTGCAAGGGAATCAAAACCTACAGGGTGCTTCCCGTGAACTCAGAATCTTGAAATTTGGTACGAAGCAACGTCTTATAGCATAGATAAAGGAAAAATTACGAAAACCATAAATTTTTAGTTACATCACATAATATTTTTTTTTTTTAATAATTTTAAACTTACTACCCATTTCCTCATACTCGATTGTCGTAATGAACGAACTTTGTAAACCTTGCAGGTTTGTACGGAACCCTCGGTGCGCGAGTCCGACTCGCACTTGGCCGGTTTTTTTTTAAAGTAGATGACTAAAAATTGTACCTATACAATATACACATAATGGCATTACAAGATCATTACCAGAGCCACCGAAGCCAGCTACAGTACGTGTAAGTTAGTGATGAGGTGAGTTACTTCAGTTACTTCTACAGAGGCCTGACCTATATTGCAATTTTTATTAACTATATTTAATAATTAGTATATGGGTGGTTTCACAAAAATATGGAAACTTCGTTTCCGCAGCACATTTCAGTTAAAATCAATACTAATTATTTACTACCACAGTTGCTAAATAATAGTTTATGATGTGTTTAATTTATCCCCCAAATTATGTTAAAATTAAAATTTTGTTATATATTTTAAATCTGTTTTATATGTCCCAAATGTCAGGCCCCAGGCGTGTCCGTTCTCCGAAATGTTGTGTTTAGGAATCCATATTTAAAAAAGTACTATGTTTATACTTATTTTTATTAATATTTTTTAAAATGTTTAAGTACTCGCAGCTAATTATGTGAGTATTTTGTAGTTAAAATAAACAATAATTATTTTTTCTCGGATGAGTTTAGTGTCCTCAACTTTTTTCGCCAGGCCCTAGCCACTTACAAATTTTTAAATTTCGCGACATCATTAGAATGTGCGTTGAATATTGTTGGGGAATTTCAGAGTATAACATGAAGTTATTCTCTGACAACACTCGCTCTGCGGCGGTCATTTCATTGCAAAAATGAAAGTTTGTGGGCCACCACGTGGTAATTCCAGTCACTTGTTCAATCCCTAGATAAGTAATTTTGTTGTTTATTGATATTAAATTCTTATGAATTAATCAATATTTATAAGTAATACGTCGGTATTGTTCGCAATATCATATTAGACTTTATAATGTTATTTGCAACAGAATTTTAAGTTCAATTTTATTCCAAAATATCAGTCCCTAGACCATCAGGCCCTAGCTTCTAAAGGCGCTCGGACTGACGTTTAGTATGAAAACATCAGTACTATAACGAAATACATATATTGTTTAAGCCTTCTCAACTGAAAAAATATAATAGACTTAAGAAAAACAATTATTGAAAATATTATATCAAAAGCTGAAACTCATCAAGAGCAGTCAAACAAACAGCTTTGGTCTGGCCTAAATATTGAAAAATATATACTATGGTGATACAGTTCCACTCTTTATATATCCTAAAAGAAGTTTCCACCAACTAGTCCTAAAATAATATAAAATCGGCTAAGTGCGAGTCAGACTCGCGCATGAAGGCTTTAAAGTTGTCAGTCCCTAGATGCGTAAATCAGCAAAACTCTAAAAATTTCCTAAAATAAGGCATAAAGTGGCTGGCCCTTTTAGATAAGACACAATTAATTGATCACCTATCATGTACACTAACAGGGAATTTAATAACAAATTAAAAATGATGAGGACAAAATACCTTCAAAAGTTGCCCTATTTTTGTGAAACCTTATAATATGTGAATATATATAATATATTATTATAATAATTAGTTAAAACATAATTACTAAATACTTAAAATAACTTTATAACATTTGTTTCTTTACATAGCATTTTGTAAATTAATTTAATTTATTGTACAAATATATTAACATAATGCTATTTTTTTAACATTACATACATATTTATTATTATTAATAAGTACTATTCGTTTTAAATTTTAAATTGATTTCATTAAAACCTTACATTATAAATTAATTGGAGCATAATTTTCTAAGTATATTTCTAAGTATAGTAATAATAATAAAACATCAATTATTCAAGAACTTTGGGCAGCTACTAATTATATCAAATAAATGATGAGATTCGTATAGAATATTAAGTTAAAAAAATAAAAAATATCCACAGCCGAACATAATATAACCTCCTCGTTTCTTGAAAGTCGGTTAGTGACCATTACTTAGCGTCAACGTAGCTTTATCGTTTGGCTACAATGATGCTACAGTAAGCGAAGCTACGCCGTAGCAGTGCTACAAGGTTGCTTCTCGTCCCCGTTCTAGCAATTTTTTGAGTTATTTATTTTATAACGACACTAAACCTTACTGCCAA
Organism: Polyommatus icarus; assembly: GCA_937595015.1. Classification (NCBI taxonomy): domain Eukaryota; kingdom Metazoa; phylum Arthropoda; class Insecta; order Lepidoptera; family Lycaenidae; genus Polyommatus; species Polyommatus icarus. The sequence goes on along the minus strand of OW569332.1, from coordinate 786,459 downwards.
AAATATACCTATTGTTATCGGTGGAAAACACCTCGCAAGTGCGGTACATTAAAACATCTTATTGTAAAAGTTTTACAAATTTACTAATATTTTTTATGGGTTGAAGCCTGAAATAAACATATTTTATTTATTTATTTATTTTAGTTATTTATCCTGGTTTAATTGAAATGTAATATTATTCTCCACATTTTTATCTACATTACTTATTCTTCTGATATTTCGATAGTAATTTCACTTTTGCACGATTTCGTAATATTTTCCTTGGCGAGCGGAAGGCAGTTGTTTATAGTACTCGAGAGTCCGCGTCGTTCAAAAGAAGGCACACTCTCCTTTCCTTCTATCCCGGTGGGAAATTAGGCATAGAAAAGCTTTTCACATGAGCATTAGCAGGGAGAGTCGCATATATCTATTTATAGATTTGTCTCAAGACTATTCGTTACAAAGTAATACTACGTCTGGAAGTGGGAGCTAGTTACAACTTTATTTTAATAATATAATCCATACTTCCATACTTAATATTATAAATGCGAAAGTGTGCCTGTCTGTCTGTCTGTCTGTTACATCTTCACGCCAAACCGCTGTACCGGTTTTGCTGAAATTTGACATGGAGATACTTTGAGTCCCGGGAAAAGATATAGGATACTTTTTGTCCCGGAAAAATGTACGGTTCCTGCGTGATAAACGAGTTTTGGCGCAACGGAGTTGCGGCCGTCATCTAGTATTTTATATTTTAAGGAGGATGGAGCTATTTGTTTGCATCAAACGCAAAATATACTGGACCAACTTTTTAGGCACAAACACAGACAAACCACGTACGTGGACAGAGGCTGTTATTAGATATACATTAAAGTACATACCTGCAAAAATATTTTAATATGTCTGTTGGTTGATCAAAACTATTTTAATTGACTACAAAGCTCGCAACAAAAGCTGGAGTTGATCTTGGAGAGTTAAATGTCTGTAAAATTGATTCATTTTATTAAAGTTCTCGAGAGCACTGGCACACAGCAACAACGTAAACAATTAAAGCCAACAGTTTAATAAAATGTTAAGTTGCCGCTACATAAGTCCGACATAATCGTCTGCAGCGGGCAGATTGCCAGTGAGAAGGATTCTTAATACTTTTCATCGCGGATTTAATTCAAAGAGTCGACCTAAAAACTGCCAAGATTGTTTCTGATGTAACAGTTTTTTAACCTATTTCGAATTCGAGACGACGCTTTTCTTTTAAAACGTCTGCCATTTTACGAGCAGATCTTCAGAAGTTGATGTGATTACCTAAATATTTCAAATAGAAATAATTTTAAACTTTTATTGTTTTAATAAACAACTAGATACAAAATCATATTATGGGCGACATTCTTTTGGTTCAATGTGCACATAATAACTTTCGCACTGGTTTCGGCGACAGTGGCCGATTTTGTTAAAACTAGGCAATTAGTAGGAGTCATTTTATAGTGCCCAAGTGTATGTGCAATGTGCAGTACACAAGAGCACTCTCCCTTCTTTTACTTTCAATCCCCAAGCGGCATCCGGCTGCCGCATTACAATTGAAAATCTATTGTGTCTATACCCACCAATAGAGATGTTAATAACCCAGTGGGACGGATGACTGACACGACTAGCGAGAGATCAGGCGCAGGACCAACTTTTTACACGCCCATCCGACGCATGGATCATTTCACTGCCTGCATTGATCTAACCTAACTTGAAAATAACGTGTTTCCAACGTTGGAGTCGAACCCACGACCTCCGAGTCGAGAGCCACGCTCTTAACCACGGAAGCGTTACAACAGAAAAGGTACCAAACAAATAATATTCTAAATTATATTACATTACCCTTCTCCAGAAATATAGCAAGAATATCTAGAATTGTGGTTATTTTGTAAGTGATGGATATAAGCGTGGAGACCGCAGCACTGCGGCGGGCGGCGGGCGCGCGCGTGTGGAATACTTATTGTAATGCTCAGGTGAAACCGAACTGTTAATAAACTGAATACTCGAGCAAGTTTTGATATATTTGTAGTATTCATGGAAAAGATTTACTCGAGCGTGATGGGTACGTGCGTGCATTGCGTTAAGTTACGTGCGTATTTTTATTATTTACGTGTTTTAACGCATGATGTATCTTTAATTATTTGGATAATAATTTTTCTTAAAACATTTCCTAATATATTGGCAAAAACTTCGCTTAGTCTAAAAAGTTTTCACATCTGAATTAATTCTCAAATAGTAACTGAATTATGTATGAAATAAGCCTATAATAATAAAAAGATTAAGAAAGCAACACGGTTTTGATATGAAAAAAAATTTTGTAACCAATCAATTTGTACAATAATCATCATAGACATCGACCTAAATAAACGTAAATCCGTTGCATGAATACTACTCATTTATATCAGCTTTAAGGTGTAATAGGAAAAGTAATATAGTAAAAAACTATATATTATACAGTTACGACTTACGACATGTAGTAAACCTGCGAGTGAAATACGACCCCTCGCCCGCGACTTACGCCCGCCTCCTACTTTATTGTACAGATTTTACTTATATACAATATCCTATTGGCCCAACTGTACTAGGAGGTTAGTACTTTGGAAAGTATTGTTTTTTTGGTCAATGGCTTACTAAATTTAGATGTTGTTTAAGTTTTATGTATTCTTAATTTAACTGCGATTGTGCATAACAAAGTATAGTTTATTTATTCCATTCATTAAATTCATTCTGTATATTATAAAGCTTTAATTTAATAAATCACACATTACAGTCTTAATACAGACAAAAAAGTAAGGTTCGATCTCATCCGATTTTCATTATTGAAACGAAAATCTGAAAGTAAGGAAAAATTCATTATAATATCTGCATAATTTATTTTGCGTTTAATATATTTCGTTTATTCACCCGATACATTAAAACAGCCTTTTTAATTTACATTTTGATTAAGCCCTCAAAATCCTTTTTAAGCCTCATAATATGGGGCTTAAACGGAGTTTTTCAATAAAATTGCGTATATTTTATATCGTTGATGTATCAACCGTATATCCCTCGCAGTTTTGGAATGGGGTCTCGGGGAGGAGGGGAGAGGGGGGTGGGGAATGTACGAGGCTGATTTTGTGGCCATTTAGGCCGAAAATAGTTTTTCTAACGCTTGTTATGCTGTAGGGGTTAAATCGTTACATAATTGAATAATATATCCGAATCCACCACAAATCCATACAACAAAATGAACAATCTGATGATATCTTTCTAATAAGTCGATGTTAACTTAAACGCTACCTGAATGTGTTCTTCATATTTTTGCATTGAATCATCTCTCTGAAAAACTTTATCCGTACTACTAATTGCAGTCCTAGTCAACTTCTTCTCTTGCTATTCAGCTTCATATCTAATTGGTCAGTTTCTAAGACGGTTTAAAATTAATGCAATTGACCAATTTTCATTTTCAGTTAATATGTAAATTCCATCGATTCCGAATTCCCGCTCCCGTAACGGGAGTAATTAAATTTCGCAACTTGAAGCGAGAATTCCCTGAAACTGAACTATTGATACCGATGCCGCAAATTCTAGAAAATTGCAGCTAAAATCCCATCCATTTCCAAACAAATTTACATAATCTTTGGCGCGGTCGGTATTTAAAGTTCGGTCTGAACCCGGGGCATTAAAAGGATCGGGCTTATAAAAGCGGAGTGAATTTTTATGACGTCATAATATGACAACCTTTAGACCTTTTATTTATAAAGTTTATTAGCTTATGTAGGTGTACAATTTAATTAGATGACGTCCGCGCATTTCAATCGTACATATATCCTTTTCCGGGACTAAAAGTATCTACATAACAGTCAGCATCGGTTTAGCGGTTTGGGCGTGAAGAAGTAACAGACAGACGGAAAGATAGACAGACACATTTTTGCATTTATAATGTTAGTATGGATGTGGCTGGAGGGCATGGCGTAGAGAATATACCGTGTTTTATAGATATACGAATAAAAGGATCGTTGAACTAGTTTTCTTTTCTTATATGCTCCGCCTGCAACTTTTATATCAAATACAAAACGTACATTATGAATATTACTGGAACCCTTCCCTGGGTTTTATAAGCTAAATGTACAAGTTCTGCAGGTTAGCCATGATATTATGTCTCTATGCTCCATTTTACAACCAAAAGTTACGTATTCGGCGGGGACCATCCATGCTAAAGAAAAACTAAGCTTATTCTTTACACCTCGTTTGCTTATCCATAAATGTAAAGAGAACGTCACGAAATCGGTAATCATAATATGATAGTGACAGAACTAGTAAGAATACTGAATTTTATGCCCTTGGTTTCAACAGAGTTACTCTCATTGAGTCAATTTGATTGCGCTCTATCTCTTTACATTTCTTTGGCAGCATCGTAGCTTCACTCCGCACCCTCTATCGATTGTATCACGGGAAGCGCTTTGAGGAATTGTTCGGAATCATACCACCTGCAACTTTACGCCATCGTCCCACGCGAAAAACATACCATCCTCATCACCTTGATGAGTGGCAGTCTTCCACAGTGCGTTTTTCGCGTAACTTTCTGCTGCGCAATTTAAAACTCTGGAACGAACTGTCACCAGCAGTATTTCCGGTCCTATACGACCTGCAAACCTTGAAGAAAAGAGCGTATTCCCTCTTAAAAGGCCGGCAACGCACCTGCAGCTCTTCTGATGTTGCGAGTGTCCATGGGCGACGGTAGTTGCTTTCCATCAGGTGACCCGTTTGTTCGTTTGCCCCCTTATTTCATAAAAAACCGGCCAAGTGCGAGTCGGACTCGCGCACCGAGGGTTCCGTACAAACCTGCAAGGTTTACAAAGTTCGTTTGATATGAATTTCAACTTGATAGCTCTACGCGTTCATGAGGAAAAAAGTAATAAGTTTATATTTATTAAAAAATATATATTTTGTAATGTAACTAAAAATTTAAGGTTTTCGGAATTTTTCCTTTATGTGTGCTATAAAACGTTGCTTCATGCCAAATTTCAAGATTCTAGGTCGACTGGAAGTACCCTTTAGGTTTTGATTCCCTTGCGAGTACTTGCGAGTTTCAAAATATGCAGCTTAAATTGCTGTTTCTTTTGATTGCGTTGACATAGAAGTTTGATTTTGTTACAGCTTAAAGGTATTATAGACCTGAGTATTTGGTATGAATTTCAATTTAATACCTTTACGCGTTTATGAGGAAATGGGTAGTAAGTTTAAAATTATAAAAAAAAAATATATTATGTGATGTAACTAAAAATTTATGGTTTTCGTAATTTTTCCTTTATCTATGCTATAAGACGTTGCTTCGTACCAAATTTCAAGATTCTGAGTTCACGGGAAGCACCCTGTAGGTTTTGATTCCCTTGCAAGTGTCGAAAATTTGCGGCATAAACGGCTGTATCTTTTGATTCCGTTGGCTTAGATGTTTGATTTTTTCACAGCTTCAAGGGACAGTAGACCTGAGTAATTGATATAAATTTCAGCTTCATACCTCCACGCGTTCCTGAGAAAAAGGGTCTTGACAGACGGACGGACAGACGGACAACAAAGTGATCCTATAAGGGTTCCGTTTTTTCCATTTGAGGTACGGAACCCTAAAAAACGACGGACTATACCGCCACAGTGTGTCGGTGAAGTATAGCCCAAATAACTCAGCACAAACTAAAGTTTTTTCTATCCAAGACGGCCATTACTTCCGTGTAAAAGCTATAAATAAAATGGGGTCCCCTGTTCAGATCCGCGCGAATAATCCGATTGTCGGCGCACTGAGCGGCGGCGGACGGCGGCGGACGGCGGACACGCTCCATCGCGTGCTCTGAGCTAATTACATTACGACGGAGTCTGTAGAACGTGGCAACGAACTAGCCTTTATTAGCCTTTTATAACCTGGCATACTCTGCTGGCGTTATCCTGGTGTTTAAAGATAACTTATAACTTATAAGCCTCATTCACATGTTCACACTGCAACGACGACGTAAGGTGACGCGCGACGTGAGGCTTAAAATGTTCGTAGAGGGTCTACGAGGTACTACGCCAAAGCTACGGAGTACGCTAGTCGCAGACTCGAGTTTCAACTATCGTGAATAGTTATAAGCAGCACATTGCTACGTTTGATAGAGCGTTTCGACGACACAACTACAATATTATAGCAATAAGACCACGTCGTGTTTACTATTATTACTAAGAAATGAGACCAATTCCGACATGCCTGTATATATCTCACAAACATACGTATTACGTTCAAATATTACCCTCCCTTCAGCGGAAGACGACACAGAAGCTCTTTATTATTCCACTATAATATATACGGCAGTCGTAAAGGTAGGAAAATAACAAGAACAACCATAAATATAGAGCTCGCTGCCGACAAAGTGGCGTTCGTATTACTGTTGTGTTGTAAAAGTAATATGACACAGGTGAAATTATTGTGAATGAAATTGCACAACTAGCATGAGTATACTCCTGTGGACAGAAAAGTTGCGCTGTTGTGCAACAATTACATTTATGTCGCTTTCACTTCAAACTTTTTAGTTAAGTTTGAAAAAATAAGCGAAATAACTGAAAAACATTTTTTAATATTATGAGAGATAAATATGTAGGTAGGTTTCAGATCCTTTTCGATGCAAGCAAAAAACCCCTTATTACATTACAAATAGACCTTTGATTTCTATTAATTTTTTGTTATTTATTATTTGCTGTGTGGGAGCCGCAGTGGGAGCTTACCTTCAATATTATAATTGTTTTGTTTTTATAATATCTGTGCCTATGCCATCAGTATCAGGTAAACATAATTTATGAAAACTGTGTAGTTATTGCTGTTTTGTGATGCAGCCTGCAGGTGACTGATCAAATAATTTTTACCCTCCGAGCACAAAATCCTGAAAATGAAAATTTACAAAAAATTACATACCGAAGTTTTTAACTGTTCGTGCGGTTTCAATCTAAATTTTCATATTTTCATACACGTAGCGTGCAGCGTGTAACGGGCGGAGCATGGGGCGTGTTCGCTCAATGTTGCATGTTGATGGCCAGAAAAATAAATTAATGTTTGCGGTTATTTTAATATTCTATTTTCACCCACAGCACCGAGTAATTACTCGGAATACTTACAGACTACATAACTAAACAGACGCGCAACCTCGTTTTATTTAGTTTTTCTTGTGTTAGGCCGAGGTCACACGTATAGAAATCTGCTACACAAAAAAACTGCGCCACGATGAAGTCATAAATCTTTATTTTTAATTTGTTCAATATAATGTTAGTAATTACTAATGAGTATGCTCGTTCTGCGAAATTATATTTTACAAAATATAATAATTTACGTCTTAGTGTCAATTTATAATTCATTCTAATACATTAAACAAATTGATTTATATAAGTTTTTAACATTATATCCATGTGAAATTGGGTCAGTGTGTTCAAGTCACAGGATACCTAGTCAGTGTGAGCTGGTTCTAACACCTAGATGCGAGCTCACATCAGTACCGCCCCACAAACCCTCGTGTTTGAACTACTCCCTCTGCCGGGTAAATAATCGCGCATATTTACTTTGTAAGAGAATTTGCTATGTGAGTGCCTTTTTAAATTAACTCTCCACATTTGAAATACGCCGTTTTAATTATAAATGTCAGATTTTCATTATCCCTTTGTGTGTTTAAAATTGAATTTCATGGAAAAATATTACTCTATTGAGGCGTAATGTAACTCATTTACTTGTACGTTAGTGTAAATGTTTGATTAGTTCTTTGAGTATGTTTAGGTCCTATTTAAAACTTAAATGTAAAGTTTAACTGTCTCTTATTTTTTGTTTTATCTACTTATAGGTATGATATGTTTATAATAAAGTAGCTTATTACTTTCGTTGAAAATTTGATCGACTACAATCATTTTTTATTATCAACAATAAAAGTTGAGCAATCGGTAAGAAAAGGCGTGTAGTATTTATTTAATTGAAAACTTAGTTGTATCTATGCCAGAACGCTTTTTACAAAGAACTTACAATTTTCTTTATAAGCAGTAGAGTGAATTTTTAAAGCTTAAATATTAAATTATCGGTGAGTGGAGATGTTTAATAGCTTGGAGTGAAAGTTTACAAAGGGAGAAACTTCAGTACTCGCAACTCCGCCTTTCATCGAACGAAATGTACCAGAAACGATTTCATAATGAAATTATAAGCTACTTATTATTGTTGTTGATAACTTTAGTTTTTGCTATTTGGCTTGTTTGACGAGCTCTGTTTTCTGTCTATAATTGGCAGTCTACAGATTTTATTTTAAATATATTCGTGTTTGGTATTGCGAGAAGCTAAAACGTCGCCTGTAACCGACCATGACACCAAACTAATCGTGGCGACAGGCTGTGAATTTAATTATTTTTTTTAAGTTTGCGTAAAAAATACTAATTTCACTAGAATTGGATTGCGTCCTTGTCGGTAGTGACCCGTACATGGTGAATAACGTGTTTTGTCCTCGCACACACACACACACACACACAGAGGTGACATAGGCGACTCCGGCGACATGTCGCACTGGCGACCGCGATACAGGCGACACGTACGTGCGACCGTCGGCAGAAATCAGGGCGGGCATTGTTTCTCTCTGGAATGTTCTATTTAAATTCCTCATACACTCCACTTTTGTGTGCTGTCACCTCGCATGAAATATTTTAGGTTATTACTTCGTATTGTTACTGTTACAATAAAGTTTTACATTTTGAGATAAATACTAATATTAATGTGTCAATTGAACAAGCGTTAAATTACAACTCCAATTTAGTAGTCACTGAGGTATTATAGCGGATATATAAAACTGCATTTAATATTCAATTTGCAAAGACAAAGCCTATGGCGAGTATAAAATTTACTCTTTGTATATATAAACATTTGTGGCTTATGTCACTTTTTATAAAAAAAACAATAAAAATGTGACTTCTGTGTGAAATAAAGTATTTTAAATATATTTTGCGGGAATGGTATTGCAAAATAAATAGATATGCAATTTATGTAGTAATAGTATGAAATTAGCTAATTAATGTCGATTGTTTTTTTTTGTATGGAAAACGAACCACCTTAACGTTTATAACGTTATATTTTACATAAGTGTATAAAAAATATCATACTTAATGCACCTTAATTCTTTTCTTTTGACATCAATTTACATTATGAAATATAAATGTTAAAAGAAAATATTTAAAATCTTACCTTCTCATTCTAACAAGTAACATAGTGTAGACTTATCTATTGTAATGTTGTTATGCTGAATATGTAATGCGAGCTCGCTGCACATGTAGTTTTTTAATTAGTTTTAAGTCCCAAAATGTATTTCTCATAAGCGATTTTGTAATCTTTTGAGAAATAAAGAATCTTTAAACCTAGACCTAAATCTTAATTCGCAAGATGGAAACCTATTATGCACTTAATTCGAATACTCTACGAATAATCCGTTTAACCTGTTATAGTCGTAAGTTTAAATAAGTCCCCGTACACAATGGCGCTCCGAATTTTAAACTCAGTTATCGCTGAGACGACAACGACGCGACGACGCTAACAACGCTTCGTCGGATTTAACAATCATACTCTACCACTTTAAAGTGCTACAAGTATTTTAAATTTAAAGAAGATTGCATTTTAGAATTTAAAATTTTAAAGTAGATTTCGTTTTGGTATATTTTTAAAAGTGACATAAATAAAATTTTATGAATTTAGTGTAATTTTATGAGCTCGAACTTGGTTGGCCAAGTTTAGGCCTGCAAAATTGTTATATTTATAGGTATAAACAGTTTACTTTTAAAATACAACATCTTAGATTATTTTATTACGCTCTCTTGTATTAAATGCTATTTCTTTTTAAAATACAGATGTTACTTACTAAATGCTTAATTTTACGTTTTTTTATACAGTACTTTTAGCTTTTTATACTGTGCCATAAGACTCTACCTTAATTAACCCATCAAGCCCCATAAGCTCACCGGTGAGCGAGACACAATTGAATAACAATACATTTCCAACAATCCACGATCGAAGGATTAAAATAGCTTTCGACTAAAAGATTGATTAATAAAATTAGCACTTTGATCCTGGCATAATCGAGATATTCAGCCGGAGTATGGATAAGAAATTCTATCTCGAGATTATAACATTCTCTAGAAAATGAAATTATGTTATTTTCCGGCGAGTTTGCGGTTCACGAGGAAAAGGAGAGTCTAAAGAAATGGAGAACGCAGAATTCATATTTCATTTTTCTTCAGTGATAGTGTCATCATCACCTGTGATGTGACTCTCATCATCGTCTTACAATCATCGGGATCAGTTCAGACTGATGACTGTGGTCCACCACAAAAAGTCCCTAATTATTTTGACAGTCATAGGTCGAAAATTTACGTCATCCAAATCTAATCGAAGAATCGAAGTCGAAGGAGTACACTCTTGACGGCATAGAACTTAAAAATAAACGGTTTTACTAAAAAGACTTAAACACCTGTTGAACAGTTGATTAGAGAAATGGTCTCAAAACAACTGTTCAATAGATGTTTAGTTTTTTGTGGTATGAGTTATGACCGAAAATCTTTATATCTAATTTAATCGATCTAGCTCGCCGGATTGCTAATCTAGAAAGACAATAGGCCACTGACCATTTATATCTAAATGTCTAGACTATGTACTATATACAATAATAATTATTAATTAGTATGTAAATTATTGTGTGTTTAGCTTTGTCACAACAGGTTCACTTGGCTGATGTAATTAGCTAACTAGGAGTAATGGGCTAAATGCTTACATAATTATATCAATCGAGACAAATCTGTTATCTGTGATGAATGGATACAGATAATATTGATTCCATCATCAGCATCATCTATTGTTGCAGAACACAAGTTTAGCTTGTCCATTAGTTGCATGACCAAATCAAAGGGTTTTCGTCGTTGGTTGCCACTGTGATTTTGTGTGTTATATTGCTTGTGCTATATTTAAATTGACTTTACATTTGAAAACAACTGCACATTCACACTATAATATTATTATGATCTACTTTCTAAAAATAATGCGACCTCATTTGTTGTCATCCCTGTATAATCAGCCCAGCATGGTACAATTAATGGGCCCGAGACTAACATTTGAGTAGCTGAAAAAGACGGTTGGAGAGTAGTGTTTTGTGTCGAACTCGAACTCGAACTCGACTCGAACTCGACTCGTACTCGGTTGTCTGTAAAGTCGGCTTACTGCCGATAGTTGAACGTGACAACGTCATAGCCTTAAACGGAACGCCTCAGAGCGAGGTAACGCCGCATATTGCGTCATGTTATTTCGTGCGCGCAGCGCATATCGAATTATAAGACGTTGTCACGTCAATAACTCTAGAAAAACTAAGTACAACTTTAGAGAGAGCTCAAGAAAGTTTATAGCTCGGGCAAAATATTTTCGTTACCTTCCCTTTTAGCGGCGGCCGGCGGCGTAATGTTTTCAAGAAGTTTGGGAGTGAGGTCAGCAGAAATTTGGGCTTTTATGCGCTCTAAATTCTGCTCGCTCAAGCGTCGAAAATAGTTTCGTGTAGGGCCGGTACTTAGGGCGGTTCACAAGTCGTAACTCATGTTACCTACATATCGTTCACATGGTCTTTTTACAAATTGGTGTTTGTTATACTTACTAAAGTTTCAGTATTCCTTTGCATTATACATACTTAGTTACTTATTTAAACTCTCTTACCACTTGCTAACAAATTCATGACGAATAGGTAAAATAATTGAGAATGTTACAAGTCTATGATACTTTCACGCCACTTAGTTAAGAGAAAATTTTATATGAATAATTGTGTTTATGAGTACTTGCTTATTTTTTTTTACATTTAATAATAGATAAGTAACTAGCTCTGTAGTTATTATTTCTCCTCTCATTCTGTCTCGCTCAGTGACAGGCGACAGTTTGTTATTTCAGTCTCGACATTCGCTCGCGAGATTTTGGCGAGTCCTAAAATATTAACGCATCGAATAAAACTCGTCGAAATACGCCTATGTAAAAGTTTGACGTGTTTAAGATACGACAAAGATGGGATAATCTACAAAGTTGAAACGACTCGGCGGAGTTTTGCTCCGAAATTACGCGTTGAGGGGATTTAATGCCTTGTCCCCAACGAAATAAGTGCCAGATTTATTTAACTCGCTACAAGATTCTATAAATGTTATTAAAAGTAGGTAGGTACAATGTTTTAAAGAACTCTATTGGTAGACTTAACTAATATATAGCAATCAAAACGTTGTTACTGAAATTGGTTTCTCTTGTCCAAAAAATAATATGTTTTAGTCTTATAAAATTTATTAATTTTAATCGATATATAATGTAAAGTCTAAAGTTAAACACAAGAAATTGGGTTTCACGACTTTATTTTGGTTCAAAAGTGATATGCATACGGTATACTTACCAGATACGAAACAAAACCAAACTTAATGTTTCATATTAAAATATCTTCTCTCATAAACCTTCGTGACACCAAAAGTAAAAACGCGTCGTCTCAATATTTTATTTACAGAAATGTTATCTTTACGCGTAAAAACGTAAATGTGCTTCATAAATTCGTGCACATCTCGAATATTTAAGTCGAAAAGACAGATCGTGACCGGCGTGGGGAGCAGCGGCCTTAAATATTCAGCCTGCCAGGCTTTATTAGGCCGGAGTCCTGTTGTTTCAGGCCGACTATCCACATTCGAGATTGCTAGGCACACTAGATAAAATACGCCTACTGTTAAATCAAATCTAGAAAGGATTCGACCTAAAATACATGTGTGCATTTTTGTAACGGAATCTTGCAGTGATTTTTCTTTCCAACCAGAAAGACAGACGAACTACGATCAGCCCCCCTATAGACAAGCAGCAAGCGATCATCGTAAACGCTAACGCTACAGAATGTATGGGACTTGACATTAGTATACGCTTGCGAAGCGATGACTTATGTCAAATTTAGCGTTATCGTTTAAAGTTAGCGTTAGCGTTTACGTTAATCGCTTGCCACTTGTCTAGGGGAGCAGGTTCCAATTACGTTACCGGAGCGAAGGCGAAACGAGCAAGAACCCCAAAAAATATTTTTCCGTCAAACATCATTATTCATTAAATATCAATAAATAAACACTTAAAAGCCGGTGATCAAAATGCTCGGCAGTAATATTCTATCAAATCTATCATCTCCGTAAATTCGACGAAATCCGCCCATTCATTGCTGAATGATTGCTGTGAATAAAAATGTCCATTAAAAACGAAATTGAAAAACTCCCTTTACAAATAAGTACATTTTTATATTCCAGGAGCTATAACATAATTTTGATGAGGGTAGTTCTGAGAATACTAATTACTGAGTTTTTTCTGCCTTGAAATTATACCTATTGCTACGCAAACCAATCCTATAAACCCTTTTGTCTAAAGATAGCGTTTTTTGATCCACAAGCGAATCCGCAATAAAACCGCCGAGATGAGAACGACCGGGATCTGTGAAGATTGAAATCTGTTCTGTCCCATCATTATCATATTACGTGTATTTTTTGCTATTTTCCAGATATATAATATTAAAGAAGTGCAAGAATGTTTTTTATTTTGCTCGTTAAGTTTTCCAACCTTTATTCTAGTTAGTATATTGTACTTGATAGTTTAGTCAATAATTGGATCCATAAATAGGCATAAACATATTTATTGTACTTAAAATAAAAATTTCTATCTGCATAAAATTGTGACATGACCTATGGATAAACATACGAATCTTTTTAGTGAGTCAAGAAAATAATACCGAAACATAGGATTAGATTTATATGCTATATATTATATATATATATATATATTTTTTTTTTGCTCTAAACTAAATGATTTAGTCCTTGTTGTCTAAAATATATTTATAATTTACCTAAATAAACAATTTTAATATATATATATATACACACCGGCAAAATTAGCGGAACATAATAAAATTTTATTTTTTTTGAAAATTAATCGCTGTTTTTTATATATTTATTTATTAATTTAATAATTGATGATTAAAAAATAAAACTTATATAAATTTAGGGCATAAAAACGTGTAAAATTAAAAAAATCTGCAAAAATCTAAAATTAAGAAAAATCTTTGAAATTTCAGTAGTAAGTTTTTAAGTTAAATTCTTCATTTTTACTTAAGAAATGCCATGTTAACAGCGTGTAATGCCTTCTATGGATCTGAAGAGAGTCTGGATACGCCATTAAATGCTTGCATTTTGATTGTCAATCATTTCCTGTGGGATATTCTTCTACTCCTCCAGTAGCGCCAACTCGAGCTCCTGAACACATTTTGGAGCTGGAGTTTTAATTCGTACCGTTCACCCATTGATGTGCCACACGTTCTCAATCGGATCCACATCCGTAGACCGTGCTGACCTCTCCACCTGGGCTACGCTAGCATCATTTAGGTCATAATGCCCGATTTTTTTACTCTATGGACGCGCAAAAAATTGAAGTTACTACCTAAAACTGTGTAAAAGGCACAACACGCAGTTCTAGGATGTCTGTGCTATTGCCCTGTACTGTCAAAGTACCATCATTAACAATCATCAGCTCTGTGCGGGCTCCAAATCATATGCAACCCCAAACCATTACGAAGCCTGCATGATATACCACTGTTTCCGTTAAGTTTGATGGTCTATAGCGTTCCTTACGATTTATCCACATTCTTTATCGCCTGTCAATAAAATTTACACAGAATTTGCTCCCATCACTGTACAGCACACGATTTCACTCACTTGTCAAATTTTGATGTTCACGCGCAAATCTTAGCCTGGCTCTTTGGTGCCCTGTCTCAAGTTTTGGTGCCCTTGCTGGCACCTTTGAGTTTAATTTAACTTCTTTGAGTCTTCTTCTTACTGTACAATCACTTACAGGTACATCTCGGACCTGTTCCTATAGGATTCATCTCTGCAAAGCAGTTTAAGGTCGATTTCTTAAGGCTTGTACTCTTACAAAACGGTTATCCTGAACCTTTGCCACCCGATATATGCCTTGTTCTCGTCTCCGAACGTAAGATCCAGTCTCTCTGTAGCGTTGAAATTTACGATGGACCACGAAAGCCGACACACCTAAGGCCTGACTGACCGAACGGTAGGTGTGACCTTTCTCTATCGTGGTTACAGCTCTAGCTGTCGTAGATGCTGGAAAATCCACTAATTTTGTATCTAAGCAATGTGTTCTTCCAAAAACCAAACAATCGAATGAGCTGGCATGCCTTGCACCCCGCTAAAAACGCCATTCTTATCAGAAACACTTACAACGTCAATCATCGAAAAACACTTAGTAGGGCATAATTGCAATAAAAATCTGTCAACTTGCCAGTTTTGTTCAATATTTTATTTCTTAAATGAGCTTAGAAACTATAAAAAAGGATTTCACACAGCCCGACCCACTTGA
The DNA here is from genome assembly GCA_937595015.1 of Polyommatus icarus. Classification (NCBI taxonomy): domain Eukaryota; kingdom Metazoa; phylum Arthropoda; class Insecta; order Lepidoptera; family Lycaenidae; genus Polyommatus; species Polyommatus icarus. The sequence continues at coordinate 771,047 of OW569332.1, read as the reverse complement.
ATTCAAGTTGTGGCCCTTTTTACTTATGTTCCGCTAATTTTGCCGGTGTGTGTATATATATATATATATATATATATATATATATATATATATATATATATATATATATATAAAATTATTTATTTAGGTAAATTATAAATATACAGTCTTACCTAACTTTTGAATTGTCAGTGCTTTATATGCAAGCTTCTTTAGGGTACACTAAACATCCCCTATCTTAATCTGACAGATCCGACGACATTTTAATATTTAAAAAAATTTAACCCACCACGTGAGAAATTTGATTTCTATACCATGATAGCTAGACACAATATGTCGGAAACCTATACAAGCTTAATCTGACACGCTCGAGGTTGTTCCGAAATTCCCTCCTCCCCTCCCCAACTATAAATGACAACGGGACCGCGCCTTTATTTTAAAATAATCGCACTATTTCATTGTGCTATTGCTTGTGGTCTCGCGGTGTAGCGGCACAGATTACTAAAATATAGACTCTACTTAGCGGCCAAACCGCGCGGTTGCGCCGCCGCCGCATTAAGCTCACAACTTTATACGTTTTTGTTCAACAATTGTTTGACCTATTTACTGTCTTTGTGAGATTAGAGCTCCTGGTGTTTTCAGGATCTTATAACGATTGCAGTTTTCCCGCATTGTCTGAATGGCTGTATAGTCTACTTTTATACAGGTACACTACGAAGTATTACTTAAGTAGTTAATAATAATCAAGTGATTGTAACCACAGAAGAGATTTCTGATCGAAAATTGAGTTTTGTTAGAAACCATAATATAGTCATAGCGAAACCAAGTATAATTATAAACTTTCTAGGCAGTGAACCTTGAAGACCAAAGAAAAAGTTACCAATTTTTTCCGCCGCCAATTTTTTGGCGGAATGTGGCCGAAGCTTAAGTTCCTATCGAATACGAACTATTTAATTATTTTATTTTTATACAAAATATGAGCATTAAAAGATAATACAAGCGAGTTCTCAACAACAGACCGGCATAATAATAAATCTCTCTCGAGTGCAGTAATTTTTTACTCCGCAGCACAGGGAGTTTGAAAACTGGAATATTTTGCAGTAATTTATATAGTTTGCGAAATCTTTGCGAGTTTGAGGAAGTTGGCGTATAAACGTAGCTTCCGTTTGAAACTGTTTCAAACTTTTAGTTGAAAACATTTCACAAAAGATGAGAGTTATTAAAGTAACGGGGACGTACTATCTAATTATGATACATGACCAAAATACACGAGTTTCTAGTTTATTTACTCTCTACGATAAATCCCTTTTCGGTTAGATCATAATATTATCATTGCGGTGTTATACTCGTATTGTAAGTCTCAGAAAACACGCAACTGCTTAGATCACGTATTTTCGCTGCATTTAAAAAATAAAGCACAAAATAAACCTGATTAAATTCTGTACAATTTTAATACAAAATGAATACCTAATATATAAGCATGGACTCGGGTGAATACAAACTAATTGTGAACGCAATTCTCCAGGAATTTCATTACAAACTGAATTCAAACGAAAAGCGCAAAAAGCGTCGCCCGAAATGCATCAACTCCCACTCGTGGCGAAGTGGCACAAACGCCGAATATCCCACACCCACTCCCACTTCCACTGTCGAAGTGTACATTATTGCAATCAGAGAGAAAGCTTCTAAAATCGTGCTTTTGTATGCTCTCGGACACTGTATTGGAACCAGTAGGCTGGGTTTTGTTTTAGTGTATATCCTATTGAATTGCTTTTGACTTATTTGATTTTAGTAAGATTATAATATAAGGCACAAACTTTATTAAGGTACATTTTATTTGAGATACATACAGAGAGCTTACTTTTTTTAGGTATGAACAGATGTCATAGTCAGGGAGTCCTAGAACAATTTTTTTTTTATTACTATCAAGCTAATTTTTGTGAGTAGCTTCATTTTGATGAGACAAACAACATTTTTATCTGCGAAAAATCTTGAATGTTGTAGCTAACACAGATAGAAAGGATTTCATGCTTTTATTTGATGGTCCTAAAATATGAATTGTTCTATGTATTTGTAGGACAATGTTACAACAAAGAAGAGGAAACAATGTTACTCTTAAATTATATAACTATTAACCTACCAATATACAAATCAGCTGGTTAGGGTTCCGTTTTAGGGTACCTACCGTAGTCAACCAAGTTTTGTTGATTACAGAATCCTAAAACGGAACCCAGCCAGCTGATTTTTGAAGTGAAAACTTCTTTAGCGGCGTTGAGCACTTTTGTGGGATGGGTAAAAACTATGAAACTCGCGCCAGATTTCCGTGTTGATCGAAAAACCATACAAAACGCGTAAGACGGTTGGAGAGTAGTGTTTTGTGTCTAACTCGAACTCGAACTCGTACTCGAATTGATTGTAAGGGTTTCGATTAATTAAAAAAAATCGATTTTTTGAAAATCGATTTTCATAAAAAATGGTTTAAAAAAATGTACAACGTTAATAATCAAGTTTTCACTTCTGCCGGCACTCCCGGAGTGCAACCCGTCTTTTTTTGTTTATTGGTAGGTTAGTAGTTATATAATTTAAGAGTAACATTGTTCCCTCTTCTTTGTTGTTCATTGTTCTTGTACAAGGGCTCCCTGACTATCAGTGATAGAGAAACTAAAAATTAAATGACTGACGCAGAGTTACCTGAAGTTTACTGCTTGAAGGTATCTCAATAAATCAAATCAATATAAATTAATATTTGCACAGACCAAAACTTCCAAATATTATGTCCTTTGCTTCGTTAATTTGGAAGTTTTTTAGTTCCTTTTCAGAACTACCTAGTTACCTCAAAAATCCCTCTTTTAACAGAGCTACTCAAACAATCGCCAATCAAAACGTTTCCAATCATTCAACACTGTGTAAAAATAGTTGAAATAATTTGTAGAGCCCCTGAAAATAGCTCACGCCAAATTTTGCTCCACAAATTCAGCTGAATGCGCGCAGTATTTACAAATTGGTCCCAGTTCGAGTTGAATAGATAACAGCATACGAGTGCCACCGCAGACTTCGGATACTATGTAAAATTGTGTTCGATGAACTATGAATGTATTTGTATATGAATGTGATATTTTATACTAGCTCACCCGCGTGGCTTTGCCCGCGAGAACGACTGTATGACCTCTATAATTATGCAGAGATAAGCCTACGAAATAAGCACAATATAATAATCCGTCCCAAATTTAAAATCCGTTGCGTGGTTTTAAAAATGCTAGTTAATGTAGGGACAGACAACCGGAAGCGACTTAGCTTTTATATTATGTTGTGAACATGCAAGCACTGGATATAAATGTACTATAAACACACTATAAAGGTATTTTTGTTGTGTTTTAAATTTTACAAGTTTCCAGAATTTAAATTCAAATAAAACTCATGTAACCCGAACCATTTAGTTCTTTGCGAATGTTTTCAGTGTAGCGAAATGAAACTAAATATTTTATTCATACTCACATAACCTTAAACGGTTTTTAGTTTGCCGTGAGTAATCAAATGTAAACTGGGTCGCAGATGTAGCGAGATAAAATTTTCATTAAGATCAGAGTAATTAAAGCCGTATTCTGTTGATCCGGCTGAATGGCGGAATTGCCGGAATTGGCGGAATCAATGGCGGCGATTGCGACGTGACGCAGCACGAGGCCACGGTAATGAGTCTGCCGAACGTGCACACGCAGCCCCGCCTCGCATTACCGGGTTTAAACGGTTACTAATGTGAAAGAGTTTATCTATGTTAGATTATGGTTGATCTTTTTTCTATGAATCCTAATAATTTATAAGCGATTGCTTTGCCGCAATATAAAAAAATTGCGCACAAAACCTTTGCTAAATAAGGTTTGAGACGACAAGAATACTAGAGATTTTTAATGCAGATATTAAGCAGAGAAAGTTAGAATAGATATAAAATGAACTTCTACAAATCTTTTTTTGGATATTTTAACTAATACTAGCGACCCGCCCCGGCGTCGCACGGGTATAAAATATATTGCCACAGAAAAAATTATTAAATGGTGGTCTACTTCTTATGTGTGCCAAATAACATAAAAATTGCTCCAGTGGTTCGCGAGATAAGTCCTTTAAAATAATTTCCCCCGTTTTTTCCACATTATCCTATTAATTTTAGCGTGATAAAATATAACCTATAATCTTCCTCAATGAATGGGCTATCTAACACTAAAAGAATTTTTCAAATCGGACTAGTAGTTCCTGAGATTAGCGCGTTCAATTTAACCCTTTAAAATAATTTTCCCTGTTTTTCCACATTTTCCTCTATTTCTTCGCTCCTATTAGTCTTAGCGTGATAAAATATAGCCTATAACCTTCCTCGATAAATGGACTATCTAACACTGAAAGAATCATCAAAATCCATTGCGTAGTTTTAAAGATTAAAAGGAACAAAGGGACATGAGCGAAAAAAGCGACTTTGTTTTATAATAAGTATAGAAGTAATAAGTAACAAATATACAAAAAATAATGTATACATATTGAGACGAGAAAGTTAGATAGGTACCTACATCGACTTCTACGAAACTTTATTTTTCAAATTTATTATACTAAGTTAAAAGTATAATAGAAAAATGCTAAAATTCTTTGTTTTTAACCAACTTCCAAAAAGAGGAGGAGGTTATGTGTTCGGCTGTGGATATTTTTTTTTATTTTTATTTGTGTATGTTCAACGATTACTCCGCCGTTTATGAACCGATTTTCAAATTTTTTCTTTTTAACCGTCTTCCAAAAAGGAGGAGATTATATGTTCGTCTGTATATTTTTTTTGTATGATCAACCATAACTTCGCCGTTTATGGACCGATTTTCATGATTCTTTTGTTGTTGTACAGGGTTGAATCCGAATTTGGTATCATGTTCACAAAAACGGTGATCTGATGATGGGATCCTTGAGGAATCGAGGGGACTTCTTGAAATTTCTATGGAAATATATAGTGATTTCGATTTTTTCTGAAGCATTCGAGGTAAATGCTACCAAAAAGTAAGACTTCGCACCAGGTTATACCCTGGATCCGAAGGTACCTAACAGAACTTTTGAATCCTTATAGATACAGGTTCGGGGATTTCGGCGTTGTTTACACAACTGAAAGCATAAGCCAACACAATAATTTGATTGATCATCATCATCACAACCATAATTATACCATGGGCCCATTTAATGGTACTTTTCGTGATGTTTTGCGTCGAAGCAGATGTTTTTGTTGATTATTTCGCTGTTTGTGGACCGATTTTCAAAATTCTTGTGTTTTTGTATGAAGTATAATCGGAATTTTGTATAACAGTTACAAAAGTGGTGAGCTGATGATGGGATCTATGAGAAATCGAGGGAAATCCTTAAAATCCTCAAAACACCCATAGTGGTTCAAACGTTGTTTCTAGTACCTTAAATATAATAATTATGTTACGAATGAGATAAATTTCATACGAAGGTGCCATTTGGTCCAAAGACACTGAACAGAACTCCTGAACCTTTAAATATAAAAGTTTGTAAATTGCAGTATCGCTTAGATAACTGCAAACATTTACCACAATTTTGCTAACAGTAATAATTATAATATGGATAGTTAATATCCGTAGTGGTTATCTACGCATAAACCCTTGTCTTGCACATAACTAAAAAAAGTAAAATTATTATTTTTTAACAAAAAATTGAACCCGACTTCCAAGGTAAAAACAATATTCTTAAAATGATCTAAAAAGTATGAAATAATTCTTATTCTAGATTAGTGCTTTTTTCAAAATTCGACTAAATCTCAACGAATTCTGTACTAAATTTTCATGCTTTTGATGTCGGTACTGGCTAAGTTCTATGTCAAGTATCTCAGTTCTGGGCTGGTACCGACTTCAAACGAATGAAAATTGAGTACAGAATTCGTTGAGATTTAGTCGAATTTTGAAAAAGGCACTAATCTAGAATAAGAATTATTTTATACTTTTTAGATCATTTTAAGAATATTGCTTTTACCTTGGAAGTCGGGTTCAATTTTTTGTTAAAAAATAATAATGTTGTATAGGGTTCAACTCCAATTTGGTACCATGTTCATAGCTACAAATATTGTTAACGTTAGGTGATTTGCCTGAAACAAAAACAGTCTACAATAACTGAACATTTCGAGCTCATATTCTTGGGTATTTAGCGATGGCGTTCACTTGTACTCGTACTTCTGAGGACGTTATATAAAGTCCTTAGGCACGTGGAGAAAGGTACACGGCGAGCGAGATAAGACGCTGTACGTCGGAATAAAGATCCTTTGAGAACCTCATTCATCTTGCTTCCCTGTTCACTCGGCGTAGGGTTGAATAACGCTGAAATTACATGCAGAAACCTCAAAACTTGTCACACAAAATATACATGTAATTTGTTGTTTAAGATCGTTGTTATTATATAATATGACTAGCTGTCCCGGCAAACGTTGTTTTGCCATATAAAGTATTTCTACTTCATCAGTTGATACAAAATCTTAAGTTGAAAAACACAGTAAATAATATGAAGTAAGTCCATTAAAGAAAAAAGATTGATACAAAATCGGACCCCCCTCAGAGGGGTGGGGTTTTTTTTTTGTATCAGATGTTGAGTTCGAAGAAGACAAATATATCTGCGAAAACCGCATTCAAATCGGATCAGTGGTTTTCGTGTGATGCTGGAACAAACATACAGACAGACAGACAGACAGACAGACAGACAGACAGACAGACAGACAAAAATCTACAGTTTTATTATATGTATAGATATATAGATTTAAATTTCTTAGTTGGATTTAAAATTTAACAGTAATATTATAAGTTTGTAATATATTTTATAAACATTAAATATGTCCAAATATTAGTGTCTGCCAACTATTCTCTAAACTTATGACCAATTCATGACGTTTTTAACTGGAGCAGCCCTAGTTAGGGGTGATTTTATAATTAAGGCCTTGCGACGAAGCGATAAGACAAAGTATCGACATCCATTAATGTCTTCCCCGACCTAATCAGCCGTAGCGTGATCCTTTATCTTCTACCTTATTTCCAGGATCGTATATTGTCTCAAAAGAAGCGAGCGATCAGCGATCAGCAGGAACATATTTTTATGAGTTTTACATTTCACGACGAACATCAAAAGAAAGAAAAATATTTGTCGTACAACGTCTACAATATGTGAAACTTAAGGGGTGTTTTCTTTGTTCTTATTTAGTACATAAACATACATATTTATCGCTTCGGCAATCACGTAAAGAGCTCTGTGGGCGAAGTTTGCCCCGATGTTCCGAGTTCCAGCTCAAAGTTTGCCTGAGATGTTTGCTAAGTAGGTCCGAGCATGGCACATACTTTTTTGTTACAAAGCGATCTAACATGGCGTTCTGCAGTTTGAAAAATAAATTCAAGCACTACAGTCCTTCAATACATTTAATATAATATCAAATGAGTATACTAGGCATGTTTAATTAACTGTTTGAATACAAACGACTTACCTATATTCTAGATTAAATATTATGATCTCATAATAGAAATATATTTATCATTAAAGTTAAGTACGTTGATTTAGTATTTATCTTTAAACAAATGAAAATACCTTGCTATAGTTCACTTCTAAGTTGAAATTAAATAATTTGGCACTCCGACAGCTGAGCACCAACTTGGCTCCCTCCTCGCAGGTGAAGTATTTGTCACAGTCTTCGTCCTCCAAATTCGTGTCGAGTTGTTTCGTACAATCCTCAGGTTGCAAGTTAATTTCCGTGGTCGGAGCGAGATCTGTGGTCGGTTGTCCCGTTGTTGATGTTGGCTCGTCAGTTGTTTCTTCGCTTGTTGAATCAGTTGTTGTCGGTTGAAGTGGTGTAGATTCCTTTGTTTCATCTTTGGTTGTTGTTGAAACTGTTGTAGGATCTTTAGTTAAAACTTCAGTCGTAGTTGGAACGGGAGCAGTCGAACTTGCAACTTTGTCGCATTGCACCGCGTACGCCCAATTACATACTTGTTCGTCTACATCGAAGAGTGTGTTTTCCGGGCAGGGCATAGAAATGGCGAATCCATTGCTGCAGCTGTAGTACCGCCCGCAGTCGGCCTCGTCCCTCAGCAGGAGATGGACGCTGTAGTCGCGCGGACATCCGTTGGGCAGGAATTGTGCATTCAAGCTATGCACGAAAAGTAGCAGAAGTATTATTTTCATTGTAATCATTCGCGGTTTGAGCGGTTAATGGCCAAATATCTAAAGAGCTCCGAGATAACGATCTACTGATTACGATCAAAAATTTAAAACGTCACTATTACGATTCCGATAATTCGGCGAAATCAAAAGTAAATAAGATTGTAGCTCTAATAATTACGTACTTCATGGAAAGATAGCGGGCAGACATTATGTTTCAGTATGCGAGTCGGGCGCGTCGTCGAGATACGCGAAAGAAAACAATTTAAAATATTCATGTTAGCAATTACGGTCGCCGGCGTATTTAAATATTTTCCCCATTTATATTCTTTTCGCATACCATTACAATAGGAAAGAAAATCCAGCCCGGGGAATGGCCGGTGCCTCTAAATTTTCAGGAAACTCCTTAATGACAGACATTATTCTCGGAGCAGAGCGCGTGATCGTATATCAAAAATAATGACTCATACTTAGCGGAAACAAGAAAGAAACTCAAATAAGGAAAAAATAAAGGAAATCTGTTACTTTAAAGACGGCTGTCTCCGATATCCTCATGATATTTTTCGCATTGGAATGCGATGAGAAAGTTTATTTCTAAAAAAGAAACGACTATTTTCTGAATTATCCTCCTCTACCTTACCACTTAAAATAAATGATTCCTTGTCATTTTTCATATCGTGTAACAAATTGTATACATAGCATATTATTAAGCTGCTAAAATACTCGAGTAATATATTTTATAATAGCTCATAAAATCATAAAATATACTCCCGTAGAGAGCTCTCTAGAAAGCATTTCCATGTTGAAAAAATTTCAAAAACAACACCTCCTCGTAACATATCCTTATTGGTATTTTATGACAACACCATAGCATAGATCAATAAACTGGTACTACCATTACAAGGGTAAAATGGTTTTTATACAGTTTAAATCATGGAAAACTTTACGGACTACGTGCTAGCGAATCGTGGTAGTAAAAATACTGGATCAAAAACACTGCCTTTTCCCTGTACGCTTTACAGTTTTATTTAACTTTGTTAGCTACATATTGAAGTTTGAACATCTAAAATATGAGTTTGAAAGCATTTTTCCGAATGGAATTTGATGAAATTTTGTAACATTATTATTTTAAACTAGACGTTCAGCGCGGCTTCGCCCGCGTAATTCAAGAATTTCCCAGACAAATCATCCCACAAAAATAGCCTATAATATATTACGTGGTCTACTTTTTATCTGTGACTGTGAATAATATAAAAATTGCTTCAGTAGTTCCTTTCAAATAAATTTCCCCGTTTTTCTACATTTTCCTCTGTTTCTTCGCTCCTTTGCGTGTTCAAATATAGCCTATAGCCTTCCTCGATAAATGATCTATCTAACTAAATAATTTTTCAAATCAAACCAGTAGTTCCTGAGATTAGCGCGTCCAAACAAACAAACAAACAAACTCTTCCGCTTTAAAATATCAGTATAGATTTCAAGGAAGCAATATAATTTTTACTCGACCTTCCATTTAATTAGGTCCATTTTCAAATATATACCGTGGGGCAACTTCTATTTATTGAGGTTCACCTGTTTCGATTGTTTTTTAACGCAATTCTTTACACTAAAAAGATGCGACAGTATTATGAACTGAGATGATGTCCTGCCGGCTGCCACCATTTATTCTTGGCTTGTTTTTAAACAGATTACTGAACGATCTAAACCGAACCCAAAGTGATCCTAAGCAAATCTCAAAACCCTTTAATATAAAGTGTGTGCCCCATTCTCGCTTGGCCCAATTTACGGTCTCACTGTTCTATTTTCTTTTTAATCCCCGTCGGGATCTGAGGGGTGTTATAAGTTTGGCGTATCTAACTGGGTATATTCGCTTGCAAGCTGTAAGTCGATTTTCAAATAGTTCTTTTTTAAACATGATCATGAGTGCAGTTCATTTTAGAAGTTATTCATCATCAACACAGTTCGGGAATTGAATTATTATGTTCCTTGTGGCCTACGAATAAGAGTAACTCTATAAAAAAATGGTGGACGAAATGCTAACCTTTTCAAGCAATTTCTTTCACTTTCGCACACTTTAAATCACGTTACGTTAGTTGTCAATTTATCATACTCGGGTCTGTCGTACAATATTTTATTTGGCCTAGCTACGTCTTCATGACAGTAACTACGCCCATATTTGAGCTGTCCAATGTATGAGAGTAATATCCTACTCTACTGTATTGTACTGTGATGTCTATGACATACTTATTGACTTTTGTATTACAGACTGCAACAGCGATTGTAGGTTCTTTTGTTCATTATTTTAATAGCATACTTATCGACTTTTCTATTGCAGGGTGCAATAAAACCTACTATGGGGACATCGGTCGGACGTACGAGATGGAACTGCACCGGCCGCGCGAGGATCTGGTGCCATACGTGTGCCTCCTCACCGTCACAGCTGCCGGGGGCATACATGGAGACCTGGTGCAGGTACGTTGTCAATCAATTAATTAATGTTGGATGGTGATGTCCGATTGCAGCGAAGAGGGGTAATGATTTTGGGAGTCTATCTGCCGCACTCATATAGTGGAATTTGCAGCTCCACCGGAAAAGACCTTGCCCTTAAATAGGAATCGTCACTAAATCTATGCTTCATTTAGAGAAAAATTTTATAAAACTTTCATTCCATGATGTCACAAATACTATTTGAATATTGTTCTTTGGTTATTGTGTTTGTATGATATAAAATAACAGCTGTATAAAATATAACAGTCGCCCCAGAAGAAATTTTTAATCATTTTCGTACGAAATATAAATGTACAACAATCCAGACGTTACACGCGTATTTTTCCATACTTTCATAAATGTAGTGTCAAACAATAAATATAATACAAGCTGTCCCGGCAAACGTTACTTTGCCATAATATTATAAAATATTTCGCCCATATTATTTTATTGAAGTGACTAAATAAGTATGTCGCCAGACGCCATGGCAACGTCGATCGCTATCTCGTCGCACAAACAATGGTCGCCGTCAGTCTCAGGTTGTAATAGTATACTATTATCTATTCAACAAATGCACTTATCAATATATAAAGTACCCAGTAGCCGATTCTCAGACCTACTGAATATGCATATGTTATTTTACGTAAATCTTTCTAGTATTTATTGTATGTTATCTACAATATTAAATATTAAGTATGTATGTAATAGTACTATTGATAAAATATTTATTTTATAATATTTTGTATACAGTAGTATTGCGTTATAATATATGTAAGTATATTATTATTATTATTATACATATATTATTATGTACTTACCTAAGTAATTTTTTTTTTATTTTTTTTATTATTATTATTATATATGTAATAATATGACCGTATTTATACATATATTGTTATTTACAATGTTTAGTTTTAAGCCTTTATTTCTAATATTTTTATACTTTAAGCACAACGCCCTTTTCTCCAGCAATTTGCTTCTTTCTAACAAAGGTTGCCTGGAAGAAATTGCTATGTAGTAATAAGGCCGCCTTTGTGTGCTCTCGCCATTTTATGTCTTTTTATTTTATGTATGTTGCTATTGTAACTATGATTGTGCACAATAAAGTATTCATTCATTCATTCATTCATTCATATAATGATAATCTCTTAATATGGTGCAAATAAAGACATTATTATTTTTAACAAAAAATTAAAACCGACTTCCAAGGTAAAAACAATATTAACATTAATATGAACTAAAAAGTATTAAATAATTTTTGCTATCTAATAGTGCCTTTTTCCGAATTCGGCTAAACCTTGACTATTTCTGTACCTACTCAATCTTCATTATTTTGAAGTCGGTACCAGATAGCTGAATCTTCAGTCCTCTGACAGAATATTTGAAACTTTTGGAACTGGCACCGACTTCAAAATTATGAAGATTGAGTACAGAAATAGTCAAGGTTTAGCCGAATTCGGAAAAAGGCACTATTAGATAGCAAAAATTATTTAATACTTTTTAGTTCATATTAATGTTAATATTGTTTTTACCTTGGAAGTCGGTTTTAATTTTTTGTTAAAAATAATAATAATTTCACTCTTTTTAGTTACACTAGTAGGTAAACCTTCGCGTATATTTTACGTATCTTATTACACAGTTCACACTCACAAAATAATATATTATCAGTGAAGTGAACATATTGTGCTAAGTAATTTAACAATTTTAATACTTCAAACCCCAAGCGGTCACCGGCGATTGCGATAACAATAGAAAGGCTATTGTGTCTCGTTTTTCCACGATCCAAGGATCTATCAGATAAAAAATTGTATAAACTTGCATAGGATGTAGCGTAGCTACTCATCTAATATATAAAATTCTCGTGTCACAGTTTTCGTTGCCATACTCCTCGGAAACGGCTTGACCGATTCTCATGAAATTATGTGAGCATATTGTGAGGATATTGGTCTGAGAATCGGCTAACATCTATTTTTCATACCAAAAATTATTTATATGGCAAAACAACGTTTGCCGGGACAGCTAGTAATATAATATAATATTATCATAATTATTGACAGCTGTTCTTGTAATCAAGAATCCAATTTCAAATCCATTCAAATCGATACTTAGTGCGCCATCTATCGATTAATAAGTATACTAATTAAAAAGACACTTATTGACTTTGTTTTGTTTAAATGCTCTTTTTAAAATAACTTTATTTTAATTCTATATTTTGTCTATTAAAATTTTATAAAGTAGTTAGTATAGTATTCGATCTGTATATAAAGTAGTAAAGTATATTCGATCTGTCGTCTTCCGCCACGCGCCGCGAGGCGGCGCTGACCGCCGTGAATATTTAAACAAAGTGTTGTTATACAGTATAAAATTATTATTATTATTAGTATATCCACACCTATGCCTTGTACTATTATCTATTCTGTGCCATGAGACATTGGTGACCTTAACACGACGTGGTAATGATGAAGACGATGATGATGATGATGATGATGATGATGATGATGATGATTATGATGATGAATATGAGTTGCATAGTAGCATATGCTTTCTGTTCTTAAAACAACGCCGAAACTCCCAAACGTGTATCTATAAGGAGTCAGGAGTTCTCTCAGCATCTTCGAAACCATGGTATACTTGACCCAATATTTGACTTTTTGGTAGCATTTTCTTAGTACACTTCACATAAAACCAAAATCACCATATGTTTCCATATAAATTTCGAGGAGTTCCCTCGATTACTCCTGGATCCCATCATCAGGTCACCACTTTGTGAACATGGTACCAAATTGGAGTAAAACCAAATACAACAAAGCAAAAATTTCGAAAATCGGTTCACAAACGGCGGAGTAATCGTTGAACATACAAAAATAAAAAAATAAAAAATAATAAAAAAAAATAAAAAATATATCCACAGCCGAACATATAACCTCCTCGTTTTTTGGAAGTCGGTTAAAAATGCGTTTTTCTGAAATACAAAATGTTTTTATTAATCAATGTTTCATACATCGTATTTTCACTATGTATCACAATATACAATCATAAAACTTACCTAAAATACAAAAAAACAACATTTAATGCCTTTACTTATGGTTTCTAGATATTTTACAGGAAATAAGTACTATAATTTTTTAGACATTCACGATGAAACAGCAATTCATGCCGCCAATGCCCTGACAATGACATTGACAATTGATTTTTTAATAATAATGTTTTAGCGGCAAAAACACAGACAATAATAAAGGAAAACAGTAGGTACTACTAAAGTTTTTCTTTACATGCATACAAAATTTGGTAAAAATCAGTAAAGCCATTTCGGAAGAGTTCGCGGACTAACATTGTTACACCAGAATTTTATAATAATACTAGCTGTCCCGGCAAACGTTGCTTTGCCATAATATAAAGTATTTCGCCCATATTATTTTATTGAAGTGACAAAGTAAGTATGTCGCCATGGCAACGTCTATTGCTATCACGTCGCACAAACAATGGTCGCCGTCAGTCTCAGGTTGTAATCATTTACTATAATTATTTATTCAACAAATGCACTTATCAATATATAAAGTACCCAGTAGCCGATTCTCAGACCTACTGAATATGCATATAAAATTTGGTAAAAATCAGTAAAACGGAGGAGTTCGTCGACTAACATTGTGACATGAGAATTTTATATATAAGAAGATAAGATCATAGGTGTCAAATCTATCCAATATTTATTCACAAAATTGTGTCGAAAGTGCACCGATTTTCTTATTTTTCACTCTCACATACAATAATATGTCTCACAGAGTGCACTCGGACGAAATGTTCATCCACGTAGACCTGGAGGCTGGATTACATTGTCTCCAGTTACAAAAGCGAAGTAACAAACCTTTTTAACCCTAAAACCCCTGCAATCTCGCCCTCTTTTCACCTCACCAAATTCTTTGTTGTGGGAAATGTATTTTGTGAGTGTTTTTTTTTTTGTTATTCGTAGGTTTTCGCCTATGGTCCACACGAGTGTCGTGTCGGAACGGGGGTTATTGAGGTAAAAATAATGATTTTTAAAAACTATAATGAAAACGACGCTCAATAAATTGGGCTTATTTGTCTAGACCATCAGTATATATTATAAGTCTATGGTCTAGACAGACTTTTTGCTGAAACTACGTGACAGAAATACTAATTATTGTCAGGTATGGTCTTTAGGTCACTTACCTACAAAACTATTTACAAAATAAGTTATCACTCGGCCTACTCCCGACCGAAAAACGCTGCCAATGTAACGCAATGCAATTTCCGAACATAATATTTTGTCGTCATCAATTCAATTGTTGTAACTACAGCATTGATTCAAGCAGAGAATTATATAAATTAATGGATGTAAAATATACAAAAAAACCTGTTTTTAAAACACAATAATAATAATCTATTAATGATCAAATGTTTTAAGTGTATTCTTTCTAATTCTAAGACGGTATTTAGAGATCCTTATCGTTATAATAATTAATCTAATCTGATCATCAGTACCTATGTTGATTAAACGAACATTAGGGGAAATACAGATAAAATAATATTTATGGTGAAGGCAGTTCGTCATCATTTTGTTATGCGGCCTCTCTGCATTGGCCCATAATGGAATCGAAATGCAATAATCAAAACAGGGAAGAGTGGAAGTGCAAGTGGAAGAACACAATAAGTAACATTTTGTAACATATGGAAATTTACTATTTTTTCCCCATATAGTTTAAACAAACCTTGTAATTTATATATTTCATCACCTGGCTGATATATAATATCTGGCTACACATAAAATCCACAGTTTTTTATTTTCAACCATTTTTCGGGCCCTAAAGCCTCCATTTCTGCAAGAAACGGCAATTTTTATCGTGTTCTTCCACTCACGTCTTCAATTACGAACAAGTAAACGGGCATACTATATTCTTCGTTTGTTGCCCATTGATTGTGCGTGATATCGCTAGAAAGCTTTAGTTCTATGACTGGACGAGTACTGAAATTAATTATCCAGGAATATGAGATGTCAGCAAAAAGTGTCCATAAAATGATAATAAAACCGCAGTACAATTGATGCAGAACAAACGATTTCGGTCAGGCAACAGAAGCAGGTGACCTGTTTCCATCCATTGTGCGCGGCTCAAAACTGTTTGTGTATCTAAATCCGATGTGATTAGGTTAAGGATAATCATTATTCATTAGTAATAAAATTCTTTTTTTATTTTTTTTGACCGACTTCCAAAAAGGAGGAGGTAACACGTTCGGCTGTATCTATCTATTTTTTTAATTTAACATTTATTCTATTTTTAAATTATTATATAACAATTGATATGTAAAGACTACACAAAGGATGTGTGTATTTTGAAACTAGATCACCCTGTAAACTTTCCTCCTAATATAAACCTTTCCTGAACTTCTACGAATATTTTAGGACTGAAATTAGTGAAATTATTTTATGACGTCGAATTTCAGTGAGACTAACAAAATCTAAAATTCTGTTTTTATTATTAATATAGAAGATGTCGTTAAATTTTAACCGACTTCAAAAAAAGGAGATTATCAATACGACGCGTAGGTATGTATGTAATGTTTCCAGAACTGCCCAGTTTTTTATATGTATTATCTATTTCAGTGTCTGAAACTCTGAACAAATGTGCCAACAAAAGTGAATGTATGTATGTTTTTATGTTTGTGTTCGCATATCTCCGGAACTACAAGTCCGATTTAGTTACTCTTTTTTGTTGTAGTATGTATTATTCAACTTAGGGAACACTAAAAGCTTCATCAAAGACGATTTTAATTCTCAATTACGTACAATTTTAAAGTCGGTTTTATCTTTTTAATTATTTAAGGGTGATTGTGATGATTTCTGACGTGCTTTACGAGTAAATTACAAAATTTACTCGTAAAGCACGTCACAATCGAGCTTCACTTCGCTTGGATTTCAAAGGACAAGATCTATTTAAATATTATAAGCTAAACCATTTTGTTCTAATATGACACAAGTTTCGTTAAGTATAAAATTAACCAATCATATTTTAAAGATTTACTAGCGACCCGCCCCGGCGTCACATGGGTATAAAATATATAGCCACTGAACAAATTATGCCTATAGCCTTCCTCAATAAATGGGCTATCAAACACTGAAAGAATTTTTCAAATCGGACCTGTAGTTCTTGAGATTAGCGTATTGAAGTTAGCCCTTTCAAATAATTTTCCCCGTTTTTTCCATATTTTCCTCTATTTCTTCGCTCCTATTTGTCTTAGCGTGATAAGATATAGCCTATAACCTTCCTCGATAAATGGGCTATCTAACACTGAAAGAATCATCAAAATGCGTTGTGTAGTTTTAAAGATTAAAGGGAACAAAGGGACATGAGGGAAAAAAGCGACTTTGTTTTATAATAAGTATAGATATATATATATAGATGAACAAGTCTAGATACAGATATAATTTATAATAAAAGATTTTTCATAAATGAGAAATAGGAGAAATAACATTATAGTCCATATTTTTTTTTCAACTTTAACTAGCATTCGGTTAAATGGGCCCGATACTACTTATGTGATTAATTAATTACAAATTAACTATTTTGCATGCATTAGAGATATGAATGACGTTCTGTCTAAATAACAGTGCATCACGATATCGGATAATTTGAGTTATCGAGTTATGGAAACTCTGTTACCGATGTTACGTCGATGATAAATGCAAATAACTTTGTTGCAATAATGATCTAAAGGTTGATTTCCGATCCGCGCGGCACGCGACCGCGACCAACATGAATTTAAATGAAATGTCACTTTATGAATATAGGTTTCATTTTTGACCGATATTGGTCTGGCGCAAAACAAAATAAAACCTATAGTGGTCATAAGCGGGCCCCTAGGCGAGCCATTTTATTGTGCAATGTCACGTATTGTGCAATATTATTGACCGTCTAAGGTTGATAATTGATATTGAACGCCTTTCAATCTTATTGTCAAAATATATATTAATTAAAATTGTTGAATACTATTGTTTAATGATATTGCTCACTAAAATTGATCGTCTAGGGCCCACCAAAGTGGCTTTTTTAACTTTTGTTGATCGCGATCGCTTGCCGCTTTGATCGGAACGGCAGCTTTGCTTTCGCGAGTGATAAATGCAAATAACTTCCCTGGAATAATGATCTAACTCATAGTTGGGAATTGGACTGCCGGGGGCAATCATTATTCCAAATCTAATGCATCGAAATTTGGTTATTTTGACTCGTTGAGTAATGTGTTTATACACTCGTACATTATTAATGGAAAAGTTTGTTTAGATGTTTGGATAACAGAGTACGTTGAATTATGAAACTATTTGGATGAAACGCCATTTTACTTAAGCAAATATAAGACACATTTTGAAAATTATCATTATCAAAATTTTTAACATGAATTTTTAAATGGTTTACCTACAATATACAACACAGCTAGTACAGGAAGCGTAGTTTCAAGATCTCCAAATAATCAAATAATTACGTCGTCTTCAAAAAATGTGTCTATCATCCGTAAACTCGTTACTAAATAAAATAATATTACAAAACTAAATACTTATCTAATTTATTTGAGTGTACAAAAACACAAACATTGAAAGCTCACAAATTTGTCGAAATTTTCATAACGAGCTCTTTACTCCTCGCATTATCGCCGCAAAGTTTTCAAATTGGAAAAATCAAATATTTTCTTCAAAGGCAATTTAAATTTTGAGCACTTGTTGAGGAAGGAACTTTTTCAATAAGTGCACCTTCCTTTGCTTTGACTTTCATATTGACTTGGCTTAATATCCCGCCGGTGAGACTTTTGATGAACGTTCAGATTTTTAGACTCACGAATAAAGTAAGCATTAATTGAGTTATATCATTTTATTAATTAGTTTATATTATCATTATATTAGTAATGACTAATGAGTAATTTTGAACATAATTTTGTTTTATTAATTAGTTTATATTATCGTTATTATATTAGTAATGAGTAATTTTCAACATATAATTATATATAATTTCATTATAAATGCTACTTCAGACAATTATTATTTATTAATTCTTTGGTGATTTTAATTACTGTTGTAGTGACCACAAAATATTTTACAAGATAATTTAACAAAAACATGGCCATTGTGGAACGGACATAATCTGAAGCCATAATATATTATAACAAGCCAATTTATATTATATTATAATATTATATTATTATGTACTTAAACTCAAAATAAGTGTTGTTAAAGAATAATGTCGTCAAAACATTATTTAGAATATCAAACTAGTAAAAGTTTCAAATAATTTTAGCGATGCCGCCTGTAGTAATATAAATTAATGTGAACTCTTACCGTTATAGGGGTAGCTCGATGTATAGTATATTAACTTGCCACCTTGCGAGGCGTGACTCTTCCAAGTTGGATTTTTGTAAATATTTCAACGCTCCGACGCCATGTTAACAGTTAAACGAATTCGCACTCAACTGTTAACGCCGAGTATTTTACCAACAGCTGTAAATTATGACCGTTTTTAGTAAGGTTTAAAATAAATAGGTTAAATAAAATAAAAATAATTCCATTTTTGTAAACCTTCTTTATCATATCCATACCTAGTATAATAAATAAATGCGAAAGTGTGTCTGGCTGTCTATTACCTTTTTACGCTTAAACCCCTGAAGTGATTTTGATAAAATTTGGTATGTATAGTTAACTTGAGACGGAAAACAAACTTTTCAGATTTATAATAATATTATATAATAACACTTAATTACTAATATTTTGCCACTAATAAGCGGTGTAAAAATATCAACAATTTTTGCGCAGTTTTCAGCTTTATATGATCACCGCAGCATTCTGACTGCCAAATTCACGGACTTGGCTGAAATCCTAAAATACTGATACGGCCTCTTACGTTCTTGGGTTACGTAAGTTTAGAAACCTTTTAACATTCTCAGTGGGAAATATTTTTGGCCTTATTTAAATAACCGCATATCGACGGTTCTTATAGTGTATAGCATTCCCTGAATCTAGTGGTATTCTTTACAATATATCAAACAAAGACATTAATAGCATAATGGCTAATGTGTGTCGTGTCGTCAATAATTATTCTATCATGTCACCACTCACCACCACTAGATTTTGCCCGCCTCTTCGTTCACACATAATATTCCTTTGTCGTGTAGAGACAGGAAGTACCATTATCCGTGGTAATAATCTTAGGTCTTTGAACAGCACTTAAATTAGTAAAGAATATCATCGCATTCGGTTTAGTTATTCAAGCACGAAAAAGTGACAGACAGACACACTTTTGCTATTAATGAGACACTTTTTAACCGACTTCCAAAAACGAGGAGGTTATATTATGTTCGGCTGTGGATATATATTTTTTTTGTATGTTCAACGATTACTCCGCCGTTTGAGAACCGATTTTCGAAATTTTTGTTTTGTTGTATTAGGTTTCACTCCAATTTGGTACCATGTTCACAAAAGTGGTGACCTGATGATGGGATCCATAAGTAATCGAGGGAACTCCTCGAAATTTATATGGAAACATATGGTGATTTTGGTTTTATAAGAAGCATCCTAAGCATATGCTAGCAAAACACAAGATTTTGCACCAAGGTATACTATGGTTCCGAAGATACTAAGAGAACTCCGGATTCCTTATAGATACAAGTTTGGGAGTTTAGGCGCTGTTTTAAGAACTGAAAGCATATGCTACTATGCAAATTACATTCATCATCATCATCATCATTATCATCATCATTATAATCATCATTACCAAGTCAGGGTCACCAATGTCACCAAATTCAACCTTATCTCCAGAGCATAAGGCACACATTAACTGACATTACTTCTGAGAAGTTAAAGTTGCTTCGACCATGTAACATTCTGTCTCACTTCGCCGAGATATTCTGGAAAACAACCTAATTTCAAACTTTTGCATCGCGTTTAGTCGCGAGAGCCGCGGCTGCGCGGCGCGGGCCGGGTCCTACCTATGTAACACTATACAGTGCGAGGCGTCCGCGTGTGCGACAAGTCGAGCGAGTGCCAGCCTATTGAAACCAGTCCGGTGACCGGCTACTTAGCACGTCACACGTGTTCACTTCGATTTTTTTAAATATATTGTTTAAAATTATCTGCAGGCTGCAGCTGATATTATATTTTGTAAGTGTGACTGTAATAAGATACCTACGTAGAATAATATACAGGTGTATTATTCTAAGTATAGTACGCGATGGCTTACTAGCTAACTAAAAAGAGTGAAATTATTATTTTTAACAAAAAATTAAAACCGACTTCCAAGGTAAAAACAATAATAGCATCCTTATAATATGAACTAAAAAGTATTAAATAATAATTATTCCTATCTAATAGTGCCTTTTTCCGAATTCGGCTAAAACTCAACTATTTCTGTACTCAATCTTCATAATTTTGAAGTCGGTGCTAGTTCTAAAAGTTTCAAATATTCTGTCAGAGAACTGAAGATTCATCTGGTACCGACTTCAAAATGATGAAGATTGAGTACAGAAATAGTTGAGTTTTAGCCGAATTCGGAAAAAGGCACTATTAGATAGGAATAATTATTATTTAATACTTTTTAGTTCATATTATAAGGATGCTATTATTGTTTTTACCTTTGAAGTCGGTTTTAATTTTTTGTTAAAAATAATATATATAGATAAAACTCAAAGGTGACTGACTGACATGGTGATCTATCAACGCACAGCCCAAACCACTGGACGGATCGGGCTGAAATTTGGCATGCAGGTAGATGTTATGACGTACGCATCCGCTAATAAAGGATCTTGATAAATTCCAACCCCAACGGGATGAAAGTTAGTATATAATAATAGGTTCTTCTTAACGCGAGCAAAGCCACGGGCAAAAGCTCGTTTTAAAAATAAAATTAGGGGGCAAACGAGCAACTCGGTCACCTGAATGGAAGAAACACCAGAAGAGTTACAGGTGCGATGCCGGCGTTTTAAAAGGGTTTTCGCTCTCTTCTTGAAGGAATTTCAGGTCTTAATTGTCTGAAAATACTGCAGCTGGCAACAGTTCATTCCAGAGTTGTTTCAAATTTCGCTTGAAAAAATATTTTAAGCTTCAAATACAAGTATTGCATCAACAATATTTCCATCCATTACCCTTATTTACATATTGCGACCTTTTCGTCTTTATTGACTTTTATAAATTCGGCATCAAAATTCAATAAGAAATAAACGTTATGACGTATCGTAAAGCCGGATTGGAATGTCTGCCCTTATTGATGGCGTCTTACACGATATCCAATATCGGAGGGTCGCTGTGTCATCAATAACGCCCATTGGCTCGACAAATATTTATGGAATTTTATTAAGTTGGCGTACTATAAACAAGAGACAGTAGAGAGTAATATGCGCCAAAAGTTTGGGATGGATTGTGCTCAA
Organism: Polyommatus icarus; assembly: GCA_937595015.1. Lineage (NCBI taxonomy): Eukaryota > Metazoa > Arthropoda > Insecta > Lepidoptera > Lycaenidae > Polyommatus > Polyommatus icarus. The sequence goes on along the minus strand of OW569332.1, from coordinate 748,997 downwards.
GTTGCCTATTATAATTTATAATATAGACCGTATTGTAAAGTGTTGTTTTTAGCGTAAAGACGATATTTCGATTTGTTGCGTGTGTGGCGAAAAATTTAAACTTATACAATATATTATTATACTGAACTAGCTGTTGCCCGCGACTTCGTCCGCGTCAACATAGTATATCAAAGATGGATAGTTTTTCCTTTTTTGTGGTTCCTTATACAAAGGGTAAAAGCGGGACCCTGGGACCCTATTTAAGCAAACGTCAAACGCAAACGTCCATAAACTTTCATGTTTCTAACTCAACAACAACGTACTTTCATTCAAACTTTCAACCCCTATTTCACCCCCTTTTTTATTAAATAAAGGGGCAAACGGGCATACGGGTCACCTGATGATAAGCAACTACCGTCGCCCATAGACACTTGCAACATCAGAAGAGCTGCAGGTGCGTTGCCGGCCTTTTAAGAGGGAATACGCTCTTTTCTTGAAGGTTTGCAGGTCGTATAGGTCCGGAAATACTGCTGGTGACAGTTCATTCCAGAGTTTCACAGTGCGCGGTAGAAAGTTACGCGAAAAACGCACTGTGGAAGACTGCCACTCATCAAGGTGATGAGGATAGTATGCTTTTCGCGTGGGACGATGGCGAAAAGTTGCAGATGGTATGATTCCGAACAATTCCTCAGAGCACTCCCCGTGATACAACCGATAGAGGATGCAGAGTGAAGCTACATCTCGGCGTAATTCAAAGGGGTCCAAGCTGTTTGAAACACTATGGCAATCAACAATTCGAGTGGCCCTTCGTTGGATACGATCCAGAGGGAGCAGTTGGTATTTTGGCGCCCCTGTCCAGAGATGAGAACAATATTCCATATTGTTCCTGCCGAACCTGCGCCTTGTAGAGTTGTAGGCGTTGTTCCGGACTGAAGTACTGTCTCGCTCTGTTAAGAACACCAAGCTTCTTCGAGGCTAATTTCGCCTTACCCTCTAGATGATATCGGAACTGGACTTCGCTCGATATGTTGACGCCAAGTATTTCAATGCTACGGGAGATGGTTAAAGATGTGCCCTCGAAACGAGGATATACGACCATTGGTGACTTTTTAGTGGTGAACGCGCAGACTTGTGTCTTGGCGGGGTTGAATTGGGGTAGAATATCCAAAAACGCTTAAAACACGTATCCAATCATTTTTAATCAGTAGCCCAAACATAAAATTTCATGTCTCTAACTCAAGAAATAACGGACTTTTATTAAAACTTTCAACCCCAATTTCACCCCCCTGGGGGTAGAATTTCTAATTTTATGGGGGTAGAATTTCTAAATTACAATAAAAATAAATAATCCATGTTTTTCATATAATGCGGTTCAAATATTCAAAAACAAATTAAATGAAATCCAAGTTTGGGATTTAAACTATATTATTAGAGTTGAAAAAATTACCACCTTCGGCGTGAAATTTTCAAAATTCCTTCCTTAGTGGGTGTCTACTCAATAAAACAACCCTACTCACCAAATTTCATGGCTGTAACTTTAACAGTTTTTGCTCAGCGATGATGAATCAGTCAGTCAGTCAGTCAGTCAGGACATGTAATTTTATAAGTATAGATGAATCAGAAAATACTTAAACTAAAAAACACTTTAAAAATATTATAATAAAATAAACTTTTGGTAATAAATAGGACGCATTTAATAATGTTTATAAAAACTAAGCTAAGTAGGTAATAAAAAATAAATAATTCAAATCAGTCGCTTTACGGTAAACAGACAATAACAATGAAACTGCATAGTTTGGTCACAATAATATACATACAGTCAGCATCCATGTAAGTAATAAACCACCCTTAAGAGTTAAGACACGTTTACACTAGCATCATATTTTGCTTAAAGTAGACATACAGTCAGCATCCTTACTAAACCTCCTTTAAGACACGTTTATATACTACGAGTAGGTAGCATTATTTGTCTTCTGAAACCGAACTGTGCAGTTCTAACTGCAGTACTAAGCTACGCCGTCCGTCGCCTCGGAGACGATGTGGAAGCCGTCGGTGACGTATCTGGAGACGTCTCGTGCGGGCTTGTTGTCGGCGATCACCCACGTGGTGCCGCTGGCTGCGGAGCTGATGACGTCCAGGATACCGGCTACCGCTGAACTGACCCTGGAATAGGCAATTGAAATGATGTAGTGCATCCATACTAATATTAAGGGAGATCGCAGACGACAGACTGCGGCTTCCATACAATGTGATGGCGCGCGCCATGCGGAATGTATGTAAACCGCAGACTATTATCGCACAAAAGTCTGTCGTCTGCGATCTCCCTAATAGTGCAAATCAATAGACGTGATCGTTTTTTCGTAAATACTATAACAGAGCTCAGGTTGTGGGATATACTAAACTGTGTGTCTGTCTGTCTGTTATCTCTTCACGCCCAAATCGATGAACCGATTTTGCTGAAATTTGGTATGGAGATACTTAGTGTCCCAGGAAAGGACATAGGATGCCATATTATTTCAATACTCGATGGCGCACGCAACTCCATTCCTGGCGCAATGGACTTGCGTGCACCATCTAATATTGAAATAATATGGCATTTAAGGCTACCTCTACTCAATTTCAACATTTGTATAAAGGCAAGTGTATGTCATTAACTTTGAACATAGTCTACAATAAGTTGGGCGATGCCAATTATTATTATAGACCAACAACTCTACAAGTTCGTGTTCGCTCCAAACAAACAACAATAAAGAGCGAATACGAACTTGTAGCGTTGTTGGTCTATAATAATAATTGCTCATATTCGGTATCGATTGTGTACACTATTTAGTCAATAATTGCACTATCGCGGTGGCGATCTACGTTATTTGGTCGCTTAATTTCAAACCCAACCAACACATCATAAGTTACATTGAATTGATGAAGCCTGACCAAATGACGTAGGTCCGTTATCTACCTATGAATCCATTTCTTCTATGGTACATACATCTGTGATTGTCCATAAACAGTCCATCATAATACAACGTGAAGAACTTTTTGGGAAAAACCTGCATCTTAATTCCTAAGTAAGGAAGTAATTAATGTTGAATTACTACTTGTTTGTTACTAATGAGACGTCAAAACTTAAAGAGAGCGAGACTCTTAATTATATTTAATTAGAGTTAAAAAGTTCTATCTGAATACCTACTTTACTTCCGCTATCTCGAGGACACTTTTCTCTACTTTTGATATTTGAGTTAGTTCTTAATTTCTTAAAAGTAATTTGTCATATTAAATACGAATGTTGCTTGCAACTTTGTGAAGCTGAATTCGTTTATTTTCAAATATTATATTATGTTAAAGGACCGTACATTTCACAGTTTAAAAACATCTTATGTCATTTCTCGGGAGTCGAAGTATTCTGTAAACTAATATTCATCAAAATCGTTGTCGTTTAGTTGCACGCTTAAACCATTTTACTATACTGTAGAGGTAACAGACAGACGAACAGAGAGACACCCTTTCCCATTTTAAGATTAAGCATAAATGCTGCTGTATTATATAAATATACCAAATATTTTAATCATACTTCATGAAGGTTAAGGGTGAAACCAAACGAGCGTAATTTGTGAGATGTGAGTCGCAGAATTTTTGCCACGTAATTTACGTGGCAAAAATTCTGCGTACGTCTTTTCATACAAATCATGATTCACATAATTACGCTCGTGTGAATCAAACAGGACCTTTGTATGAAACTGAATGCAGCAGAATTCTGCCGAACCGAAATTCTGCGACTCACAACTCACGAATTACGCTCGTTTGGCTTCGCCCTAAATATAATCAACTGGTACATGTGTAAACAGATCCCTTTTCTATCCGGGAAACAATCTTAAACAATCTCTTACGAAATCTCTCGCTCGTAAATTGTATTAAATGATATCCTGTGATCCTGGCAAACTATGTTAGCGAAAAAACTTTGTTCTTTATAACCCACGGGGGACCACACCTTGTAGGGTTGCCGGGATAAAATGGATAGCTAGTTTTTCTGTAAAATACATATTCTGAGATCACATGATTCATTGTTGAAGGTTTCGTGTTTCAAACCTAAGTGTTATATCAAGAACGTTAAAATGCGGGACCAATTGCCTGTGCTTGTTCATTCGTTTGCCGTTTATTCTAGCCGTAAAGAATTATTATATCATGTCTATCAACTCACGTAACGATAAAATATGAGCTGACGTAGATTCAAGGAATTTGATAAGAAAAACTCACTGCACAGTTCCATCGTGTGATTGAACTGCGCAGGTATGACAACATACCTCTGTCGTTCCGGCACTCGTGTCTCTATGTGGTTGTCCTTGGTGAAGTTGTGTCGGTGTATGATGGCCGTGTCCGTCGGGCCGAGACAGACCGTCAGCACGCGGACATGAGTCTCCGAGAATGGCTGGCTGGCCTGAAATAACCAGGGATTTCTATTAGGCGAATTAGTCATCAAAAACAGAATTCAGGCGCAATGGTTCGACTGAAAACTCTCATGACTTTGTTTAGAATTTAGATTAAAACAAAATATTTAAAATCAGAAACTCTCGGTTAGAGAGTTTCTGATTTTAAATATTAACCAATTTGGTATTAATCCTTCGATCGCGGATTCTTGGAATTATTCTATTTTTTTCGCGATCACCAGTGCTCTTATTATGGGGCTTGAAGGATTAAATTAAGAAATTAAAAACAACACCCGAGTCAAAAATGTTAATTAGATCAACCCAATTTTTCAGCACTGAGCAGGCTTATGATGATGATTAATGAACTATATTATAGCTTAGAGCCCGATCGATAATCTCAGCTTTGAAACAAAAAATAGATCAAAATCGATCCATCCGTTTGGATGCTACGATGCCACGGACTGACACACAAACAGACAGACAAACAATAACATACCGCTATACAATTGCTGAACTGTAGCACGGCTGACTTGGTGGCAGAGTAGACCGGCAGGTGGGGGACTGGCTTGAGCGCCAGCAACGACGACATGTTCACCACCACACCCCCTTTACCCCCACTACCCCCTCCATCCCCAGACATTAGCGCCAGAGCCTTCAATGTGCTGGAAACTGTGGCCGTCTGAAAAGGCATTCAGCGTAAATGGGACGGTTTTAAGGGTCGTCAGCGTGATATTGTGAACGTGGGGTTATTAATATTTAGTATTTTTGAAGGTATATATTTTGTTGCGCTTTTTAATATGAGGTTATGAATGGACAGTTTACTTGTGTGTTTCGTCTCATTCACTTATGAAGCAGTAACAAAACTTCCGAATATGCAACCTGAAACTCATTTGACGATGACGACCTCTGTGGCTCAGTTAGTGGGCTGTTGGTAGCTCAAGCCGGGGTCACGGGTTCGAATCCCGCCGACGGAACAAAAAGTTTTCAAAGTTCCTGGGTCGTGGATGTGTATTTTTGTGTATCATATAATAAAAATCTTAAACGTATAAAAGTATTAAATATTTTTCCGTTGTCTGGTACTTGTAACACAAGTCCTTCAGGTACTTAGCACGGGGCCAGACTGACGTGGTGTGAAGCGTCTATAGATATTATTTAAACTACAACTAAGACTATATTAGAATCTATGTAACTTTAGAGTGACGTCATACGCTTTACACTGTAGTCTGTAACTTCATAGCGACGTCATACGCTCACCAAAGTAAATTTGAGTTTCCAGCACTTACGAAGTTAATATCGACCATCTTCCTGTAGTCTCTCTCGTCGTTGGAGACGACGGCGGCGTTGTTGACGACGAGGTCCAGCCGGTGGTACTTGTCCAGCACCTGCTTGTATGCTGCGGTGAGAGGCGCCTCGCTGGCGACATCGCATCTTATGAACTTGGCCCTCAGGGCGCCGAACTTGCTCGTCAGTTCCGCTTCTAGGGCGCCGCCCTCGCGCTCCGCGATGTCTAAAAACGCAACGTGCTGAAAAGTAGAGAAAAATAAATGATTTATTTCTCTTCATTTTATTAAGGACTAGCTCTCCCGGTGAACTTCGTGTCACTTTAAAACCTTTCCTGGAATTCTACGAATATTTTAAGACTAAAATCAGCCCAAAACGTTCAGAGTTTCATCGCGACTAAATTATTTGAAAATCCATTTTTATATATAAAACTAGCTGTCCCAGTGAACTTCGTGTCACATGTCACTTTAAAACCTTCCCTGGACTTCTACGAATATTTTAAGACTAAAATCAGCCCAATCCGTTCAGCCGTTTTCATTTCACATTTGAAAATCCATTTTTATATATAAGAAGAAGAAGAAGAAGATTGATCGTCTCTCCTGTTATGTTTCATGTGGGAAACTTATTGGAAGAAACTCTTATGTGGAAAATAGGAAAGTAAGTATATCTGAAAATTGGCTCATAGACTTCTTGTTGGAATTTAAAGAGATACTTCGCAACAGAGCAGTCCATTAAGGGGCCGGGTACCCTTGGAGTTTCTCATACAAACGTAATACCAAAATCATTTTCTCATACGAAAATATTTAACATGTTTGAATTATTTTTCAGTTTAAGATAGTAATTACCTAGGTTCCTACACAAAAATTTACTTCAAAATATTTAAACAAAAAAAAATTTTTTTTTTGTTTAAAATTTTTATTTTTGTAAATTTACTACTAACTATTGAAACACTAAAAAATAGAGTAAAACACTAAAAAATATATAAATAAATAGTAAATTTACTACAAAATATTTAATTTCTAAAAAATATTTTTTAGTATTTAAATATTTAGTAGTAAATTTACTATTTATTTATATATTTTTTAGTGTTTTACTCTATTTTTTAGTGTTTCAATATTGAGTAGTAAATTTACTAAAAAAAAATTTTGAACAAAAAATTTTTTTTTTGTGTTTAAATATTTTGAAGTATGTTTTTGTGCAGGAACCTAGGTAATTACTATTCTAAACTGAAAAATAACTCAAACATGTTAAATATTTCGTATGAGCAAATGATTTTGGTATTACGTTTGTATGAAAAATTCCAAGGGTACCCGGCCTCTTAATGGTCTAAATCTATATCAAATCGGTACAGCAGTTATATAAACCTTCCAATAATATCAACTTATAATTTAATTAACAAACCAGTAAAATATTATAACATTTTCTTCCTTTAATAATAGTATAGAGCTAATAAGTTATTATCATGTAATTAACACAAGTGTAGTGTAGTGTGTAGTGCATTGTAATTTTGGTGATAACGAGTAATGACATAATTATAACTGTTATCTCAGGTTACTTGCAATTTGATAATAACGTTATGTTATATCTCAGTTATGAAATAATTATTGTAATGTTTTATAGCTGGCAATTACTTATACTTACCTTCTTAGTTCTATTTATGAAGTGTAGTAAATCTTAATTTACTTGTATCTTGTTATTAAAGTACTACTTAAATGATATCTACCTAATTCGTAGTAAAAATTCACTGACGAAAACAATGATTACAATAATTAAGTATTTATTTTCCTAACATCATATTGAAATGAGGCTACATTAAGTATAATTTTAGAATAAAAATATGTTTTAATTATACGGAATACTGCATTAGCATAAAGCCGACGTGAAAGTGAGTTTTCAAGGTAAACTTGTAGTTTGAGAACTAATTTAGTCCATTCCGGCAACCTGAATAATGAATGTAAGCAAACTTCGGCTACTATTGACTGTTTACCGACAAGTTATTATTCTGTTCAAACATTAACTTTTGTGTTGGTTTCTCGACTATATTTATGAATATTTTAGGCTGCTAATGCAGGGGATGATACTGGGACGGGATGAAAAATACAAAGCTGAATAAAACCTTATTTTTTTTTATATTTCATAGAATATAAGCCGTTATTGGCTCGACGTATCTCTTCTATGGAAGACAGTAGCTGTAACCAACTACAAAAACCTCAAGAGTACCCAAGAACCATTGCCAGATCTGCATAATATGACCCACAACTAAATAAATCCGAACAATAAAAGAAGACTCACCCTTGCATTCTGAGCCACCATCTCCCTCACCAGCGCCGCTCCAACTCCTGCAGCACCACCTGTCACTAATACCACTTTGTCCTCCACTTTCCACGATACTACACTCATTTTGATGAACTTTTGAGCCTAAGGGTTAAACATAGAAGAAACTTTTACAACTAAAGAACTCTTCTCTTGATTTTAGGTTACTTTTTCCTTCATTCACTTTCCTCTTCAATATTTCGTCTATTTTGATATCTATTTTGTTCTGTTATTCGGGGTACACTAATACACAGGCCCGTGTTATCAGTTATCGAGTGATAAGACGATGTAAACAATAGTTTTCGATTGCACCGTCGCGCGGGTATCGAAGGACTGATTGTGTTTGTTCGGGCCGGCCTTGTAGACTTTACGTGTCGATACCGTGCTAATATAGATTGTACGGTCAAGTCGGATTATGTTTCATCATAATTAATATCATCATCACTAAAAACAAAAATGTAACGCTTTTCGGTAACAAAAAGGCAAAAAGGCTATACCTATTATTATCCATATCAACATCATCATCAGCATTCAGCAGCTAAGGTGTATACTGTTAGAAGCTGCAATTAAGGTTATGTTTCATTCGAATTATGATCATAATCATCAGCTAAACTACTGTTAATAAGTTACAAAATCATTGCAACTTTGTTCTGTCTCCCGCTACGTTTGGGAAGGAAAAATTCATGAATACAAGATTATATGTTCTTAAGACTTTTGGGTTATGTTGTATTTCTGTTTTTATATAAAAATGTTTTCAAATTCACGATCATGGCTACTAAATGTAACTTATTTTCTAAAGACAAGTTTTTGCAACAGTTTAAAATGAAATTTATATCCGCAGTATGTAATCTGTCACAATTACGCTGCAAATATTTAAAGCAGATCCTTCATGAAAAACTCAATTGTATTTTCAGCACATTTAAATGCAAAAAGCGTATCTTTTCTCTGTTTAAATGATAAAAGATTTCATGTCAGTCGCGGCGCCTGTTACAAAATTTGTTTGTACTCTGTTTTCGCGTTGCTTTATTGTTTTCTTTTTTACGTTCACTATTATTAATAATAATAATAATAATAATAATTTATTTCAGATTATTCATCCATAGGTGTTAGTAACAATTTAGTCTTAACCTATTGTTAGTAAAATTACATATTTTTAACTATATATTAACAACAGTGAATCGTAATCCACCTATGTAGCAGAGGAGAGTCCCATCTGTCGGTGAAAACTCTTAGGATGCCGTTGGAGGAGGATCGCAAGCGCGCCAGCATTGAGGCACAGCGTTTACGCATTATGGCCGCGAACCCGTCCACGCGCGCCTCAGCAAACATGCCTGACGCGCTGCATCTCCACGGCAACCCCAACAGCATCCTAAGGGTATTGTTGTACTGAACGCGCAGGTCGTTGAACGCCCGCTGGGAAAAATTTGTCCACAGGCTGCACGTGTAGAATGACTGGCAGAAAGATTTAAAGAGCGCGATTTTAACTGCTTCAGTACAGCGAGCGAATCTACGTGCCAGCATGTTGCAACGGACGGCCAACGACCGGCGCTCCCTATCAATGTCGACATTGTCTTTCATGTTTTCTGTGACCCAGTGACCCAAATATTTGAACTTCTGAACCCGGACTAGGGGAGATCCCGAGAGAGAGAGATCAGCCATGTGCTTATACCCCTCAGAACCGGATTTGAAGACGATCCACTCACTCTTCGTGGTATTATATTTGAGCCCATGGGCCGCAGCATAGCTTTCACATATTTTAAGAAGCTGTCTCATCGCGCTGACTGATGGACACAGCAGAACCATATCATCTGCATAGCTGATATTATTGACGCTAACGCCATCTATGTGGCAACCTATTTTGGCTTTATTGAGCTCACTTATAAGCTTATTAATGTACAGGTTGAACAGGCGAGGTGAGCTAAGTCCACCCTGTCTGACGCCACATTCTAACCCAAACGAGTCAGAGTATGAGCCAGCCCATTTAACTGTGTTCGATTGTTTACTGTACCAAAATTTTAACAGTGAGATAATATCATCTGGGACGGATGTATCGTGAGCTAACTTATGCCAGAGCAAATTATAATTAACTAAGTCGAACGCCTTTGATAAATCCAGAAAACAGGCTATTATAGGCGTTTTACGATCTGTATAATACTGAACAGTCTGTTTGAGACACAAAATTGCACTTTCTGTTGATAAATTTGGTCTGAAACCAAACTGACCATCTTCAAGTACAATGTGTTTAGCTAAGATTGTATCAACCAGACTGTCCAGTATTTTTGCGATAACAGTCGCCAAGGAGATTGGCCTGTAATTAGAAATATCAGAGGCATCCGCAGTTTTATTTTTGATAATTGGCACTACAATAGTCTTAGTAAGTTCCGCAGGTATATTCATTCATTCATTCATTCAGGTAGGTAACTGTGACTTATGCATAGGTTAAAAAACATTGACAGCACCCGTGGTAGGTGGCCACCAGCGTACTTGAGATGTTCAATACTGAGGCCATCGTGACCGGGGGACTTGCCCCTAGTCATGTTCTGTATTACTTTTGCAATTTGTTTAGCAGAAAATCTAACAGGGGGCCCCCCCCCTCACGATAGCCTCTGTACAAAAACAATTTGTATCGGCAGTTACAATCGAAGTCGATTTTATTTTAAAATGTTCCAAAAAAGCATTAGCTATTTCCGTGGGAGCAGACACGCCCGCGACGCTCACCGGGATGCCCGGTCTATGATTTAAATTATTTGTTAATTTCCAGAATTTTGAAAGTTGTTTTGTTTCATGAGATTTGGCTATCATATCCATTTTAATTTGAACCTGATTGTTTTGGCAATATTTTAATTTCGATTTGAAATTACGACGAGATTGGCACATGTTCCTGTAAATGTCACCAGAAGTAGGTTTATTATGTTGCAACCACATTTGATAGCATAGCCTGGCCTCGCGGTGAGCCTCGCGAACGTGTCTGTTCCAGCCAATAACATAGTTACGTCGCCTTTTCACAATACTAGGATGCGAGATTTCGGCGCCTCTCTTTAGAATACAAATTAAATCATTGTACATATTATCTAATAACAAGTAGTGTTCATGGTTTGTACAGATATTGTCAGCACAGTTACAAAATTCCTTTGGAAAATCTATGTCCTTTAATTTTTCGTTACAAAATTTAGAATAGCTATTTATTTGATTCAAATCTCTTTCTCCCCAAATAATACTACTACATTTATTATTTGAATTTATTATTTTAGGTTTAATTAAATTTATATTACAATTTATTAACAGAGGCACATGATCCGACGCGTAAACGCCGTATAAAATGCATGCATTATTGACTAAATGTTTAGCAGAGTTTGTAACTATACAATGATCTAACCAACGTTGGGATCCGTTGGCTGCGCTAACAAAAGTATGTGAGTCCGACGACAACAACTCGGTATCAATACACGTCCATGACTCATCGGAACAGGTGTTTAGCAACTCACGTGAAAATCTGGTTCCAGGGTGTGCGTTAAAATCTCCCAAGATAAAAACCGATTCCACTTCATGGTTTTCAATTATAGAAATAATTTCACTGAGGCAGTTTGTGAACTCGGGGAGATTCTCACTGCAATCCGTGGGCATATACACACAAATCAATAACAAAGATCGATTGTCCTGTGCCACTTTAATACACACTAAGCGATCACTAATACATTGAACTACCGACACCGAAGCAAACAACGATTTTCTCCACAAAAGCGCTACACCCCCGTATGGTCTTCCGATGATACGTCCTCCGTTCCCAGGTATGATACGTCGTGGGGCAGGAGCCAGGTTTCCTGCAGGGCGAGCACGTCCACTTGGTCACACAGGCGACGAACACAGTCAGCTGATCGCATAATATTCTTACAATTGAATGTACAAAGCTTAACATTTGATGTTGTGTTTATATCCATTATTTATTTTCAGGTGGACTATTCTCGTTCGACTTCGGAGTATGTACATCCAGATAACGTTTTTTAAAATAAATAAAACGTCTAAAAGTAACACCCTCCGGCCATAAATTGTCGTCTAAAAATTTACTAATTTTTAACTTTGACACATACAATTTGAAAGCATTGTACGGACGCTCCTTCCTCATATTAATTTTTTGCAAGCTAACTGTTTCACCGGTCATTTTGGTTACATATTCATTTATTATTTGGTGTGTTTATTATAAAAATGTTACTACGGTACTTAATACTTATTACGCTACAGTTACTGTCTAATTTTATTTTTATTTTATTTTATTTTGAAGGAAAACTTACAGCTAGTACAAAGGTAGAATTAAAAAGTAGCAATACAAATGCCAAAGGTATATTTTGTTTAAATTGTACATAATTTTTTTTTATGCAATAAGGGGGCAAACGAGCAAACGGGTCACCTGATGGAAAGCAACTTCCGTTGCCCATGGACACTCGCAGCATCAGAAGAGCTGCATGTGCATTGCCGGCCTTTTAAGGGGTAATAGGCGAGGGTAGGGAAGGAAATAAGGAAGGGTAGGGAAGGGAAAAGGGTAGGGGATTGGGCCTCCGGTTAACTCACTCACTCGGCGAAACACAGCGCAAGCAACAATATTTCTCCGGTCGAGCCGGCCCATTCGTGCCGAAGCATGGCTCTCCCACGTTTGGCTGACGTCGAATTGACGCACTGTCTAATCTACAAACAACTCTTAATTATTTCATACATTGATGATAAGTGACAAGTTTTATGTTTCTTCCACATTTCAAAAATAATTTCAATAACACATCTCATCAAGCAACATATTTATTAATTAATTATAAATAGTTTGTTAAGTTTGTTGTACACTTTGGGCCAAGGCATTGAGCTATCGCATTGCGCCAACGTAATAATATGTAGGCCTACTTGGCCATAAGTTGGGAACGACATTCCATACTCTACGTTGGCCCAATATTATGTACAGCTAGCTTTATAAATCACCAAGCCCTATAAGGCGAACCAAACAGACACCAGTAATTTTATGTAATGTGTCCCGCGGGACAGTATCTTGATTTGATTAATTCGTCAGCGTTATCAGCTTTAACAAACTTCAAATTACTTTGTAAGATTACGAGAATAATACTCGTACACAAACGACTGTTTGGTTACGGGTTATGTTATAAACGAGTAAAGTTGAGCGGAATTACCCCTGTTTTACATTATCTTCCTAGCCATTCTACAAATACTCTAAAATTCAACTTTATAAAACTTATCCAGGATAATCAAATAATTACTTTCTAAGATGACTTTCCAACCTTTGTCGCAAGCGACCACGTCCGACAAAAACTAGAATATCAAAATCGGTCCCCGCTTGGATGCTACGATGCCTCACTCATGCCACGGACAGACACACACACAGACAAACAGAGAGACAAACACGTCAAATTAAAACTTATTAATCGGGACTTAGCTCTACTTATTTTAGTAGTAATGCTACTACGAGTCCCGATTAATAAGTTTTAATTATAATACAACGCGAATAATGTTACAATGTTAAACACGTCAAACTTATAACCCCTCTTTTTTGTCGGGGGATTAAAAATTAAAATTCAAAACCACTGACATACGAGTATTATTATTATTATTATTATAAGCTATTATAATTATAGGTATAGTCAGGTCTATATCAAACTTTATTGGGTTTGATAATATCTAAATAGACTTATCTAAACGAGCTTATTGAGAACAGAAATATTTAGTACTTTGGAAGTAACAAAATGTAACGTAAGAACGTTGTCGTATCAGATAAAATGAGATTTCACGAGACATGGAGCCGAAGAAAATACAATATCAAGACGTGTTTGATGAAATTTAAATCATGTGATATCGCGGAGGCAATGCGCCATTATCAGACGCTACGTGTGGTGTATTGAGAATTTTTATTTTTATTTTATTTTTTATTTGAAAGGAAAACATACAGTGATAAACTTAATTTAAAAATTAATGCTGCTTAATATCTAAGCACTATTAAGATGTTTCCACAATTAAAATTCTAAACTTTAACAAAATTGCTTTACATTTAGTTAGACATAATTAGTATTTAGCAATGATACAATATTACACGTTACAAAAGCAATCCCAGTAATAATATCCCTAGTAATAAAGTAATGTCAATGTCATGTTGTTTACTCAAATCATTCAGGCAAGCAGGTGTTCGAACGAAGAAGGAATTCTTCCTATAATTAGAATGGGAGAATGGAATATAAAAGGGGTTGAAGGAGCATACTCTGGGTGAGCGTGAAGGGACTTTCAGGTTAATTTTGGAAACAAGAAGGGAGGAATCTATTTTGTTTTGGGCAATATTTAGGAATGTGCAAGTATCCGCTACTTGACGTCTGAGATGCAGGGGTAGCATATGATACCTTCTGCATCTTGATTCATAGTTAGTGTCAGATGTTCCGCATTTATATTGAATACTCGTATTGTAATGTTCGAACATTTATATTTGGTTTATTTGATATTTTCCTTGGAAACTTCTATAAATCTCTAATAGGATTAGATCGATCGGCAAACAAACTCGACATTCTATTAGGATACTCTTTCATCATTTAGATATATTTAGTTTCGTATTATTATCTATTGTTTTTATATTTTTTTGAATTTTTGAGTAAATACTCAAATTTCCTAAGTCGAAATGCACACAGTTAAACTTACTGGTATTAACTCTTCTACCGGGTATCTCAATTATTATATCTTAGAAATGTTCTTTTATATTATAAGGATAAATAGAAACCAGACAGATACTAATTATTGATTAGAGAGAATAATACAATAATCAATTAATAATAATTCTATACATGTTTATAATAATAATTCTCTATTTGACATATTTAATGATAATAAGATTTTGTTTCTGTGTACACATTTTTTACTATATTTTTTTACTGACTTTTTACTATATTTTATTGACATGTTTAATCTTAATATAATTTATTTTCCAATAATTACTTATTAAATTGAAATAATTATTATGTTACATTATCATAGTTTTAAGATTTACTCGGAAATTCTGTTATTAATGTAATAATGTATTGTACTTGAAATATCATATTTTATTGTTACTATCACACAACATAATGCATGTAATTGTTTTTCTTCTAGTTTAGTATGTAATTAATAATTTCATATTGTATTCTGTGGAGCTTTAGTTATAAATGTCGTCACCTGCTTAGGTACATGCATCAGAAGAATTCTATATATTAATATGCTTAATGTAATAATGTTTCGATGTGTGTACTGGTTGGTGTCCTGATTAAATAAATAAATAAATACATAGGTAACTAGATGACACCCGCAACTCCGTTGCACACAAAATTCTTTTATCGCTCAGGAATGGTACACTTTTCCGAGGTAAAAAGTATCCGATCTCCTATTTCCCGGGACTCGAAGTATCTCCGTACCAAACAGCAAAATCAGTTCAGCGGTTTGGGCGTCAAGAGGTAACAGAAAAATACATTTATAATAAATTATAATATTAGCATCGATAGCATAATCGCAACGAAATAGTATTAAAGATAATATAAATAGTAGTACATTTAGCTCTCAGCGCCGTAACATGGGGCTATTTATTTGACGTCGAGTTACTGAGTCGCGAACGGGGTCGTAAGGAAGACAAATCTCATCTTTGATAGCAATTTCGCGCAGAAAACTCAACTTGAAATAAAACGCACGCAATATAACGAAACAAAAAAGGACATTTATTTATTGCTGTCCACGACAGTAAGCTAGTGCAAAGCATTAAAAATATAAGCTTAATTTATGGTATTTAAAATACAGCCAAGAATAAAGACATGTGGAAGGAAAGAGGGGAGGCCTTTGCCCAGCAGTGGGACACCATCCGCTATTAATAATAATAATAATAAGCCCGCAGGGCAGCTTGTGGCGAGCTGTTGGGGAGTAGCGACCCCACGAACCCGAGTGCTCCCAGGGAAGCCCCTGTTCTCCATCTCCGGCTTGCCTTCACCGGCCGGAGTGAACACTGACGGAGAATCAGGCCCTACCTCTGCCTTGCCTTAACCGGCCGGTCAGAGTGGAGTCGCGAGAGCTTCGGCTCGGAGGGAGGATGTGAAGCGTAAGTGGCGAGTGGGCGACGTGATGGGACCCTCTGAGGGTGCAAATGATCGGCGTTTAAAGTCCAGCGACACCTCTCCTGCCTCAAGCCGCTCTGTCAATGTTGCCGCCTCGGTGCACCGTGCGTGCGACCATTTTGAGGGGCCCATTCAAAGAGTTGGCGAATCACCGTCTGCCAACTTTATACATGTTACAACATTGTATCGGCAGACGCCATAGTCCTTCCATAGTCCCAGTTACCCAGTCCACTAGCACCTCACCCCCATAGCCCGGTATAATTTCTAATATCCATTCCCTGTAATAGTCCTACACTGGCCGCTGGCTCTCCTTGGTCGTACTCTCATAGTGCGGACAGGGAGAGTCGCCGGCCAGTGTCACACAACATTTAGATTAAAACTGTGTAACGGGCCTCTACGTGTTGGCTTCGGCCCCACGCATGCCTTTCAAAGGTCCGGGATTTAATTGCCTTATATAATAAAAACATAATAATAGTAATAATATGGTGTTTTACTTTGTTGATTTATGAAATTACTTGCTACACACGAGCTTAGCCAAATATTGCGTGTAGAAAAATAAAATACTAAAAGACTTTAAATAAAGTCTCATAGGTAATTTGACACTTTACCTAAAATGCTTAACGTAGTCTAGTAACACTTTTTTCTTAAAACTCATAGCCTATATTGCCAAATTTTTGTGGAAATTTACAGGATAGTAACTCTGAGAATCGACATACAGCCAAAATCTATTTGTTTCACACTTTTTATTATATTAGTATGGATGGCAATGTTTGTCGGATTAGCTTGTTTGACTATTTTCCTCAGTTCATTCTCATCCATTATAGATAGATCAAATGAAAAAGATATCAGTGTTTATTTATAGTGTTTTAAGTTAAGAAGTCCATAACTATTGCCATTAATATTAATACGAAGTTAGTTCTCCGCACCGCCGACCCCGCTCGCTCAGGATTTCCGAACAAAATGATTAATATTGTGAGATTGTATTGTTTCTTATAGTTTCACTTTATTCCTTTCGTCTATTACTTTTATTTAATATTGTGTTTCTTTTCAGTTATTGATGAGTATTACTTTGTGAAGAGCTAGTGTACTGTAAATTGTTTTATGTGCCCTGATTATGAAGTTTTTAAACATGAGTTTATCAACATAGCAGAGATAATAGTGAATACATAAACCCATCTAAATACTTCAGAAAGAAAATACGGAACAATAATGATAATCTAAATCTTAAGCCTAGGAGTATACCGTAGATCCCCGAGTTGATCGCGATGCACAACGTACTCTTGTGCATCGCAACGTAAACCATAAATGGCTCATGCAAGCCCTCTTCTTGGCCTCGGCGGGGCAAAAATCCCCCACAGAGAAGAGCCTGTGCAGCAGCAGGCGCTCGCCGGCGGAGTCGTGGTGTAGGGTCACGCGATCCCGCGGCCCGCCCAAGGCGCATAGTGGAGTACCGCCGAGTTTTTAGTGGGTAGGGGCTGCGTCCACCACCATCTTCGGACGCATACTTGCGGATAGGACCCCCATCCCCCGTAAGATGCTTAAAAGCATTTTCTCGCCGCAAAAATAAAAAGAAAGAAAGAAGTATACCATAGATACAGTTGCGCCAATATTCTTTATAAGTTATAACTCATATAAAATGTCGCACGGGAAACATTTTCCAGGATTAAAAGTATTCTATGTCCTTAATTTGTGGGACTCAAAGCATATCCATACCAAACAGCGGTTTGGGCGTGAACATAGGTAACAGACAGACATACACTTTCGCATTTATACTATTAGTATTACGCCTCCGTGGTCCAGTGATTCAGAGCGTGGCTCTTGACTCGGAGGCCGTGGGTTCGATTCCTATGTTGGAAGTATATTATTTTCAAGTTTGGTTAGGACAATGCAGGCTGTTCACCTGATTGTCTGACAAGTAAGATGATCCATGCGTCGGATGTAAAAAGTCGGTCCTGCACCCGATCTCTCGCCAGTCGTGTCGGTCTGCCGTCCCGCTGGGTTATGAGAGTAAAAGGAATAGAGAGTGCTCTTGTGTACTGCGCACACACTTGGGCACTATAAAATGACTCCTGCGTAACTGGCCTGGTTCAATAAAACCGGCCACTGTCACCGAAACCGGTATGGGAGTTATTATTATTATTAATTTACTTATTTATTTATTTCATCATCACACACTTAAACTATCATTACAGGGTTTACCTAATGCGATAGTAGTGTACATAAAATTGTATTACTTTACGGAACCAAGCTTACTAATATTATCCAAGTAGGTAATTCATATTACTCCTGTCAGACGCATTAGCTGGGGAATCAATCATGAGCCTGTGATGTGTGGTCTCGGTGTAACAATACAAAAATCATTCATTAATCATTACTCATGAATCATTTGCGAAGGAGTTACTCCATTTATCATCCTAATCAAGTCACACAAAAACTTTATCAGCCAAATAGCTCATATATCCTCAGTGGCGGCGCAAGACCTAAATTTTATCTGGGTGAAATATATTTTACGATTGCTGATGGACGATGCAAGAAGACGGATTTTTTTTTAGGCGCCATGCCCCTAGGACCGCGAGGCCGTGGGCGGTCGCCCACACCGCCCACGCCTTACGCCGGCTCTTAATTTCCTGTTATTAGGCTGCCATTCAATACCACAAAATATCAGATTTAGCTTTTCCATTAAATAAATAGGTTGATTTAAATTCTTGTGAAAACAACGACGATAACGACGCAAGCATAAATTTTCGCTCAAGGGTAAAAAGAGACTGATGCTTCCTCTCCTACGCCTTGCCGGTGGTCTACTCTCGCTACGTATCACGTCAGATCACGAGTTCCGTCCTAACACGAGTTTAACTTTTTTACCAAACCGAAGAAATTTCACAATGCCGCTTTAGCTAATAGCTTTAAACAAGATGACGCCCGCAACTGCGTTGCACCAAAGAACCATACACTTTTCCGTGATGAAAAGTATTCTATGTCCTTTCCCGGGAATCAAAGTATCGCCATACCAAATGTCAGTAAAATCGGTTCAGTGGTTTGGGCGTTGAGGTAACAGGCAGACAGACTGACGCACTTTCGTATTTATAATATTAATATGGATATAGATCTAATTATGATGTTGTTTCAGATCCTCTTCGACAGTTTCACGCTCGGCCGCTTCACCTCGTTCACTGACGATGGGTGTCCGGACGGCTACATGCAGATCCAGGAGGCGAGCCGGCCGCAGGTGGGGGGGTCCTGGTGCGGTACCTCCTGGGGACCCTCCATATACTACAGCGAGACCAAGTCAATTACACTCATTATAAGACTGCTGCATCTGTCGAAGGAACAGAACAACTATAACTTTGACTTCCGTATGGCGTACAAGGTTTTGAGGAAGGAGTATGCGACAGTACGATATGGAGGCTCCCCACCTACTGGTGAGTTGATTGTATTATGGTAAAGTTAGTGTAGATTATAAAGTATCAGTTTTACAGAAGCTAAAGTCCAAACGGCGAATCCAGGCACAAATACATCATAGAATAAAACAAAAAAAATGTGAATTTCTGAGCCTCATATTGTCATTGACAATCATCGATTTACCCTTCGCCTACAATAAAATTACAATGAGGAAAATATCATGTCTATAAAAGTACTGTGATTGTTATATTTTATTAATGACATAAATTTCAAGCTAAAGCTCTACTTTTATAACCATTTTATACCTAGATTGATTAACAACGCTCTCGCCTGTGACACAACAATTAAATTACTAGGAAATTAATAGCGAACCGATCGGGACCAGCTGTTTTATCCATTAAGTATTTGATGAATTGCGTAAATTAGAACGAAAACATGATTGAAAATTATTGGTATCGCCACGACATCGACCTAAATCCCTATTGCGTAACACGAAGCAACGTTCGACGCAAAAACCATTCCATTATATCCGATATTTCGTTTCCAGAAAGACCCTTCTTCAAGCTGCGGCCGATGTTATATCTGACGAACGTATCTCGGAACGACACGAGCTCGAAGACGAAAACCCCCGAGTACTACCTCGGGGATTTGATCGCCGGGACGTATTGCTCGCGGATCTTCAGCGATTGCGATCGTAAAAACTGCAGATTACAGTCCCCGAATTTCCCCGGCGTGTACCCGAGGAACTTAACCTGCTACTACGCCGTGCGACAGCACGAGGTGCCCCAGGGAAAACATGCGTTGATCGTCGTGAAACAACCCAATGGGCAGTTGGTGTCAATTCGAAGTCAGAAGGCTTTGTACGCTCCGTCGCAGCAGGATAGAGAGAATAACGGGCGGGAGCTGAAGTTCTGGCAGCAATGCGATGAAGTCCAGGACTACGTGACGGTGTACGACGGGTACACCACCC
Source organism: Polyommatus icarus (assembly GCA_937595015.1). Classification (NCBI taxonomy): domain Eukaryota; kingdom Metazoa; phylum Arthropoda; class Insecta; order Lepidoptera; family Lycaenidae; genus Polyommatus; species Polyommatus icarus. The sequence continues at coordinate 728,526 of OW569332.1, read as the reverse complement.
GGGACCCGGTCATCCTGCGGTTCTGCGGCGGCGGCGTGTCGGTGCCGGAGGCGATATCCAGCGGTCCGGAGCTGCTCGTAGAGTTCACCACGTCGCCGTTCGGCACGTTCCTACAGCCGGCCGTCTCGCAGTCGCTGCACGGTTTCCAATTGGAAGTTGAGGTGAGATTTATCGTTGCACTGAAACTCATGCCTTAACAAAGGAATTTTTTTATGAAATAAGGGGGCAAACGAGCAAACGGGTAAACTGATAGAAAGCTACTACCGTCACCCATGGACACTCGCGACATCAGAAGAGCTGCAGGTGCGTTGCCGGCCTTTTAAGAGGCTCACACTCTTCTTGAACACTCTCTTCTTGAAGGTTTGCAGGTCGTATAGGTCCGGAAATACTGCTGTTACATTTCGTTCCAGAGTTTTACGGTGCGCGCAGAAAGTTACGCGAAAATCGCACGGTGGAAGACTGCCACTCATCAAGGTGATGAGGATGGTATATTTTTCGCGTGGAGCGAATAAAGTAGAAATAAAGTAGAAAAAAGTCTTCTAAATTTATGTACGTTTTATTCAAAATTGCTTTTTAAGTACTATTTTTTTAAGATTTACCGAATTCACAATATCCAGAAGCTTGGTGTTCTTAACAGAGCGAGACAGTACTTCAGTCCGGACCAACACCTACAACTCTACAAGGCGCAGGTTCGGCCTCATATGGAATATTGTTCTCATCTCTGGGCGCCAAAATACCAACTGCTCCCTCTGGATCGTATCCAACGAAGAGCCGCTCGAATTGTTGACTGCCATAGTGTTTTAAACAGCTTGGACCCCCTGGAATTACGTCGAGATGTAGCTTCACTCTGCATCCTCTATCGGTTGTATCACGGGGAGTGCTCTGAGGAATTGTTCGGAATCATACCACCTGCAACTTTTCGCCATCGTCCTACGCGAAAAACATACCATCCTCATCACCTTGATGAGTGGCAGTCTTCCACAGTGCATTTTTCGCATAACTTTCTGCCGCGCACTGTAAAACTCTGGAACGAACTGTCACCAGCAGTTTTTCCGGACCTATACGACCTGCAAACCTTCAAGAAAAGAGCGTATTCCCTCTTAAAAGGCCGGCAACGCATCTGCAGCTCTTCTGATGTTGCGAGTGTCCATGGGCGAAGCTAGTTGCTTTCCATCAGGTGACCCGTTTACTCGCTTGCCCCCTTATTTTATACGAATAGTATAAATGTGTAATTTTGTGTCCAAAATTATCGCCTTATTCCATTTATAGTAAGGCAACAATTGCTCCTGTCTTGGAAACTCTCTTTGTGCTCTCACGGCCGTTCTCATTGTCAGTTTTGACAGCCATTCTCCCTTATCACCAGACCATTGAGGGACTTAATTAACAAAGTGATGGGTTTAAATTGAATTCGACTTGCAACGACATTGTCTTAACTTCCAGGCCCAAGTGGTATAGTACATTAGAATAGACTATTCCCTGAAAGTCGTATCTACTCTTTTGTAATTATTTTAACAGTGTACGTGTAGTAATTTTTGTTTTAAAGGTTTAATTCATTGCATAAAAATATTGTATAGATATAGAAAAGCCAATGCTCGTATACGTACTGATTTAGCATTTTAAGTGATAGTATTAAGTTTTAATAGTACATTAATCATTATTTATGTGACTTTTCCTTAACTTTCCGTCAAAAGAATTGAAGCGACAGCTATTTCAGTACAGAATAAATTATCGACAACTCGTAAGTTGCAAGAAAAGCGATTTGGCAGGGCTTTTTGAATATAGATAGCGGAGTATAATACAAAATCAGAATAAAATAGCAATTTTGCTAATTCAACCCAGAACCACATTAGTTTCCGATACAAAAGTTCAATTTAATTCACGATCACCAATACATTTGGCCGATAATTGCCGGTTAAAGTTCGGTCATCTAATAAATTATTGGCTACAGTCGACCGACACTTGGGTCCTCGCCAGGCTGTAATTACTGGCCACCATGCATTATAATGGCCGATGTACTTTGCTCAATCGTGGATACTCTGCTCGGCCACATTTCAACCCTATCGCTCTAGCAATAAAGTTCCAAAGTACGCAAACGCTCGAGCACCCAAAGCAAACACTGCTCGTTCTAACGCTCATTTAAAACGCTTTCCATTACGAGTACTTAATTAATTAATGGTTGATTCAAGAGCAGAATGCACGAATGCCCTTTCTATAATTTCTCGTAATAAAAGTCATGGATGGATATAAATTCAATCAGAGTACAAATCCTTTATGATTTCTCTATTCTTCCAATGTCGTGATTTAATCAAATGGCCCCGATCCGGTATTTTATCCGCCCATCATTCTCAGGTCCGATTCGTCGATCAGCAATCGCCGACGTACGCGAAAAACAAGCGGGCGTGCGAGTTCTGGATCCGGGGGACGGGGAGGGGGGTGTTGGAGCACCCGCAGCACTCCCTGCCCCCCAACACCACCTGCCTCTACCACATGCAGGGCATCGACACGTCGGGGCCGACGGGCCGCAACATTATCTATAGGCGGCAGTTCTCGGCCCCCAGGTTTAGGGTCTGGTTCTCGGTGCTCAAGTTCTTCGTGACGAACGCCCTCAACCCGAACCTCCCCGAGGACGAGTACTGCGGGAGTCATTTGAATATTTGGGACGGCCCCATGAGGATATCGCCCGGCTGCAGCGATATATTCTGGTGAGTTATTCCCTTTTTTGCCTTTCTCGTAATTCGGAAAGAACGCCAATTTATAGTAATCTAAATTTGTGATTCAAATTACTCCATCGGAATAAAGGCGTTTCTTTTTCTTAAGAAATAATCCACCCATTGCATATTTTATTTGAGTAGTATTAGGTTCTTCAAAGGAACTGCGCTGTAAAATCAGAGGGGTGTTATAAGTTTCACATATGAGTGTGTGTGTGCTGTGTGTCATCATAACATCCAAACGGGTAAACCGATTTCGATCAATTTCATTTTGTTCGGAAGCTGACATGATCCAGAGTGTTGTTAGCAGAATTTCATCATCGTCAACCTGCTGGAGAATTTTTTGTTTATACTCTTAAGATTTTTATCGGGAGTTTTTTATCTTTATAAACCTTAATTTCCAGTGACAAGGAGCGATCAGTCCAGATGTCTCGTGCTACATCACCGCAGTCAGTAATCGTCGGTCGCCCGCCGACCAACGCGACGCTGATCGCCCGGTTCTGTCGCGAGCGAGCCCCACGGACCTGCGAGCACGCGCTGCTGAGGAAGTCCAGGGCCTGCGCCAGGACCGAGAGCTTCCTGTCCAAAGGAGACTCGCTCACCTTGGAGCTGAAGTTGACGCAGGGTACCGCGCTGAAGTGAGTAGGACCACAGATTACTAAATAGACAAGTAGGATGTACCATTGAGGAAATTGATTCATAGGCAGTTAACAGACCTACGTAAAGTGTCTCCCAGACAGACACGGTCTGCGGTGGCGGTGGCGGTGGCGGTCAGTTGAATGGCTTGGCCGCGTGGCCGCGTGTGTCTGTATCGTTCCAAAAACTCTCAAGTCATCCAACTGACCGCCACCGCCACCGCCACCGCAGGCCGCATCTGTCTGGGAGACGCTTTATTTGGTCGGATCAATATGTCAATTCAATGTTAAAAAACCGTGTTGGATATGTTTCAGATTGTTTTCTTTGAGAGGCCGACCCGGTCTCTCATATAAAACAAGCAATAGAACAGCAAAAAATGGAAAGGACGTAGCGACGGCTTTTTTCGCGTAATTTAAAAACCATAAAATATACATTTCATATAAGCTAAGCTTGAATCAATCTATGTACAAATTTTGGAAGCTTAATATCACTCTCCTCTGTTGGCAAAATAGGAATCCCTTTTTTTACAGAGGTTTTTTTGATTAATTATTCTGTGTTACAAAAGTTGACCAATCGTGTTATGCTATGGGTAATTCAAAGACAAAGACATGATGAATGCTGACAATGAACTTTAATTGCTTAGCTTTAGTCATTGCTGAGAAAAATCGATATCGCTACAGCCAAATCATCAAGGCGTCGCCTTAATAATTGTGATCTGTCGGCTGGGTTTGACGTAACGCGACCAAACTCGTAGGTCTCCCACCTGCCTAGGAATCAACTTCTCTGATAGTACTTTTTATGATTGTTGCTTTGTTCACATTTAATTTGATCGAGTATTAAAACTGCAGGTTGCTACTAAGTATGCAATTGTTTACTCACAATTCAGAAGTTATTTTTTGTTGTAACATTCATATTTCATAATATAAATAATGTTTATAACTAGTGTTGCATACAGAAATATTTTAAGGAACCTTACTGCTTATTTGCGCCAATCTTTTATATTAAGACAGTATTATAATATATTATCAAAATATCAAATCTTCATTTTCATAAATACGAAAAACAAGAGAGAGAGAGAGAGAGATAATATTTAATCCGCGATTAAGTTTAACCCAGATTCTCAAGTAGGCCTAAATAATCCAAAAGATCAAGGGATAATCCGGCATTCTCCTTAATCCGAAGTAAGGTTTCGTAAACCGGTGGTAGGCAGTTTGACTTGACTTTCAAAAAGCGTATTATTGAGGACCCTTTTTCTGTGATGTGTGTCATCGCCCACGCGCGGATAGGCCGCATGCAAGTTGCCCGGATCCTATCATTTCATAGATGTGCAGTTTCCTATAATATGGGCAACACGCGCGCGGCCAGGAGCATGTTGTCACCCGCATGCGGACCAGATTCACAATTCTTCATCGCTCATCAGTGCCGTAAATAGGGTGGTACCACCGGTGCCCAAGCACAGGGCGCAGACTCTGGGGGGCGCAAGAATGGCCAGCCAGACCAGAGAGGCCTATAAAAGTACCTTTAATATTAAAAAAAGGGCGCTGCAGTTATAGAAGGTCGCACAGGGCGCAAAAAAGGCTATTTACGGCACTGTCGCTCATTCTGGTTCATCATTCTGGTAACTTCATCGCGCGACATCCAATAAACGCTCACCGCGCCAGGCATTGACCAATCACCGCAGGGAAAAGGGCCCTGATCAGTGCCAATTTTAGCACTACCGTCTACCAGCACCCTAGGCGAGATTTCTTGGGCGCCCAGCCTGCCTAGCATACGCCAACGAGATATAACTCACTCTCGAGATAATTAAAAACTCTGTAAAAACTACTCGTCTCATGATGTCAAAATCTCGACATTATCTCGTCAAAACTCTATAAAAATGTGTTATTTCGATGATAGATCTACGCGAGAAAAAATGTTTGTCATACTAGGGTCAATAGAGATAAAGATACAAACTATCAAACATCGAGAAACATGTAGAGTGAGATATCTCGTTAGCGTATGCTAGGCAGGCTGGGTGCTGTTAGTGCTAAAAAAAGGAAGCCTCTTTTTGTTTGCCTTCGGCGCTCTTTTTTATCTTGCGCCCTGAGCTGTCTCATTACTGGCCCTGATAGCCACTTTGAAACATTTTTATCTGTTCCAGGCCAGTGTTCTTCAAGGCGTTATACGAGTTCGTGGACCTGCACCAGGACGGGGAGGGGTGGGGGCGCGGGCCGTGTTCCCGGCGCTTCGTGTCCCGCTCCTTCCCCGAGGCGCCGCCAGACCCGCCCGTCACCTTCTCCTCGCCGCGCGACGTCTTCCTCTACGGTCGGGGCGGGAATAGGAATATTAGGTGAGAGATGGGAATTATATTATTTTAGTTATATTATACATATTAAGTAAGTACGTATTTTGTAAACTCTTATGAAAGTCAGTATACTCGGTTATAAATTATAATAATTCAACCCATGTTGCTACACCATGGCCACCATGCTACGAGTTCGAAGACTGCTACGAAAACGTAATTCATAAAGAATTAGCTTTTTGTATAATGTTAAGATCGTTGATATAAGTTTCATAATAGTGGTGTTTTACCTACCAATAAAACGCATATTAATTTACTTACCTTATTTTTTTTTTTTTTTTTAATAAATTGGGGCCGTCTATGGGCTTTTCGCCCATACCCTTTTTTTTTTTCTTTTTTAAATTTATTGTATAGGTTTTTCGCACCAAGGATAATTGAAATAATATTATTAAGTCATTTTAATTAATTGAAGTCCATAACGCCATGGATTTTTTTTTTTTTTTTAATAATAATAATAGAATAGATTATAATATATACATATAGTAAATAAATATATATTTATTGTTTTATAAATTATATAAAAAAAAAAATACTTACCTTATTCGAACCTTATTTAATTGAGAATTGTTTGTTATCGCCTGGTGGGAACGAAAGTTTACATAATGTACTATATTAGACGCCAATGTGAAAAATACAAAATTATACTATAAATCAAATAGTAACTACTATGGGATCGCTAATTTCCCCTAAATAAAATATATTTTATCGGAAAATTGTCCACCTAATTTTTTAATGCAACTGCTGATCGAATACTTCCCGGCGTACTCGTAGCAGTTATACTCACATCTTTGAAAAGGGATATGACCCACCCTGAAATAATGGTCCTTGAGGCAGGTTTAATCTGACCTCTGCAAGCGATAATAAATTATGAAAATTAATTGTATTCCGCCTAGACTCGAGTACCTCAATAGTTCTTCTGACCCAATAAACAGTATTGGGTCAATCAGTCAATCTCCAACCAGATTGCCTGTAATCAGAAAAGTCCGTTTTTGAACCAAAGAATGGCCAAAATATTATTTCATTACTATTTTGTTTACAATGGTCATTACTCATTAGTCATTATCAATCTATAGCAGGGTTAGATCATGAATTCTTCTACCAGAACATAAGAGTAGTAAAACGGCTGTATGTCTTTGTACTTGAAAAGGGTTGTATTGTCATGCTCTAAAGCGTAATTACTAGATATGATGCCAAACTATCTTTATTCCATTTTGGTGGTTCTGAGCTTGTAGGTTTTTGTAAAGCTATGGATTTTAACATTTGCTCAACTATCATATTATTAGAACTAATTACTCCAGCCGAATTCGGTTACAAAGAGTTGAACCAACAGACTTGTGTAAAATATATAAAATATGTAAAATATATATTATTTAGTGTTATCTTATAAGTTATGAACTAAATGAAGGTCTGATAAAACCTGGCTACATATTATCTTCACCCTGTGGATTATATGAATCGACTTGATTTTGGTTTGACCAGTGTAGCCATCGTTTCCAAGCAACATTATAAGCTTTTTTGTGTAGAATTACGCCATGACTTACATAATAGATCTACTTACCGTTCGCTCCAGGTTTTTATGCGCTGACTCAACCCCCACATTTCGGATTTCCAAACTTCCAGTGTCATCTTGTGGACCTCGGGTGGTGGCAGACCCGTCGACAGGACGATGAGGAACTTGTCCAGGCGTGGAACTGTGTATGGGGCGGCAATCGCTCGGGCTTTCAGATCTGCTCGCCAGTAGACTTTGCTCCAGCGGGGGACTACCAGCAAATATAATTATTGCCTATGCGTGATTGAGATTATTCAAAATTTTGGGTATTGGACACGGTGGCGGATATCCAAGCTAACTGGAAAATCCACTGCAGTAAAAACGAGTCTAGAAAGAGCGCCCCAGGGTCGATTAAATCGAGAGAAATGTAGTTCGTTACCACATGCACCCGGCTGAAAGCAAAGAAGTCGATCACTGGAATGCCCTATCTGCAGAAAGTTTTGTTTTTCCATTCGGACGTCAAATGCCCCTCTGGGTTCCGACGAAGCCTTGACAAATGGTCGCGTGGCTGTAGTACATCCCTGGAATGTGAAAAACTGAGGTGTATTTAATATCGTTCTAAAATTTCGAAAATTTTGTAAGAAGGTTTTTAAAAGCGAGCTAACTCGTCTGCCAGTTTATTTGCGTCTTGTTTCCCGCCCGACATGGTAGTGTTTTTGTACACAGGTATAAGTGCAATTTATTTCAAGGATAAATATGAAATAAACACTGTAATCGCATACCTTCGTCACGAAGGCGGAAACCTTCGTGACGAAGGTATGCGATTACAGTGTTTATTTCATATTTATCCTTGAAATAAATTGCACTTATACCTGCGGGAAACAAGACGCAAATAAACTGGCAGACGAGTTAGCTCGCTTTTATAAACTCTCCCTACCTCTTCACCATGGTGGGACGAAAGTGGGAGTAACCGGAAGTCAATAGTATGGATATCATGGCGGAAAACGTAGTGCCTATCTCAATTAAATAAGCTTCGAATAACGGTACAGGGAATTAATAAATATTATTTCAAACAAATTCTGTTTTTACAATTAAATAATGTTCAACTAGATACACTAGTAGAATACTGTTTAATTTAGTACACATTTGCTTGGTATTCAGTTCTTTCTGTAAAATATAATATTATTCTTCAGCTGCACATACCGTTTCGAGGCGAACCCTGGGGAGGGTGTGCGTCTGAAGGTGTGGGGGGTGCGGGGCGGGGCGCGGCTGTGTCGCACCGTGCACTCCGCCCACTCCCCCTGGTACCGCTGCGCCGGCGACCCCACAGCCGCGGTGCGGATATTCGAGAAACCCTGGAAGGACAGCGGACCCGGCGTACCGAGGGATTGCTTGTGCAGGTGCGTTTATTTGGGAATACATAAAAAAATATTATTGGTGGCTGGTTTAAATGAAGCCAAGTTACACGTACTTATGTGTTATTTTATAGTTCTAGAACCCTAAAAAACGAATAGCATATCAGCCAAGACACGAATTTCGCGTTATGGTCTTTTTGTGATTGCCAGAACGCGTCGCGCGTCGTGGCCGTTTTCATTAGAGCCACGACGCGAATTTCGCGCCGTTGCTGTTACACTGTGACCACAACGCGTTGTGAGCTATTTTTTCGCTCACTGAGCGATTTCGGTCTTTGAGCGTGACATATACAATGGTAAGAATTGATCAAATCCTTTCTTAGCGGATGCCTACATCAGAACATCTACCTGCATGCCCGATCCGTCCAGTGGTTTGGGCTGTGCGTTGGATCACTATGTCAGTCAGTCAGTCAGTCACTTTTGGGTTTTTATAGGTATACGAGTATAGATATTTTTGACAGCTGTTAACCTTTTGACGAATAAGGGCCTGTTTCACCGCTTCCTGATAAGGCTATCCACCACTTAATTTGACAGATGGAGTATGGAAAATCTGTCAAATAACCCTATCGGGCACCTTATCAGGAAGCGGTGAAACAGGCCATAAAACTATTTGAACAGCTGGTTCTAAAGTATTTAAATTTTAAATATACCAATTATCTTATCTGTGTTCTTTCCAACGTTTCATGAACAATAACTTAAAAATGTTCATGCAATAATTTCCATTTTCCAGTGACGTGGGCGACTACGAGTTTACGTCGCGCACGCAGATCGTGGAGCTGAAGTTCGACGTGGTGAACATGACGGCGGCCGACGACTTCCGTGCGTTCGGCTTCGACGCCTCCGTCGAGTTCGTGCGCCTCGACAGCGGGTGCGAGGGCAGCCACCGCGTGTACGGCTCCAGCGGCGAGCTGCGGCTGGCGGCGAGCGTGCCGGTGCTGGAGTCTGTGAGTAGTTCGTGCCGCGTGCGCCTCAACAGTGCGAGGGCAGCCACCGCGTGTACGGCTCCAGCGGCGAGCTGCGGCTGGCGGCGAGCGTGCCGGTGCTGGAGTATGTGAGTAGTTCGTGCCGCGTGCGCCTCGACAGTGCGAGAGCAGCCACCGCGTGTACGGTTGCAGCGGCGAGCTGCGGCTGGCGGCGATCGTGCTGGTGCTGGAGTCTGTGAGTAGTTCGTGCCGCGTGCGCCTCGACAGTGCGAGGGCAGCCACCGCGTGTACGGCTCCAGCGGCGAGCTGCGGCTGGCGGCGAGCGTGCTGGTGCTGGAGTCTGTGAGTAGTTCGTGCCGCGTGCGCCTCGACAGTGCGAGGGCAGCCACCGCGTGTACGGCTCCAGCGGCGAGCTGCGGCTGGCGGCGAGCGTGCTGGTGCTGGAGTCTGTGAGTAGTTCGTGCCGCGTGCGCCTCGACAGTGCGAGGGCAGCCACCGCGTGTACGGCTCCAGCGGCGAGCTGCGGCTGGCGGCGAGCGTGCCGGTGCTGGAGTCTGTGAGTAGTTCCGACTTCAGCAGCTAGTCCATGAAAAGGCTACCCATTGCTGTTGGCTCTTTTACTCTCGCAAGAAGGTGTTTAAATCACGTTCCCATCGTGTGTGTCAAGTGCAAAGTGATATTTTCGTGTAATATACAAGATAACAATGATTCCACCTGCTTCCTAACTACTTTAGCTGAACCCCGGCTGATCTCTAACTTAAGCATACCATTCAGAAACCCTATTCATCTCCAGGAGCAGTGCGACCACCGGCCGTGGCTGATCGACCCTTCGCCGGGCCGCTACCTGTACCTGCAGATCCCCGGCGCCGTCATCCGCGAGCCCGACCTCGACAACTTCACTTTGCTCACCAACATCACGGTCGCGCCCGACCTGCGCCACATGTGCCGCACGCAGAACAGAATCGCCGTGTACGCTGAACGACTGTCGCCGATATTCATCTGCCCCGATCCTCCTGATGGAGAGGTAAATGCTTTATCTGGTCACACTCCATATGCGTTCATCAGCTCATAAATAATACGAGTACAACGTGCTATGGTGTAATGGTGTACTGGTGCCTTAAACAAATCGATTTTCTCGAACGTAGCAGCGAAACTTTTAGTTTTGGCATCGCATTACACAAAATTAGCATCTTTATTCAAAATTATTTATTTTTCACACAACCTAACATCGTATCTAACATAACAATATATTAAATTGGACTGTGAACTGGAGCCTAAGCTAGGATACCCTGTGTTTCAGGGCTCCAGGTCCCACCCTTGTTACAAGTTTTTATTTTTCATTATCAACTATTGGTACCTACTGTCTCTATTACAATTCTAGAACTACGCTCTCTCATACTTTATTCTACATCCTAGCTCTTTTCCCCGTTACAGGAAGGCATAGTGGAGGTGTTCTCAGCGGGCTGGACGCGCGAGGTGGACCAGCTGGCGCGGCACGTGCTGGCGCCGCCGCCCGCACCAGACCGCTTCGACATGGACCGCCCGCGCGCGCTCGCGTTAGAACTCGTTGCCGCTGATACTGCCTCATACTATGTCACCTGGCTGGAGCTGTCGAGAAGGTGGGTGATGATTGTTTAGTGGAGGAAACGTTGGGAGCTCATTTATGAGATATAGCCGGACAAAGCTTGGAAGATATGACACTGAATTCTTTCCCTCGACGTCGTTTGTAGCCTGAAAACATCGCAACTGTTATCGAGATGGCTGGCTTATAACAATTGCAACCCGTAATTATTATTGGTAAAAAGTAACTTCTGAAATGTCTCTTCGACAAGCTTATATCAAACCTCATATACCTTTATTTACGAACTTTGCTAAAGGCTTTTACGTGGTGACTATTCCAGACGCGCACTACCTCGCGGGGGCGTATTCGCGTTATCTGGCGAGTGCGCGCACCGCTGCGCGTCGCTGGACGCGTGCATCTCGCCGGCGTTGTGGTGCGACGGTGTGGCGCAGTGCCCCGACGGTAGCGACGAGCGCCTGGCGCAGTGCTCGGCGCTGCTGCGCCTGCCGCCGCACTACGCGCTAGCGTTTATTGCCTTCACGCTGCTGGCTACCTTCGCTGTGGTATGATATTTTATCTTCCATCAAGATACATTGTTTAAACTAGATCTGCTCAGTACTGACATACGGTTTTACTCGATAGTTTTACTCCAAATCAAGCAAAAACCACCGCGTCGACCACAAAACTCACAACTTGAAGGCTCGCATCGAGCCGGCTCGATGTTTCCTTCGAACTTACTCAACTTCGAACTTTACTCAAGCGTGTGGACGTGACTTAGAGCGGCGCGAGTCGACCTTCTCCTTAGTTGAACAGACATCTTTTGGCTCGAACTGTTTGGTGTATTTACTAGAGAGAGTAATGCTGAATATGTGGACGAAAGCCCAAGCCGCGGGTTTTGCTCGACGTGATTGCTCGATCGAGTAAAACCGTACCAATATACTCTAATGCTAAGTACTCAGTATATTGGTATAGCGGGTCTTTGGTTTAGCGTAATAGATGTTCGTCTACGTTATAATGTAAATTCGCATCGAATAGTCATTTCAAAGTCCTCTTTTCTCGTAATTCTTTGTTTTTCTTAAAAATCTAATCACGTCGAAACTTTCCAATTTCAGATAGCGGTAGCACGGTCGTGCCGCCGGCGGCGGTCGGCGCTGCAGCAGCGGCTGAAGAGCCTCTCGTCGGACACGGCGATCTTCGACGAGAAGGAAGTGATTTGCTGACCAAGCGAGGACTCTGTGCGGTACGTGGAGGTCGACCGGGTCACCACGGTGTGATTCGCCTCCAGCACAGAGTCTGTTACGTCTAAACACGCGCCTCTCGCGGCAGCGGTATTCTGTATTGTTAGACGAGTCTGAGTGAGTTCGACGAGCCTGAGCGAGTGCTACAAATTAGAGCAATTTTGACGCGCTCAGTGAATTCAACAAGTCTGAGTGAGTTTGACAAGTTTGAGTAAGTTCGACAAGTCTGAGTGAGTTCGACAAGTGTGAGTGAGTTCGTGTTCCAAACTGTGTCTTTAGAATTTAAATTAAGCTGACGTCACAATTGTGAATTGTGACGCGGTTGATAATTAAGAAATGCGAGATTTCGGTAATTGATTCTCGAAAACATTGAATTATTGATTTTCAATGTTATGAACAAGATTAATGCTGTCGCAAACTTTCCCCCCTGGTGTGACCCGAGTGATACTTAATGAGTTTACAGAATACCGCTGCTGACGATGAGATGATCAGTTACAATGGTTGTAAATTTGACTTGAGGATTTCAGTAGGTAATTTGTTGTTTGAATTCGTATTGAGTCCAAATGTACAGTATAGATGTTAACAGTTTTGGACCAAGTACCGTCGGTCGGGATATTTGTTACTCTGACTTCGGGTTTGACGCATGTTATACCTACATTTCTTTACAAACGCACAACGCGGCCGGCGAGGGATGATTTAGGTAAGGTGTAACGGCTTTCGGTAATAGATATAGGTGTCATGATCTATGCTAAGATATAGGATCGTCTGGCTCGCTTGTGACCTGTGAACTCCCTACTGACTTAAAAGTCTTTAAAATTATCTGAATGGATATGAATGAAGTCAGAAAATGTGTGGAAAACACTGTGGCGGAAAAATTCTGGGGCCGTAGACAAAGTCCCTTTCGTTAAAAACGATGACGAAATTCGTTATCAAAATGTATGGGATTTGACATTTGTCTTCGCAAGCGAAATGTCATTTAGCGATGCCTTATGTCAAACCGCATACATTTTGATAACGAATTTCGTCATCGTTTTTAACGAAAGATATTTTGTCTAAGGGAGCTGAGGTTTGGTCGTCATAAGCTCGTGAGCAGTGCCGGTTTTAGCACTACCAGCGCCCTGGATGAGAATTCTTTGGCGTCCAGGATGTTCGTATTGCTGAAAATATTGGCGCCCCTTTTGTTTGCCTTCAGCACCCTAAGGCGGTCGGCCATCATAGCCTCCCCCTAACGCCGGTACTGCTCGTGAGCGTGTCTGTAAGTTAAATAGTAATGAAATTTGTAGATAGACAAGTTTTTCCGTCACGAGCGAATCGGACGGTCTGCACGGACTATATCGCTGCGGCAATCATTTTATTTATAATCTTACAAATTGTGTTCTTATCGTTAATTCGTATACGTGATAAAAACTGCCATTTTATAGGAAATTCCGAGTTCAAATTATTATGAGATTACAGATTATATTGAATTATTAACGTTGTACCCGCTTACTTTTGTAATATTTTAACGTTTCAGTTCAAAGAAAAAGATAGACGTTTTTATAGAAAAAAAATTGAAAAGGCGTTTTCTGATTGTTAACGTAACTTTTCTCAAAAAGAAGGTATTATTTAGACTGATATTTCGATTTCGTATCTAGTACCCACTACCGATACAAGACGTCTAACTTTTTCTTTGTTGTTGGTCTTTACGCGAATTAATATAAAGTTTATGTGGATTTTTGTGAGATAAAAAAAGATTTAAAGTTGAAATAATGAAGTTTTGAGTAGCTGAATTCGTAATAAAATGTCTCACAACAGCGCATTGAGAAGTGATATTATTCGGATGTGTAACACAATTAAGTATTATTATTTAGCAAAATGAAATGTTTATACCTAATTAGACTTCACACCAGTGCCAGTCATTGTTCTTTTTTATGTCAATTCTTCTCTGAGGAGATAAACAAAGTTCGGAAGTTCGAATACAGACCGACAAGGATATTGTGGCTTGTCACAATGTCACTCGAGTGCCACCAAATCCTTTTCCAAACTTATGCGTATATTTGTATAATTAATTTGCTGTGTTCGTTATATTATGTAAATAACAAAATCTTAAAACATGGAACCAAAATGTTAAAAACAATATATCCACGTAATAAAATGTATACGGTATATTAGGTACTAGATGATGCCCCAAAATTCGTTTATCGCGCGGGAACCGTACATTTTCCGGGATAAAAAGTATCCTATGTCCTTCCTCGGGACTCAAAGTAGCTCCATACCGAATTTCAGCAAAATCGGTTCAGCGGTTTGGGCGTGAAGAGGTAACAGACAGACAGACACACTTTCGCATTTATAATATTAGTATGGATTTTATTATCCACCTAGTATATTAAACTATGTAGGCATATAATATTATTATAATTTTAATTTTATAAATTCATTAAGAGATTCTTAATGCGCTCTTGTGGAATTTTTTAAATTATTATAATTTGGACATGTCACATTCATCTGCATGTTAATTAATTAAAATTTATATCCTATTGAAAAAATGTAAATAAAAAACCTATTCATATCTTAGAATCGTATTGAAGTGATAATATTATAAACATTTGTTTCCCAGGGAAATTATTATTAGGCTGGATTTATATGTGTGTCGCCCGAACGCGCGGTTTAGCGGCTTCAACGCGTGGTTACAAGCAAATGTATGTAAGGGTCCTTGCCCACTTCCACACGACATTTTTTACGCTCCTTTGTATCGATACAAACGCAATTTAAACGCTCAGCAAACGCAAGGAAGCCGACACGTTTTAAACTTTGTATCTGCCAAAACGTGATAAAAACGCGCAGAAAACTGCATCAAAAACGCGCAAAAAATACGCGTAGCCGCCGAACCGCGCTTTCCGGCGGACACATATAAATCGAACCTTAAAGTTATATCGAGTTAACTACTAGCGAACGTAGTGTCATAAGGATTAAGTAACTTAGATCATTTAGATTTAAATTTATCAAATTAGTTATGATTTTAAATATGATGAATTTTTATTTAAATCAATTGTTGTTGGTTTCGATAGTAGTCGATTTTCAATGTCAAATAGCATAAAAATGTATGTTATAACATATAAAACCCAACACGTAATGTCAAACATTACGCGTTGGGTATGGGGGGCCCGGGCGTTGCGAATTGCGATGCCGTACACATACGTTTTAGATATAAACTTCGCTGTCGAAATTATTATCGATTGCAAGTTGCCTAAGTACCCTGTTCTTTTAGTAGATAAAAAGTAATTCTGATATTTTGTGCTACGATGATTTAACATAGTGACTTTATTTCTATTTATATTTAACGAAGAAGATAAGATTAAATGTAATTATTCTTTTATTTCATTATAATTATTATTTTTATTGATTTTTTTTAGAACAACTAGCTTTGAAATACACGTTATAGTGTGCCTTTGTAAGCAATAAGCAAGCAATAATTTTAATAAAATAACAATGCCAATTGCTATAAGGCTGCATTGCATTAAATTTTTTTGATTGTTAATGTTTTATTGACATTTAAATCGACTGCTGTCAGTTTTGATTTGTGATGTAACATTGTCATGGTGACATCGAATTCCGGTTGATTGAAGCTTCGCCTTAACCCGGGTTCGACTATGAACACAACTCACCAGATGAAATTCGAGTTGACTGTCCGATGCAGCGACACAATATGGTAAAAGAACGCATTAAAAGAAGTTTTCACATTTTCATTATTCTCTCTTTCTCGTTCGAATTATGTTTCCATTTATGTGAAACGAGTCCCTTTATTCCAAAGTTTTGTTTTGTAACCAAAAGAGGTAGATATTTTAATCGGCTGGGGCCTGTCAGACCCCAAAATATTTAGAATCGATTGTAACTTGTAAACTCGATCTGAGTCTTAGCCCTTGTTGTTAGGTTGCGCTTAGTTAAAAAAGTAATTTCATACCGAGCGAAAATCGTTACAATAATAGTATTCCACTAATACATAACAGCTTTGATCGTCAGCCACTTCATAATGGGTGGAATAAAAATTGAGAGCATCTCAAAGTTGATGTTGGGAATCGTATTGAATTGACATTAAAACGATCCCAATTCATACCCAATAAAGATTCATATCTAGATTATACACGTTTAGGTTGGGTAGGTGTTATTTTAGTTTTAGTATATAACAACAGATGGCGCTTTTAAAGTAATTCTTCTTCACAAGTATTAACTATCGAATTAATTACTTAAAATTCCTATGTGAGATAATTTTATGGTTAATTCAAACGAAAATCGCTGTCCGCTGAATGTTTGCAGGTGGAAATGTCGTCTACGCGATGCCCTAGGATACAATGAGCAAGAAGTAGGGCTATATTGGTCATAACTTATATCGCTGGCTGACGGTTTTTCTACCATCGTATTAGCGACTGACGGTTTTCTTTATTATTTACAAAGTAGAAACATTCACCTGTATAAATTTTGTACGGTATAAAATGACTTTATATTCAAATTTTTTTTACATGTTCAGTAACGTGACTGACGTTGAATCCCCCGTCTGCAATACGGCTGACGGTGATTTTTTGGTTAGACATGACCTCAATAATCATCCATCAAAGTTTCATTCGGTATAAAATCACTTTTCGCAACTATTTTTTTTACAACTTTGAAATACTCTCAGTTAACATTCCACCACGGGTGCGGCGACTGACGTTGATTATATTGATTGATAAATATCAAGCTACCGCTGGACAAAAATTTGGTCGGTATGAAATGGCTTTGCATACGCTAGCACTACCTCCCCTACTATTAGGCTATGTCCACATTTGTGTATCATTTTCGCGTATCAGATCTCCGTCGCGTAGCATCGAAGCCTATCATGTTCGCTAGTGTGGACGTAAAATGATCGCTATATTATATCCACACTAGCGATCATAATACGCTTCGATGCTACGCGACGGAGATCTGATACGCGAAAATGATACAAATATGGACAGGTTGGAAAACTAGTTCTTTTGGTGTCGCCAATCGCTGTAAAAATTGTAAATCATAATTTTCAACCATTCAACCATTTATAACTCAGCTCATATTTTTCCATCGATCATTTGGGGAGTTGTCTACAGAATCGAACTTCATTTTCATTTCATTTAGATAAGATTAGTGAACTGGTGTAGAATGTTTATATATCGTCTTCCATAATGTACGGACATTTTCGAGTTTTGTTCACGTTTGTGTTATGAATATGCCCCCCGGGCAGTGGCGGAGCTAGGGGCAACCCACCCATATTTACTGCTCAAAATCTTAGTTACAGATTAGTATAAAAATTTGAATAGATCTGGCATTATAGTTTAGGGCCGTAGCTACGCCACTGCTCGGGAAGGTACTAGCAAACCGACAGGTGTTATCCTGGAAGACAATAATGATGGATAAGCAGAGATACTAATTTCACATTCAGCGATGATAATGAAAGTTACGATGATATAAGAAATTTTTAAAAATAAAATTATTTATTGCATGACAAACTTGTTTCATTTGTACCATATTTTGTGTACCAGTGCTTCCCAAAGGGGTTTCTTATTCTATACAATCGATACTTTGAAACGATGCAGATGGAACAGAACCATATTATCCTTACAAATGTAAACATTGTGAGAATACCACGAAAAATGAAAACACACAACACAACTTTATTTACAAGGTAACAACAGCCAACCACACAACAGCTACTTAGCGATGCCCTCAGACAGGATGGTATAGTACTTCTTGACATTATTGGTGATCTCCTTTGCGGGGTTCTCGGAGCTGACGAGCCACGAGGACCCGCTGGTGCCCTTCTCGAAGGCTGTTACGAAACCCGCCACTGCTTCTTCCACGCTGAAAAAATGCTTTACATAAATTTGCAGTGCAAAGTGACGCGGTCATACGATGTGATGCATTTTAACCCATCAAGCCCCGTACGAGCACCAGTGATCGCGACAACAATTAAAAATATCATTTCCAAGGATCCCCGATCGCAGGATTAATTACCAATTTAAAAACTAAACTACACACACTTATCGACCGCGATAGCTTTTCAATGATGTACCTACTTGAAATGGAAAAAATACGTTATTTTATACGGATCACCTAACATAAAACAATATGAAAAAGACCTGACGGTACGTTTCTCTTTCTTTTTCTAAATCAAATAGCGCTAAATCCGTGCACGAATGAAAGAGGCAGCATCGGCCCGTTTTCTGAATTAGCAAATAGAATAATTATTACGTATA
Source organism: Polyommatus icarus (assembly GCA_937595015.1). NCBI lineage: Eukaryota > Metazoa > Arthropoda > Insecta > Lepidoptera > Lycaenidae > Polyommatus > Polyommatus icarus. Next base: position 709,976 of record OW569332.1, on the reverse strand, counting down.
ATACGTACGTCTGCATTGGCATTGTCCCGAATTCTTCATGCAGTTTCTGTTCGACGTTTTCATCGAACGCGATATTTTTTTGTTTCAACATCTTAGTGCTCGTCAGTCCATAGCAAACTGTGATCACTCTCACCCCCGTCCGCGAGAAATTTTCGTCTGCCTGAAAAAACAATGTTCAAGGAAGGAGACACAAAAATATTCCGTATCGCGCCACCAGCGATTTTGAGGCCGTTTTTTTTTTACAGTCGCGTTATAATCTATAAACATCAGAACTAGTATTGTTATGATGGCGCATGACTATTTGTGGCTAAAAAAATCTGGCAAATCTTTTGTAGTAGTTTGTCAATAGGGGGTTGTATTTTTTTCCCATAGAGCCCCGATTCCTTCAGGCCAACCAAAATCATAATAAAAAAAAAAACTAAAATTTTTGAAATTGGATTTTTTTTTAGCCAGAAATAGTCATGCGCCACCATAACAATACTAGTTCTGATGTTTACAGATTATAACGCGACTGTAAAAAAAACGGCCTCAAAATCGCTGGTGGCGCGATACGGAATATTTACCGAATATAGAGAGAGGTTTCTAACTCTTTCTCAAATATCAAGATACCAAAGACTTTTGACTCTCGAATATAAAGAGCGAACCTCTATTTAAGAAAGAGTCATCTTTACCAAACCAAAAGAATATAATATGTAGATCAAAAGACACTCACACCAAGACACGTTCCAAATTGCAGCACTGCTCCCTTCGTGGCGCTATACACTGGTAAGTACGGACACAACATGAGTCCTGAGATGGAGGAGATGTTGACGATGGTACCACCGGTACCTCCCTCCTTGTCCTTCCGCATCAACCCGTAGGCTTTGAACGAGGTTGCTACTACTGCTGTCTGAAAGTATAAGCGAGGTTGTATTCTTGGCTTTAATAAAGAATGTACAAGGTGTAACAAAACAAAGTGATAATACTTTATGACGTGTGTGAGTCACCTGTATAGAGTTCAGTGTGAAAGTATTAGCGCTAAAACAGTGGGCAAACTCATGATGCTGGGGCGCTTACACATACAAATCACAACAAAATTTGCTTTTTCAGCGCTGCAACTTTCACACTTATACGCAACCTAAAGTTGGTTTTGTTACACCCTGAATAAAAAATTATACTTATGATGGTAGTCGACTAGAACAAAGAAGAGTCAAAATTTATTAACACAAAATCTCAAGTATGTAGATAATATAAAATAGAATACTGAATATTAAAAAGAAAACATTGTTCAGTGTTCACGATTCAACAACTTCCTGTAATTGGTACTCACGACCATTTTACTTTCATTAGTTTTACAAAGTATTTTACTAGCGTTTGTTTTTAAACTGGAAGCATGTTTAAGCCGATCCTTTAACTGTTGACGTATTGACCTTTCTTCTCTAGCATGCGTTGCCTTAAATTCTACACGCTTAATAAGTATAATATGATTGGAGCAGTCTCTTACCAAATTAAGCGATATCTCTCTTAAATAAAAGTTCTTGCTGTCCCTCATCATGCCGGCGTTGTTAACGACGACATCGATGTACCCGAACAGTTTCTGTATCGTCTCGAAGGAGGCGTTGATGTCCCCGCTGCTGACGTCGCACTTCAGGAACTTGACCTTGTCCAGGCCGTGGACGCTCTTGATCTCCTCCTCCAGCATCACCCCGTCGATCTTCCGAGTGTCCAGGATGCCGACATGCTGGAATAGATACAATAAAGAGAAGTTCTTAAAAATTTGCCTCTTGAAATGGCCAAGTATGGTTTACGTTACGGTGGAGGCCCGCTTAAAAAATATTTGGAGTTTCGACTCTACATTTTTAACTATGCACAATGTGTACATGTTATGTACAGTTTGCATACATAACATTATAGTTTATAATAATATGTAAAGTGTATTAACGTTAGTAAGATTTTTACACCATTTTACCGGGAATTGGAGGAAAAATAAAAGAAAAATATCAGATCTGAAAATTAACCGATGTACTTAACATATTTTGAGGTTCTATGTTGTTACTATGTTTAATGGTTTTGAAATTAAGCGCGACACAGTTTACTCCCTAAAGCGAAAAAATAGTAAGAATAAATACTATATAATTTCCCTAGAGAAATCAGAATTTGCACGTCCTAGTGTAAGACAATGGCGTCTTCGCACATGCATTAGTACAGCTGTAATTAATTATGCACAACCGGACATTATAATACATGTAAATAATCCGCCGTATGAACAATAATGTGATTAGTGTCTAATTATTATTATTCCTTTTCATAATCACGTCTGATTATATAGTTCTTGCAATCTAGGAGTGCGCGTCGCCCTTAGATGTGTGAGTGACCATATCTATACACGCGTACATGGCTCGCTCGCTACTGACTGCTCCGTCGGGTACGCACACTAACGAAAATGTCTATTCACATTTCCAACTACAAATAAAGGCGACGCGCACTCTTAGATTGCAAGAACTATACCTACCTTCTAATTTAATTTTTATGTTTTACGAGTATTGTGTTTAAAAAATCCTATAAAGAAAATTAATTAAGTTAGTTTATGATTTATGAACTGAAGCGAAATGTACAAAAAAGCACTTTTATTTGAGGTTCCGTACATTCAAAACTAACTATTAATCAAATAAATTGAAAATGGAGTAAAACAGAAACTAAAATATAAATTCCACAAATACGGAGAGTGATGGTCTCCGAATCATTATCGAATCATGAGTGATGAGTATAACCAGTAACCACTAATGGCATAGCAGAAGCAATTGACAACTATTCGCGAGTAATGGAGTGGGTACTAATACAATTTTATCAATGCAAGGTACTTAGCACGGGGCCAGATTGACGTGGTGTGAAGCACCGACAGATATTATAATTATTAGGATAACTTTCCGGTAGCTATTAATAATTTGTACAGAGCCTACTGGATCTTGCCTTGGCTCCCTTCTCCACCAGGGTCTTGACAACGCCGGCGCCGATGCCTGTAGCTCCTCCGGTCACTACGAACACCTTGTCCTTAATCTCGAACATGACTGTCACCACCCACCTGCCTGTGGACACTGAACACCCGGAAAAGATATCCACATGGGAAGTTTCAATGTGCGAAAATTCGTTGGAGTAAAAACAATTGAAATTGTGTCTATTTAGTGTGCTGTTTCACATGTTTGTCTAAAGTATGGGCTGTATTTTCAGAAAATTGTAAACGATATAAGTAAAATCAAAAATGTATATTATATTTTTAACTTTTAAGTGTTATGCCTTTTAGTGTTATATAAGCAGGCGCTGAAGCTTTATGACTTGATCTGTCATCGTGTAATAATTATACACGAAAACAATAAAAGGAAATGGGTCGTTGGCCTAGGACGCAAAAGATAAAGCCGATCTTCTGGGCAAGCTCTTTGCGTCAAACTCGACCCTGGATGACGGGGGGCAGAAACCGCCGACCATACCGCGATGCACGAGCATCATGTTGGATATTCGGTTTCATCAGCGCTCAGTGCGAAAAGCCCTCCGTTCCCTCGAAATCCAAAAGTCGAGTGGGCCTGACGGAATCCCGCCTATTGTGTTGAAAAAGTGTGCTCCAGATTTGGCTCCGGTCTTGACGCGTCTTTTTCGGCTCTCCTATTCCACTGACATCGTTCCGGCTTCCTGGAAGACAACCTTGGTGCACCCGATCCCCAAAAACTGGCCGACCAAGTTGAATATTTTTTGTAAAGGTGGCATGTCGATCTCTAGTTTGGTTAGGCTCTTGTACAGGCACAGATACTACAGGTACTCCAGCTCTTCGATTATCCTAGTTTTTACGATTCCGTACCCAAAGGGTTAGTCCGTCTGTCTGTCTCCAGGCTAGACGAGCCGCGCCAGCTCGAGCGACGCATTTGTTTCACTCCCACTAGTGCCCGCGTCACGTGTGGGAACTAGAGCGAGCGAGAGAAATGTGTGGCTCGATTTTTATTCGGCGGTATCCGCGTTTCTGACATTTCACTAGATTTAGTTTAGTGAAATGACATATAACTAGATATTTTTAGTAAGAAGACGTAACAAACAAGAATATTCGACATCTACCGGGAGTTCGTGATATCCCTAGGGATATCGTGAAATCCCTGATATCCTCTTTTCCCTGCGACATCTAGATTCCAATAGCATCACACTACAATTAAAGAACTTTTGTTTCTCAAATTGGCTTTTAGTTTTAAAAATATGTTAGATGTTTTGGAAGTTCGATTTTTAAATAAAAAAAAAGTTCTCTAATTAAAGCATTAAGCTGACAAGAAAAATGTCGACTTATAAACTCCCCTTACAATGATTATTACTGAAAACTCACCACGCCTGTGTACATCTTACATTATAATATTCACAGGTATTCTCTTGCACTTTTGCTATTATATTTTGTTAGTAATATTATAATGTTTATAAGACTATATTTTATTAAAACGTAACATTATAATAGCATGTACATTATTGTAGCATGTATACTCGGTTGGTTGATAATTAAAGTTAAATGACGAAGGAAATAAATATAATATAAAAAAATAACAATTCGAAGGGTAGTTACAATATTAATTTATCGACAGATAAAAATGTTAATGTGCCGGTGATTGTAAATCTACTGCTGTTGATATTTAATAATTGTAGGCGCTCGATCAGCATGTATTTACTATTTACGTTCCTAATACCTCGATGAACGTAATTATTTTTATCAAATAAAGTTTCTTTCTTTCTTTCTATTTAATGGACACTGCAGCATATTCTTCTTATATTTCTTGGGAAGATGTATAATACCAAATCCATCATAGATTTATCTTTCTTAAATTATGCGTCTCGGATCAAAGCATTGCTTCAACAGGTAACATCGATCACCAGGTAGTGCTGGTGGGTACATACCACATAGGTACATGTTAATTAATAGGCCTAGAGATACTGACACAAAATTCTTGGTCATTTGTACCAGGTCAGCCCGCCATACCGACGCGGAAAAGAATGGCAAGGCGATTTTCGTGAATGGCTACTCGACGATGATTAGCTATGCAAAAATTAGCCTGGTACAAATGATTCAATTTTTTTATTAAAATTAACGTATTCGCGTAGGTATGGCGGGCTGTAAGCCGCACCCGACAAATGTGGCATTATAGACCAGGACCAATACCTTCAAAAATAATGAAAAGTGAAAAGAAATCACAGTAGAATGAAACCCATTACAAAAGAAGAAGAATATTATAAAAATTAAGGGCAAAATAATTTACGGGCGATCTGATTTAGGGAAAAGTGTGGGGGGAAAAGGGGGGAAAACGGTTTATCCCAATTTCTGGCAAAACTAATATTCCTATGAAAAAAGTCGTTATTTACTCGTTATTTATCCCACACGTTCGATTAACGCCCACGCGTTTGGGCTGCCAGTGCGAGCGCTATGACCATCATTTTTCTTTTTGTCTTTACATAATTATACCCCTGTAAAACCGCCATACTGGCACAAATGGCCAAGAATTTTGTGTCAGTATCTTCAGGCCTATAATAAGCATTGCTAAGATAATTTTAAGTGTACACTGTGTAGTGTTAATTTTAACATACATTTTATTTATTGCTAAGATTAACACTTGCCAAATAAGTTTCACTTGCCATCATTGACATAAGAAACTATAATCTACTGCACATTCTTTACAGTATAATTTCGAAATATAGGTTCTTTTAAGATTTAAATAATCTCACATTAAAAAAACTAAGACAGAAGACAAAGATCAAATTTTTTTACTACTTAGATCAGCAGTTTTTTTTTTTTGCTATGAACAGCCAACAAAAGTTACAATTATACATACATTATATTAACAGGGTTTAATCATTGACCATGGTTATTGCACTTTTAATTAAAGGCTATTACATCTTGCTATTAAATCGGCTACAAAAAATTTAAAAAAAATGTTAAATGTTAAAAAATGTTAAGATAGTAAAATTGTTAATAAAATTAAACTAAATTAAAAATGAAACTAAATTACATTCAATTAAGTAAATTACATTAAATTAAATCAAATTCAGATAAAAGAAATATCAAGTCATACTAAATTACATAAAATTAAACATACAAAATAATAATAAAAATAAAAAAAATTACATAAAATGAAAGCAACCTAGAATAAATCCAATTAAATTAACCTAGATCAAATATAAATCAAAATTCAAATAAAAGAAACATAAAGTCATACCAAATTAAATTAAAATACTCGTAAACATAAAAAATAATAATGAAAATAAAAAATTAGATAATATGAGATCACCCTAAAATAAATCAAATTAAATTAACCTAGACCAAAACAATTTAAAATCTTATAAAATAAAATTGCATTAAAATGTTGTAAGTACATACATATTTTATTAATTCAAAATAATAATAACAATGACAATAGCAACAACGAAAAAACATGTTTATACTCCTTTGCTCAATATAATCATAATAATCATAAAAACTATAATATAATATATCAATTATTTCGTACTATTATGTAATACCTCATGTCACGCCAGTTGATTTAATATAATAATTGAGGATCTTTTCTTTAAAATTACGAATACAATCGTGGTTAACATCTAGATCCGAAATTCTCGATGATAGCTCATTATATTTACAGGTCAACCTAGTAATTGGGCTATTTTTGCCAAGGTTGGTTTTAAATTTATCAGGTCGAAATAGGGGCACTTGTTTCCTAGAAGATCTCACAGGGAGGAAAAAATTTACAATGACAGTAGATGCATGCAATCTATTTTATTGTTGATAAGTTGGTGCAGGAATGTCATATCTAAAATGTTCCTTCGAGACTCTAACGTGACCATACCGAAATGTTGTAATTTCAGATTTATGCACTAACAAGCATTATACTACGCTATTTCGCGTGGCTAGTGTGCTAACCACTGCTTTACGCATACAGATGCATTAAACTACGCTACTTCGAGTTGTTAATATAGTCGACTAACCCCGCAATGAATGAATGCAAAACCACACACATGAATGCAAAATCGGCCTCATTTTGTTGTTCGTAGAACTCTATCTAACCAATGATATAATAAATAATAACTCAAAGCAGATATGTTACTACCGCGCGCGTTGTGAAGCTTCAAATACAGGCCAATTGACCGCTCCTTTATTTAGTCTGCATCGAACCATCGAACGCACTTCACGAACGTACCGCGTCTTGTCAAGTACCAAAATAAATTGAAAATGCCGTCGTGTGTATTTAGAAATTGAACAAACTATGGCTCCAAAGTAAACAAAACACATGGAATCTCTTACCACTTATAAGAATGCAATAAATACCTCGATTGATTACATTTTCAATTATTTTTTCGAACAATCTGAAAAAATCGAATTTCCGCCATGGCTCAGGCGAAGAAAGTGACAGCGATATGGTTTTGACGCAAGAACGATAAGGATGGTTGCGCTGCTGCAGCCATAGAGTAGTTAGTGCAGACTCGCCACATGACTGTTAGATGGTGACTTAAATGCCTACAATTGCAGTTTATTTGTATTCTATTTTTATACGCTATGCGATGTCTTATGCAACTGTACTGTACTGTTTTTTTTAGGTTTCCTTGTGATCAAGTAAAACTACAAGATTGGATAGCAATTGTTCGTCAACAAAGAAGCGAATCAGACTGGATTCCATCAAAAAGTAGCAAAATATGTAAAATGAATGAGGAGTACATTTTGCTACCAATGATGAAGCAAAACAATTGAAGTATCGCATTTTAAAATCATTTTTGAATTCCAATGTTTTTGACTCGCTCTTAGGGGGGTATTACATTATCATTTATATTGGATCATTTACAGGATCATATTATATAGGATCCAATAAAAATTATAATTTGATCATATCTGCATATTACATTATCATATAACATTAATCCTATTTTACGTCATAATATGTTGTTTTAATAGCTAATGGGGAGCGCTAACGCTGACAGGTATTGACATCAGTGTTACTAGATCTCAGAGAATTCGATTTGTCAAAAGACATCGTCATTTTTAATATGGCTTGTTTTTTGTTATTTCAGCAAGATTATTCAAGTATATAATTAGAAAAAGAATTACATTACATTATTTGAAACATACTAACGAACAAGAAATTAAAAACTCTTTTTTTATATTAAATAACTGGCAACACCAATTTCTATGACCGTATTGGATCCAATCTCTCAGCAAATGTTAAAAATCTATGATCAAGGAAGAAATGAATCATTTATCTATATTACATTATCCAATATAAATGACCCAATGATCTAGGATCCAATATAAATGATAATCTAATACCCCCTTAGAACATTCAAAATAAGAGACCCCTATTTTTAATCATAGAGCTCATCTCATACTAATATTATAAATGCGAAAGTGTGTCTGTCTGTCTGTCTGTCTGTTACCTCTTCACGCCCAAACCGCTAAACCGATTTTGCTGAAATTTGACATGGAGATACCTTGAGTCCCGGGAAAGGACACATGATAGTTATTATTCTGGAAAAATGTACGTTTCCCGCGCGATAAACAAATTTTGGTGCAACGGAGTTGCGGGCATCATCTAGTAATTGATAAATACACAAATATTCGTCTCCATTTGGCACATAAAAATAATCCGGAAATACAAAAAATTTCAAAGAGACAGAAAAGAAATAAATTAAATATTTTTGAAGGTACATAAAATATGTATTTTATGTAGTAAAAAATGATTAAAATCGATAGCCTCGATCCTTCACGTGGTCTACTTCTTACCTGTACCTGTGCCAAATAACATAAAAATTGCTCCAGCAGTTCGCGAGATAAGCCCTTTCAAATAATTTCCCTCATTTTTTCACATTCTCCTATTAGTCTTAGCATGATAAAATATTGCCTATAGCCTTCCTCAATAAAGGGGCTATAATATCTAACACTGAGAGAATTTTTCAAATCGGACCAGTAGTTAGCGCGTTCAAGTTAGCCCTTTCAAATAATTTTCGACGTTTTTTCCTCATTTTCCTCTATTTCTTCGCTCCTATTAGTCCTAGCGTGATAAAATATAGCCTATAGCCTTCCTCGATAAATAGGCTTTCTAATACTGAAAGAATCATTAAAATCCGTTGCGTAGTTTTAAAGATTAAAGGGAGCAAAGGGATATGAGGGAAAAAAGCGACCTTATTTTATAATAATATGTATAGATATAGATATTTATTATTACTTAAATATTTTGGTGTTAAAATTTTCAATTAATGTAAAAGTAACTCTTACATATGTTCTTTCATTTCTTACCTTATTATAAGGCTGGCAACGCACCTGCAGCTCTTCTGATGTTGCGAGTGTCCATGGGCGATGGTAGTTCATCATTCATATCAGGTGACCCGTTTGCTCGTTTGCCCTCTTATTTAATTAAAAAAAACCTACTAATTAATAATATACATATTTAGCCCGGGCATACGACCGATCCTAAAGTAATTACTCTAAAAAAATATTATGTAAATACAAAGAAACAAAAATTTACACGTTATATACCCCAAGTACTAATATTTTTAAAAATATTCAATGTGTACTTTTGTTTTCCTACGACTTTATTATAATATGTATAGAATATAGCACATAGTTTAATAAAAAATAATCTAACAAACAATTAGTTTTATTCAATGTCTCTTCTGTTCAACAATAACAATATTCTCTTATTCTTTGTCGCGCATGCGCGCCGATGCGCCTGTCAAGTGCAATTCAAAACCATCTCAAAACGTAATTATAGTTATCCTATTCTATACCATTCATTACGTATTATCTGTCGCATTCATTGTTGTAACTATGGTAACCTTTAGATATGACAGAGGTTTTGAATTTGAAAATTGTTTGGAAGCAATTTAAGCTGGAAGATAGTATGAACATAACAGATCTGTATTTAGTAGAATATCATTGTATCTAACCATTTATCGGTCTTATTACTGTCATAAATTTTTGTATATATATAAGGGCGAAGCTAAACGAGCGTAATTTTGTGAGTCGTGAGCCCCAGAATTTCTGCCGGGCAGAATTTTTTTCATACAAATGACAACTCATTTTGAGTCGCCGTGTAAATCAAACATGACTTTTGTATGAAACTGGATGCAGCAGAATTCTGCCCGGCAGAAATTCTGCGACTCACAACTCACAAATTACGCTCGTTTGGCTTCGCCCTAATTGTACTCGACGAAACATGGCGATAGCAGTCATTGACTCCCTGTCAAAAATTGTAATTTCCTACATAAACCGCGATTGACAATGAAGTGTCAGATGTTATCAATCGCGGCTTTGTATAGAAAATGACAAGTTTTTGACAGGGTATCAATGACCGGTACCGCCATGTTTTGCCGAGTACCTACAGTATACGGTATACCTACTGTATAGAAGGTACGTAAATAAAATGAAAAATAATATATAAAAAATTGTTTGTAATAATATAAATTTCCTGCTAGAACTAACAGTACACTTAATCATGTATACTTTTTGTAGAGTCTGAGATCACCGGCGATATGTGGACTAGAGATGATGAAGATTGTAGAATATTCATAAAATAATATAATTAAATCCATTAAATCTTATATAATTATAAATGTATAGTAGACATACCTGATATTATGGACACTTGCGTTTATTATACATACTTGGTATTATTTAATACCCTTCATTATGTGAGTACATAAAACGGGTAAGTACCTAATTAAAGGTTGTTAAAATTAGTTTCTTATATCGTTGTTTTGGATCATTTTTGAATACGTTATTAAAATAAGTTTTAAAACTTATAAGGATTGATGAATAAAAATGTTTTAAAAATATCACGAATAATTTAATCATACTTAAAAGAATAATATAGCATCAGGACATTAATAGAGCATGACTAGCTTTTATGGACAGGCCGTAGCCGCAGGTAGGTATTTATAGTCACAAAAAAGTATTGTCTTACCTGGACGATTTAAAATCCACTCTACAATAACTTTCTCCAAACTCTATTCATTTGGAGATTCCCTGTTCTTTTCCTGTACCCTTCATATGGTAAAATCATCATTTAATGAAAGGGACAAAGCATTTTTTCCTTTCAGAAAAATTCATTTCTTTGCCCCGATTCTCTACCTACGAAAGGAGCTGAAATTTAATATCTTTGAATAGCACTAACTGCGAAGCCGCGGGCTAAAACTAATACAGTCTTAAAATTTAGAGAAATAAAAATTAATTTATTCAAATAATAGTGAATTAAAGTATAATTAGCCTAATTATTTCATACATTATACGTTTTATGGACGAAGTATTACTGTTATATCGTCAGTGCAACGATCAAAGAGACAATATCCTTTGGAATTCAATTTTACACACACATGAAAACAGGAGGATATTTAACACTAAAATAGTCGTGGGTACAAAATATCCATAAAGATTCAATTCGACTAAAGATTTAAGGACTACATATTTTTGAATTTTTAGAGTAAAAAAGGGATTTCCATTATTTATCAGCATTAAAAAAATTAAAAAACAACCTAAACAGAAAAACAAGTTTACAACTGATACCATCAAACTAATAGAAAAAAGAACAGAAATGAAAATCGGATCCAAAGAATATAGAGAATTGGATAGAAAAGTCAAGCGTAGCATTATAATAATAATAATGTTTATTCAGTATTTACAATAATGTTGAGATACAAATTATATTAGATTACATTAGGAACGACATTCGTAGGCTCAACACACACATGATTAAAATAGCGCTAGAAAAGAATTCATCGTTAAGGATCCTAAAACAGGGAATCACAAAAGGTAAAACTTGGATAAATAGCCTTAAAGATAATGAAGGTATAGCACATGGTAGTAGAGACAAGATAGTAGAAATAGCAACAGTTTATTATAAAAACATTTATTTTGATAACTCAGAAACAGGGTACCTTCCATCAAACTACAAATGTTCAGAATCGATACCTTTTATCACAGAATCAGAAGTAAATTTAGTCCTTCGCAGCATGCCTTACAACCGAAGCCCTGGGGAAGATGGAATCAGCTCCGAAATTTAAAAAATTGGCTCTCCTGCTCTACTTCCGCATATCACAAATCTTTTTAATACCATCCTTAAATCCGGCAGGTTCCCTAACAAGTTTTGCCATTCCAACATCATACTCTTGCACAAAAGAGGCGAAAAAATAATATAAATAATTATCGTCCCATAAGCCTGGTTTCCCACCTCTACAAAGCATTCATAAAACTAATACTCAACCGCATAGATCATAAGCTGGACCAACACCAACCCGTGGAACAAGCCGGATTTCGCCACAATTTTTCAACTACAGACCACCTTCAGACAATAAACCAACTCATTGAGAAATACTCGGAATATAACAAACCCCTTTATTTGGCCTTCGTCGATTACACAAAAGCTTTTGATAATATTAAACACGCAGCAATATTTCAACCCACCACAACCAAAAAATAGAAAACACATACATAGATCTATTAAAAATTATCTACCACAACAGTACCGCCAATATAAAATTGAACAGCACTGGTCCATCATTCCGAGTTCTCAAAGGAGTCAAACAAGGGGACCCGCTCTCTCCTAAACTATTTACAAGTGTTCTTGAGGAAGTATTTCGAAAGCTGGCGGCTTCCTGGGCAACGAGGGGTATTGTCGTCGGCGACAGGAGGCTAACAAACCTTCGGTTTGCCGACGACATTATTCTCTTCGCACCCACAGCCTTAGAATTACAAACAATGCTTGAAGACCTAAGCAACGCAAGCCTCGAGGTGGGACTAGCGATGAATCGGTCCAAAACACAAATAATGACCAATAGCAGAAAACGTAGGATCGAGGTAGATGGGCAGGAATTACAATATGTCGACGAGTATATCTTCTTGGGCCAGATAGTCTCCTTTAAAAATAGACTAGGAAAGGAAGTCAATCGTCGAATTGAAAACGCCTGGAAGAGCTACTGGTCCATGAAGACGCTAATGAAGGGAGATTTGCCAATCTCCCTGAAACGCAGACTCGTCGACATGTGCATTCTGCCCATCCCAACCTACGGTGCTCAGACCTGGTCATTGACTGAGTCGCAAAGGTCCCAGCTCGGGGTTTGCCAAAGAGCAATGGAGCGCAGCATGTTAGGTGTAAAACTAGCAGACCGAATAAAAAATAGCACGCTGCGCTCCAAAACAGGTGTTAAAGACGTCGGCATGACAGCTGCAAAATTAAAGTGGGACTGGGCGGGTCATACCAGCCGCATGCATCCTGACCGTTGGGCAAAGGTCACCACAGAGTGGGTGCCAGTGGACGGACGACGCCGCCGTGGGCGGCCTACAAAATGATGGCGGGATGAACTGGATGCCTACAAGCCAGGCTGGCCTGCGGTAGCGTCGGAACGAGACAGATGGCGGACCTTGGGGGAGGACTTTGCCCAGCAGTGGGATAGTATAGGCTCATAAAAAAAAAGAGTAAAAACATTATACATTCGGTTAGCTCTACCTTTGTTTCAGATTTTTTTACTACTGAAGACATATTGTTACCTTCATTTGGCCATATAGACGCTATGTAGAAGCTTAGATTATATACCTTTAATTATTGATGACTACTTTCATAGCCAATGGCAATATAAAAGCGTGCTCACAGCGTTTATATAGCCAATTATTTGTGCTACCTATACAATATACATAATATATTTTATATCGCCTACCTAGTACCTAATAATCAATAACAATAGAAATTGTAATGACAAAAATTTGTCAATATAGTAGATATTAAAGACTGTTAATGCTGTAGGTATACCAACAGCTGTACGTTGAACCAATTTCTTAATGTCGATTAATATTTAATTTTATCGACACTAGAAATTATACAGACTATTGACTAATCTATAGAATATTATATTAACTTCTACGTATTCAAAATACACAACATTATGGATATTTTTTCAAACAACTTTTTTAAGATATATATTTTAAGATAACAAAATGCAAAACGGGCTAAAAACATCCCAGAGGCATTGATACGTTAATTCGAGCGCCGCGCCATCTCCAAGGTTGGGTGAACGGCGTACGTATAAAGCAGATATCGAATGTGTAATGTTATTGTTGTTCAGGAGTCGGCGCGCACGCGTCCTGTGTTCCGCAACATCCTCGTTTTCGATACAGCCCGATGGAGGATATCCGCAATAAGGTTTTTTTGATCACCGGCGCGGCTTCGGGAATAGGCGCGGGTGTTGTTCGAACGGTGTTAGAAAAGGGCGCGAAGGTCAGTCATTTTTGTTCCTTTTTGTATCCCAACGAGTTATAGTTTGGGTCGATGGGAGAGGTCATTTTATGGTCCTTTTTGTCAGTCGGTGCAGTTAAATTTTGCGCGTTTAAAAATAGAAACAGTTATCTTTTTCTTTACTCTGATGAAACATTTTTTTTATATAATATAATATAAATATTTAAATCGAGTTTAATAAGTATTAATTTCATAAAAATATTATTGTGCCCACCTGAGTAATGGCAACCACTTCTAGTAGAGAACTCATTATCTGAAATGTAGAGGTAATTTCGCGGGATATTCCAAAAAATAATAATACAGGGTGTAACGTAACTAACTGATAACTGATAATACTTTTGGGGTGTGTTATGTGTATGTATTCCTTGTAGAGAGTTTATTGTAAAAGTATCAACGCTAAAAGACAAAAATATCACTTTTGTATAGGGACGCGCCTATACAATGCGGCAATATGTTAGCAGTTAGTTTATATCTTAAAAAAGAAACAAAAAGTCTGAGTTTTGTTTGAGTCCAGCCTCCCTGCTATCATTTCCAGGATGCTGTTGCAACTACCCCTTAACCTTTGTACTACAGAACATGTTTTCTTTCTCATGATAGCATAAAAATCATCAATGTGAGCATCTGCAAACATGCCTGAGGCACTACAGTACCGGGGTAATCGCAGCAGCGCCCTGAAAATGTTATTATATTGCACTCTGAGTGCTTTATAGGTTCTCTGAGTATATTTGACCTATAGATAACGTGACCATATGTCCCGCTTCGGGCGAGACAGTCCCGCTTTCAGGCAGTCTGTCCCGCTGTCCCCCGCGAGGCCGAAATTGTCCCTCTTTTAGAAACAGACCAAACGACAATTTAAACGTATTTTAATGTTTAAAATGCTTGTGTAATGCCCGGAAATATCGCACTTCCATTCAAAAAAATGTTGTTATTCTGCCATGCTTATACCCATAGGCACTAGACACTCACAAAAGTCACAATATACTCATAGTCCATTGAATGAATCGCTCAAAGGGGCGTGTGAGTGCGTGAGCGGGATCGTGAGATTTTTTTTCGGAAACGTGTACAGAGTATAGTTACTCTGTACACGTTTCCGAAAAAAAAATCATATCATAAACATACTATAAGTCCTGGACACTAGGTGTACTGGCGGAGTGGGGGGAGGGGAGGAAAGGGCCCATTTTTGTGTTTTTCGCTTATATCTCAAAATTGGTGCATTCTAGAGAAAAAACTTTCAAAGAGTAGTTGAAAGACCATTAAATTATCTACTTATTATAAAAAAAACCTTCAAAGAATAGTTGAAAGACCATTAAATTATCTACAAGTTGCACCCAAAACATTTTTAAAATGTCCTACCGTTTTCGAGTTAAACCTTTTCGAAAATGAGTTTTTTTTAACTTATTAGCTGCTGGTCTATATAACTTATTAGCTGGCCCGGCATATGTCATCCTGACCAGTAAATACACCTACCCTATCCCTATTCTATTCCTGCCCTATCCCTACTCTACCCTACACCTGGACTTTAACACTTTAATTAACATAAATCTGACTTAACATCTGATCATCGGGTACTTTATAAATTCGGTGTCTCACATGATTTTTTTCATTATTTTAGCATGACTTTTTCATTCTTTTAGCTTGGGAGGGTCCTGGTTCTTCCTCTATCATTTGTTCATCCTCATTGGTAGGCGTTTCTTGAAGCTCTTCATCTCCATTAAAAGATACGCCGTTGAGGCATTTTCCTTCACAATGAAGGCATGCCGCTGAACGTGCAAAAATGCCGTGCAATTTGTAGATAATTTAATGGTCTTTCAACTATTCTTTAAAAGTTTTTCTCTAGAATGCACCAATTTTGAGATATGACTGAAAAACACAAAAATGAGTATTTTCCCCATTTTACCCCTACTTTTCGAAAAGGTGTAACACGAAAACGGTAGGACATTTTAAAAATGTTTTAAGTGCAATTTGTAGATAATTTAATTGTCTTTCAACTAGGTACTCTTTGAAAGTTTTTCTCTAGAACGCACCAATTTTGAGATATAAGCGAAAAACACAAAAATGGGCCCTTTCCCCCCCCAAATTTACTTGGGGTGGGGGGGGACCGTCGATGTCCCGAATAGACCACTCGTGTAAAAAAAAGCTTTGACAATATGCTTTAAACAATGTGAGCTTAACATTCAATGTACAGCGAGCGAATCTATGAGCCAGCGCCCAGCATGTAACATGTTGCCACGAGTTAACAGTGTTGACAGAGTGCTCGGTTCTTTCCCTCTCTATGTCCTGATCATTAGTCAAAGTGTCAGTCACAACATGTCCAAGATACTTAAACTGATCAACACGATTCAACTGTACCTTATTTAAAAAGACGGGGGGACATTTACAGGTTTCTTATTTTTACTTATAAAAACGATTAATTTAGTCTTTTGGTCATTGTACTATAAACCGTGCTGGTCAGCATAAGCTTCACACATTTGCAAAAGTTTTCTTAAGCCATTGACTGAAGGGCTCAGCAGCACCATATCGTCCGCATAGCTCAAGTTGTTAGCACAAACTCCGTCTATGCGGCAGCCAACGTTGCTGCTCAGTCTCTCAATCAATTTATTTACAAATAAGTTAAATAGCCTCGGAGAGCTGAGTCCACCTTGACGAACACCGGAACTCAGCTTATACTCATCTAAATACTTATCACTAATTATCTTAAAATATGTAGAGATCATTAAAATCGTAACCTATGAGGGCTAGCCTGGATAGTCGATTTACCATTTTGTTAAAAACGCACAGGAAAATAAACCATAATATAATAACAAGTTAAACTCCGTTAATGTTCCTACAAACAACACAAAAATATTTTTCCTGGTTTTGATAAACTAATTTATTGCTCACATTAACGTATATTCTTGGTATCTACGTTTATTTGGCAATAAATGGTTTATGTACTTATTTACCTATCCATTCTTATATCTATCTGATATCTCTGTCTTCGTTTTTACATCAACAAATAACTTTCAGCATGTCGCCATCTTAGACATAGGAGTGGAGCAGGGCAAGGCATTGGAGGCTGAGCTGAATGCGAAGTACGGCCCCAAGAAGGCCAAGTTTGTAAAATGTGACGTCACCACCTCCGACCTGGAGGCAGCTTACGAGGAGACCATCAAGGAGCAAGGATACATCGACGTGGTTGTCAACAACGCTGGCATCATGAACGACGAACACAGCATTTATAAGAAGCAAATCGCTATTAATGTGGTAAGTGTTATGTCGGGTTGTGGAATTTTTGTATCTTAGACTAGCCCTAGATTTATAGGCCGTATAGGCCGCGTCCAAGGGGCAGCAGCGTCTTAGGGGGGCCGCCGCGTCCTAGGGTCGGCAGTGTCCTAGGGGGCAGGCGCATCCTATTTTTTCGTACATTCGTAAAATGGCCTTCACTTATAAAACATCCGGCACTGTACTTATCTTAAAAAATTGTAAATAATAATCACTTATATTAACTAGCCTAACCATAACAAGATAAGTGTTGCTGTTATCAATCTTACGAAATCGTACAAACAAATGCAGTAGGTTTTATGTTGTATGTTATGTAATATGTTGTTAACATAATCGATATAATATCAGTCTTTCAACTCTATGTTTTCTATTACAAGTACCTGAGTAGGTAAAATACACAATTATTGTAACTTAGATTTCAAATTAGAGAAAATTTTATTTTCGGCATTCTTAATATTATTAAAAAATCTGGTGCTATTAAAGATTTGATCGTCAACGCGATGGTTTAGTTACCCCTTTACGTTCTCGGTTCTGGCTGCCTCGAATTAGAACAACAAAACGCTATATAAATAATGTTTCGTATATATCTTATATATTTAAACGAGCAATTCTTGTATCCATACTAATATTATAAATGCGAAAGTGTGTCTGTCTATCTGTCTGTCTGTCTGTCTGTTACCTCTTCACGCCCAAACCACTGAACCAATTTTGCTGAAATTTGGCATGGAGATACTTTGAGTTCCGGGAAAGGACATAGGATACTTTTATCCTGGAAACATGTACGGTTCCCGCGCGATAAACGAGTTTTGGCGCAACGGAGTTGCGGGCCTTATCTAGTATATAATATCTAATATATAAAATTCTCGTGTCACAATGTTAGTTAGTCCACGAACTCCTCCGAAACGGCTTTACTGATTTTTACCAAATTTTATATGCATATTCAGTAGGTCTGAGAATCGGCTACTGGGTACTTCATATATTGATAAGTGCATTTGTTGAATAAATAATAGTAAATTATTACAACCTGAGACTGACGGCGACCATTGTTTGTGCGACGAGATAGCGATCGACGTTGCCATGGCGACATACTTATTTAGTCACTTCAATAAAATAATATGGGCGAAATACTTGATATTATGGCAAAGCAACGTTTGCCGGGACAGCTAGTATATTATATTATAATTGGAATCTCGGAATCGGCTCCAACGATTTTCATGAAATTTAATAAATAGGGGGTTTCGGGGGTGATAAATCGATCTAGCTAGGAATCATTTTTAGAAAATGTCATTTTATTCGTGTTTTATCGAATACCGAGCAAAGCTCGGTCAAATAGCTGGTAATCATTATATAAATAACAATCATAAATAATAATCATTTAACCCTTTGCTCTGTGTATTATTTATGACAATATTTAAAATACTTTATTTCACCTAATGGGGATTGTCCATTTTTTTTTAATTTTGCTCATTACAAAAACATTTCGAGGAATAAGGTCAGTGATCGTTTTTTTTGTATATAAACGACAAAAATACCCATTAGTTAGTTATATTTTTTAAAAATATGTTTAACCTTAGTTTGACCTTCAATGGCGTTAAATTAGCAATAAATTCGACCAACATTACGTTTCGAACTTTTGGTAAGCTTCTCGTATCAGCTTTCACATAATGAGAACTTGCATTTGACGAACCAGCCATTATAAATAAGATTAAAAGGAAAAAAAAACATACTGCAGAGGTCAATTGGCCGCCGATGATGACGTCAGAGCGAAACTTTATAAATTTATTGAGAAAAAACTAGCCAATGAATTTCAAAATTATTTAATTTATATTCTTAAAATACCCTATTTTAAGGAAAAAAGATATAAAAAGTACATGTGATTTTTTTTTTTGGACAATGCCCATTCGGCTGACCTGAATTGTAACAGTTTTAGACCATCATTATTATCAGCTTACTACCACACGCTGTCCTTTGATAAACTTAGAGTACAACCCCTCACGATCGCCAAATTTGAAATTACTCATGTCTTAGCAGCCCGCACTCAAACGTAACATTTTTTTAAATTAGGAATGCGGGATGATTGCTATCTTTGCGCTCGTTGCTTAATGGGTCGAAAATACGCTGTTTGCTGCAGTTTGCTCATTATATCAATTTGAGTGTGACAAGTAAACTTGACTGGTCAGATTTGAGTGTGACAAGTAAACGAGAGCGAACTTGAAGCTCATTCGCTCGAGTGGGCAATCGACAATATCGCACAAGTTGCACAATATGATATAACCACCGATATATTTTCAGACAGCACTAATCACCAGCTCAGTGATCGCCAACGACTTGATGCGGAGGACGAACGGCGGTCGGGGCGGCACCATCGTCAACATCGCCTCCATCGTCGGCCTCATGCATACACCGTTCTTACCCATATACAGCGCCACAAAGAGCGCCGTGCTGCACTTCAGCAATTGCCTCGGCGTAAGTACCATCGATAAAATTGATTGACCTACGTCATTTGGTCGGCTTATGTCAATTCAATGTTAGCTGTGATCGGTCAGATGGGTTTGACTAAATGCGACCAATTAATTACTTAGGTCCACCATCTGCCTACAAATCAACTTCTCTGATAGTACTTTTGCTCTGACCAGGGCCCAAGAGCTTAATTTCCATTGCTCGAACCTAAAGCTATTCATTAATCGGTTGATCTCAGACTAGACTCAGAGGTTTAATTCTCATATCTCAAACCTTAGTTGAACTATGGAGTAAAGACACAGTTGAACTAACGCGCTGTAACGTAATAGTAAGCTAACCTAACGGTGCGTCCACATTTGTATCATTTGCGCGATCAGATCTCCGATCAGATCTCCGTCGCGATCATCGCGCCGTATCAAAATGATACGCGTATCATTTTGCATCCACACTAGCGATCATGATACGGCGCGATGATCGCGACGGAGATCTGATCGGAGATCTGATCGCGCAAATGATACAAATGTGGACGCACCGTAAGATGAGCATGACGTACATTATTATATTGTTACCAGTGAACTTTAAACTACAGGAAGAGTAACTCCGTCAAAAAAAGTGCACCAAATGGCTACAAAATGTGACCCGAATACATGCACATTTATGCATGTGTTCGGTACACATTTTTCGTGTATATATACTCGAGTGACGTTCAACCAGGTTGACATGATAATTATTGTCAAACTCATGTTACAATTTGTTTACTTTTGGTTTACTTACTTTTTACGTAGCTTTTTACAAAATTTTCGTTGTTAAAATGCCTAAATGCCCTTTGAAATGGTGTAGAAGTCATACAGATACGACTTTTAAATACAGGAATAACCTTTCAAGTTTCATCAGTAAGTGATTTTTTTTAAATTATGCTTAGGTAAAGTTCTTGTATTTATTCCGACCCAAAAACATGCCCAAAAAGATGGTTTATTTAAGTTGGATGCCAGGGTATTTGCGTAAAATTAAGCTGGTCTCTTTGTGTTTGTCTTATTAAGTTTACATGTTATTGTAAAAATGCAATAATCAAAAAATAATATAATTACAAAATTTTTACAAAGTCGCCATGGACAGTGTTATGCAAGATGTAACAATTTAATCATAATTCATAACCGGGGGTCTGACTGACATCAGTATGGAGTATCTTATTTTTATATTGCCGTTCGTACTTCGTTTAGTAAGAAACGAACTGAATTGGATGCCGAGCCAGATTACTCGTTTATGTAGCATACACTTTAATAGTCATGATTAGGGAATGTGTTTTTACACGAATTATCATATTTAGACTGTGAAATCCCAAGTTTTATTTTCCATATTTTTCCATATTTTAGGGTTTTACAAAGATAAGTCCATATTTTTCAAGAAAATGTCACAATCGTCCATATTTTCACTAAAATACAAAAAAAATACGTTCCCGCCACCATGCGGCTGCGTATTTCGTTCCTCTCGCGTTTTATATTATTATTTATTATATTTTTTCGGTATTCTGTTTTTAAAGAAGATTATTGAAGAAATAGAAAATAAAGTTTCGGCTATGCTGAAGGTCATGTTACTGACATGGCTAAACAAAAACTGAAGTAAAAAAATATCGTGAATTGTGAGTTGTGACGTGCAGGGATCATTTAGTTAATATTAAGCGAACCCAAGACGATCATTTTTTTAAATGAGTAAACGAGCAAACGGGTCACCTGATGGAAAGCAACTTCCGTCGCCCACGGATACTCGCAGCATCAGAAGAGCTGCAGGTGCGTTGCCGGCCTTTTAAGAGGGAAGGGCAGGGAAAGGAAAATGGTAGGGGATTGGGCCTTCAGTAAACTCAATCACTCGGGGAAGCACAGCGCAAGCGCTATTTCACGCCGGTTTTCTGTGAGCCCGTGGTATTTCTCCGGTCGAACCGGCCCATTCGTGCCGAAGCACGGCTCTCCCACGTCAAATCATGCAGCATGACGTGCGTTACGTGCTGTCATGGTTACAATATTATGATCAGCATGTCATGCAAGTTGTACAGTTAATACTGTCACATATGTTTATTCCCAAACCATTTATGCATAGGCAAAGCCAGTATAGCATATTTCTGGCCTACCAAATATGCAAAGGCAAAGCCAGCATAGCATATTTCTGGCCTCTATCTCTTTGTTAACTGTCACGAGTGACTCTTTTCTTACCTATAACACTAAAACAACGTTTAATTTTTGGAATTTTATACTCCATATTTTTTCCATATTTCTATTTAATACTCCATATTTTTCCATATTTTCGATTTTTTAGTCCATATTTTATGTACATATTTTGGATTTTTTTACGAAAATCTGCATTTGTACCGTAAGTTTTTTATTTCAATTCTGTAATAATCTTTGCTAATATTTTAAATGCGAAAGTGTCTCTGTCTGTCTGTCTGCCTGTCTCGCTTTCACGCCAAAACTACTGAACCGATTGTAATGAAATTTTGTACACAGATAGTCTAAAGCCTGAGAAAGGACATAGGCTACTTTTTAACCGGAAAAAGGGGTTGTAAGGGGGTGAAAATGCGTAAATTTGTTTAAATTTACGCATTTAAATCAAGTTAGTTCCAAAAATCATAATAGATGGCGCCGTGCGTCTCCTACATCGCGATATCGCTTGCTCGTGCATCTTTCTATAAGAGGTAGTACCAAGTTGAGTACCGTTTTTCGATTCTTGCGATTGTTATGCACGTCTATAAATAATGAATAACTCACTACTCCACTTAGTAGTCAGTACTCAGTACTTTATCTACGCAGTGATGAGTGACGAAACCTTAAACCTACCAATGCTAAATAGTTTATAGGTAAAGCTAAAGTTGTGTAATGGGGGCCTAAATAAGCTTTAGGTATAATAAAAAAATGAAATATTATGTGCGCACTGCACAGCTGTTTTTAGATATTTTGATTTAAGGGGTACCAGGGTTTTAAAAAGCTTTTAAATTTGACACCAATTTTGTTGACACCGCGCGCTATAAACTGAAGTCCACGCGGACGAAGTCGCGGGCAACAGCTAGTTCTGTAATAATTTAGCACATATATTTTTGTAATCTGAAAACGTCTTGTCTAGGTGCTCTGGATAGTTTTAAATTCGTCCGAGTCGTACACGGTTTGTTCAAAATTATTATATATTATTATTATCGACGATTTAAGGATCAGAGGAAAATGTTAATTATGTACTCCTTTCTTCGTGATAATAGATATGTTTGGTGTATACTGCATAATACCATCCGCTTTGTTTCATAACTGTGACATTGATAATAACCGCGCAGGCTGTCGTCCAGCGCGCAATATTATGATACGTTATCTGGGAAACGACCTTGGCGAGAATCTGAATTGTCATATTTTAGTGTTCGAAAAGGAGCCAAATTTAAAACGGTTGAAGTATGGGAGTTACGTTTCCTGTAGTTTTGTTATTCGTTGATTGTTACAAACGAATGCACGCAAACGATGCGCGTGACAATCGGACAAAAAGACAGAGATTCGAATTTCGAAGTATAAGATTTGGGGTGCTCTTAGAATTATTCATGACTAACTGACCCGGTACAACATCTTTGTTTTGCCTTATACGTTATACTATATTATTCGTGTAAAAAAAATTCCTCTTGCGTCACTGTATTGAAAAACCCAAACCAAAACAATGGGTAGATTTGAAGATAAGCGTAACAGGACAGGCAGCGGAAAGCGAATTTGTTTTGTATGCAGTGATTCGTCATCAGTGCCAGAACATCAGTTTCTAATTGGGCTAATGAATCAAATGTGTGCATTTGATTCACTAGCCCAATTAAGGCGGACTCCCAAAATAGCTATCTGAATTCGTGATCTAAAATCTGTTAGTAATTCCGAATTCGGAATGCCCCGAACACATAATATACAACATCATTATAAATGCTCCATATACATTCAGATTTTTCAGATTATGATTTTCAAAGATCGATCTAAATTATTCTGACGAGCATTAATATGTATGTAAGCCTGAGGCATTTATGTTTACGCAATTTAGATTACAGACTTAATATTAGGTATGAATTCAGGAAGTCTTGCTGTACCTATAAGACCTGTTTAAGTAGCGATGGCTACAACTCTACAAGAGCACAAATTATTTATTAAAAACGAAAACCATCGCCAGAAATCCGGTAATTTGAAATGTAATTATTCCTGCAATAAAACTGTAACTTCCAGCACGAAATGAACTACGCGCGAACCGGTGTCCGTGTGATAGCGGTGTGCTACGGACAGACAGACACAAACCTGCTCTCCCCCAACTCCCTCGGCGTGCTGGACCAGGATCTGCTGCCTGGACTCCAGGAGGCCATGAAGCAGCTGCCATGCCAATCGTAAGTGTCTACAAGTACCAATAGATTCATTCATAGGTAGGCAAGGTCAAGAAGACTTGGTAAAACGCGACTAAATTGAGTAGACCACGGTCTACTAAATTCAGTCGGCTTATGAATTAATTTCTCTGACAGTAAGACAAACCAGCTCTACGACCATCAGTCCCACAACTCTACAATTTTAATGCTACATGAATACACTTCGTTTTTGTTTTATTTAGTCCGACCAAATTACAAAATGGTATTCTCATGGAATTCTACTCAACAACATTAATATTTCATGAGATTGTTTTTTGTTGCTAGATAGAAAAGGGAGTAGGGACTGGATCTAACAAGGGACTAAGCTGCATTGTTGATGAATTCTGACACACGGCTCAATGTATGCCGACTGGCGCGGAATGGAGTAGAAGAGTAGAAGCTACTTTTTGCCTTGAAACTGTACACATTCCGCGGCAGTGTAAAAAACTCTTCAGAAAACTAGATTTACATAATATCTACTTTGTTAACAAAATAATAATATTATTTTGTTAACAAAGTAACATATTTATTGTGTGTCCGAAGTATAATATATTATATACTTCGGACACACAATAAATATGACTCGTTAAAATTTCAATTATATAATTAATCCAACCTAATTTTTTCTGACAGCATCGAATCAGCTGTCAAAGGTTGCGTGGAGGCGATAGAGAAGGGTGCGAGTGGCGGCACCTGGCTGGTGGACGCCGACCTTCCGGCCAGGGACATCTCCAGCATCGTGGCAGACACCTGCAGGATGCGCTACCAGGACATCGTCATGAGCGTCATGCAGCAGCAGAAGCAATAGCAGCGGAAGAAGCAGCAGCCATATCTATAGCTACTAAAGGGAGATTATGTATCTTGCGACATCTGGCTTGTCAATGTCGTCTTCTGTCTGTTGAGTGTTGGGCAAAGAAAAACAAAACACATAGCGATCAAATAGCGTAGGCCTGCGAACTATGAATAGCTTTGTCCACATTGTGCCTTTTTCTGTTCATCAAGGGCATGCCTTATAGCGCTGTCAACAGCGAACGTGAGGCATGCCCGTAACGCGCGTTGAAATCGTAGCGCGCGCTATGACACTTTTCTTCCAACGCGGGGTGGATTTTGACGCGCGTCACAGGCATGCCACACCTTCGCTGTTGACTGTAACGCATGCCCTTGTTGAACAAAAAAGGCACATGTGGACAAAGCTAATCAACTTCTCTGATATTGCAATTTTTACCTGTTGTGCAGTTGCTGTCGCAAACTACAAAACTGTACGGTAATTTAGAGGACGAATAATTATTGTCAACAGTGTTTTTGAATTCTTAAGTATTTTAATATAATATATCGCATAATTAGTTGGGATTAAAGTAAAGGTAAAGTAGTCAAGTTACTTGCGATTTTTACAGTGAAATTAGATATTATGGATTTGACAATTAATAATAATTATTATCTCATCCCGAGACACGGCGCGGGCGCTTGCGATGGCACTGTCGAAACTTACGAATACAATTTGACTATGTACCCTGAACAATCTAATAGCTACTTAAAATAAGATAGTAATATTGTTATTATTTATTATAATTTATTATTTATAAAGCACCGTGCTAGAAACAATAAAATAATGGGTTCACTGTTTTAATTTGTTTGGAAGGATGATCATGTGACTGAATTTAATAAAATAAGATTTTTATTATTTCCAAATTTATGTTTCTTTGCTATCTCCTGTATACATTTATAATAATATCCAACACTTAATCTCTACCGGCCTATGATATAATATTATTTTTAAAAAACATAATTTCTACTGGCTGCCAAATTTACGATCCACGGGTCTCAGAAGTGGCAGGTAAACATAAACCTATAGTTACATCGTAACATAATAATAATACATCATGATATTAAAAGATTGAAACACTTACGGATTTTGTCACGGAGCACTTTTATTAATCCCGACGTTTCGGCTGCTTACAGCGGCAGCGGCCGTGGTCACCAAAAAGAATATAATCACTACGGTGGTCACGGGTGGACTGAGATGACAGGTGTCCAATTCATTGAAGTTCTTCAACTACCCAAAGATTCATCCATTTTTGTTTGCGTTCCGATCTACCCAGTACGAACTCTGCAGAGTATCTTGAAGCTGAGGTGTCCTAGATTTGTGCTTTAGTTTGTTTGTCACTGGATCCCAACTAGATGGCAGCACCCAACCATCTTCCCGGTTAAAATCTTCGGGTAGTTGAACAACTTTAATGAATTGGACGCCTGTCACCTCAGTCCACCCGTGACCACGGCCGCGGCTGTAAAGCAGGCAGCAGCCGAAACGTCGGGATTAATAAAAGTGCTCCGCGACAAAATCCGTAAGTGTTTCTACCTTATAATATCATGATTCATGAGTGATACTCGGGTAAACTTAAGAAATCAATATTTAATATTTATACATCCTTACTCCCTTAGTCTTTTATGATCATTTTTTTTATTGCAATAATTATTTTATTTATATAGGTATTGCTTGTGTATTGTGCATATCCTGTTGCATATTTCATTTATTAGTAGTTGTCTACCACATCTTGGTTCGCCCAGAAATGTATCTGGAACTGTAGACTTTTTCTCAATAAAAGGAACCTGTGACCAAACCAAATTTCGTCTAAGTCGGTTTAACAATGTCCCCGTGAAAGAAACATACCACATGCATAAAATTTTTTATTATTAATAAGATACTTACGTAATATTATAATGTGTTATGTGTTAAGATAGAAAAATGTAGCGTCCGCACGTGGAAGAATCGACATACCTAATATATTAACAAATATTTTGCCTATCTTCGGGTGAAATCAAATGCACGTGTCTTTTATTTATAGTCACATAAAAAGAAGTCGTGATCTGTTCCATTATGTATAAGAATTAGGTTATTTTAAATGGTAATATCATTTTGTAGTAACTATACAAAGTTATTTTTAGGAACAGAAACTTCATTCACCTTATAGGACACCAATAATTTCACAATATTTTTTATAAAATAAGAAAGCAAACGAGCAAACAGGTCACCTGATAGAAAGCAACTACCGTTGCCCATGGACCCTTGCAACATTAGAAGAGCTGCAGGTGCGTTGCCAGCCTTTTTGAGGGAATAAGCTCTCTTCTTACGGTTTGCGTCGTATTTTGCAATGAATAGCGGAAATTTGAATTTGGAATGGCATGTTAAGGGAAAGGCGCTAATGGTAGACACTGAACTAATAGATGACACTTACGACAAAAATGCCATAAAAATAAGAATTATTCTAATTATTTCTCAACACTGTAAATTTTATAAGCTTCTTATGCTATCTGTTGATGTGAAAAAATATATTAGGGATGCCTTCGGGAACAAAATTTTAAAATGGGATCAGTTTTCGTAAATGATGTGACCGCGTCAACACGCACCCGGCAATTTCTTAGCAAATAGGTTAAGGAAGACGAAATTTTGCACGTAAGTTTTGAATACATTTATCAGATTTTTTGTAATTTCTATTGACTTCATTGGATTAATGGTCATGTTGTTTACACTAATTAATGTTTATTTATGATCTTTTATCCATTTTCCCTAACAATATAAAGGGTGTCTACTATTAGTTCTTGAAAATGTAAAAAAACCTAATAGATGACATGGATCTCATCTTTTAGTTTTTTAATACATACTAAAGTTATTTTGTACTTTATTCTACTGCAAATATCATCACTATTCTCTAAAAATATAATTCTATTAACAAACTAAGAACTTAGAACTACTGTACCTAAAAATGGACATGGTGTCTAATATTAGACCTTGCACTGATCTAAAAATCGATGCTTTAGTTTTGTAGCAGCAAAAAGAAGAAAAAGGAGAACTGAGAACAAAAAGAAGAAAAAAGAAGAGGCAAAAGAAACATAGAGACTTAAGACTAAAAATAAATTTGCTGGGAAAAAAATATGAAAAATAAAAATAAAAGGAAAGATAGTTTCAGCTTGGAAGAAGAATGAATAGAATCTGGAGACAACGTGGATAATATTTCTGATGCATGTAGTTACTATGATGAAGTAAATGAAATCTTTTGAAAAACGGCAAATAAAGACCTAATAATATGAAAAATGTAAAATGTAATTTAATGTTCCATGTCAACTATTAGTTCATATTGGTGTCTACTATTAGTGTTGTTCGCTTATTGTGATGTCATCTATTAGTACTTATGACTAAGTTCACAAAAAGACCAATAATATATTTTTTAATTGATTTGTCAGAGAATAAGTATAATAGTTTTATTTTGTAAGTGTTACTGAAGACATGGAAGAAGTTATCAATCCTTTATTTTCATAAATTATATATTTTATAACATTCGAATGTTTCATGTTTCCTTATAGTGTCTGCCATTAGGTCTTCTCCCTTATTACATTGAAGCGGTTGGCTTTGACCGGCTCAATATCTGGAACGAACTTGACCTCTAATGATAAACAAGGTCGTCCGTCGTCAATAAAACTAGAGGTTAAATCTACAATTATGCAAAATCTAGGTTGAATATTCGAGTCATAATAACTACAATGAGTAAAAATAAAAAGTGCCTACGAAAATATGTATTTAGAATAGTAGAACGAAAATTTTGCTATGAACATAATATTTTAACAATCATAATTTTTAAAGCATTAGGTATTCAGAAGTGTCTAACATTACTTTTTTAAATATTTTTTCCGCACGATTCATTCCTTTTGCTATCATAGTTTTCTGATTGCAACCACAAAAAAAAAATTTTACGACTTATAAGTCTAATTATTCGTAGAGCACAACTCACCCAGATCACTCAGGTACTAAAAAACTATATTATTATGTAAATAAACCTTTATATTTTATTTTAGGTAGTAATTGCAATAACACTTTGCACCTCTTAACTTATCTACACTTAACAACATAACAAAAATTTACAGCTTGAACAATATTGGGAAAATAATGTTTTTGAATGGAAACGCCCAAATTACTATCTATAACTTGGTACTTAGATAAGTCTGGTCTGGTTAGACGATGTTTACTTACAAAAATTTTGGATTTAGATTTTGGATTTTTGTCTTGCTCCTGTTTTTTTTTATAAAGATTGCTCATTGCTCAACATCCGCTGTATAGGGCGCTTAAAAGCGAGACTGCCAATCAATCTTAAAACGTTTTTAACCCCCGACAAAAAAGAGGGGTGTTATAAGTTTGACGTGTCTGTCTGTCTGTGTGTCTGTCTGTGGCATCGTAGCATCCAAACGGGTGGACCGATTTTGATCTAGTTTTTATTTGTTTGAAAGCTGGCATGATCGAGAGTGTTCTTAGCTATAGTTCATCATCATCAGCCTGCTCATTGCTGGAAAATCACGGTTTATCTGGTTCGTGATAGGACGATTAGCAACTTGCAGTCGTTTGATGGGTTTTATATTTTTACGTTAGTAAAAACAGCGCTGGAAATTGTATGCGCTAATCGGTCACATAAAATATAGTACACCACAATACACATAGCATGTCAAAATGGTAGCTTGTAAGCCACATTCCGGGATAAAACCATGTGCATTGTGCATGTGCAGCTATAATTTATGAAAATAACGGGTAAATATTGTAATACTGTGGTAACTTAGAAGTTAGCTCTTAGATGGTGTAGCTCAGTGTTTTTCAATCTTTTTGATTTCGCGAACCCTTTACAGAAAGAAATATACTGGCGACCCCCTCGTGTCATAGAAAGCCAAACAAATATAATTTTATTTGGTAATGATTTTCTTCCTAGTTTGGTATATTTATCTATAGTGTAGCTTCATCTCGTTTCTATCAAGTTCTATCAATATCCATGCTAGGCCAGCAAGTCCCTCATCAGCTTGTACGCCTGCTGGACGGTGGCTGTGACGTCCCGCGCCGGCTTGTCAGCCTGCGCCAGCCACACGCTGCCGCTTGCGCCGCGCCGGCACACCTCCAGCACGCCGCGCGCGGCTGATTCTGGCCTGGGGAACAATATGAAGTCTTCAGAGATTGAAGTAAAAATGTGTGAGAGCGGCTCGGCATGATATTCCAAATAACGATACTCGTAGCTACCAACACGGGAGATATTAATTTCATCTTTGGTAGGAACATGAATTCACAATTGTAACTGTTGCGTATCTCGCCAGTTTTCGGTAGCTTTCTTGATATAGGGATTGTAGGAACTTACTTTATCTGTTTCTAATTAAAAGAGCCAAATGCATTATGTAAAATACAGATATTTTATTTACGAAGAGCACACGATATCATTTATGGTTCCTAAGCAACAAACAAATCCTAGCTTATTTTTCAGTGTCAAATATACATCAAATTATTTGAATTGCGTTCGAATATAGAATACACAACACACTCCGGGGGAGCGCAAAAATAGCAAACTAATCAACATCTTGAAACCAATCAATAGACTTTAGCAAAAAAAAATTATTAATTCTAAACTCTTTTTATCACTTAAGTCTACCTAAATAAAATCCTAGGACTCCTATCTTATAATCCTGACAGAATCTTACAAATTTTTCTCTTCGTTCTAAAATTAGCTTTTTCGACATTTGGCAAAACCTTAATATAAACCTTAAACCTTTCGTGCCCAATACACAACACACTCCCGGGGGAGACAACAGGTGCGTAATATATAAGCATATCCTATAATAACACAATAATCATCAAAACCTATTTCAAAAATGCTTCATAAAAATAAACAAAATCAATAAACAATAATAAAATAAGCTTTGTCTAACAAAATTTTAAAAATAATAAAAACTCCCGGTGACACTGCTGGTAATTTTCGCCGGTAAATTTGTCATGACCTTCTTCGCCCTGAGTCCTGCAAGATGACGTCTCGTACTTTATCGTCCAGTCTTGCCGGTTCAGCCAGCTTCCGACTACAAATCGGCATCTTCTACATTTAAATTATTACCGATTTCATGCGTGGTCCTAAAAGTAGTCTTGTTTGAGACCTCAGTTTCTTCTATTATAATAATAACCTCAATCTCATCTTGTATCGTACTTTTCTAATATTGTTCCACACACGGTCGCCTCTTTTGGTCACGACAGCTCAATAGCTTTTGCTTCTGCTACCAGGCACGCTGCGGTCGGGACGGTTGCTTCATCTGTGGATTCATCTTTTCATAATTCTCCTTAGTGAGCGGGTAATTCTCCACAAGTTGTCGGGCCTTAGTACCTTCTTTCATTGCCTGTGTTAGGTACTAGAACTTTGTCTCTATGTCCAGGCTGGAGTCTTCATGGATTTTCTTATATTGACCCCAAAAAGCGAGCCACGTCTTGGGGTGATCGTCAAATTTCCTTATCTCCAGCTTGGGAAGTTTGAGGTTGCTAAGTCTTTCTGAAATTGGACTCTTTTACCTATTTTGGTGGCACTCTCCGTATCTGATCTCTCTCCCTGATAAGCCTTTCCATTTTTGCAAGTTATGATGTCACGGTCGCCAGTTGTGGCGTAACTCGCCAATTTTTGGTAGCTTTCTTGATCTAGGGATTGTAGGAACTTACTTTATCGTTCAGCTTCCGACGACAAAAATTACAAATCGGCATCTTCTACATAATTATTACTTACCGATTTCATGCGTGGTACTAAAAGTAGGTATCTAGTCTTATTTGAGACCTCAGTTTCTTCTATTATATTAATAACCTCAATCTCATCTCGTATCGTACTTTTCTAATATTATTCCACGCACGGTCGCCTCTTTTTAACCGACTTCCAAAAAACGAGGAGGTTATATGTTCGGCTGTGGATATTTTTTTTTTTTTTTTTTTTTTTTTTATTTATTTTTTTTTTTTTTTTGTATGTTCAACGATTACTCCGCCGTTTGTGAACCGATTTTCGAAATTTTTGCTTTGTTGTATTTGGTTTTACTCCAATTTGGTACCATGTTCACAAAGTGGTGACCTGATGATGGGATCCAGGAGTAATCGAGGGAACTCCTCGAAATTTATATGGAAACATATGGTTATTTTGGTTTTATGTGAAGTGTACTAAGAATATGCTACCAAAAAGTCAAATATTGGGTCAAGGTATACCATGGTTTCGAAGATGCTGAGAGAACTCCTGACTCCTTATAGATACACGTTTGGGAGTTTCGGCGTTGTTTTAAGAACAGAAAGCATATGCTACTATGCACTTAATATTCATCATCATAATCATAATCATCATCATCGT
The DNA here is from genome assembly GCA_937595015.1 of Polyommatus icarus. NCBI lineage: Eukaryota > Metazoa > Arthropoda > Insecta > Lepidoptera > Lycaenidae > Polyommatus > Polyommatus icarus. The sequence continues at coordinate 677,433 of OW569332.1, read as the reverse complement.
CATCATCATCATTACCACGTCGTGTTAAGGTCACCAATGTCTCATGGCACAGAATAGACAGAAGTACTGCAAGGCATAGGTATGGATATACTAACTCGTAATAATAATTATGTATTGTTACATAACAACACCTGTTTGTTTAATACACGGCGGTCGGCGCTACAGAGGCGACGGTGTCGCGCGGGCGGCGCGTGGCGGCAAACGAGAGATCGAATATTTTACTACTTTATATTATACAGATCGAATACTTTACTAACTACTGTTCACTTCACTGATAATATATTATTTTGTGAGTGTGAGTTATGACTCTTATGGCCTGTTTCACCGCTTCCTGATAAGGTGCCCAATAGGGTTATTTGACAGATTTTCCATACTCCATCTGTCAAATTAAGTGGTGGATAGCCTTATCAGGAAGCGGTGAAACAGGCCCTTAATGTAAAGAATAGACGTCTACGTCTTACGCCTAAAACTGGTCTTATGGTTCTGGGACGTTAATCCCTCTGAAGTGAGCGAGAAGAAAATAATTATTGTAGCGAATTAGTTATATCAAATATAATCGAGTAAGCGATACCGCGATGCAGAAGCTTAACCGATTCGTGGCCAATGCCGCGCCCAGCGCGTCATTCAAAAAGTTTTAGTGAGGCCGATGACGCGCCAGACGCGGCATATAAGAATTGTTAAAAAACACGTTAAAACTAATTTATTATAGTGTAATTACAATTCCCTTGTCTAAATATACATGTTGAACTCAATTTTATGCGTGGCCGTTTATTTTAGAATTAAAGGCTACTAATCAGAGATCGTCAATCATTGGTTCACTCGAAGAATCCTTACTTTTCTGCGATTAGCGTATTTATGAAACTTTTTTTTCTTATTAACACTCATCTTCATCAGCGTCAGTAATTTAGCTTCGATGCTACTGTCTGTTGAGTTATTATTTGCGTCATAAGTCATGACAAATACGAGAACTTTCAATTACTTAAGTCCTTTTCAATGTAAAGTTTTGCAATATTGAGTGACTATATTCTGGAAAACTTTCATTCTCCTTATTGTCGTTTTCCAGGCAATTTTCATTTGAGTATGTTTGTAAATCGTGGCTGGCTATATTCAGGAAAGTCATTATATTCCTGCTGATTATCCAAAACAAACGTATTTCATTTGTTTAAATAAACGATTTTCTGAGAGCTCTTAAATTTTAATACAAATTTATATTGTCATAGCTACACAACTACTCTAAGTTATTTATTCTTCAACTAAAATAGATGAAGTTGCTAGTCATAATAAATCCCACAACCTTTACGGAAAAACTATCATGCCTATTGATTTGTGCTTTAACATGTAATTAGGGTTCTAACTTCCGTACCCAAAAGATAAAAACGGGACCCTATTACTAAGGCTGGCCTCACACAGCCGGAACGTCTCTCTGAATAATTCATAATCGGAAATTCATAATCTAAATTTCAGCACCTTGCCTCACACACATCTTTGAAAATAAGATTGATCAGTAGTCTCATGATTCCTGGCACATATTTAAACGTCTTTATGGAAGAAGAATTAATACTAATAAATATTATTTTTCTTTTGCATTCGTTTTCACTTAATGTTTCCCAATTTGGAATTAAACTTTTAAGAATTTCCATCCACGCTATGTTTTTTTCCCTGTCATGGTAATCCTCAATGGATGTGTCCTATATTTCAATGCTTAAGATTAAATTTTCCGTGTCAGACATCACGCCAGCAGGTCACAACACGTCCAGGGGTTAGCTTCTTGCAGTGTCAACTGAAATAATCTGATTCCAGTATGTGTGTGCCGCTCTATTAAAATGTATGGGAATACGCGCGTTATGAAATCATAATCTTAAATTTATCGATCCGGAATTCAGAACGCTCGTCAGTATCATTCTTACAGATCGATCTGAGAAACATAATCTGAAAAAAAACAGAATGTGTACGTGGAGCATACTTACTGATATTGTATGGAATTCCAGTCTTTCTGAATTAATAATATGAATTCAGAAAGACATTCCGGCTGTGTGAGGCCAGCCTTCTTAGGCTGGCCTCACACAGCCGGAATGTCTTCTTCGTTGTCTGTCCGTCTGTCTGTCTGTCTCCAGGCCGCAACTCAAGAACGGTAATAGAATTGAAATTTTCACGGATTATGAATATCTGTTGCCGCTATAATAACAAATACTAAAAACAAAATAAAATTAAATAAATAAAATAACAAATGAAGGGGGGCTCCCATACAAAAACCTAATTTTCGGCATAATTTTGCTCTATAATGGTACGGAACCCTTCGTGCGCGAGTCCGTGTTATATGTGTTATCATCAGTCAGTCAAGGTGTGACAACGTGATCCCTCACAAAGCTCGGCTTTTAGTAACCAGCACTAATTAAAATCATTAATACCTACATACTCGTATGAGCAAAATTTGTGCCAAAGGTTGACGACTACTTACACATTTTGTTAACAGTATGAATTACTACTTTTATACGCCATATCAGCTTTGAATTACAACTAATACGAACACTGCACACAAAATTTATCTTTTCCCTCTCTGATTTACGCCTATTTACAATAAAATATGCATAAAACACAACCAGTGGCCAATGCCGCACGTGGCGCGTCATCGTTTAGCAGGGCCGATGACGCTTATGGTGCGTCATCGAACAAAGTACTTGGCCTGTCGTAAGAATTTGTTGAAATGAAGGTGGCAACGAATCGGTTAACAACGACATCTGTTGTTGAATTGCGGAACTAAATTTTCTTAGAAAATAAAAAAATTACAAATCTCAACACTTAACAAATTGTAATAAATTACGTAAAATATACGCGAAGGTTTACGTACTAGTGTAACTAAAAAGAGTGAAATTATTATTATTTTTAACAAAAAATTAAAACCGACTTCCAAGGTAAAAACAATAATAACATTAATATGAACTAAAAAGTATTAAATAATTTTTACTATCTAATAGTGCCTTTTTCCGAATTCGGCTAAACCTCAACTATTTCTGTACTCAATCTTCATTATTTTGAAGTCGGTGCCAGTTCCAAAAGTTTCAAAATATATTCTGTCAGAGGACTGAAGATTCAGCTATCTGGTACCGACTTCAAAATAATGAAGATTGAGTACAGAAATAGTTGAGGTTTAGCCGAATTCGGAAAAAGGCACTATTAGATAGTAAAAATTATTTAATACTTTTTAGTTCATATTAATGTTATTATTGTTTTTACCTTGGAAGTCGGTTTTAATTTTTTGTTAAAAATAATAATGGTCACGACAGCTCAATAGCTTTTGCTTCTGCTACCAGGCACGCTGCGCTCGGGACGGTTGCTTCATCTTTGGATTTATCTTTTCATAATTCTCCTAAGTGGGCGGGTAATTACTCTCCACCAGTTGTCGGGCCTTAGTACCTTCTTTCATTGCCTGTGTTAGGTACTGGAACTTTGTCTCTATGTCCAGGCTGGAGTCTTCATGGATATTCTTATATTGACCCCAAAAAGCGAGCCACGTCTTGGGGTGATCGTCAAATTTCCATATCTCCAGCTTGGGAAGTTTGAGGTTGCTAAGTCTTTCTGAAATTAGACTCTTTTACCTGTTTTGCTGGCACTCTCCGTATCTGATCTCTCTCCCTGATAAGCCTCTCCATTTTTGCAAGTTATGATGTCACGGTCGCCAGTTGTCTGCACAGTAATCGAACAGTCACCTTATAGTCTAAGATCCGGCCATAGAATGACCTTCACCCATCGTATTACGGGATGAAAATGATTTTTTTATAAAATTAAATATGTTAAAAAAATTATTTACAGGAGGTTGTCTGAAAAATTTGGTGCAAAGTGTAATTAATTAATAATTAAAAAATGTTTTTTTTAAACATTACATTCATTCAACCTTATGTCATTATATTCATAATAAAATTATCTTTATTTTGATATAAGGTTTATCGCGTAAGTGGATCGTTGAAAATTACTAGTATCGATTTACCTGTATATAGCTGCCTACCTGATAATTGCACCGGAAAAAAAAAGTCAACCCAGCGTTTGCATATTCTATGAGCTACATACTTTCGATTAGTATACAGTTTTTTTGCGTAAGGGAATGAATGTAATGTTTAAAAAAAAAACATTTTTTAATTATTAATTAATTACACTTTGCACCAAATTTTTCAGACAACCTCCTGTAAATATTTTTTTTAACATGTTTAATTTTATAAAAAAATCATTTTCATCCCGTAATACGATGGGTGAAGGTCATTCTATGGCCGGATCTCCTACTATTACAGTCTTGAAATGGGGCTTCTGAAAAGCGTCTTGGAATTTTACATAACTGTCCTGTCACGATCGCCAGTTGTTGCGTATCTCGCCAGTTTTCGGTAGCTTTCTCGATATAGGGATTGTAGGAACTTACTTTATCTGTTTCTAATTAAAAGAGCCAAATGGATTATGTAAAATACAGATATTTTATTTACGAAGAGCACACGATATCATTTATGGTTCCTAAGCAACAAACAAATCCTAGCTTATTTTTCAGTGTCAAATATACATCAAATTATTTGAATTGCGTTCGAATATAGAATACACAACAGTAACGGTTTTTAAACGAATCAATACTTTAATATTATTTTCTTTCTAATCTCCGTCTGAGCACTGATCTACAGTTTATAGCGTGAACGTGCTCATTCCATGCCCCGCCAAAGAGACTTAAGACTGCGGCTTCCATTTTTGTCGAACGAGAAAATAAGTAAAGGGATAGTTGGTTGGGCCGCGAAATATCTATCTAATATATAAAATTTTTGTGTCGCAATGTTAGTCCGCGAACTCCTCCGAAACGGCTATACTGATTTTTACCAAATTTTATATGCATATTCAGTAGGTCTGAGAATCGGCTACTGGGTACTTTATATATTGATAAGTGCATTTGTTGAATAAATAATAGTAAATTATTACAACCTGAGACTGACGGCGACCATTGTTTGTGCGGCGAGATAGCGATCGACGTTGCCATGGCGACATACTTATTTAGTCACTTCAATAAAATAATATGGGCGAAATACTTTTATGGCAAAGCAACGTTTGCCGGGACAGCTAGTATTTTTATACCATAAAGGTCGCATAATTAAAAAGCTAGTGAAATACCGCTGGTTGGGCACGCTCTCGATGACGGCTCTCAGCGCCGGGTTGAGGTCGTCGTGGTAGCTGGCCAGCTTGCTCTCCGCCAGCAGGCTCGTGTCCGTGCGGCCGAAGCACACCGTCATCACGCGCACGCCGGTCTTCGCGGAGTGTTCCTCCATCTGGAACGTCATGTTTTAACGCTAGTAGCGGCGTTAGAGGGGCGACGCTAGGCGACCGCCCAGAGCGCCGGATAAATGGGGCGCCGAATGGTGCCTTTTTCCGAATTCGGCTAAAACTCAACTATTTCTGTACTCAGGGCCTGTTTCACCGCTTCCTGATAAGGCTATCCACCACTTAATTTGACAGATGGAGTATGGAAAATCTGTCAAATAACGCTATCGGGCACCTTATCAGAAAGCGGTGAAACAGGCCATTAATCTTCTTAATTTTGAAGTCGGTGCCAGTTCCAAAAGTTTCAAATATTCTGTCAGAGAACTGAAGATTCATCTGGTACCGACTTCAAAATAATGAAGATTGAGTACAGAAATAGTTGAGTTTTAGCCGAATTCGGAAAAAGGCACCATTAGATAGGAATAATTATTATTTAATACTTTTTAGTTTATATTATAAGGATGCTATTATTGTTTTTACCTTGGAAGTCGGTTTTAATTTTTTGTTAAAAATAATCACATAAAAGAGTGGATCCAATAGGCAGTCGCGTAGCTACGTAGCCACTCAGCGTCCGCGGAGCGTAGTGACGATCGGCTGCCGAGTGTCCGCGCCTACGCCTAGCGTAATGGCGTATAGTCAGATAGGACTTAGATGTGAACGAAAAAGTTAATTTGTATGGAAATACAATAAACTGCGTAACGCTCGCTTACATTCAGCGGCGTATAATCAGTTTGGTGTGAACACGGCCTTAATATACCTATGTAATGATATTGTAGAGTATGAGGCATTGACGCACCGTGAGTAATACAATACAAAGTGCGGCATGTAAGATATGCGATGAACAAGATCATTTTAAAACTCTTTTAGCTATAAATAATTAAATAAACATCAACCAAGTGCGAGTCGGACTCGCGCATGTAGGGTTCCGTACCGTTATAGAGCAAAAAAAGGCAATTACGTTTCTTGTATGGAAGCCCCCTTAAATATTAATTTTATATTTTGTTTTTAGAATTTGTTATTATAGCGGCAAACAGAAATACACAATCTGCGAAAATTTCAGACGTCTAGTTGTACCGGTTCTTGAGGCACGGCCTGAAGACAGACAGACAGACGGACATACGGACGGACAGACGGTAAGACATCGAAGTCTCAGTAATTGGGTCCCGTTTATACCTTTTGGGTACGGAATCCTAAAAAGGAGTTTGAAATAAGAAGTATATATTGTGCGGTAAAAAAGACTTAAACGCGAGCAAATGTCGATTGTCGCGTTAATAATTTATGATTTTAGATCTTATTAATACATTTTATCTTTCACATTGGGCAATTCGTAGCTATTTTTTGTGACTATTGAATGCAAAATATGACGTACGAACGTTATATTATAATATTATGTTTATGATCTTAGGTCTTAGATAATAATACATACTATCATATGGTATAAGATTGTTATTGTTCTATCATTGGTTCTATCACTCTCCCGACAGCTCTACATCCATACTTCCATACTAATATTAAAAATGCGAAATTGTGTCTGTCTGTCTGTTGACTCTTCACGCCCAAACTGCTAAACCGATTTTGCTGAAATTTGGCATGGATACTTCGAGTCCCGGGAAAGGACATAGGATACTTTTTGTCCTGGAAACATGTACGGTTCCCGCGCGATATACGAGTTTTGGTGCAACGGAGTTGCGGCTGTCATCTAGTGTCATATATCACAATAGGTAATCTTTATTTACGTACAAAAATACAAAATAATCTTATCACTTTAAGATTTCAATAAAATATTCCATAACAAATGTTATCTTTCCACGTGTGACTCTACATAATATTTATTAGTACATATAATCTACAGGGTGTAACAAAACTAAGTGATTATATTTTAGGGTGTGTATATGGGTCCTCTACGTAGAGTTCGCCGTGAAAGTAGTAGCACTGAAAGAGTAACTTTTTCTCACATTTGTATGGAAAAATTCATGACGCGGTGGCAAATCACAATCAAACTCTATACAAAACTAAGTGATAACACTTTAGGGTGTGTCACTGTTAAAGTAGCAGCACTGAAAGACCAAAAAATTTTTTCACTTTTGTATGGGGTAAGGTAACTCGTGACTCTGGGGCAAAAGTGAAAAAAAATGGTCTTTCAGCGCAGCTACTTTCACAGTGAAGTCTTTACAAGGAACACGTATACACCCTAAAGTATCATCTCTTAGTTTTGTTACATCCTGTATATAAGTTAACATACCCCGATGCTGCTGGTGAAGTGCATGACGAAGGCCTTGGTGGCGAAGTAGACGGGCAGCGTGTGGGTGTGTAGCATTGCCGCCACCGACGACACGTTCACCACCACCCCCCCGCGCCCACCCCCGTCCACCCGCATCGCCTCGATGGCCTTCAAAGTGCTCGTTACGAGACCTGTCTGAAAATTAAGAGTTGCTGTTGTACAGCTATACTTAACCTGCGGCCCGCACGGACTTTACCAATGGCCCACGTATTAAGGCCTCTATATCCGCCAATGACCTTGATCATTGTCTGTCAGTGCGAATATCGACGTAAATGACATTAAAATAACATTCATAACAGCGCGCCTTGTACGGTGGCGGTTACGACGCTCGCCGCGTCCATGATAGGCCGAAATAGGAGAAAAAACCTTTTTAAGGCTTAATCTATATATATAAAACTCAAAGGTGACTGACTGACATGTTGATCTATCAACGCACAGCCCAAACCACTGGACGGATCGGGCTGAAATTTGGCATGCAGCTAGATGTTATGACGTAGGCATCCGCTAAGAAAGGATTTTGATAAATTCCAACCCCAAAGGGTTAAAGTAGGGGATGAAAGTTTGTATATAAAACTACTTCTTAACGCGAGCGAAGCCGCGGGTAAAAGCTCGTATAATACAAATTTCAAAAAAGTAAAAAAACCAAATTATCAACTTATATATTGCAAAGCAGTAGATATTTTTTATATATTCTTTTGATAAATAATGAAGGAGTAAAGTGGTTTCATTCAACGATTTGGAGGTGATTCGGTTTTTTGTTTCTTTATTATGTGATACCGATAGAAAAAATATGGCAAAACCACGTTACGTATCATATCATGTAGATTACTAATTATTTTTTTCAGATATCATTTCTCTGTTAATGCCGATGAAAAAATGTTCAAAGTTAAAGTGAAAGGGCGTTTTCACACTGCAACGATAACGACACGACACGATACTGTTGTGTCGTCTGCTCAGAAGACAACGATATCGTCCGACGATATCGACACGATATCGTCGGACGATATCGTTGTCTTCTGACCAACAGCTTGTCATGCGGTAACGGGCATCCAAAACTCACGTGAGATTTTTCAAAATGTGGGTTTTTTTACGTAAACGTTTGGTTTGACAGTCAGTAGATTCTCTTTTGAATGAAGATCTTAATCGTTATAACGAATAAACATATGTACAATCTGGATAAATGGACCAAAATAGTATTTATTTTGTTGAGAAAAAAATTACATGAAATAGATGAGATTTGACTCGACCCCCCCCCCCCCCCCTAAACACCTCACGTAATTTGTGGACGGCCCCTTAGTAGTATTGCGTCAGCAAAGGAGTGTCGTCCCGATATCGGCACGACAATCTGTCGGCGACGATATCGTTGACTGCAACGACACAGTGTGAAAGCGTTTAGCAGTGATTGTATGAAACTACCAGTCCGACGATATCGTGTCGTGACTCGTGTCGTTATCGTTGTAGTGTGAAAACGCCCAATCCCGTGAAAATATTTCCAATTTTAAGAGCGTCATTTTTTTACCATAAAAATATTTGGTTGCGACTTGCGGCCCACGACACCAAGACAAATGTTGTCGTGTCGCGGGCCACGGTGTACACGGGCCACAGACAACTTTAGTGCTTGTGGCCCGTGAAAAAAAATGTTGGGCACCACTGATTTAGAGCGCTTCTGTCTCTACATTAAACCGAAAGCGTTGAGGGCAAAGCTGATAGAGGCGAGAGAATAAACACTGTTACTCTAATTTAGATTAAGGCACGCTACGCTTCTTAGCAGAAAGATATTTTTTTGTTCACCACTGTGTGCAACTCCTTTGTCGACAGAATCAACTGATTAAGATTTCTCTCATAGCGAGTGATATACTATCAGAGAAGTTGATTCCTATGCAAATCGGGGACCTACGTAGTTTGGTTGCGTTACGTCAAACCCAGCCGACAGATAAAAATTAACAGTGAATTGACATATTCGACCAAATAACGTTGGTCTATCAATTGCATAGAAATCAACTTCCTCGATGGTACAATATACAAAATGTTTGTGTAAGCACCGTTGTCATTGAAACCATGAAATGAGCCCGTCAAAATGAACTTGAACTTTTTCTATGAGAACAATGTTGGGAATTTTAAAAAATCTGTCTTCATACCATACAAATTGCCGATCCGGGCATCCGTACTCGTATGGGTATGAAGACGGCATTTTTTTTTTAGTTCCCAGCATTGTTCTCATAGAAAAAGTTGTTCATTTTGGCCGTGCTCATTTCATGGTTTCAAGGATAACGGTGTTTAGACAAACACACTGTATTACTTACCACGTTTATGTCTATCTCCTTCTTATAGATCTTGTCGTTCATAACTCCAGCGTTGTTTATGACGATGTCAATGCCGAACTTGTCCAGAACGGTCTGGAAAGCCGATTCCAACTCCGCCTCTTTCGTCACATCGCACTTATGGTACTGCACCCTGCCTGCCCCGTATTTCTGGGCGAGTATGTTCTGTCGCTTCGTACCTTCTTGCTCCAGTATGTCGAGAAACGCTACATGCTGAAAATATAATATTATTAATACTACTTATTTTAAGAAGGTTGAAACACTTACGGATTTTGTCGCCGAGCACTTTTATTAATCCCGACGTTAAGGCTGCTTTACAGCCGATCCAGTGATAAACAAACTAAAGCACAAAATTAATATAATATAGCTGGACACCTCGGCTTCAAGATAGTGTGAGTTCGTTCTGCGTAGAACGCAAACAAAAATTGATGAATCTTCGGGTAGTTGAAGAACTTCAGAATTGGACGCCTGTCACCTCAGTCCACCCGTGACCACGGCCGCTGTCACAGACTAAGAAAAGATACTACGTATGCCGCTGTAAAGCAGCCGAAACGTCGGGATTAATAAAAGTGCTCGGCGACAAAATCCGTAAGTGTTTCAAACTTATATCATGAGTGATACTCGCGTAAACTTAAGAAATCATTAGTATTGTAAGAGTTTGGTCCGGAGATAAATGACACTCGAGTGTAGGATCAGAAGTGAGCGAGATGAAATCAGCGAGGGAGGACAATGGAAATGTGAGTGCCTGAACCTCAACAGATTTGCACCCAAACAATTAATGTTACCACTAATACCACTCTATGTACCTATATTATTACAGTTGACGCCCACAACCATACGCGCGGAAACCGTGTATTTTCGCAACAAAAACTATACTAAAGTAAAGTCCTTTTCTATCTCTCAAAGTACCTATCTCTATACGCATTAGGTATATCGATTCAGCCGATTAAACTTGAAGAAGTGACAGACTGACATACACACATTTTTGTATTTTTAATATCTAGGTAAAGTTTATACCTATCAATATTAGCATAGAGGTACCTGTGCTAATTGTACAGGGGCCTAGATAGACTGGGAGCCCCGAAACGTGTAAGATAATCTGTCTAGAAAAAATTCACCTACAGTGCCCTAAGGCTCGCTACGCCACTGATTAATTATTATTGTAGGAAATTATGTCTTGTTCCAATTACAATATACATAGTACTTAAATAATTATTAATTAATTATATTTTCGATTAATCCAGTATTTCCCAAAGTGTGGGTCGCGACCCACTGGTGGGTCGCGGGTAGAATTTGGGTGGGCCCTGTAACTATAGGACGATTGTCGTACCTACTCGTTCGATTGTCATTTTACTCGTTCGTCGTCGTGGGTTCGTGCGGGACGGGGGCGGGGCATTCGAACGCAAACGTAATTGTAAGGCTGACGATGATGATATGGTGGTGAACTACGACAAGAATTAACGGGTAAATGCTGCGGCAGCAACATGTGACATATTAGGTGGGCCGCCAACTTTAAACTTTCTTGTAGATGGGTCGCGGTCCCGACAAGTTTGGGAAACATGGTATGCACATTGTTCTCACGTTTGTCTACTATATATTATTAGCACATTGCAAAGATTTTTTTAATATCACTAATAAAACATAAGTTTAGTTTTACATATACGTAAGTAGACAGCTGATATATAGCAATTAGCAAGTTGGAGTATAATAATTTTACATAACTAATTATAATTTATAATAATTAAGCTTACTTATCATAAATAATAATAACTATAATGTTAAGTCCATTACCTAAGTACCTAGTAAGTAGACCGATAAATATTTTTGCGAATTTTAAACAAACAAGTTTGCTATGGCCTTGGAATAGTACCAAAATGTTTTTAATACATAGTAATAAGTAAGTACAATGTTTTTGCTACGTACGATGCCGCGATGTAGGTCTTATTGTAGGTAGGTATGTCTTATTGCCAAATCTGGTATTAATAACAAAGATTGCATAGAGAATTAAGTATAAGATAAGTAGTACTCAAAATTTACATAACTTTGTTCTTTGAGATTTTAAAGGGAATCAGCAGACCCCCGCTAGAATCTGCTAAGGGACGTGCTACATGTAGCTCCAATTGTTTCTCAACCTGCGCGTCTGAACTCTATACCTACAGGGTGTAACAAAACTAAGCGAAAATACTTTAGGAGGTATTAGGTGTCTCTTCTTAGATAGAGTTCACTGGGAAAGTAGCAGCGCTTAAAAGCCACCATATCCCCTATTATACACCTTGTATACCCATCCATACCCTAAAATATTATCACTAAATTTTGTTGCATCCTGTATATTGAGCAGGAGAATTTAAGCAAAATTATATATTATATACTATAATTATATATTATAATATGTCACCATGTCAACGTCCATCGCTATCCCGTGAGTCGTGACCCGCGTCGCATAAACAATGGTCGCTCTTTATAGACAAATAATATGCCATAAAATAAAATTGCGACTATAATAATTAAAGATCTAAGCTATGATATCCTATCTCTCAAGTTGGAAAAAAGCACACATTTTAAAAAAAGAAACATTAAAATCGGTTAAGTAGTTTAGGAATCCATCGCGGACAAACATCGTGACAGGAGATTTATATATATGTACTAGCTGTCCCGGCAAAAGTTTCTTTGCCATATTATATAAAGTATATCGCCCGTATTTTTTTATTAAATTAGTATAATTTAGTGACTAAATAGTAAATAAGTATGTCACCATGGCAACGTCCATCGCTATCCCGTGACCCGCGTCGCATAAACAATGGTCGCTCTTTATAGACAAATAATTTGCAATAAAATAAAATTGCGACTATAATTAAACATCTAAGCTATCCTATCTCTCAAGTTGGAAAAAACACATTTAAAAAAAGAAACATTAAAATCGGTTAGGTAGTTTAGGAATCCATCGCGGACAAACATCGTGACAGGAGATTTATAAGTAATAGGTTTATATATAATTTATAAACATACGTACACGATAAAAAAGCAAAGGGGGGGTCGCGAAATATTTTTCATACCACCGCATCATAAAAGAGGTTGAAACACACTGCTCTAGCTGAATGCGTCACTGGCTATAATCAGAATACAAATAGACTGAAAAGACTCACTTTGACTCCTTCCTCCAGTACCATATCGACGACAGGCGCCGATACCTATAGCTCCTCCAGTGATGACCACCACCTTATCCTTCAAGTCGTACTCCATTATAACAATCAAAATAGACCCACCGCACCTCACCACTGCTATATCAGGTTTGGCGATTCGCACGAGTATAAGTAATCGTGATAAAACGCTATACCTAGTTACCTAATATCACTTATCTCACAATAATATACTTATTTTCCGCGTGCATCGCTAAGAAGTCGAAGCATCTCGATTTATTCGTTGCTCACTGAGTTGTATTTATATAATTACCGATCTAATTAAAGCACGGTAGCAATAAGCATAAAATTTCGTACATTGACCCATCGCCATTCATCACTTTCACTTGTGCACAAACATCAACATAACATTACTTGTTATGCATATGCACGGGTCACCGAACACGTAGATGAAACGTGTCGGGGGGCCCCCTAGGCCCCACGCCCGCTATCCCCAACCCGCGGCCCGCCGTGACTAATTTGTGGCCTGCGTGGTGTTAAACAATTTTGAAATTCACGCCCACGCACGGCCCACCGGCAATTTTTTCCACTTTTAAATAGTTAATCTTGAAGAATGTTATTTTTTAACACGAAAAATGTTGCGGCCCGCGACACCAAGACCAAAACATGTTTGTGACCCGCATGAAAAAAAGGTTGGGGACTCTATCGGTTGTATCACGGGGAGTGCTCCGAGTGCTCATCACCTTGATTCTTCCCACTGCCAGACCACCTCAAAGTCTAATACTTTAAGGAAGTTTAAGGGAGTCTTGCAGTGGAAAGCACTATCAAATATCTCCGGTGGCGGAGGACAAGATTCCTACATTTATCGAGAAGAAAATAAGATAAAAAATCGAGTTTAACTCTTTCTCGAAGGTCAGGTAGACCTTCTAAGCATGATACCTCCTAAACTCTAAAGTAACCGCAACCGAAACTCTACAGTTACTGTACGTTACTACCTCTATAGGGGTCACAAATAGGTAAACTTTCAACTTTTATAAAATGACGAAGTCTGGCTATCGCTGGCTCTTGGGTCATTAGTTTCCTTCTATAATAAACACACTAGCTATTTGACCGAGCTTTGCTCGGTATTCGATAAAACACGAATAAAATGACATTTTCTAAAAATGATTCCTAGCTAGATCGATTCATCGGCCCCGAAACCCCCTATATATTAAATTTCATGAAAATTGTCGGAAGAGATTCCGAGATTCCAATTATATATTATATATATATAAGAATTGCTCGTTTTTAAAGATATTTAAAGATAGGTAGGTACAAATACAATTTCTTTATTGTGTTAAATATTAAAGGTAATAATTATGTATATTTTGTCTCAACTCATTTTGATCTAAATATAAAAATATAAGCTTTGTATATTATAAAACTATAATGCTACCAATTTGTCATTTAACAGCGCAACGAAGAAACCTTGCACATTAATTTGATCGAGTAAAATTATTTGTTTATACTTAGGTCAAAATGAATTGAAACAGAGTATTAATATACATTATACATTATACACTTAGGTCATGGGACATTATTGGATATCTAGCTGTAAACTAACTAGCTATTATACATCTCGCTTTACTACTAGTGATACTACCAACCAATAGGCAAAGTGTGCTTATCCAAAACTTAAACTTTACAATAACTGAAGACGTAAAAGGATGAAGTGGCTAACTAGCATTTTTCAAATTGGAATTATTAAGACAGAGTTTTATTAGCTAAGAAATAAGCTTATTTGATACTCATTTTATGATCACAAATATTCTTTTAATTATTTAGGCGAAGCCAAACAAGCGAATTCTGCTGCATTTAGTTTCAAACAAGTCCTGTTTGATTCACACGAGCGTAATTTTGTGAGTCATTATTTGTATGAAAATATAAATATCTTTTCATACAATGACCGCCGCATAGATACGCGGCAGAAATTCTGCGACTCACTACTCACGTTACGCTCGTTTGGCTTCACCCTTTCAGTCCAGCTTACAATATTATTTGTGGCTATATTTTTGTGGCAAACAAGTTACCATAAAAACTATTCATGTTCAATATCAAATATCAATTTACTATGAGACAATAATGTCGTTATGGCTTATTTTAATTGCTTATTTCCTAAAATAACCTACCAATCAATACTTTTAAGTTTTATACATACACAAGTGAGAAATATCTAATGGATAACAGCACAACCATGAGCTGAATATCTTTTTCTGCAGTGATAGTTTTTCATGCATTGTTTGTATTTTTTGCAGAAATACAAAGTATACAGAGGGACATTAATATCATGGTTTTACTGTAAACTAACTTAGGGTAAGACCGCACTAGGCGCAACAAGGCAGCGATGCGACAATTCATGTGCCATACTGGAGTGCCATTTCACATTCCAATGCCACATGGTGCGATAATATGTCTCATATCATCTCATACAAAGAATATTTGACCGTGTGCATCTCCGCTGCAGAGTAGTTTCACCTAGGGTGGTCTTTAATGGTCCAAACCATAAAGTCAGCCACAAAACTGCATATAACTGACAAAACTTGTATGAATTTTGTGCTGTGCCTCATGGTTACAGTATAGATCTACAACAAAGGAGTTTTAATTCAGCTTAGCCTATAATATAATATAGTTAAATAGTTAGGGGATGGGGTGTTGGTTGGGGGTGAGACCGCCATGCTCGGGGCTGTGCTTCTGTTTTTTCCTCTTCTTCTCCTTTTTCCTCTTTTTGCGTTCTTTGTCATCATCGTGACGCTTTTGCTTTTTATGTTTCTTCTCGTAATTATCAGGGTTGGAGGAATCTGAAAGAAAAAAAAGTTTGATTATACTGGATGTTGATGCTAAAAGAATGAAAATTCCTTGAAAACCATACAAATTTAAGTACTAAAAATAGGGATATGTCTTTTAATCAGGAGTGTCTGTAGCTTTAAAAATTATTTATGTTGTGTTGTGTGTGTTCAAAGAATTCGTATCACAAACAAATAGTTTAGTGAGGTGCATGGAATTTTTAAAGGTTTATTACAAGTAAATAACATATAATTTAAATGAATAAATAGTTTAAAAATAAATTAGCCATTACCTTGTAAAGGTGTGTCCTGTCCGGGTGGTGCCCCATCTTTATGCTTGTGTTTCTTGTGCTTACTCTTGTGGCGCTTCGGTGGGGTGGCACTAACATATCTGTACTGTTCGGGCAGTGGACCAGGGTGCAATCTAAATCCTGCGAGCTGAGCACTTGTCAACGGCAGGAGCTCCTTCCCACCGATAGGTCTCTTAGCAATCACTGATCCCAATGTGCTGTTATCGTCCTGGCCTGGTCCGTCTAGTATGCCTGGTAGATTCGGAAGAAATGACGACAGTGATTCCTTCAGTTTCTTCCCGTTGAACTTGCTGTACGAATGTTCCAGCCCATGGTAAGCCATCAAATTTGTAGCTCCAGTCTGCTCACATTCTCCTACAAGGAAAGGACATGCAATCATAAAATATAAGAAAAGCTTAGTAACATTAATGTTTTATGGCTTCTTTTTCAAAAGCAGTAGACAAAATTAATTAGCACAGAGGCTCTTCGCCAATTAAGTTCATACCTGGTGGTTCTTTCATATTCAAGTAGAACGGTCCGGTGTGAACTATGGTTGGGTTTTTCCCAAGTGAAATCGTGGTCTTGAGGGTGCCAGAAGAATCTTGTCGAGAAACGACTGGTGACCTCGCTCCTCTCGGGGAGGATTTAGGTGAATATGGTTCTACTTTTCTAAACTGATCAGACATCATCTTGCTTGAGCATGGCCTATATTGAAAATAAGAAATAAAATAGTTTTAGCAAAGAAAAATAAATCATAAAATAAAATCTACTCCTTCGACCCTTCCAAACTATAACTTGTTTTTGACATTGACAAATGACACATGAAATTCTTCAGTGACCAGCAGTGTTGCCAACCACATCACAGAGCTAAACTGTAGATATGGTAGAAAAAAAACTGTAGAAAACTGTAAATATCAAATTGAAAAACAGTAAATCTACAGTTTTTTCTTTTATAATTTTTTATTCATTAATTAAGGTAAAAAATAGAATATATTTTAGAAAGTCGGGAATTAAAAACCAGAAATATCATAAAATATGCCTGTTTTACCGACATTAAGTCGGAAAAATAACCATCGATCGACATTAGAGCGATTTCACACTATCCGATCCGATACCGGGGTACGTAAAATGTATGAAATATGTACCTGTTTTTCATATTGTCCGGCCCGATATCGGATATCGGTTCATACATTTTACTTTACGCCGGTTTCGGATCGGCGCGGCGTCCGACACCGATATTGGATCGGATAATGTGAAAACACCCTTATTCCACTTAACTAAATTTAGACGTCCTAACTAGGATCCTAAAAAGAAGACTACTTAATTATTAAAAGCTTCTGATTGCACCAATCAAAAGCATCTATCCTTCTGATTTAGTTCGCTAATTAGGAGTTCAATGTAAAAATGAATGAGCTCATAAAAACTGTAGATTTCGAGACCTAAACTGAAAACTGAGAGGATTTCCGAAAAACTGTAGATCTACAGCTAAAACTGAGAGGTTGGCTACACTGGTGCCCAGTACACAATGGTCCATCATTGGCCTCTGCAGGCCATCGTCAACTGTAGACCACGATCACTTTGTGTTTACACAATGACGCATAGCTCATTGCTGCCCGGCAAGCCACTTGCGATGGACGTGGAAGAAATTACGGCTGCGGCTGTTTATTTATATTATGTTTACAAGCTTATAGCTAGGCATATTTAATATATTTTCTATACTAATTTTCGCGTGACTGCACACTCAGCTATGATATATTATAATATTTCTTTACATGTCCACACAAACTAAAGCGCTTATTCCATTTCACTAAATTTAGATATCTAAATGATTTAGTGACTAAATTTAGTCAAGTGGAATAACATTTAGAAAGTTACTAAATGTTATTCCACTTGACTAAATTTAGTCACTAAATCATTTAGATATCTAAATTTAGTGAAATGGAATAAACGCTTTAAAGCCGGCTATACACTCTCGCCGAGACACAGCGAGGCGGCCCGAGTGTGAGAGTGTAAATGGGTGCGCTCGCCTCGTCTCGCCTGTCTCGGACCCTCTCGGTCCGTTGTCGGTATTTTGCGCCCGAGACAAAGGGTCTCGCGAGGAAAACGAATGCACTACTGTACACTCTCGCGTCTTTCAGTACTAGTCCCGCCGTTGGACAGTGTAGAACAGAAAAATAACAATAATAAACTTCATTATCAGTCATTATCTGTGAGAAATAAAATTAAATATGATTATAAATATTTGGATATGTTTCGATGCATGGTGAATGGTGATTGGTCTCGCATCTGTACATGATCGCACTCGGGCAAGGGGCTCTCGTACGAGACTCTCGCCCGAGAGCTCTCGGCGAGAGTGTAGGTACAGCGGGCATAAAAAGATATTATATGTATGAGTCCATCTCTACCACAGATTAAGAGAAAATATAATAATGATCTCTGCTTGCTTGTCTATGATTTAGTCTATATCACTATGGATATTGGATGATCAAAATTCAAATCATAATATTATGCAGCCTACAGCAGGGCTTCATAATAAAAAATCGTTACGTACCGTTATTTTCATAATGGTAGCCAGATAACGTTATTTTTATAATGATATTTAGTAAAATAACGTTATATTTACCGTTATTATTATAACGATATTTTTTCGTTATGTATAAACGAACAAATATCGTCATAATAATAACGGTAAATATAACGTTATTTTCTGGTATCAGGTATGCGATCGTGCACGGTGCACTAAATCTCACTCGCAGCCCACTTTTTTGCGAGATTTGTGCTTACCTACTTTTAGGAGTTTAATACATAAAGAAATAATAAAAATAATAGTTATTGTTTTGTCATGACTTTCTTGACCGACTATAACGTTATCAAAGAACATATATTTACCGTTATAAATCCTATATAACGTTATAACATTAACCGTTATTAATATCAATTTTTAACGTTATTTTTAATATCGGGTAAATTTTCATAACGTAATCTATGCCCTTGAAGCAGTAACGTTATGAAAAAATAACGTTATTTGAAGCCCTGGCCCACAGATTAAGGATATATATATAGATGTAACCTTAGCCCTTCATCGCATGGCCATTTTGTGCTTATTTTCATACAAGTAGTGTGCGTTTATTTTTTTGAATACTTCTATTTGTCGATCATTTCGAAGCACATTATTATACAGAAAACATAGTCATTTAGTTCATGATATCGGTAAACTATGTTTTAAGTAATGAGAATCCGTAAACACACGTAAAAAGCTATGCAATTTTTGTAGACAAATTATTAAT
The DNA here is from genome assembly GCA_937595015.1 of Polyommatus icarus. Taxonomy (NCBI): domain Eukaryota; kingdom Metazoa; phylum Arthropoda; class Insecta; order Lepidoptera; family Lycaenidae; genus Polyommatus; species Polyommatus icarus. The sequence continues at coordinate 658,012 of OW569332.1, read as the reverse complement.
TGATGTGACATTTTTAGCACTAATGCCTTATATAGCACGAATAAAGGATTATTAAACTTATAAATTATCTTTTTAGCTTACAAAAATACCGATTGAAAAGCCCAAAAAACGTTGTTCAAAACTTACGTATTTAATGTTAAATCCACGTGTTTGAGGCATTCTTTGGTTATACTTATGGTTTATTATTTAGCGGAACCACAAAACTCAACAATATCTAACATATTAAAATGTTCACTAAAAACCTTTATTAACACTTTTATTACATGAAATATGCAGATCGACTCCTTTGTTATGCCCGAGTAAGTAGGACATAACATTACACGCTTTTGACGCTTATACACCGATATAAGGCTCTCTCCTAGTGTATATTAACTCAATGCCCTGGCCTGCAGGCACTTCAAATGGCTATTTGTGTTGATGTATTCGCCAAACAATCACCATGTGTCTAGATGGTATGTTTGACAAGTATTGGCCTTATTTGCCTATTTGACAATTAATATGACCAATACCAAATAGTTACACGTCAAGTTTTTGACGCACATCAAAAAAGTCAAAATATAGGCAAGTACAGCCACATACTATTATGAGATACCTACTACGGATAGTACAGGACGACAAGGCTTTAAGCCGGCTGTACACTCTCGCCGAGACACAGCGAGGCGGCCCGAGTGCGAGAGTGTAAATGGGTGCGCTCGCCTCGTCTCGCCTGTCTCGGACCCTCTCGGTCCGTTGTCGGTATTTTGCGCCCGAGACAAAGGGTCTCGCGAGGAAAACGAGCGCACTACTGTACACTCTCGCGTCTTTCAGTACTAGTCCCGCCGTTGGACAGTGTAGAACAGAAAAATAACAATATTAAACGACATTATCAGTCATTATCTGTGAGAAATAAAATTAAATATGATTATAAATCTTTGGATTACAATGATATCTTTCGATGCATGGTGAATGGTGAATGGTCGTTTTCGTCCATCTTGTCTGAGTTCTTAACTGCGATTGAACTAAGTGAGAATGTACATGATCGCACTCGGGCAAGGGGCTCTCGCGCGAGACTCTCGCCCGAGAGCTCTCGGCGAGAGTGTACAGCGGGCATTAAAGTTTAAATGAACGTGGCGAAAAAAGGAACTAACGCTGCCATCATACAAAAACGTCATTTTTGACAGTTCTCCTTTACGAGCAGTGCCACCACCCACGTTCATTTAAAACCTTGTCGCACTGTAAACAAAATCAAGTAAAAGTTTGGTATTTGACGTCCATGTGTGGAAGGCCGTATTTTCCTTTATTTGCTTGTTTGTGTACATATGTCAATAATTTTGCCAAATGCAACAAATAGCCAATAGAAAATACAAATAGCCATATGAAGTGCCTCCATTATATTATTATATACCAGTTACCAGCTGTTACCAACTTACCACCCATGTAACACCAAATCATGACCGAATCAATAGCGCCAATTGCCAAACATGAAACAAGCCGCCAAACAAACGTCGCCAAATCTTAATTTTTCAAATCATGCAAGTCACGAAAACACCCGAATCTATTAAACGTATTGAGTCCCAAACAATACAATAATTGCATTTTGCACCTTGTTGGCAGTTCGAAAGAAATAGAAATTTTAATCACCTCTAGTGCACCCGCCACCGACGCGACGCTGCGAACTGCGAAACAGCGGCGAACAGATTTACTGTCTCATCCGCCACACGTCATACAGTGCGTTATATTGGATCTCACTCTATTTTCTGTTTCTCATTGGTTTTGCAGAATATATATTTCGCAGTTCACAGCGTCGGTCGACTAGAGCCTGCGAAATATCTGCTAAAGTCTAAACCAATGCGAAACAGAAATAGAGTGAGATGCAATATAACTCACTGTCGTGTGGCGGATGAGACAGTAAAATATCGGCTCGTCTCTGTTTCGCAGTTCACAGCGCGGCGTCGCGCGTCGGTGGACTTGATATAAAGTGACTTTCTAAATAAAATTTATACGCCTCTAGCACACCGACGCGACGCTGCGAACTGCGAAACAGCGGTCAGTGGTGAACCATTGTTTCTTATGTCAATGGGCGAACCGATTTACTGTCTCACCCGCCACACGTGACACGACAATGGCTAACTTTTTGGCTAACTTATATTGCATCTCACTCTGTTCCTTCGCACATTTTTCGCGTTCGGTTCGCCGCCGCAGTTTGAATGGCTGTTTCGCAGTTCGCAGCGTCACGACGCGTTCGTGTATTGCGGGCTCTAGTCTCTACTCTCTACACTCGCGGCGCGAAAGCCCGCGAACTGCGAAGACCGCGAACCACGTGAGTGGAAGGTTTCGCTGCTTCTCGTTCGCGCTTCGCGGCTTCGTATTAATTGTTCGCATCGTGTTCGCATTTGTTGTAGGTACCCCGTACCAACAGGGTACCAAAAATTTTTGTCTATGCTTACAACACCACGTGTTTGCAAAAACGCAATTTTTATGATCTATAGCCGAAAGGACAAATAAAAAAAAACATCAGTTTATGGTTGAACTTCATGCATACCTAGCTTCTCGTTGCGCTACAATTTTCAATAATGTGTTTGAATATAAACAGTGGGACACATTAAAATCTGATTGTTTTTATTTATTTAATTAATTATAAATTCGAAATATGTGTATGATGTGTGAGAAATGTGAAACTGCAAGTGTACAATGCTCTCGATAGCACCAATGCTCGTACGGTGAAGTGACGCCATTTTACGGGAATGACCAGCCCGCAGCTGCCTGTTATTAGGCCTGATGTAAGGAGTGCTTTATTCAAACGGATGCATAAAAACAAATCTCTCATATTGTACTCGTACTGGACGTACGATTTCAGAGGTGAGCTCCACTTTAAAGCGCCATTGTCGTTATCGCATTTCTGATCGGTTTCGATTTCCTCTTGTATAAACGTCTTTTGTTTCTTAGTGAGTACTTGAATTGATCACGTGTTATGTATTTCAGAAAACTATGGAAGATGGTAATGACGCTAATGTAAACAACGAAACGGTACACGGATCACAGTTTTCAAATCTGTACACAGAGCGCCTCGGAAAATTGACTTCGAATGGTCACGATATTCCCGCTGAGACGTCCAGCCCGACGAGTCTGTCGTACGAGCCCTGGCGACCGCACGTCGACGCCGCCCAAGACGACAAATGCAGACAACGTATTAATCCACTAAGAATACACCTTGGCAAACGACCATTTGTAGAGAATTCAATATCTTACAACAGTGCAGCTAAAAGGAAGAAGCCATATGTGCCCAAGCACAATGATGCAATACCCAAAAATAATGTTCCTCGGGTACCTAAACTTATACCAAAGCGTTCTGAACATGGACAGTTTCTTAACCCCAAATACAACATGGAGAGTATGTTGGAGAGCGAAAGAGACAAACCTGTACCTAGACTCGTGCCTAAAAGTCATTTATCACAATATAAAAAGGGTAAAATTGGAAAAGGACCCCAGTTGAAAGAGTACGCTCAGAGTCTTGGATTGCAGCCAATGGTAAAGTTTAAATGTCGCAAGTGTTGCTCTATGTCATTCAAAACTCTAGCCATGTTGAGGGAACATCAGCTCATTTGCAGAGCTCAACCCAAGGAGGTTAGCGAAGAGGTTAGTCCAGAAGCGACTTACACAGAATCTAAACAAAATACTAGCGGTCCGTCTCGAGTCACCAGAAAAGTTTACTTATGTTCAGCGTGCGGCACCTACTATGAAAATTGGAATTTGTTTCTTCACATGCGGGAAGTGCACAACAGGCACATCTGTTTGTTTTGCTTGGGAATGTTTTCAAAAGCTGAGAAGCTCTCCTCGCATCTTACAAACAAACACAATGTTCATGAATTCAATTTTAACACAAAGGAGGAATTCAGTCATGTGTATGATGGAACATTTTATTTAATGTGCTGTGCATGTGATGAAATATGTTGCGAAAAAGACGATTATTTTAATCATGACTGTAACAATGTTAAACCTAAGCCTGTGCCTGTACTCGTGAGTAAAAGTTCATTAAAACCAATTAAACTTAAAAGTGTAAAACAAGACAATGGAAATGGATTCGGTGTGAGGGGTTCCGTTCAAACTTTGTGTGATAAAAAAGATTTAGATGAACCTAAAGCGGAGGCTATGATGCCATCACAAGATATATTTAGTAATAAAAATATTAGCGATAGTTTAAATTGTGATACAAGCATGAGTTCAATGAACTCATCTGAATCTATCAATAGGACAGCTAATGATTCAATGGATAGTATTTATGAAAAAGATGAGGATAACAATGAGTCAATTTCTGTATGTCCAAAGTACCAAGTACTCCAACCTGTGGCTCAGAATTTATCAAATGGGGATGAGCATAATGAACACGATGAAGACAGTGACTCACTCGATCCCAGCAGGGAGCCGGTATCCACTGCCAAACCAAAACTCATTAAGTCACCACAACTTCCCGTTGAAAAAGAAAAGGAAGTAGGTATAAAGCTTAAACTTAGTTTAAATAATGCTAATTCCCCTGTAATAATAAATTCAACTGTAGATCCTACTGTAGGTAAAAAATATGCACATAAGCCCCCGTCTCGCAACAGAAGACCCCCAAAGAGATACGAAAAGGACAAGCCATTAGACAGCCCAGTCCCAGTAAAGCCACCTTCAATAAAAATGACAATATGTGACCGAGCAGACAGTCCATTTGTCAAAACTACAATTTTTGAGAATAACAAAGAAACTATTGTAAAGACGCTTATAAATAATAATATAGAACCCGCATCTATGAAGCCCAGTGATAACAAGACAGATAGCACAATTAAATCTACAATATATGATAATAAATTTGAAGATGAAAATACTTTGAATAGGGTCCCAAAATTGACTGTTCGGGTGCCCAAAGAGTTTTTAGATAAAGACTCATCAAGTGATGATTCATCTGATAGTGATGCAAGTGAAAAGTTAACTGTTGATGATAAAAATATTACAGTGGAACATGAAAAAGAAGAAACTGTAGCTGAAACTTCACTTCCTGAAACTTTACCAACGACGTCAAATGAGGACCTAGATGAGACATCTACGAAAGATAATACTGAACAGAGCATAGCCCAAACTGAGGTAACTGAAGAAGAAATGAAGCCCAATGAAGCAGAAGTAGCTCCTGAGATACAGCCAAAATGCGAGCAGCAAGACATTGATGTAACTGGTGATGTAAATGTAGAGGAAACAGAGCCGGTAGATGAGATCCCAGTAACTGAATTAACTCTAGATAGACCTTTAGACAAATATCCATTGAAGGAACTTTTAAAAGTGTTTCTTTCATCGACAATATTTAATTGCATATATTGTAATCACGGACGAGTTATAGCAGTTAATTGTGAGCAACTTGCCTTGCACATGGTGGCCCAGCATCGATTTTCAGCTACTGTTGACAGTATAACAGCAGAAGAACTGATGCCACAAACCATAATAGCTAAACTAAAGTCAGGTGCAATAGAATTGAAAGACGTGTACATAAATTTGGATTCCTATGACAGTGAATACAAGAGTGAGAAGATGACCTTTAATCAATTATTTGAATGTTTTCAGTGTTATTTTAAAACTGCTATTCATAAGGAGTTATGTTTACATAACCGTAAAATGCACCAAAAAACAATATTGTTGTGTGTAATGTGTAAAAACAACTTTTATACTTATAGTGAATTAATTTGCCATTTATGTCCCGGAACATATGACTCCGAATACGAAGTTAGGTTTAGATGTTGCTTTTGCACCGTAGATACGATTGCCTCCTCATTTAGGTTAATGGTACATCTTAGAAAGATACACCACACATGTGATGTTTGTTTAGAGTTTTGCCAAAGCCAGGCTCGATTGTCCAATCACGTTTGGAAACACAAATTACATCATTTCTGTTATCGTTGTGGTATAGCATATAGAAATAAACCAGATATAAATAATCACCTTTTTTGGAAACATGGAACGGAGAGTGTGTCATGTAAAAAATGCCTTCAGAAGAAGTGGCCACATGTCTATCATTTCTGTAACCCACCTGCAGCATTTGTGTGTGATGAATGCACATTACAATTTTCAAGAGCTGTGTGTTTAAAAGTCCATAAGAGATTCCACTCTGAAGAATATCCCCATCCGTGCACAGAAGAGGACTGTACCGAGAAATTTGTATCAAAGAAATTACTAAATAAACATTTAGAAGAGCATAGAAAGAAACTTTTTACAGAAGATTTAAATGAGGAAAAACCATCTCCTACAGAGACATCAACTGATGAACAAAAAGAGCCTGTTGTTAATTTAGTAGATGAAAAACCCCTAGATGAAATAGATAGTAAACCTGAAACAGCTGCTGAAGAAGTTTCGAAGAAAAGTAAAAAGAAAAAAATGAAAGAGAAAGATGCTTTATTGTTAGAAGTAGATCTGCCGGCTTTGAATTTGTCTGAGAGTGACAGTAGTGATGAATCAGATTCAGGCCAAGCTCCAACTCCTAAAAATGAGAAAGTCGATCCTACACTTATGGAAAATAATGAAAATGAAATAAAAAGTGAAGTTAATGATGAAAATAAAGTGGAAACAAAACAAATAGAAACTGTTGAAAATCCATTACCAATTAAAGAAGATAAAATTGAACCAAGTGAAGAGAAACCTAGCGACCAAACTGTATTAGATATATGGGACAACTTTCAAAAGTATCAGGCTAAGACCGAGAAACCAAGAGAGAAGACACCTCCATTGGTACTCATAAAAAAACATGTTTGTGAATCAGATCATGACTATTGTCTTGTACCAACAGACATGAATGGGGATGATGAAGGCATTGGCTCTGATAAAAAGAAAAATAAAAAAATGAAGAAACGTCTTGATGGCTTATCATCTTCGAGTAGCAGTAGCAGTGACAGTGATTCAAGTTGTTCTTGCGGTTCCAATTGCAGCTGTTCATCTAGTAGTGGCTCTTCATCGTCCAGCTCGTCCGATTCAGATTCCTCTGATGAATCAGGAAATGAAAAGAAAAAGAATAGGCAGCGCAAAAAATCCTTATCAAACAGAAGACTAAGTAATGGTTCTAACGTAGATGTTATGGGAATGTCTGAAACGCCTTTATTAGCCCCCGAAAAAATTGAGTCGCCGATTGCAGAAACAGACCTAGAAACAGATGAAAGTGAGACAGACGAAGAATTTTATGATAAAAACCCACAATTAATTGCCAATAAGTTATACAATGAAAAACGCAATCAACTTTTGCTATCAGAAGGCGGCTCAGTTTCAGGTAATGCAAGTAGATGTACAACACCTATCAAAGAAGGGGGAATTCAACAAGCATTAGAATCTTATATTCCTCCCTCTGATTTACCAAAAGAGGAAATAAAACCGGAAACAAGTATTAAAGACAAAACAAGTAGTAAAAAGAAGAGTAAAAAGAAGAAGAAATCTAAAAGTTCGCGTAAACATGGACCAATAAAAATAAACATTCCCAAAGATATAATTAGACCTGAGCCAGAGGTAAAGGAATCACCGCCACTGATTCCAAATAAAATAACAATATCATTGCAAAGCAACACAGTTCAGGTTCCCGAACCTCCGCAACCTACAACAACTCAAGGTTTAGTGACGCCACAGACTACCGCTCTAGAAAAGAAGAGGTCGTCGAAACGTAGAAGAGTTCCGAATAAATTTTATGGATATTCAAGCGATGAAGAAAGTCCTAATCCTGTAATGTCGGCTTTGAAACCTACACTACCCCCAAAACTGGAATGGCGAAAAGAAGACTTACCTTCGCCAGTTACCCATAAAACTAAAAAGGAGACACCATCAATAGTACCACAGAAGTTGTTCAACTTCAACGACTCATTAAGGTTTTCTGCTCCACCAGCTCCAGATCCTGAGCCGCCACGAATTTTAATGAACTCAGAATCTTTAGAATCCAGCGATTCCGATTCAAGTGATGAAGGAGCTTTACAAATTCATCAGCCTAGTTCAGTTCAAAATTCTATTCCTGTCCCACCACCCACATATTTGAATTCGGGAACCTCTAGTTTGCCTTATCCTTTCCAAAGGCCTGCTGTACGTCAGGCTCGCGAAGGTGAGAGCGTTTATTGTTACTGTAGATGTCCTTACGATGAAGTATCTGAAATGATTGCATGTGATGCTGAAGGCTGTCCCATTGAGTGGTTCCACTTTGAGTGCGTCGGTATTATGGTACCGCCTAAAGGCAAATGGTACTGTCCCGAATGTCGAAAAAATCAAAGTTTCTCAGGTTACAGATAAGTTAATTTTTATTTAAGTGTGTAATTGTATATATCTTTACTTGTAATGATATTTGTATATAACTTATTAATGAGTGTAGATATTTAGCTTTACCTGTATATCTTTGTAGGTAGTTTGGATAAGATAGGAGATTAGGTCTGAAAAATGTATCATTGTTATAAAAGTACACATAATGCTTGATTCAGGTCTAGTGACCATCTCTGTAACCTGGCAAATTGTTGACATTATAATATAAAGCAAAAACAATATTATAAATCCAATTTTTGATACCATCTTGGCAGTTTTATTTATTTATCAGTAAAGATTAGTTTTACCAATCTAGATCAAAGATCGTTATATTATATTATAGGTATAGGTAATCGTTAAATAACTAGAATCTAAAGTTATAAAATTATTTTCCTGGACTATGTCCAAGATGGATTTGAAGTTTGATCTCACCACTGAGGTAGTAAGTACTACGTACTAGAGCAGCTATTGCAAACAAAAAACATGTCGCACTTGAGGCATGAGCGGGGTGGGAGGCGGGGCGGTGATTGCTATAGATCAGTACCGCAGAAGTGACACAGTTTTGTGCCTACTCGAATTAATGCAGAATCTATTTGAGTAAGTGGATAAAATAAAAATTAAAATTAACTTTTTTATAAAATTTATAATTAAGTATGGATCCATAGTCCACTATAGCTAATTACCTTATTTAAATTACTTAAATATTTTGAAATATGTACCATAATAAAATTATTATAATGTACGCATGTATAATGTACTTAATATTTTAAATATTACCAAAATACAAACTCGTCTACGTAAGTACTTCATTCATCGTCGTCTTATCATAGATCTGTATTCTGCCTACATTCCCCTCTGACTCTACTACTCTATGATAATGCAAAATGGCGCGCGTCTTCGCCTAGTAATTGAATGTTCGTATTTTAATTGAAAATAATTAAATAAGAATGCTTATACCGATGAAATGTTATTTCGTTGCATTTGGAAGTGTTACTGGAATAATTTTTGCAGTATCTTAACCCACAACTAGGCATTTATACGTTTTTAATTATTGTACGTCTGGCGCGCAGAAGAGCTCGCGGGCGACTAAGTGCACTGCTGCTATATAGATTACGTTGAATGTGACCGAGCACTGCGTTGCGTTGTCGAGTCTAGTACGTAGTACGTACTATGTCAGTGGATCTCACATTTATTTTCTCTTCTGTTTGTTATTTTATTACGTTAAACTCGATACGTCCTACGGGAAAAATCAGGATCGCGATTCACTACGGCTAATGGAGATCAATGGTTGCAAGCTAAGTTGCAAGTCGCAACACCAAGATATATACGACAATACCAGCTATACAAACTATTTTTAACCTCATTAACTCATTAATTAACTCGCAATACTGTATTTTGACTTAAAAATTACATACAAAACGACATGAATTTGACAATAATTATTGTGTCAGCCTAAACAAAATCCAAATCAAATAAATTAAATTTTAAAAAATCATTATAAAATAATAATTTAAATCTGTGTTATTAGATAAATCGCACATGAACCCGGTTTCCGACTCGTGTCCTCACAGAGAGGCGTGTTGCCAATTCGGTGAGTGTACCGCCTGCCTACCATGCACCTACCACAATATTTAAATACCTACTCCATGCGCAAGCTCCGAAAAATTGGCAACTGGAAGCAGGGAGGGCCGAGGGGCCACGATGGCTAGATTATTATTTATTTCAGAGTATCCTGCAGGCTGCACTTCCTGCACCATGTTAACAAGTAACCGAAGCCCGAACGCGGGTACAATAATATCATGATCATTATTTCATTCGAAAGCCACGCTCACAGCCCATAAAATATCATGTTATTACTTGACAGAGAAGAGAAAGTACATGTGAGTGAATTGCTGAGTATTTCTAACAATGTTTTTTTCTTTTAGGTCGTTCTGACAAAATAGTATATGGATTTCTAAAAGAAGTTGGCACAAATGTATTCGTACGTAAGTTAACTTTTTTTTATAAAACCGATTTAAAAATTTCCTATCTCAAAAACTACTGAACCAATTTTGATGCAAAGCTATTGCAGTATTCCTATAAGACAAGCAAGGGCATCGCCAAGGGGGTGGGCGGGAGGGGCAGCTGCTGTCAGTTTACGCCCGAAAACGGTACATTTTGGGCGTAAACTGGCTGGAAATAAGAGGTCATAATAGCCCACCTGTAATTAAAAAACGCAGTAAACTCGGTAACATTGTATTTACAAAATCAATTAAAATTAAAAAAACTATGTATACTACTTGGAACCATGATAAAGATCAGCGGTTTATCTTTCCTTTGTTGATTCACCAGGGCAGTTCTTTTCCGTCATATTGCAGGAATTTTCCACTATCTTTCTCCCCCAACTTCTCTAAGGTATTAAAAAGTTCTCGAATGCTAGTCTCTACGTCTAGAGGCGCGTTCTTCCCGCCCATGTCGGTGCGCACCCAACCTGGATGGATGGCTGTCGCCAGGATCTTCTTGTCTTTAAACTCCACGCTCATACTCTTCGTTGCTGCGTTCAGCGCTGCCTGGAACCACATAAGTAAATTAGCTTGTATTCAGAATGTAGGTACAATTTGATATGTTTTTTTTTTCAAAAAGCATTCGGCACTTTTAACTATTCGTCGAATTTGTATCCATCAATGTTAGTAATTAACGCCATTACATGTATCACGATTCACGGATGACTGTACAAATGTAATTTAAATACCTATGGGTATGTACATAATAAGGTCGATTCCCGCTATAGGTGTCAGAGGCGCTAATCAGGTCATCTGAGCTCGAAAGGATATTTTCGATATTTCATTTCATTTGATTTGGATATTGGATGAACTTGCAGTGCAAGCGCCTCTAGCGGTAACCTCCAGGTACTAAATAGTGAATTAAGTGGGCGACTAACTACATTTTCGATTACCTAATTCATTTTTAGGGTTCAGCACCCAAAGGGTAAAAACGGGACCCTATTACTGAGACTTCGATGTCCGTCCGTCTGTCCGTCTGTCTCCAGGCTGTAACTCAAGAACGGTAATAGCTAGAGAGTTGAAATTTTCACAGATTATGTATTTCTGTTGCCGCCATAACAACAAATACTAAAAACAAAATAAATTAAATATTTGAGGGGGGCTCCTATACAATGTTTTCACGAATTTTTGATTTATTGCCATAACCGTGCATTGAACTAAGTTAATATTTCAACCTGTAGAGTAATAATATCAGTAGATTTTAACACATTGCATTCTATAAAACTATCATTGAGATTCCGACCTAGCGGATTTTTAAAATGTTGTATACTTAATTATCGAGCTATTGAAAAAAAACTAATTTGGCGACGAATCCGCGTCGTCCTTTCTGACCGGCATATGAAAGACGGGCGTAAGTGTGAAGAGAGAAGGACGATGTTTGATTTTTGGGTAAAAGGGCCCATTCACGGCAGTCCGCCGTGCCGGACTGCAAATGGACATAGCTCACTGATTGGTTCACACTCGGTGTTTCCGGGAGTGTGAACCAATGAGTGAGCTATGTCCATTTGCAGTCCTGCACGGCAGACTGCCGTCAATGGGCCCTTTAGTCGCCCTCTTAAAGTAGTAGTTAACAAATTGCAATTATGGATACAAACACAAACGCTATGTTAATAGTTATGTATATGGTCGAATGTCTGATGTCTTCGCCCTACGGTATTTGCCGGTACCTTGGAGCACCTGTAGGGGTAGAATCCTCCCTGGTCGTTGTTGGCGATGGAGCCGAGGATAGAGCTGGTGTTGACGACGGCGGCGCGCTCTACTCCCACCGGCTTGTCGCTGTTGGCCTCCGACGCGCGGATCAAAAGCGGTAGAAGCGCCTGAAACAGTTTCAAAGTGAAAGTCAAAAAATTTTATTCTTTCGAAAACTGATTCTCAGGTTTTAACAAATACAAATTCTTAAAGTTGTGGAGAAAAAATTAAAAAATTAATCCGTCGCTATTTTCCTCTTCTGGCATACTTTCGTTGCCATGTCGTTTACACGGGATCAGGTATTCCGTTCCAACAAGACTCGAGAGAATACATAATACCTATTACATTTTTTGTAGAGTTCGTTATGCGGTATATCGGCAAATTCACAAGGCACAAGCAGACAATAGATCTTGAATATTTACATTTACGTTGCGTAAATGTCTGTAAATATAAGGGTTAAGGGCAGTGCCCTAAATAGCCTTTTTTGCGCCCTGTGCGAGCTTCTTTAACTGCGCCCTTTCTTTTTGTAGATATTGTAGGTACCCAGAGCAATGCTCATAAATATTAAACATGTATAGGGCTCTCTGGTCTAGCCATTTACAACTTAGTTACTATAACACTACATTGCGCCCCCCCAGAGTCTACGCCTTGTGCCTGGGCACCGGTGGCACCACCCTATTTACGGCACTGGTTAAGGGGGTTTGTCATATACCTTGGTCAACATAATCGGCGCTACAGTGTTGACGGTGAAGTTCTCCAGCAGCTGCTCAGCTTTCACCAGGTTGATCTTGGTGAACTTGGTGCTGACGCCGGCGTTGTTGATCAGCAGGTTCAGCCCCCCCTCCCCCGTCGCGGCTGATATCTGTGACACCACCGCCTCATATTTGGTCGCGTCCGTTACATCTGGAATGTGGTGCGCATTAGTGCCATTAGAGCACATAGGCCATACCAGCTGTACTTGAGGCAATGCGCTGACTACGAGCTCTGGATGCATCGCAGGCCGCAGCCTGAGGAAGAGAGCCCGTTTACCACAAAATTACCCCACTCTCTTCCGCAGAATCCACGCTTCCATATACCAGCTACTAATATTAAAGATGCTAAATGGCAGCTCTATCTGTCTGTAACCTCATCAGGTTCGGTATAAGGATAATTTGAGTCCCCCAGGGCCCAGGAAAGGATTTAGGATAGCTATTCTAAGGTTTCCTCAGAGATTGCGTGTGCCGTGTGCACTGTGTAGAATGTCGTTATACTTAAATAAGTAATTTGTATTGTTGCTATCTTACCTAAATTAAGTATGTGAAGATTTTTGTGTTCTTTGGATACACTCGCCAACTCCTGCAAACAAATGTTTACAAACAATGTATAATTGTTAACTGTACAGTGTCCTGCAAGGCCACTTGCGTTTCAATCCACGTCAAACCTTTAAAAAAATCCCAAACTCTTCCTTCAAAATATGTAAATAAGTACCTATTTAAGTAAGTATATCAAACTTAGCCACAATAATAAAATAGATACCTAAATTTAAATATTGCGCAACATTGCATGATTCTCGAATCTCGATTTGTAAATTCTTTCCAATGCGCTAGATCCTTTCAACGGAGCCAACGTAGGGTATTAGGTACCTGCTGCTATTTAACAAATTACTAATTAGTAAACCACCTCAACGCCTCTTCACAACGTTTTATTTTACTCCTTATAGGTACCTATAACGGGCCTCCTAAGTTCGTAAGATAAATAGAATCATAGGTAAAGGTCATATCAGACGGGTCATTTTTGGTTCATTTTCGTCTTTCATTTTGCATCTTTCACTCCGAGTGACACGTCTAAACACAAAATGAAACATTAGTGCCGAATGAATTCATTAGTGAACCGATCCAACTGTGTTGGATATTGTCATTCGGCATCTTTCACTTCCATTCCGAATGAACGAGAAATGAACGGTCTGAACACTGAGAGAATGATCATTCGGGCTTGGCCATTTTGTCTCGAGTCCTGTTATAGTCGACGGACGAAAAGAAAACGACGGAAGAAAAGAAAAGTGAATGTTCTTTTCTTTATCATTCCCTCAAAGCCGTGTGAACATAGAATGAAAGAAAAATGAAGCATTCACTCAAGTGAATAATCATCCGAGTGAACCGTCTGATATCACCTTAAGTGCTTATAGGTATAGGATTAGTACTGTGGATAATGGATTAGTACTAGAGATGTGCCGACTAGTCGGTAAAGCCGACTATCCGGCCACTTTTGTAGTCGGCGACTAGTCGGCGAATAGTCGGCAAAAAGCACCGACTAGTCGGCTTTTTACTTTTTTACCATTATTGAAATTACGTTAAAGAAAAACTGTGATTAATCTATACTTATTATAAAACAAGTCGCTTTTTTTCCCTCATGTCCCTTTGTTCCCTTTAATCTTTAAAACTACGCAACGGATTTTGATGATTCTTTCAGTGTTAGATATCCCATTTATCGAGGAAGGTTATAGGCTATATTTTATCACGCTAAGACTAATAGGAGCGAAGAAATAGTGGAAAATGTGGAAAAAACGGGGAAAATTATTTGAAAAGGCTAACTTGAATGCGCTAATCTCAGGAACTACTGGTCCGATTTGAAAAATTCTTTCAGTGTTAGATAGCCCATTTATTGAGGATGGCTATAGGCATATTTTTTTCAGTGGCTATATATTTTATACCCGTGCGACGCCGGGGCGGGTCGCTAGTATATTTATAATGTGTACATAACACAGTCATTGTTAAACAATTAACAATGACTGTGTTATGCAAATATGTACACAGAAAATGAAGTGTTTCTGAAATTACTTGCTAGTAAAGATATTATTTTTGTAAAATTAATATACTTAATTTTAACATATTATGGTCGCCGTCAGTCTCGAGTTGTAATAGATTACAATTATTTATTCAACAAAATGCACTTATCAATATAAAAAGTAGCCAGTAGCCAATTCTCAGACCTACTGAATACGCATATAAAGGTAAAGGTTTCGGAGGAGACAGGAGTACGGTAACTAACGCGTTTCCGTGAAGTCAGTATAATATTTTATACTGACTTCACGGAAACGCGGTCGGATGAAAAGTATCCTATGTCTGTCTCCTGGTTCTAAGCTACCTCTCCACCAATTTTCAGCCAAATCGGTTCATCCGTTCGTGAGTTATAACTTATAAGTAGTGTAACTAACACCACTTTCTAAGGCTCGACCGAGATGGGTTTTTCGTTCTCGGCCGAGACCGAGACCGAGACCGAGAATAAAATAATATCTCGGCCGAGACCGAGAGCCGAGAACGAGAATAGAAAAAGCGTGATTTTTTTTTATACTGTTTGCTTTTTAATACACTACTAATTGTTTAACAAAATTAATTGTTTTAATAATCAAAGTTAAATAACGTTATATTATAACATAAAAAAAGCAATTTTTCGGCATTTTCGCCCTTCAAAGAATGTCGTCTCTCGTCATACAATTGTCCAGCTTTGCTAAAAAGTTGTTCACTTGCTACGCTAGTAGGCGGCGCAGATAAAAACTTATTTGCTGCGGGCTTAAGCACCTTATAAGGCGACGAAAACCAATACTCAAAAATATTAGCATTTCTTTGCAGTCTTGGCTCTCTAAGAAAGCTTTCTAGCGCTATTTCGATCACAGAGCTTGAACTGTATTCGTCATTGGTCATTGGCTCGTCTTCCAACTCTATCGAATCATGAGCTGCCCATAAGTTGGATTGACTTGTTGCAGCCATGTTTGACGAGTTAGTTGAAGATGCCCATGTCGTCTCACGAGAATCTGATCCTACATTTTCATTGAGAGTAAAATTTGAATGCCGATCCGAACAATGTTACAATCTCGGTCATGACCGAGAATCTCGGCTATAATTAGCCGAGAACCGAGACAAGTTTCTCGGTTGGATTTGTAGCCGAGAATGCCGAGACCGAGACCGAGACCGAGATCTCGGTCGAGCCTTACCACTTTCTTTTATATAATACTAGCTGACCCGACAGACATCGTCCTGTCTTCACGATGATTATTTAATTCGAATTGGTATAGTTAATAAAAAAGTGTGTATATTTTTGAGTGCCATCGTGAACTCATCCCAAACTATCCCGAAAATCATAAAAGTTTATTATGCGGGAACTGTACATTTTCCGGGAAAAGTACCTATCCCTTGTCCTTTCCCAAGACTCAAAGTATCTCCATACCAAACTTCATCAAAATAGATTGAATAGTTTAGGTGAAAATCATAAAAGCTTATTGTGCGGGAACCATACATTTTCCGGGACAAAAAGTATCCCTTGTCCTTTCCCGACACTCAGTATAGATTAAACAGAGATTTCATGTACAGGAAATACTTAATGAAAACCACCAACTGTATCATAGAAACAAAATAAATAAACACGATTCGACATGTTTGCAGGCGGCATGTGCGCAAACAGCAGTAAAAAAGCATTACGGAAACTTCCGAAACCATGATCGGCTTGGCCGACTAGTCGGCCGATTAGTCGGCTTCTTTGCAGCCGACTAGTCGGCTAGTCGGCCAAAGTCATGATCGGCACATCTATAACTTTAGTACTAAAATGATGCAATTTTGGCTCTGTTGTTCTTTAACCCATCAAGCCCCAACAATAGGATAACAATAGATTTCCAAGAATCCGCGATCGAAGGATTAAATCCCTCAATAAGTACCTAATAATTATGTAGGAAGCTGCGTGTACCTCGTCTCGACTATCGTCACGGTCCACGACTTAATATTATTACCATACTATTTAAGCCGCTAGAACATGACGATAAAAATATTAGCATTATTCAGTTATAGGTCCCTAACCAGTTTATTTATCATCTAAAATTAAGTAAGCAATGACATTATCAAAGTTATTTTCATGTCTTTGAATGATTCCGGTAAAAATCCATTTAATTTTGCTTGATTTACTTATATAATTACTGGCGCTAGGCGTACCTGTACCATAAATAATATTTTTTGGTGTCATGCGATTATTCATTCGAAGTGTGTTTGTGTGTTTGTATTGTTTTATAGTGATTTGTGACGTCTCTGATACGTGTGAGTCCGTCCTCAACTATGATGGACGTAATCAGTGTCTCGTGGGGTTAGAACGCCCGGATCAGCCAGGTAATCTTCAACGTCTAGTTATAGACCTTGTTTTCAAACTCTTCCCTTCCAAGGAAAACGTAGGTACGTAATGTGTCGTTTGGTAAGCCGTAAGGTAAGTAAGACTTTACTGTATCCTCGCATGTACCTAACTTGTGAATTCTAAAATCTGGCGCCTATTAATTAACTGAGATCATCTCGGTCCTCGGAGTTCGGACCGTACGGCACAGTGGTCCGAAATCGCTAAATAGTGGACATTCGCAAAAAAGTTGGATTTTGTTATGAAAAAATACCATTCGATAGAGTTTAAGAAGAGTAACAATAAATCCTTAATAAGTTTTTTACAAAAATGTGTTTTTAAGGTGAAAAAAAAAATACGAAAATGTTGTATGGGAAAGAATCTATAAATAGATTTTTTGCAAAAACTACTATGGCATTCTGATTCATTCTTGAAACAAGTAAAGTTCTAGTGGTATTTAAGGTTTAGAAAAAAAAATTACGCAAATTTACGTGCACGGTGCAGCCTTTTGCAGTAGAGGGGTTCAAAATTTTTAAATAATTTTACTAACTTTTCAGGTATGGAAAAAATACCATTCGATAGATTTCTTAAATAGTAACAATAAATTCCTAATAAATTTTTTACAAAAATATATGTTTAAGGTGAAAAAAAAATATTACGAAAAATTCTGAATGGAAAAGAATCTACAAATCATTTTTTTGCAAAAACTACTAAGCCATGCTGGATCATTTTTGAAACAGGTGAAGTTCTAATGGTATATAAGGTTTAGAAAAAAAATACGCAAAATTTACGTGCAGCCTTTTGCAGTAGCAGGAGTTCAAAATTTTGAAGTAATGGTACTTACTTTTTGGGTGTGGAAAAAAATATCATTCGATAGATTTATAAAAAAGTAACAATAAATAAACAATAAGTTTTTTACAAAAATGTATTTTTAAGGTGAAAAAAAATAATTATGAAAATTTTGCGTAGGAAAGAATATATAAATAGATTTTTTATAAAAACTACTGGACCATACTGGATCATTTTTGAAACGAGTAAAGTTCTAGTGCTATATAAGGCTTAGAAAAAAAAGTGCGCAAATTTACGTGCAGCCTTCTGCAGTGGTATAAAATATTATATAAAATTTTGGGGTTAAAAATATTGAAATGTTTGTATTAACATTTTAACGATTTTTTTCTATTTCTCTATGCGTACCTAGTACCTACACGGTACATCGGACATTATCAAAACGAAGTTACCGATGGTTACAAATAGAGTGCGCTAGTTGCCAAGGATGACGGCATAAAAAAAAACACATTATATTGTTAGTTTTTGGGATATTGGTACAAACTATTCATTAATTTATAAACACTACTTGTGATTTATTTTTATTAAACATTGTACATAATAATAACACACCTATTTTATTATAACATTACTGTGCAAAATGCAAGCAAAATGATAATCGCATTTCGCACAGTCATTCTTTAACTATTATAATATTATAAGCCTCCCCATGCTAGCTATTTCATTCTACTAAATACGTCATGATTTATGAATGACATCATCTGTATTCTGTCGTCTATGAACACTGCCTGTCTCTTTCTATAGTAATTTGTACCTACTGTGCGTTTTAAGAACACGACAACCGATGTTCTAACTTTATTCGTGTTTCAATACTCCAACAAGACATTCTCGTGTTCAGTGTGTGAAATTAATATTCAGTGATTAAATTATAACAGAAAATGGCACCAATCGGTAGGTATTCATTACAAAACGTACCTCAGAAACATTCCGGCAGGTCGCGAATACAATCTCAGCTTTGCGCAATTTTGTGAGGTATTTCACTATACCAAGTCCCAGACCTCTATTAGCTCCTGTGATAAGTACAGATTTCATGGTGATATATCACTTTTTTAATTAAATAAAATACACTTGTGTTGACGTGTTTTAAAGAAAGTTTAGTTTCCAAGAGGCATTTCACAATTCACTGTCTCTATCAGTAAACGTCAAAATGACAATTTTTAATAATGTAGGGAAAATTGCAAGATTTGTTAAACCGATTACACAATTAGATAATATCTTTATAATATCAAGACGAACCATCGCCAGTAAGTATTTCTATATACTTTCGGTTTTATATAATTTCATTGCACGAATAAACGTAAAAAGTAACCTAAAAATTCATTGACGCAACTTGTTTTTTTTTCTCTAACTTCTGTGCTTGCCGCCGCTGAAGTCTTGATCAAGTCTTGATTTAATTTCTGAAATTTCATTATAACACTTTCCACGAGTTCACACTATCAAAACGTATCATGTACGGTAGTAGTAAAGATCCCATTCAATAATAATTGGTAAGAACTAGGCCCTGGAGGTACCATACAACCAGTCATTGTTATATTAAGTATTAAAAATGCGTTACTTTAATAATAAAATATATTAAATAATTATAAAATATATTTTTAAACAATTATAGGTTATGATTGAAATGGTGCAAAAATATTTCTTAATGGGGATAAATGTGTGGAGGGAATTTTCTAGAATAATTAATCTTACCATGCATAGATTTTACAACAATTATTGTAACTTAGAAAATGAAAATTAAAATACAAAGTAAAGTAAAAACATACTGGTGAAAAAACCCTCCCAATTAGATTTACTTAATTGAATTGAAGTTAAAATTTGGTTAAATTTGTTGCTAGGTGGATGGCTATGTTGTGGCAGAACTACCAAATTGGTATCTCCCGTAGCCTATGTACAAGGTACTATTGATAACTATACACGGGGCCAAATGTACAGTGTTGTAATGTCTGCTCTACATGTAATTTTTTGCTTAAAATAATGCACTTTTCAATGTCCTTACTAGGTATCAGGTTTGGTGTAAGCAATAATGGATTTAAGTATTTAAGTGCACAATATGATCAACTGCTTTTATTTGGATATTCAAGTAAAAAATTAATTTTCAAAGTCAAACAAAAAAAAATAATAATTTTAACCCATCAAGCCCCATTCGAGCACTGGTGATCGCGACAACAATAGAATACAATAGCATTTCCTAGAATCCCCGATCGAAGGATTAAGCTTTAGTTCCTCAATACTAACTGCACATTGATTTTACGATGACAATTATATTTTTATTTAAATATCTTTACATAATCAGAAGATCATAATTATATTCTATCAAAAAACGCCAGTATTGTTTTGCAAACTTTATATTCATAAAATATAATTTTACATTATACTAGCTGTCCCGGCACACGTTGTTTTGCCATATAAATAATTTTTGGGTTTTTTGGTATGAAAAATAGATGTTGGCCGAATCTCAGACCTACTGAATATGCATATAAAATTTCATAAAGATTGGTCAAGCCGTTTCGGAGGAGTACGGTAACTAACATTGTGACAGGGAAATTTTATATATAAGAAGAGGAAAAAAGGTATATTGTCAGGGGATTTTGCACATTATCAGTGCTTGTAGCATATCCACTAATTTTAGTACTTGTTTTTGCGGTAAAAGTGACTAAGAGTTTCACTAGAATGGGATTTTAGAACTGTACATTTTGTAAATCTTTTGGTTTTCCTGTTGCTGACATTGTTCCTTGATCATTGGAATAATTGTAAGATATTCTGAATAGTATGACATAACTTTTGGTAAGAGTTAATACTCTTACTAAAAGTTATGTCTAATGACATTATCAATTGATTTGAAAAAATTATTTAACACGTATCAATAATATGTAATTGATTAATGTATGTTCAAGCTACATAATATTTTTTTGTGGTTGAACTATTCAAATATTTGCACTAGTGTACATAAAATTTAATTTAATTTGCTTATCCATGTTTTGTTTTGTCACATCATGTACAGTTAGAAGACCAAAATCTCTCTTGACAAACATGCAAACTTCAACAGATTATGTGTACTACACAAGATGATTAACAGAACATTATTACGTTACAATTTATTATTGTGTACAATTTATTAACTTGACCGAATGACTTCATTGAAGAAATGGGTTTTTACAATCCAGCCATTTTGTATTAAGTCATTAATCAATATGCATGTCTAAAACAATCTTTGTATATTTTGCAAATTGCACATAGACACATTGCATAACATAATATGCAAATCTATGAAGTGTCTTGTATATTTTTACTGTAAATATACTAATATTAAGTATTAACATAATATGCAAAACTATGAAGTGTCTAATATATTTTTACTGTAAATATACTTCGATCACTAATATACAAGATACACAATCCGCGGCAAAAAACGACCTCACCAAAAGAGCACCAAACTCAACATTCTGGTGCACTTTTGATTTAGTAGTGCTCGAACGCTCCGCCGGGAAACATGCCTCGGTGCGCGTTTAATAATTGTAGAAATCATACGTCTAAAACCAAAAAAAAGGATGGAATTTCATATTTCCGGTAAGTATTAATTTTATCCTAATATATTTCTTACAATTGTATTGTAAATATTGGTATTTCTTTAAGAAATCACCAAAAGACAGTTTTAAAATTAAGTTGTAAATAAATCAACACCAGGTATAAACCATCTCAATTGCGAATACTCATACTAAAGGTACTTATCGTAGTTTATCATGCCCACTTGAAATGTTCGGGTTATAAGCTATGTTTCTGTTCCATTTGATGGAGTCGCTATTACTATTATTTTTTTATTGAGGATTTTTTTCAGGTTTCCTCGAGATCCAGTTAGATGTGGTAATAATATTATGTTCCCATTTTCGATCAAATATAGTTCCCATTAAGGATTTTTTAAGTAGGTTAAAAAGTATGGGCGTTGGGTGATGTCAGTTGTCCTTTGTGGCCTATCGGAAAATGTATGTACACTTATGTATATTTTGGTTAATGATAAAATTAGACATAACATTAGAACAACATAATATTACAAGTAAAAAATAATTACTCCTCACTTTATACATTAAACTTCGGAAAAATAAAAAAATGGACTATTAAAATTATTACAAATTACAATCAACAAAAAAAATTTGAACAGTTCGACTCCACTCATACTTCACCTCGCCCTGTTCCAGCGGCGAATTTCGGTCGTAAAATTGGATTTTTTTTTGGCACTATACAAATTTGAACTTAAATCATATATGCGGATGGTTGAATTTAGTATGAAGCGTGCATCGGACGTAAAAATTTTATTGCTTTGTAAACACAAATGTTCATTGTTTTATAAAAAGATCTTTAATAATTACTATAATTAAGGTTGATTTTAGATAAATGTATACTTCATTAAACTCTATTACTCGGGGACAGATTTTCGAGAGGTTTTGTATGAGACTGTGTATCTTGTATATTAGTGATCGAAGTAAATATACTATAATTTTACTATGTAATAATAACACAATGTTTGTTTATTGTAGATGGAACATACGACTATGACCTGGCCGTCATCGGCGGGGGGTCCGGGGGTCTGGCGTGCGCCAAGGAGGCAGTCAACAACGGCGCCCGCGTCGCCGTGCTGGACTACGTGACACCGTCGCCGCTGGGCACCAAGTGGGGTCTGGGCGGCACCTGCGTCAACGTCGGCTGCATACCCAAGAAGCTGATGCATCAGGCCGCTATACTGGGAGAGAGTATACATGTAAGTTTGCAACCATTTCAAACTAGATGATTCCCGCAACTTCGTTGCGCCAATATTCGTTTATCGCGCGGGAACCGTACATTTTTCCGGGATAAAAACTATCCTATGTCCTTTCTCGGGACTCAAAGTATCTCCATGCCAAATTTCAGCAAAATCGGTTCGGTGGTTCGAGCGTGAAGAGGTAACAGACAGACAGACAGACAGATGGACAGACAGACAGACACACTTTCGCATTTATAATATTAGTATGGATAGCGAGCAATTTTTTTTTATTTGATCCTGTGGCATGATAATATCTCGCCAATGTTTCGGCTAAATCTGCCAGGCTAGGAGAGTAAAGAAAGGAATAGTTACATAATGTATTGCGTAAAAAATTTGGCCATTATAAAATGACAATGCAGGAGCAACTGGCCTGGTTAGGTAAATGAGGCAAGACAAAAATTATGAACTCTTTAAAACTCTATAGAGTTTATGAAGCCATACCTGTGTGATGGACTGTAATTGCTGGTATATTTGGCATTTGGCATTTTAATGTATTCAAGTGGTTATGTCATGGCCGGGGGCGGGACACAGCTGATGGGCGTTTGTCACGTAATTTAATGAATATTACTAAATTAGTCAAAAACAAGCCCGTTTTAATAAGCAGGTGATCAGCTGATTACCTAATACATACTGTAAAGTCCAGTTGGGTCTTGGGATACCATTTTGAACCTCCTATTCAAATCGCGATATTTATGTAAAACTGTTCTGTAACCAAAGGGCAAATTTCTCTATAATTTTATTTGCGCACGTCATTTAGTTTGTCGGTCGTTGGCTTCATTTATTTATCTAAAAAAAATATAACTTTTTGGCGCAACATCTTACTGGCTACTGCCCAGTCGAGAGTCGTCGCTTCTTATCTCGAACAATGCTCTGGACAGCATGTATCGTCCTTATCTTCAGAGTCTGAACTCTGATTCAGATGAGACGTCAGACGATGTAATTATTAAAAACGATCAATAAATTAATATATTTAATTTTGTTTATCAGATAATAAGACTACAAGTATTGCCATGGTTAAATAACTGTTAGGTGATAAGGCTGAAGATTAGAAGTAAGGTATTAGCTTGGATACATTTAAGGGCTTATATCAGGATTTGTAGTATTTAAGAAGAGTAAATCAAAGGGTTTCATAACCCTAAAATATTTTTTTATTTTATCTTCGTCTATAATCACTTCACACTTGAAAATGGTTATTTCCGAGGTATCCTTGAAAATTATTTTTTCAGCTACAAGCTACAAACGTGTTTTTGCATATTATATAGAGCAAAACGTTTTAACTTTATGCATTACAAATCGATTTTCTGTAACATTCAATAAATATTGAGGCAAATGGTAGAATGGTAGGTTTAAAGTAGATAATATATCCAAATCCATCTACCAAGCGAAATTACAAAATAAATGCATAAAGCTGTGTTTCCATTGAAGCGGAGCGGAGCTTAGCGGTGCCCGAATTGACCAATCGTGATATTCCAGCGGAATGACAGCGAAGCGGAGCGAAGATTTCAAGCATGGTGATTGGTTAATTCGGCACCGCTAAGCTCCGCTCCGCTTCAGTGAAAACGCGGCCTTAAAAATGTTTATCAGGACTGGTCTATTAATATCATCGCAGTTTGAAAATGAACCAGATCGGAGCCATGTCCACAGTGAATAGTGATAGGCCTATTTAAGGCCTATTCAATCCGAAGCGGTATCCGTACTACCGCCGATTCCATACTAAATATTACTGCAGCTACTCACGGCCGGGCCGCGGTAGCGGATACTAATGGTAATGGAATATGGATACCGCTCCTGTTTGAATAGCCTGAATAGGCCCTTATTGATAATTTCAAAAATGACTAACTGTGCGCTCTTGGCTCTAGCCATGTATAAATAAATTTATTGAAGTAAACCAAACCGACATTTGCACTGTAAATGAACTATATACGAAGGAACTATAGTATGACTCGCTATAATTTCTACACACCTAATTATAGTATTAGCTACTAGTATGAAGTATCTACACTAGTGTAGATTGTATGTAAGATAAATAATTGGACAAGTACTAAATTAGCAATCATTATAAAATGTCAGCTTTTGAATCTCTGAGAGAAAAGTTTAAAGAAATTGGTATTCTAACTGTTGCCTCTCAATACATTTTAGATAATGGGTCCGATTGCGTTTCTCCCCGTATCTAAATAAGGACAGACTAAAATTTTACTAAATTAGTCCATGTACTTATCCCAAAGCTATTGCGTTCCTGTTAAAATAAGTTCACGTCTCTAAATATGAACTTAATTCTGCGTCTATGGAAATGGACATAAATACGTTCGTTTGAGAGATGTCAATGTCATCCAACTGCCAAACCAAATGTCATTGTAGGCGGGAATGCGATACGATACCTATTGTTTTTCCCTTGGTGTTTTGTTGGGTGAAATAAAGGTCTACCAGAATCTGATGGCAATTTTTGACAGCAAATTTTCAAAAAATATCCTAAATCATTGGATAAATTTTTATATGTGCATGTTTAATATTACACAGATTAGCTGCTAAAAAAAAGGATCAAGATATTTCAACTACCCCGGTATTGCTAGAGACTAGAATCAATTTATTTTCTCACTTTTTGCCATCAGATTCTGGTACACCTATATTATTCCTTAATTAATATGAACACAAGGAAGCCCAGAATTGAATTATTATTTTAAACAAAAGAATATTTTTTTTACTTTGGAAGTCGGTTTTAATTTTTTGTTAAAAATAATAATTTCACTCTTTTTAGTTAGGTACTTACCTAGTAAGCCACCGCCCACCGCGTATATTATTCTACGTTACATCTTTATTACAATTTGTTAAGAGTCACACTCACAAAATATATCAGGTAGATAATTTAAAACAATACATTTAAAAAAATCGAAGTGAACAGTTAACACGTGCTAGGACAATAAGCACGTCGAAAGGGTCGGAATGGTCGGAATGGTCTCGAATACGTCGATTCGCTATTCGCTAACCTTCTCCCAGTCATAAAACGAAAAAAGTTTGGATAAGTCATGCTTATGAATAAACAAGAAAATCTAAATTTTATTCATATTTCATACGCATCCCGTTGCCGTTCCTCATTGTATCTTCTTTGAATGATAGCCCAGCTTTAAGGTACCTAACATTTCACAAATTTCTAAAGTAACTTCGCTTACGTACGGACTTAACAAGTGTGAACTTATAAAACAATCTTTTAGTTCATTTTATCGCCGACGAACTGTGAAACCGACAGAAACAAAATAGCTAAAACATGCTTTTGAACTTATTTAAGTCCGAGGTGGACATAAATAGTGTCGTGGACATAATCAATCCACAAACGCAATAGCTTAAATATTAGTACGAATTTTAGACTAATTTAAGTCTATTAATCGGCCTTATTTAAGTGCACCGAAGAAACGCAATCGGACCCAATGTGTTGTATGTTAGAAAGAATCTAACTAAATTTAAAACTAAAGGTGATAGTCACGGTAGAAACACTAGAAATAGGCACAAGCTGGAAATGCCAGTGATCAGACTTAGCAAAATAAGTAAATCTTTTAAAGGTCAATGTATACGCCTTTACAATAAAATCCCGAAAAACGTTCAAAATCTATCAATTAATAAATTTAAAAAAGTAATTAAAGAACGTTTGTGTGCCAAAGCCTACTATACGGTCAATGATTTCCTAAACGATGGCACATCTTGGGAGTAGGATGGCTGCTTGCTGCTGCTTCTACATTTATTATATGTGACTTACAATTCATGTTGACTTTCTATAATGTATTAGATTAAGTTATTTACATTGTAAATTTTATTTTTTTAAAAGACTAATTTTCCACTTTTTTAGTAAAAAGTGGCCCGTGCGAGTTTCTTACGCCGGTTCTTCTCGCCGGGTTAGTTCCCGAACCGGTGGTAGGCAACATGTAGCTCAACGTTCTGAAAACATTTGATTCAAATTTATTCAGAAATAAAACGATTTTTATTTTATTTTTTTTATTTATTAGTCATAATTACTCCCAAGTTGCAACTTGCAAATAATGAATTGCCTGCAGTTTTGTCATACCTCCAGCCTCTATAGTTGTTTATTCATCCACAGGACCACAATAATTTTAATTAATATTATGACTTAATGCAATTCAGTTTGATAAATTATTGTGGTCATAGTATTTTCCTTCCATTCGATTTGTCATAATATGACGTGCATGACGCTCATAGTTTGTCGTCAGGGAAAATGACAGGGCACTAATCAGCGTCACAGTAGGGTGGGTCGTAACTCGTATTCCATACATATTTTGTGTTTTTGAGTTTTGAAAAAAATTATGGAAAATGCGGCCCGCCTAGCAGGGCTACGTCATAATGTGTATGTAATTATTATTTAAGTAGTCTGTGGTGTAGAGTTGGTTCATATAAAATATTCGCGGATCATCGCGACTGGACTCGCTAGACGGCTTGTGCACACCACACGTTTACTAGAAGACAATAATTATTATAACGACCGTGAGTCACTCGTTCACGGAACGTTACGTAACGGAGGTGTAACATGACTTGCGATATTATAGCTGCATATTAGACATACTTACTACTTCAAATATTATGTGTTTACATTGTTAACACTTGACTTAAATATACATAATATTATGTGAATTATGTCCCTGTTAAAATGTTGACCCTGGCCTCGGCTATACATTATACAATTCATATATTAGGATAGGAGTTGCATACAGCAAACCAGTCGCATGTGGCCAAAGCTTCTTTAGAAGGAACCCCTAGCCTGTAGGTTTATTAGGTAGGGTCTGGGTCTAGGGAATAGGAATAGTAGAGATGATTAGTGATAATGTTTACACAGTCTTCAAAGTGTACTTGAGCAGTAAAACCGTTAGGAATATAGCTATAGAAACCCGCCGCTGATAGGTTTGGTTTTGCATTATGAAATAATATTTTTAGCCCATGCATCATGTATGTTATCGACTATCGTACACCGGCACCGTGCGGTCGGCTGCGCAGGCGCAAGTCATCCGTGTGTAATCACTAATCACATTCATATCAATCACGCTAAATGTTGCTTGCAGTTAGCCCGGCCGTGTGATATCAAACATACATATACTGGGTACTATGACTTGCTGGATGATATTGGAGTTGTGTGATATCGATTGTATGTTACATATTAAAATACTCTTACAAAACATGAAAACATTGTAGTAATATATTATCCTAAATTACTGCAAATAGAGGCAGCACCAGAATAGCCAGTTATCAAAAAGTTTTGTTCGACGTTTGACAACGTTTCTGTATTTTTAGGCAGGGAAACCTTAATTAATTAAAAAAAAATCAACACCAATTCTATAAATCTAATTTAACACTTTAAATAAAAGTTAAATAACAAAACTAATCGCTTAATTGCTAACAAACTAATTAATTACAAAATTTAAACAGAACAAAATAACGAAATTCAAAATTTAACGGACAAAGTAACACAAGCAATGGCACGTCTATCTCGCACGAATTCTCAAGGGAAAAAGAGGACGAGTCACGTGGCGAGGCAGTTTTTATACACTCTGAGGGGTAGGGGGGTGGTTTGGTGAATCAGCTTCTGGTGTTGCCGCTAACACGGCCTCTCCTGACAGTCTGACGTCCTCGTCAGGCTCCGATGATGGACCGGGTTGTTCTTGAGTAGGATCGGGCTGAGCAGTAGCGGCATCTGCTGAGTCGTCATCATTCTCCTCTCCTGGAATTACATAAAAATAGCTCTAACACTGTTGTAGCTCTCACACAACACACCAAAAATGGCCCGATTTTTATAAATGAGTAACAAGCAAAAATGGTACCAAAGTGCGCAATTAAATTGTCAACTACATTATTTAGCTAGCTAGCTTTCAGGCATAGGCTCCACTATTAAGCATGCCCGTCAGAACTGCCGTCAATAATCACATTGCTCGGACTTCACGTCAAGGCATAGGCTCCACTATTAAGCGTACCTCCGACGGCTGTTCTGGCATAGGCTCCACTATTAAGCGTACCAAGCAGACTTGTAAACTCACCCTCGAAGAATGCTGCGCAGGTCTCCGGGGTCCACTCTCCTCTCCAGGGCACCAGGTACTGCGCGGCCGCATAAGTAACCTTGCCGTATGCTCCGCTGACCAGCTTCAGCTCATAGCGCCCATGATCAAGCACTCGGGTAATTCGGTAAGGTCCACGCATTCCTGGATCCAACTTGCCCTGTGACTGAGAGTACTTGATCACAAATACGAGATCATTCAATTTATAGGTGCGGGGAGACTCACGATCTTCGTTCACCCGTCGATCTTGTTCGGCCTGATTACGTGTCAACCGTTCGGTCGTCCTCTGTCTTCGCAATTCGCGTAATGACTCACGATTGTCAGTAGAATTTTCTAAAGCCACATCGCGTATTAACGAGCGGACAACCGGTAATGCATTTTCGGACCCGATCAACAAGTTCAAGGGAGAATACTGGGTTGTCTTTTGTTTTGTGATATTTAAAATTAATTGCAGTCGCCACAACTCCTCAGCCCATTCACTTTTCTTTTGATTTGACTCGATACGAAGCATATTGAGAATCGTGCGGATATAGCGTTCGGCCTGGCCATTAGCTTGGTGCATCTCAGGAGTGATGTGATGCACTCGGCATCCTAATTCATTAAGAAATGATATAAAACTAGAAGCCTCAAACATTCTACCTCTATCACAAATTAAAGTGTTGGGGGTACCGAACAAAGAAATAATTAATTGCATGGCTCGCTTCAGCTCAGTTAAATCTTGTCGGTGAATAGGAATTAAGTGACAAAATTTGGAAAAAGAATCAACTGCAACTAATATGTGCTTAAAACCTTGTGATTCTGGTAACGGTACCAAAACGTCAAGGTGTAGAGTGTCAAATGGAATATTAGGCTTGGCCCATGAAGTAATTGGCTGTAATGGGGATCGTGGTACACGTTTATGAGCTATGCAGGTTAAGCAATGCTTAACATATTTGGAAATAAAGGTCCTTAGACCAGGAAACCAAAAATATCGTAATATGAGATCGGCAGTCTTTTCGACATCAATATGGGCATGCTCATCGTGAAAAATACGAAGCAGACTCAGTCGATACCCCTTAGGAATAAAACAGAGGAGACGCCCCTCTTCGCCCGTAGGTGTATAGCGATAATACAAAAGATCACCCTTTTTGACGTATCTCGAGGCGTCCAACTGTCCCTCGTCTAGGGATCGCAATAATTGTTGCGTTTCCTCATCGCCTGATTGTGCGATTTGTGCCCAATTGCGTGGTTTGGTTATGTTGTTTACAGTTGCAACAGGGTTTCGACTAAGATAGTCAGCATGCGGCAATAAGACCCCCTTTCGGTACTGAATATCAAAGTCGAAATCCTGCAAGTAAACCCACCATCTAGCTACCCGTGGTAACAGGTCCCTTTTTGTCTGAGTAGATTTGAGAGCGTTACAATCGGTTACGACAGTAAAATGCCTACCAATGAGATGATGTCTAAAATGTTTAAGGGCGTTTACCACCGCAAGAGTCTCCAGTTCATAGGAATGGTATTTAGACTCGGCCCCCTTAGTGGCCTGGCTGTAATACGCCACTACACGTTTACTACCATCCCTATGAATCTGGAGCAGGACCGCACCGTAACCCGCACTACTCGCATCTGTATGAACCTGCGTGGGTAGTTCAGGATCAAAAATACAAAGTACCGGCTTACTGGTAAGACACTTAATGAGTTCCTGGCGAGCCATTTCCTGTTCCTCACCCCACACAAAAGCGACGCCTTTCTTTGTTAACCGTGCTATACAAGACGTTTTTAATGAGTAGCCAGATATGTATTTCCTGAAATAGCCCGCCAGGCCCAGAAACTGTCTCACTTGCCGCACGTTTTGAGGTACCCTTGAATTTATCAGAGCCTGAACCTTAGCTTCAGCCGGTCGTATGCATCCGTCCGATATTATTCTACCCAAGTATTCTATCTCGGTACATAGGAAGGAACATTTGCGTAAGTTTATCGAAAAACCTGAACTTGTTAACGTTGTCAACACACGATCGAGTGTTTGCAAACCTTCCTCGATTGAGGAATGCAGTATTAGACAGTCATCAATATATACCAAAACTAAGCCAGATTCGATAAACTCACGCAACGTTTTTGATATAATTCGCTGATAAACTATGGGAGCATTCGCGAGACCGTATGGCATTTTAATATATTCGTAATGCCCTTCGGGCGTAACAAAACCAGTAAGGGGAATGGAATCGTCCTGTAACATGATTTGGTGGAACCCGGTAGCCATATCCAAAGTTGTGAACAATTTCGCTTTCCCTAGTCTGTCAAGATGGTCATCTATTAAAGGAAGTGGGTATCGATCTTTTATGGTTATCCTATTTAGTGCACGAAAATCCACGCACATCCTATCTGAGCCATCTTTCTTTTTGACTAACAAGACCGGGCTAGAATAAGGCGACTCCGACTCACGAATAATATTTTTGGACAGAAGGTCTTTAATGATATCCCGCACCTTTAGTTTTTCGTTAAAAGACATTTTGTAAGGTCGATAGTATATCGGAGTGTCATTATTCAAGCGAATTTGCATTTTACCGGTGGAAACGGTAGTCATGGCGGTACCCGAAATCATAAACTTAGAAAATTTATCAAGAATAGACAATAAAACTTTCAAATCATCGCCCACTAATGTTGTTTTAATTTCATTACACTCGATATTCGCTTGAACACTGCACACACGATTAACTGAAAGCCCGCGAGTCAAACGTTGCAAACTTCGTGTACGTACGTACGTGACCCCGTCTCTATTAAGTACATCTGTACCGATAATTATAGGCGCATTCATACACTCTCTAGGCACAATTAGCAAATCAACTTCCAACGTTATCTCCGGGAACTCGATTGTCAGTGTCACGTAAAATTCAACAAAAATAGTTGTGTCACTAATACCCTTTAACTGACTGCTAATAGGTTTCTTACAACACGAAAAATGATTTACAACATCCGAGGATATTAATGACACATCTAACGCGCCACTGTCAATAAGTATATCAACCGGAATTCCCTGAATGATACCAACCATAACGTCATTATTTTTACTAAAGTCGGGGGTAGAACAAAAATTAACTTTGTTTTTATAACGTTGTGCATCTGAACGTTGTTTAGCAAAACACGAAGTAATATCATGCCCACCCTTCTTGCAATAAGCGCATGACAAATCGGACTTAGAACTATTATCACTCGAACTAGGTAATGCGAGTATTTGAGAGGAGTTAGTTTTTTGTTTAGGTTTCTTTGGACAATTAACCTGTTTGTGTTGAGTGTCGCCGCAAATAAAACACTTCAATATGCGTTTAAAAGTCGACTTGTGTCGAGAGTGCTGAGAAAATGAAGACATAGGTATCGATTTAAGAGTTGGCTTAGAAAACGTCGACAAAAAGTCGACCATATTGTCGATAGTAAGTTTCGCATTTGTGGCACACGCCTTGATATGTGGGTCTCTAATGCCGCGAATTACGATTGCGATCATAAGTTCCTCGGACAACCCCTTGACAATTCGTAGTCGTAATAACGATCTACGCGCGTACTCCGCATAAGTGGAGTATTTTTCTGAATCCGTATTCATAACTTCGAAAAGAATACTAGCCACATCTATCTTTTTTACACATAAAGATCTAAAATCATTTTTAAAGGTACTCCACGAACGATCGTTGGTAACCCACTCGCTAAGCCATTGTTTCGCGTTTCCCTTTAAACAGTTACCTACCCGCGACAGACACTCATTATCTGACCACTTATTTACAAGCTGAGCCCTATCCACCTCGGAAAACCACTGATCTACGTCGTTTACATCAGGATCAAAGTTAGAGACGTAATAGTTTTGTGTATGTACTGACCTTAGTGATTGAATTGCGTCCACAATTCTTTCCGTCGAGCAGCCCACGGAGTCTCCATTAGCAGCGCTGGGCGTATTCGACCACCCCGATTTACCTTCCAGTGCCCTCAACCGCGAGGCTATCGCCTCGAGCGATTGTGCGTAGTCTTGATGCAGCGTGTCGTCCCTCGGTTCCAAGTATGATCGACCTGGACTCTGACGCTCCCGGCCGGAACTCCTCGATCGTGAACGTCGGCGACGACACCGCTCGTGCTGTTCACGCGAGCGATTACGGCTCCATCGTTCCGAGCCCGAACGGTCACGACGAGATCGCCGCCGCTCCTTTGTGCGTCCCCGAGACGTGCTACGAGACGGCCTGCCATGCGAGATTCTACTACGCGAGCGTGCAACGCGCTTCCCCCGTGTTTTTGACCGTGAACGATTCGATCTACCCATGACTATTTTAAATTAAACAACCTTGTTGGAAAATAATAAATGTGGGAGTGTTTTCTTTATCCCACGCCTGATTTTAGGCAGGGAAACCTTAATTAATTAAAAAAAAATCAACACCAATTCTATTAATCTAATTTAACACTTTAAATAAAAGTTAAATAACAAAACTAATCGCTTAATTGCTAACAAACTAATTAATTACAAAATTTAAACAGAACAAAATAACGAAATTCAAAATTTAACGGACAAAGTAACACAAGCAATGGCACGTCTATCTCGCACGAATTCTCAAGGGAAAAAGAGGACGAGTCACGTGGCGAGGCAGTTTTTATACACTCTGAGGGGTAGGGGGGTGGCTTGGTGAATCAGCTTCTGGTGTTGCCGCTAACAGTATATATTCCGATAAGACATGTGCACAGTGCAATTACTGCATGCTGAAAGATGCTGGATGCATTGAAAGTCAAATACTTATAAAAATTTCATACTGCAGCATTGTGATTTGGACCATCTCACTTATTGTATTGAACTCTAACATTATGGTATTCATTTTATAAGGGAGAGTAGTTCTAATCTCGTACTGTGTCAGATGGGAGTAGGCCTCAAACTAGCTGAATGAAAAGGCAATTTTAAAGAGACCTCTTATCATAACAGCTGAGAATTTACAACAGCGTTGGCGATAAAAAGGACATAAAAGTTGAGGGTTTTTATTACGTTCCTCGGACACGGTATCGATTTCCGTTATATCAGCCAAGGTTGGACAATTAACACACAATTACAGAATCACTATCATCAATGACAATTGACAATAATCTTAGAAATTAGTTTTATTTTAACTTTAGAATAGTCTATACTTCTCTATAATACATTTGTTTGTCTATTTGTACCGCTGGTAATGGGCTTCAACGCTGATTTATTATAATAATTTATAATATGTAATTATAATTGATGGACGAAGTCCAGCACTGCATGAATGATATGGCTGATATGATGATGATGATGAATTATAATTTATATTGATACAGTAGCTGGCGCCAGTAGGTAGGTATTACTTAATTTTGGCACTGGTCAACACTGTATCGATGTTAACATAATACATTGAACAGCATCGTGTTTCAATGTTTTAACCCAGTCCAATTACCACCATCTTGCGGCTACTAGTGTATCAATTCTAATCACTTATGTCAGGAAATAGGTATGTTATGTATTTGTTTTGTCCCGCTAGTGCTAATATTATTATATCGGGGTTTCAGGAGGCCGTGGCTTACGGTTGGGAGGTGCCGGCGGTGGGCGACGTGAAGATCAACTGGTCGGCACTGACGGAGGCGGTGCAGAACCACATCAAGTCCGTCAACTGGGTGACGCGCGTCGACCTCCGCGAGAAGAAGATCGAGTACATTAACGGCTTGGGGTATGTTATAAGGCTTATAACTTATAACTTATATCGAAAGTAGCTTACAGTGACTTTCCAATCTTTTACGCGGCTAGCCGCGACATACAAAAATTCAAACAAAAGCCACTTTGTGACAGAGTCATAGAGTATAGGTATCATTTTCTACTGACATTTGTGTAGCGACCCATGCAGCCGTCGCTTGTGGCGTAGAGTAAACTGAAACCCATAGCCTATAGATCGGAAAGTCATCTTTGTATTGTTAAGTAAAAGTTTCCCATTGTATTGTGCTAAGACAATTAGAAATGCTTCAACGGTTGAACTGATTTATATGAAGCATGCAGATATTTTAAGTCCGACAAAGGACATAGGACAGTTTTCATTCTAGAAAAATGTACGGTTCCCGCGCGATAAACGAACTCCGGCGCAACAGAGTTGCGGGCATCATTAGGTTTAGGTTTAAAGATTCTTTATTATCAACAAAGGCAAGCTGCCACTTATTTGATAACAATGATTACTTAATGTCTAGATACAATTTCATCGTTCGTCGTCGAAAATACAATATAATACACTGGTACACAAAGGCACAAGCATTTAAATTTTATAACAGGTAAGAAAAAAAAAAGTGTGTACGTACCTCACATTTAACAAGATATAGCTAACTGGTTAGTGATTACAAAAACCTTAGGTATTGTGTTATTACAAAAAGTATAAATTGAATATTAACACATAATAATAAAGCTAACTAAAGCATTAATTATTTTCGTTAATAATATGTTCGGCTAATTGCTTTTTAAAAACATTCAAAGATTGGGAGTGTTTTATGCGCGAGGGTATGCGGTTGTATAGTTGCGCTCCTTCGACAGTAGGTGTCGACTTGCCGTAATTTGTGCGATGTTTAGGTATGACGAGATAGCTCGCTCGGCGCGTACGGCGCTCGCTAACTTGTTTGTTTAGTGAACGAAAGGTTAGTGTGGATATTCTTATTGAGCGTTTTGTGAATAAAAAAGCAAATTTGGTATTTGTATAGTTTTTTAAGGTTCATTATTTTAGTTTCGTCGTAGATTTTAGATGTTGGTGTTAATCGGTTGTAATTAAAAAGGGTTTTGATGATTTTGTTTTGTAATATTTGTATTTTATCTAATCTAGTTTTAGCGGCCGATCCCCAGATTTCAATTAGATAGGTTAGATGCGGTTTTATTAGGGAATTGTAAATCGTGTAACGTATATTTTTTGGGATACATCATTTGCAAGCTAAGTATGACAACATTAGAATCGGGAAAGAATGGACATACTGACAGATTTTAATAATAAAATGGCGGACTTCCTTTGTCTATTCTTCCATAGAAAGAAACCATTTCTATAGGGTCCATGCTAAGCCTTCTGGTATTGAATAAATTCTTTAATTTTTACTTATTCCTGATAATACTCATTCCTTACTCCAATAGGTCTTTCAAGGACCCGCACACGATCGTGGCTACCATGAAGAACGGTAGCAAGAAGGAGCTGACTGCCAGGAATATCGTCATCGCGGTGGGAGGCCGCCCCATCTACCCGGACATACCCGGCGCCAAGGAGTACTGCATCACCAGCGATGACATCTTCAGCCTGGCGCACCCGCCCGGCAAGACGCTCGTGATTGGCGCTGGATGTGAGTATGCTTGCTTCTTAAAGTCTAGACCAGTGGTACTCAACTTTTTTTATATTCCACAAACACGTTTTTGGTGTCGCGGGCCGCAGCCAAAATTCCTAGGTTCAATTCAGATTTGCAAGACGTGTCACTCAATTGAAATCTGTCAATTCAGTACAGATTTAGAAATGCATCTGCGCGTCGCGTTTCGGTCTGATTTAACCCTTAGGGTTAAAAAAGTAATGTTGTTTAAAATTACTGACTTAAAAGTGAATGAAATTTCTCGGCTTTCATTACGACTTTGAACTGCACACGGGCCACTGACAAAGTCCCATGCCGCCGGCTGAGTTTAACCGGTCTAGACTCTATGCTACCCTAACAGTAGTCAGAAAGTAAGGATTGCTTATCTGTTAGTATGTTTACCACCGCCCAAAGAACAGTATGTTGTTTGCCATTAGATTAGGAAGTAAAGCTTGAGGAAAAGATCATTAATATTGGTAGTTCCAATTTCCACTAGCAAATTACTAATAGCAATGTCGAAATATGCTATCGTATTTTACCATCATATTGATTTATAAGCAGTTGACGGGACTACGTCATTTGGTCAGGCTATACTTCAGTAATAGTCGTGATCGGACGGCTACCGCTAGGTTGGACGTAGAGCGACCGAATTACGTAAGTCCGCTGTCTGCTATCTCGCTCGGTCGGAAGATCTTCCTTTTCGGCCGCCATTCGCATCGTTTAAGGGCCCTCTCTCCCTAAATTAGCAGGTCGATTGTCTGTCAGTGCGAATATCGACGTAAATGACATTAAAATAACATACATAACAGCGCGCCTTGTACGGTGGCGGTTACGACGCTCGCCGCGTCCATGACAGGGCGAAATAGGAGAAAAAACCTTTTTAAGGCTTAATATAATACATTATATTTAAAAAAATGAACCAAACCAAATTATTAACTTATGTATTGCAAAGCAGTATATATCTTTTATATATTCTTTTGATAAATAATGAAGGAGTAAAGTGGTTTCATTCAACGATTTGGAGGTGATTTGGTTTTTTATTTCTTTATTATGTGATACCGATAGAAAAAATATGGCAAAACCAAATTACGTATCATATCATGTAGATTACTAATTTTTTTTTCAGATATAATTTCTCTGTTAATGCCGATGAAAAGTTGTTTCATCTGCACGCTTTTTTCGAGAGAGCAGCCTTAAGTGCTAATTTCCCGCTACCACATTCCAGACATCGGTCTCGAGTGCGCGGGCTTCCTGAACTCGCTGGGGTACAGCGCGACGGTGCTGGTGCGGTCGGTGCCCCTGCGCGGGTTCGACCAGCAGATGGCGGGGCTCGTGGTCGCCGAGATGGAGACCCGCGGCGTCACCTTCCACCACCGCGCCGTCCCCCTCTCCGTGGAGAAGCTCGCGAACGGCCAGCTGAAGGCGCGCTGGATCAATACTGAGACTAAGGAGCAGTGAGTAATTTTTTAATCGAAGCTTTTGAGATTTTTGAAGTGAAAACTTCTTTAGCGGCGTTGAGCACTTTTGTAGGATGGGTAAAAACTGTGAGGGTTGGACCTCATCTGGCAGCACGGAATCGCCTTTTTCCGTCGCCCTTCCTCTTTCTGTCGCTTAGAACTATCATTTCCTAGACCGAGACAGAATGCATAATGCGATAGCCTCGAGGATTCCGCTGCGTGCTATCGCATTCCCTCTCTGTCTCGGTCTATCAAATGGCAGTTCTAAGCTACAGAAAGAGAAAGGGCGACGGAAAAAGGCGATTCCTTGCTGCCAGATGAGGTCCAACCCTGAAACTCGCGTCAGATTCTCGTGCTGATCGAAAAACCGTAAGACGGTTGGAGAGTAGTGTTGTAACATCGAAATCGATTAATCGAACAATCGATTGCTTTTTTTTCGATTGCCGATATTTTTTAATCGATTGTAAGGGTTTCGATTAATTAAAAAAATCAATTTTCATAAAAAATGGGCTAAAACTTTTATTGATTGTAAGGGTTTCGATTAATTAAAAAAAACTATTTTTAAAAAAATCGATTTTCATAAAAAGTGGGTTAAAAAAACGCACAACGATATTAATAATCAAGTTTTCACTTCTGCCGGCACTCCCGGAGTGCAACCCGTCTTTTTTTTCTATATAATTTGAGCGTCTGTATGTAGTTGATTATTAAAATTACAATATATTTGCGCCAAAACCACCGATAATATACTGTTTGTATGTTAAGCGGGTTTGCCCGCTTATGGTCTGAATTCACTTTGATTAGTGATAAGTGCGGGTGATTATTGCAGGTGATTAATAATCAGGAATAAGTAAGCCTACACTCGCACTTATCAAAGCGAATACAGGGCCCTTAGTTTAGAAATTATCCCTCGTATAAATAATATTAGATCTAACCATTGATTCAAGATATTATATTGTTTTAAATTATGTTTATTAAACAGTAAATAAGAAAGAAATGATGATTGTTATAGATATTTATGTTTATTCTAGAAGCGACTGTTTTTTTGCATGTCATTTTGTTAACAGCTGATATTTATCGTAAAGTCGTGAGTAACGAACGTGTGAATCAAACAGGATATTATGTTCACTTAATAATTGTTATAACAATGATATGATTAGCGAGTAAGTGTGGTAATTTTTCAAAATTTTATGCAATAATTGTAACATCTTATAATATGGAACATTTTGATGTTTAGTTTTTTTATTAGAGTATACAGCCTGCTACTTTTGATTAGCAAAATTCGTCCAAATACGAGGATGGGTTATAAGTTATCACTTACGGTATAGTTCCATATAAACAGCAAAAAAATTATATTGTTCAAAATGAAGTCCCAGAACTAGTAAAAATGATTTTGCAAATTACTATTTTACGTGTACATTGTAGACGTGTAGTGTAGTTGTAGACTACAGCTTGTTCAACTTAGTCCATGTAACATACAACCGCAGGATTTAGGAGACAGTGGGGCATGAAAGAGCAAAATTCTATAGCTTTGTCCACACTGGGCCTTTTTTTGTTCATCAGGGGCATGCGTTATAGCGCAGTCAACAGCGAACGTGAGGCACGCCCGTGACGCGCGTTGAAATCGTAGCGCTCGCTTTTCTTTCAACGCGGGTGAATTTTGACGCATTCAATTATTGAATATGCCAAACGAAAGTTGAATAAAAAGAAGATGACGAAAATTGAAGATAATATTGCATAATGTGGACATAGCTTGTCATCTAGTCGACAGGTGGTTTCACAAACTTATTTTGTCTACTGTCCACTTTCAGAACAAACTATTTTTAACGCCCCCATTGTTTCAATTGAAATGCATCCATATGAAATATATCACAAGCCTCTACACAACGCCCCCATTTTTTTTGGGTCCCACACCGCCCGGGTGAATTAACTTAAATTAACCCCCTTTAGACCTTCAGCGCCCACAGGGGGGCGTTATCGCCCTCTTTGGGAAATGCTGCAGTCTAAACCATGTAATTTTCTAACCACGTGTAATGATGTTTCCAGGAGCGAGGACGTGTTCGACACCGTGCTGCTGGCGACGGGGCGGTACGCGCTGACGGCGGACCTCAACCTGCCCGCCGCCGGCGTCGGGTGCGTCGCGCCCAACGGCAAGATCGTGGCCGCGACCGAGCAGACCGACGCCCCACATGTGTTCGCTGTCGGGGATGTGCTGCAGGTGGGTTGTCGGTGGTTGAAAAACGACCACTTTGACGTGTTTTGCTAAGTACTCACAATAATCAATTAATCACATACGGTTTTGATTATTGTGAGTACTTAGCAAAACACTCGATAGTTTTACTCCAAATCGAGCCAACACACTCCACACGGTGGGTGTGGACCGCAATGCTCACAGGTCGAAGGCTCACATCGAGTCGGCTCGGTGGAATTAAATATATCTAATTGTAAAACTATCGAACAATGCTGAATGTGTGGACGAAAGCCTGAGCCGTGGTTTTTACTCTTCGTGATTGCTCGATCGAGCAAAACCGTATGTGAGTACTTAGCATTTGATTACCATAAAATTATTATAAGTTCTTGATACATATAAACAAATATCTAGATGTTGCCCGCAACTGTAATCTCTCTTTGTTAGCGCGTTGATCATTTTTCGCAATAAGAATTTACGGGCAGACAGACATTAAACGTTTTCGCATTTATAATAATTTTAGTATTGATAATAATTATTAAAAAAAAAGTTAATCAATAATATCTAAAAGCAAACTACATTATAAGCAGGACTGCTTACAATTATGGTGGCATTATTAAGCACTAGACTTTTGCTTGAAAATAAAACTAATTAAACTACCGGTACTAGGAATGCCAATATGAATTTCTGTAGAATAAACTTTAAGATTCTGATGTTACTAACATAATTTATAAGCCTCTACTAACAAGTGAGTCTGTACTTAGCTAAATAAAATATTTCATTTCATTTAAGTGTAAACAATTGGATGTTTTACTTTAGTAACTGCTATGACGCAACACTAGTCTAATATTCCAATGAACATTATTTCAGGACCGACCGGAGCTAACTCCTGTCGCGATACACGCGGGCCGGCTGCTCGCTCGCCGCCTGTTCGCCGGCGGTCTGCAGCATATGGACTATGACAACATCGCCACCACCATCTTCACGCCGCTTGAGTACGGCTGCGTCGGACTCAGTGAGGAGGAGGCCACGAGGCGGCACGGCGCGGACTCGCTAGAGGTACTACTACACTCTATATTAGTTTCAAGTAATCGAGCATACGTAAGAGCTAGTCCACACGGGCAATGACGCAGCGTTATTACGAAGCAGTCTTAACGTCAACACCCCCTCCCGCTTCGTCTCGGGGGCTGCTGTCCGTCATGTGTGCGTTGCGACGACACAGCGCGCCGTGTAAACCTCTTTGTTATTTGTATGTAAAACAACGCAACGGCAGCGCTGCGTCTGAACTGGCTCTAACTTTAATAGAAGTGTATACTTATCCGAAACAGTATTTACTACTGATAAATAATAAAACTCTCATTTGTCTGGGAGAATGCAATAGAATCGACCAGTGCAGGAGTAGTGACGAAACGTTCGACTCTATACATAATACAGCTACCGACACATAACGCTTCAATCCGGGCTACCTCAAATACCACTGTTTATTCAACACTAGATGACGCCCGCAAGTCGCAACTCCGTTGCGTCTAAATTTGCTTATTGCGCTGAAACCGTAAATTTTTCCGGGATAAAGAATGTATTATGTCCTTTCCCGGGACATTTCCATACAAAATTTTAGCAAAATCGGTTCAGTTTGGGCGTGAAGAGGTAACATACAGACAGACAGACAAACTTTTGCATTTTTAATATTAGTATGGATTCCGGCCATAAGCGTGGCGCGACACTAAAAGTTGAAAATGAAAAAAACTGTGACAAATAATAATTATTAACACCAATTTCCAGGTGTACCACGCGTTCTACAAGCCGACGGAGTTCTTCATCCCGCAGCGCAACATCCGCAACTGCTACCTGAAGGCGGTGGCGCTGCGGGAGGCGCCGCAGAAGATCCTCGGCCTCCACTTCGTAGGGCCTGTCGCCGGCGAGGTCATACAGGGCTTCGCTGCTGCCATCAAGTGAGTTATTTTGTAGTTTATTAGCCGCGTACTGATAGAGTGAGTAGCTCTAGGCTTTTTAAACGGGCTTTGGCCCACCACACATTCCCACCACTGTATCTCCTGTGTCGCCAGGATCGACAGCGGTATCCAACCACGAAAACCCTTTGATATGATCTCAGGGAGCCCGAGGGACATGCTAAAACTGTCTTGGGACCCGCAACGAAATTAATCAGAAGAAAATAGGAGGAGTAGGAAGATTCCAATTTCCCTCCCCATAAAAGCGGGAGACAGCACAAAGTTGCAATGACCGAAAGTCAAAGAACTTAAGGGGGAGCACCACGGAAATAAGGTTAATAATTGTGACTCCTAAGCTAAGCTAAGTTAATATTGGAGTTTATTGTGTTTGACTGTAGCTCTAGGCTGCCTCGTGAGGTAAATCCTCGGTTGGTCAAGACGTGCCTCGACTGAGGCCAACGTACGCTTTGCCTCGCCCGAGCGTGCCGCGGCCCGAGCCTCGCGAGGCTACTCGCTTGGTCAGTACGCGGCTATTAACGTCTATTTTACTAATAAGATATTAGAACAGAGAGAATAAAGGGTCTGCTTAC
This sequence comes from Polyommatus icarus, assembly GCA_937595015.1. NCBI lineage: Eukaryota > Metazoa > Arthropoda > Insecta > Lepidoptera > Lycaenidae > Polyommatus > Polyommatus icarus. The sequence continues at coordinate 615,706 of OW569332.1, read as the reverse complement.
TCTGCTAACTGCTCGTCCTTGTCTGGCACATTGGAAGTCACATGACAGATAAAGATGGTGGACCCTGAATACAATATATTTTGTGAGAGGCTATGTGCTACCCGCAACTTCATGCGTGCAAAATGTAATGTAAACTTGATCTTAATCGATACAGCGATTGTAAACCGGTGCGAAAAACATACAGAAAAGCTGACAGCTACCCATTTATTACGTTAATCTAAATAGTAATCTTTAGTTACTTATTTTATTGTTTTGATGATTAATCTCAGTTAATGGATCTATGGATGGAAACTATGGATCAAACGATGAAGCGAGTCTACCTTTAAATTAAATGTCGGGACGAAATGTTACAAGCCTCGTCGAAGTTTGGACATTTTTTTTTTTATGAAGCATAACCTAACAATGGTCCATGGTCGTTCTAGGTGCGGAATCACGATGGAGCAGCTGATGAACACGGTGGGCATCCACCCGACCGTCGCGGAGGAGTTCACGCGCCTCAACATCACCAAGCGCTCCGGCAAGGACCCCAACCCCGCCTCCTGCTGCAGCTAGGCGCCCCGCCCCCCGCCCACACACACACACTCACACACTCACAAGTAGATAAGATACGTGTCCGCTTAGCCCGGCTACTCATAACCGGCTTGTGTCAGTCTGGGTAAAAATATCAAGCTTTCTCTTTCATACTTTAGAGAGAGATAAGGCGTCCCCCACATTAGGCGTGCGTGTTCCTCGGGCGTGTGAGCGAGAGAACGCCGCGTGCGCGCCGTATCCGCGACGCTTATGCAGTGCACTCACGCACGCACGCAGCGCTCGCGTCGCACATACGCCCGAGGCACGCGCAGACCTTATGTGGGGTCATCCTAAAGCAAGAAATAACATTGACCAAGACTGGCGCAAGTGGCTATCCGATTCGAACTTAATTAAGTTATTATTAAATAGCAACCAATAAACGCTTGCTGCGCTAAACGTTGATCAACTCAATTTTTGAATTCGAATCGAATAGAAATTGTAATCCGTTATCATCTACATGTAAACGAGAAGGTAATATAAAGCAAACTTCATAATTATTTCAATGTCGCTTTCTACGGTGACGATGGAAGAGAAGAAACAAAGGTAAAATTTTACATTCTTGTTTACTATTAGATCACAATAGAACAAAGTATGATATTGCCTTAGATGTGATAATGCGACTTAAAAAAAGACAGCCGCGATGAGTTACAATACTATGTTGTAAATAATATTAAGTATTTAAAAATTATTTCAAATACAATAATTGTTTCAAAAAACTATTTCGGATCGTCGTGGACTGTCGTATCGTTGTTGAATGTTATTATAATAAAAATCACAGATTGTAAAAACAGAAATAATTATTAAATCTAATAAAATAATATTTGTTACTTTTGTCAATTTATTATGAAGTGTTTGGATATTTTGGGTTTTGTCCTCGGCTACGTTTAAGCGATTTTTTTATAATTATTGGTGACGTTTACTTTGCATAGTTTTAGATGCGTTAGGTATATTTATTATCAATTTCCAACACAAGTTACGTATACTTTTCACAACTTATATTTGCTACAGAAGGCGACGATAAAACTGTACAGTTTGCTCGCAGTAGACACAGCTTAACATCTTTATAATAGACTGCCTAAACCAGCGGACCTATAATCATTTTTAAACGACTGCTACTGTTATTTTAAAATCATTTCATGTTTTTCTAGCAGCGGGCTTCTAGAATATTTTTATATATCTACTAGGGCCGAACTGTGCAGTTCCATCGTGGTGTCTGTAGCGGATGTAACACGTTATACTTGCCGTATTGTTACGAGTACAAATACACGCGGGCCGCCGTCGACAGATCAGTATTACCACCGCCAACATTCCCGCGCCGAGACCACTAACGTAATTCATGTGATTTTCAATAAAGTGATATATTTTTAATGATTTTTTTATTTGCTTACCTAAGAAATAAAAATACCCTAGCTTTGTAACAGTTCTATTAGCAAGACTATAAGAAGCTTAAACCGAGATAATATGTAGAAATAAAAATCTAGTATTGTGTCTGTGTGAACTGAGTGAAAATATAAGAAATAACTATACTATAATTTTGTGATTTAAATGTTTTATTCTTAAAGCTTTATACAAAATACCAGGGGGGGTCCCCTAATGTAAAAAAGCGGCCAAGTGCGAGTTGGCTCCGCCCATGAAGGGTTCCGCAGTAGCAAATAGGTAATGTGTTTAGGAAAACAAAAGTATTTTTAGGGTTTCGTACTCTTTACCTGGGATTACTAAGACTTAGATGTCTGTCCGCCTGTCAAGAACAGCGGTTCTTGAGATACAGCTAGTTAGCTAGACATCTAAAATTTTCACAGATTGTGTATTTCTGTTGCCGCTATAACGACAATTACTAAAACCATAATAAAATGAATATTTAAGGGAGGCTTCAATAATGGCAACAGGTAGGCACTTGAAAATTTCACAAAATCCTCAATTTTATATGTACTTTAATCTATACTAATATTATAATTGGGACAAGTTTGTTTGTTTGTTTGTTTGAACGCGCTAATCTCAGAAACTACTGGTCCGATTTGAAAAATTATTTCAGTGTTAGATAGCCCATTTATCGAGGAAGGCTATAGGGCATAGGCTATATAAAATCACGCTGTGACTTTTTGAGCGAAAAAATAGAGGAAAGTGTGGAAAAACGGGGGAAATTATTTGAAAAGGCTTATTTGAACGCGCTAATCTCAGGAACAACTGGTCCGATTTGAAAAATTCTTACATTGTTAGATAGCCCATTTATCGAGGAAGGTTATAGGCTATATTTTATCACGCTAAGACTAATAGGAGCGAAGAAATAGAAGAAAATGTGTAAAAAACGGGGAAATTATTTAAAATCACTTTCTTTTATCTCACAAACTACTGGAGCAATTTTTCTGCTATTTGGCACAGATAAGAAGTAGACCACGTGAAGGAGCATAGGCTATTTTTATTTATATATTTTTATTAATATATTTAAATTCCTGTCTTTAAAACACAAAGTCCGTTTTTGTTTGCACATTCTGCAGTATGTTTTATTTTTTTTAATTTCTTTTTTGATTCGACACTCCTCATGGTTTCTCCCAGTTTTTCATATCACCCTGCACAATTTCGCCGTTTAACGCTCATCTCATGGACATGATTTTTTGTTTCCTGCTATCGTGCGTTGTTAATTTTATAAAATGAATAATTATTGTATTTTAAAAAGATATTAACCGACTTCAAAATCGTACGTAATTGGGAATCAAAATTACCTATTTTAAACACTACTGAAACGATTTTGATGAACAGTATTCCCGAAGTTAAATAGTACCCAGTACAAAAAAAGAATTACTTTAATCGGACTAGTAGTTCCGAAGATGTGCGAACACAAACATAAAAACATACATGAATATGTATGTCACTTTAGAAATTTGTCACATTTGTTCAGATGCTGATAATATAGAGTAAAACATATAAAAACTAGGCAGTTCTGAAAATAATACATACAATATACAGGTTGAATTGATAACCTTTTTTTGAAGTCGGTTAAAAAACGCGACGTACGTCAGCTACGACTTACGATAGATTGCACATCACTAACTGGCGAGGCGGACGCTCGGTGCGGTATCGGGTCGCCAACCGCCTGCTTGTACGGCGGGCCGCAATAGGCCCACTGCCGCACTGTGTTGATTTTTGACACCTCCAGTGCGTGGTGGGTCGATAACGACCCGCCATAAATTTTTTTATAGGAAAGACCTATAATTTTAAACACAATCTCAAATATATATTTGCCTCTGTCGTACCTTTACAAACACCTGAGATAATCGTTCCGCACCGAGTGAGAGAACATAGTTTTCTTCGTCCGCACCAGCTGAAATTCCGAGGCGGGCCGATTTCGGCGGTGAAGGTGTTAAAACGGCAGTATTTTAATTTCGATGCATAAAGTATTTTAGGCGTTAAATAAAGGTGCACTTATACCAAGTTTATTACTTGACCTCTTATTTCTGTTCTAAGCTTTATTTTAAATTATCTAAGCTGTTGTAACTTGTGACCACTTACTGATATAATGATATAATTAAATATTCATGAATCATGTATCTTATACACTATTACAATTTTGTCATTGTTTGATAGATACATTGAAAAAGGCATTTGAAAGACAAGACATTGTGTAGCTTACTCATTGTGCACCCTTTCTTATTATTAGTAGAGGGGTTAGTATTTTAGAACTGCAATGCTACAAGTAATTGACAGCAGTTATTGTATTTTTTTCCTGTAGCAATGCTGTCGCACAAAACTCAGTCGTTCACATACACTTATCTAATGTTTGTGTCGTCCGACCGTCTACCGGTCGTCGTTAGTGAGATAGGCCACCATGTCCTGTGTGGTGGCGCACGGGAACCACACGGGCGCGGTCGGCTGCGGGTAGTACGCGTGCGCGCGCACCAGTGTATTGTCGAAGCGCCAGAAACGGGGGCCGCGGAAGAAGAACGTGTCTGAAAAATTGTTAAATATTATGTGAGGTGAGTTGACTTTTAAAACTTTTAAATCAAGGAAACTGTAAGGGGAAATCAGAGCATATTGTGTAGAACTGACTAAGAATCAAGATCGAACGTCCGATCATTGATCTACCAAGTACCAACAGCGCAGCGATCGGCCGCTCTTCGCGTTTTCGCGAATCTATAAAATATGATCTTGAAGCTGCGTTTGGATTATACCCTCACATTTACCAAGTATCAACTGCAAATGAGAAGTGGAAATAAATGTAGGAGATATTGTCCAAGGCCTTTTGAGTGTTGGAGTGTTGACTGACCTCCTTCCCAGACGAGTGCGGCGTCGACGGGGTAGGGCACGTCGCGCCACGCCGACATGTCGCGCGGGTAGCCGGGGTCCATGCGGCCGGCGTATGCGCGCCGCGCGTTCATATGGCCGCCGTCCACGCGATCTGGGAAAGTTGCATCGTTTACAATAAAAATATGTTTTATAAAACTTAGGGCCCGTTTCACCACTTCCTGATAAAGTGCCGGATAGGCGATCCACAACTTATTTGAGAGATTCTCCATACTCTTATCTGTCAAGTTAAGTAGTAGATAGATTATCCGGCACTTATCACTTATCAGGAAGTGGTGAAACAGGCTCTTAGTTTTTAAATCAACGCTCGGAACCTAGTTCATAGCTCAGATTAACTACAAACTTTTGCCTTTTGTAGTGGAGGCAGTGAAGGTTTTCACCTTCGATTTCGTTGATGATCGATTTTCATGAAAATTCGTAAGTCGGTGGAGGATACCCTAAGAAACAAAAGCGACATAATGCCAACTTGCGCTTTTGCCCTGGGGGTGGATGCCAACCCTTCTCGGGGGGGTGATTTTTTTTAATAAAAATAACCCCAGGAACAATAGGACACACAAATTCTAAGCAAATTTTGTAATGTAAAGTTTTTTGAATAAATCAATACTTTCGGAGTTATTAAAGATCAAAGGTCATGTTTTTGCGCGCGGTTTTTCATAATTAATTAAGAAACTATAGGTTTTTACGAAAAATGTGTCATTACCAAAATTAAAGCCAATAAAAAAACAAACTAATATCTATTCTAAAATGCCTTCCTATATTCATCCAAAGTGAGGTATAGGTGATTGTATATATATTTTCTTTCGGCGAGTACCTAAGTCTAAGCATTCAAACTTAAGTAACTGTAAACCGATGCATTTTATGACATGTACTTCCTTAAAACTTTTTGAAGTGCTTATTAAGCATTGTAAAAAGTTAAAAGCATCAAAATTGAACAAGTTAAGATAAAAATAAGATGACACTTTCAAATTTTTTTGGAAAAATCTAAAAATAAATCCTTGACCATTTCTACAATAACTCAAATTTATGGTTATCCCTAAAGGCTTTTCTTTATTTTAGCATGAGTAATGACCTCAAAAAAAATTCTTGGTTTAGAATGCTTAGTTTTGAAAAACAGAATGATTTACTGCAAGAACCATGAAATCGGGACCTTTTAACCCTAATTTTTTTTTAAACCAAGGGCTTTAAAAAGTATTGTTCAAATTGATCTTAAAGCTCTTTAAATTACCTTTAAAATGGTTTATAAATGAACCCGATTACTTAAAAATTAACAGAGCTATTGTGATAAAACAAAAATATTTTTTTTCAAAACAATTTTGAAGCAGAGATTTGGGATGCAAATATTGTAGAAAAACCTGTTAATACGAGTAGGTACATAATATATACTATAAATGCTAAAGTATTTTTGTCTATCTCTTACTTCTTAACACCCAAACGGTTCAACCGATTTTTCTGAAATTTAGTATGAAAATACTTTAGTCTTGGGAATGGATATGGACATAGGATACCTACTTTTTATCCCGAAAAATGTACGGTTCCAGCGCGATTGCAGGTGTCATATAGTCCTTACTAAATATACGTTAATCTTTTTAATAATATTCAGAAAGTAAACAAAATGGTAAATGTCGACTCGATTAGAGAGGGGCTTTTTATAAAGATGTGCGTCTATTAAATATTTCAGTCTAGCGAATTCAGCCTTTGCGTCAATTTTTTGCACAGAGGGTAGTTTGAAATCATTTGAATATTTTTATAGTGTTTGAATATTTTGGACTAAATAATATCAATGTTTGAAATATATTAATAAAATTTATCTTAACTATGAAAAAAATATTCGAACTCATTAATGCTGATAAAAAACTTAAAATAAAAACTTAAAGCATATTTTTCAGACATTGGGTAGTTTACAGGGTTGAATAACTTTCGCAAAAAAACTTAATAAGGAATTTATTTATTAATACTAAGTAAATAAACTGGGGTAGGCCTTTGCCCAGCAGTGGGACAGCATAGGCTAGGAAAAAAAATAAACTGAAAAAATTGGGTTCAAAAATCTACTTAAACCTATTAAGTTTTTGAACCCAATATTGAGCGTGATTCCGCAATAAAGGGCTACTTTTAGGGGTGTATATTTCAGTCTTATCCAAAAATTATATCATAAATATTAAACAAACAGTTTACACAATGTAAATATGCGATTTTAAAGTTCAGAAATACAAAAAGTATTTTTCACGATTAAAGGGATGGTTGCTATGGCCATCCAACCATCCCTTTAAACATCTATAAGGGTTAAAAAATTAATTAAATAATCATAAAATATCATGAAAATAACATTAAAACATTTATTTTATCGAATTAAACCCAATTAGTTAAGCCAGAATGGTTTAATCTGCATTTTTTCTACTTTCAACAAAAGGGGTAGATTTCACCCCTAAAATAAAAAAAGATCAATACTAGCGTATGTCACTTTTAAAGTAGAGGACTTAATGTACTTAATCCCAAATTTTCATCCAAATCGATGGAGGTTCAACGAAATCGGAGGTTGCACCCGATTTTTGCCTTCATTTACTGTACTAATGTTAATAATATGCAATGCAGTATAATCTTGCGACAGCAGTACAACAGGCCAATAAAAGAATAAAATTTTACTATGCCAGTCATTGATGCCAGTACAGTGATCGCGAATATTGCACTGGTGAGACAAGTGTCACATATTTTATTAAAGTAGGATATGTTTAGATGACAAGCGCTCAACGCACGTTTTGTAGATGTTGTGCATTTTTGCCTCTTGCATTGCTGACGCTAAATACATAATCACCCTGCTGATTTAGCATCTCCTGATCATGTTCGTAACGCACCTAAACCATCATCCAATCTCCAATACCGCTCGTCCTCGAGCAGGTATGTGCGGTTGTTGTAGTTGGAGACGAAGGCGGAGGTGAGCTCGGCGACGGTGCGCGGCAGCCGGTACTCCGTCAGCCGGCCGCGACGCACCAGCCGGAACTCCGCCGAGTACTCCCAGAAATTGCGCTCTGGAGACATGAGAAAGGGGTAGTGAGACGGTCAATGTTTTGGGTATTGGGGCAGTGTTAATAGAGGTGGTTTTAATAGACCAGTTATATCACAGATTACTAAATCGTTACTACCTAATATATAATTTATTAGTTACTAGCTGTCCCGGTGAACTTCGTGTCACAGGTCACCTTAAAACCTTCCCTGGACTTCTACGAATATTTTAAGACTAAAATCAGCCCGTTCAGCCGTTTTCGAGTTTTAGCACGACTAACACATTTGAAAATCCATTTTTATATATAAGATAGATACTCGGCAAGAATATATTTATTAGTCAGTGGGTTCATTTTCAGCCAAATTAGTGAACACGTAGTACTTCGTATCCATGTCACCATTTTTCTCTTACTGCTACGAGTACTAAAATATATTTTATTTAGCTTCGGTAAGAATACTAACTGTTAAATAACACAATGTGTCCGTCCCTCTTCTCGTATATAGCTCGGACCTGCGTGACGTGACGCGGCAGGCCCGGGAACAGCTCGCGCCAGCGCCGCGGATAGCCCGCTGCCACGCGCTTGCGCCCCTCCAGCACCCACACCCACTTCAATAGGATATACCACAGAGTACTATAATACTGGCGTAACGATATACTAATATCATATGGGTAAGGTTATCTTAGCTATATCATGGGTATAGGATAGTATAGGTAAGTCTTAAGAATAAACAACGGGTCCAAGCATAATGCATATGCAAGTTTACAAATAGACTGGACTGTTGGTTGATAAGTATAGCCATAAGCCAACAGGTGCAAGTTTACTATCAGGTCTAAAGGAAGAGCAACAACTAACAGTTCTATAGTATAGGTACCAGACGCGTTTCCAATTTGAAATTTAGTGGTGATATTTGTTAAAACACACAACCGTGCTGCAAAATATTAGACTTACCTAATTCAAGTAATGTATTTTACCTCCTCCTCGAAGACGTATATCTTCCCCTGGATGACCTGCAGCGTGTCGTAGTTGGTGAAACACAGGTCGGGGATGTCATCCTCCTCCTCGTACTCCGCCCCCGCGTCTCGCCCCGCCTCCTCGTCTCCACCCGCCCCCGCGTCTCGCCCCGCCCCCGAGTCTGCGCGCGTAAACGGCGGCGCGTACGAGCTCGCAGAGTGTGGCTCTGCTACACTCAATTCGGTGGATGCTAGAATTTATACAACGTAAATTCAACGTAAAATCCATACTAATTGTATTATTAATTCAAAAGTGTGCCTGTTTGTCTACCTGTCTGCCTATCTTTCTTAAATTTCTTAACCGATTTCGATGAAATTTGGTATGGTGATCGTTTGAGTCCCGGAAACTCGAACTCAAACGGGCATAGAATACTTTTTATTTCGGAAAAATGTTGCGGGCTTCATTTGCTCGAACAGTCGCTATAATATGTGAAGTCTTGTTTACTCGAGCACGTAGGTATCGCTGTCCCGTTTCAACATTTACGCGGAAATAGCGCGTTTTCGTGCTTGAGCGAGAAAGTAGCGATAGGTCATGAGCAAGTTTCCACGTGCTTGGCAAACTTAAGTGTCTAAACTCTAAACACACTATGCCGAATTTCTGCGGCGGTAGTTCGGCTTGATTCCGCCCGCAATGTATTTTAAATTACCGATGACACACCATGCCGAAATTCCGTCGCGTTATATTGTATGCGTTTGACATACTTACGTTATCATGCGAAATTCCCGCCGCGGAAATTCGGCAGTGTGTTTAGAGACTTGTAATGAACTTACGCAGATTAGAGTATAGCGCGCGGAGTCCCTGTATATCGTCGTCGTGCAGATGCTGCACTGGCACCTGGTAGTAGGGGTACATGACGGAGGCGCGCACGCCGGAGTGCGACAGCCCCAGCGCGTGCCCGATCTCGTGCACGGCGACGGCGAAGAAGTCCGTCACGTCGTCGTCGTCGTCGTCGGCCCCGCCGCCGTCGCCCCACGTCTCGTCGTCGTCGAAGTGCATAGCGCCGTGGGGGGGCGGGAACGCGTGCGCTACGACCCGCCCTGCGCCGTCGAATGGGAACCTAGGAAATGTCAACGATTATAGTCTTGCCTTGAACCGCCGCTTGACGATAAAGCATAATTTTATTGTACCATCGGGGAAATTGATAGGTAGGTTCTGCCTAGGAATCAAATTCTCTGATAGTACATACAGACAAAGTTACGTGTTTCATCTTTGGCAATAGATTAGCTTAACAAAAACAAAATATATTTTTGTAAACAAAACGACATCTGATGTTATGAATAATGCTAAGTACTCACATAGGGTTTTGCTCGATAGTTTTAATCGAAGGAAATGACATATTTGACATGTGGGAATAATGTGCGTGGCGGCCATAGGAAGATCTTCCGACCGAGCGAGGTGGTATGCCCGGTCAGGCCGAAGCCTACGTGATACATTTCAGCTGTCGTATATATACCGACGCGCTCAGAAAACTTCGATAGCGCGATGCAGGAATGTTAGGCGAATTGTGGGTACCGCCACAGACATATTTAATTCCATCGAGCCGGCTCGAAGCGAGCCTTCGAGCTGTCAGTTTTGCGGTCCACACGGCAGTTATTGCTCGATTTGGAGTAAAACTATCGAGCAAAACCGTATGTCAGTACTTAGCATAAGGCTTATATCACTTATGATTACGCCAGCCTTTAAGCCTGAAGTCTGGAAACCAGCGGGCAGCGGGGCGGCGGCGGCGAGATTTTTATGGATAAGCCGTTTAGCACGCCACGCACCGCTTAGTTTTCGGGCCTGTCCATATAAATCTATACATGACACGCGCCGCGCCGCCACCGCGCCGCTCCCGCCCCGCTGCCCGCTGGTTTCGAAACTTCAGCCTAAACGCCTTCAGCGATACTTTACACTATAAGCCACAAAACGCCATAGACAGTCTCATAAATTTTTTCTCCCGTCATATTCAGCAAGTTTAGTATGGACTAAAGTTTGCGTAAGGCTAGTTTAGTCACTAAACTAACGCCAGAATCAGTGTGTGCTTCTTGCCTAGTGACTTCCACAAGCTATCTTATACTGGCTTCTCACGGCGCGTTATATGACGAGCTGCTCGAGCTGCGCCAAGCCGCGCCTTCGAAGTTGCCGATTTCAATCGGATTGGACGCCCTGCTCGAGGCAGCCCGCGCTATCTCGAGCGGCGCGAGGCTCGAGCTGGCGCGGCACGGCTCGTGATAATATTACGCGCCGTGAGTGTTACGTATTGAAACAAAGGTGTCGGACACACAACTGATTTATTAATATAAGTCTAGGACTACCTTACAATATTAATTATTTAGGTACCCGCAACACCTTCCCCTTATCAAAAAGCATAGCAAAATAACAGTAGCTAATTCTATATTTATAGACTAATAATAATTGTCAACTGTGATACAGAACATTACAAATTACAGTTGATGTAAAAACACTTAAAGCTACTACTTAATACTGTCTTATAGTTACTACAGTATACTTTTAAACTATTTTAACATAATCATTAATATGTAATAACCTACACCTTATTCCCATACTAATAAAAAAAAACATCATTAGAAAAACTACATTTTTTTACTTCTTTTTCTAGTAAGCGGCGGTACATATTGAGTTAAATCTAATGGTCGGTTATTATACTCGTGTTTCGTCCTCGAGATTAGTATAATTAGAATATGAACACATTTGTAGAAACGCCAGTGACTCCACTCCAAAAAGCACTATGTTTAGAGACTATAACTCTACAAAATACAAATAAAAAACTTACAGTTGCTCTCTGGTATATACTCTATGGTCCGCGGCTTCCGGTTCCGGTATCTTACCTCGGCCAACCGCCATGATTCGACTTCATTGAGCGTTTAGTGCCCGTCCACTCCATATTGTAATTCCGCGTTCGTACACAAAACTATTTAAAATGCCGAAAAGGTGAAATCAAGATAAATCGGTTTTAATAATCAGAAAGTACGTAAGTAGGAAAAACATAATATAAAGCGGGATCGCCATTACGGACAACAAGATTCTTCTAGCTTCAGTTACAGCTCTTCGCCCAGTTTTTCTAAGTCTGCGATGGATGAAATGAACCACCAGAAGTATCGGATGGTATGCATTTATACACAATATTAATAAGCCTAACGCCCTTCGGGGCATAATTTGTTCCAGCATCCACGTGTTGCCTTGACAGGTGGAAATATTTTCAGCATACATAAATTGGATATATTTTTACGAAAGAACCGTTTTCTCGCGTCACAATAGTCGCTTGGGCTGTATAGACGTGGTGATTTATAACGGATTCTTGCAAAACAGCGCTTTTCAATCGCATGAAATTTAATGGAGCACGTGGTCGGTCTTCCCGACAGCAACAGCATGCAATAGCCTATACCTATAGCCTATAACCGGTTTCTCGCGTCAAAACAGTGGTTTTTCGCTGTATAGACGTGGTGTGTCCGCTTACGGCGGTTTTCAGATAATAATAATGGCTTTAACCGGTTCTCACGTCACAGCAGTCGCTTGGACTTGTAAAGACGTGGTGTTTTACCGTTTACGACGGTTTTCAGATAATAATATGGCTATAAGCGATACACACGTCACAAAAACTCCGCCAGGAGTAAATGTGTTCTGCGCACAAAAGTCGCTTGGACTTGTAAAGACGTGGTGTTTTACAGTTTACGACGGTTTTAACTTATTTCAGATAATATGGCTTATGATCTTATCCAAAACGTGCTTCTTCAGACGTCTTACGCCTGCGCTAGCGCCTCAGTTAGAGGTGTAAATAAATTTCGATGCAAATTTGCTTCAGAGTAAAAATTTACCTATACAGCCCGAAAGGGCTAGATATAGAAGCTCAAATATGTAGTAGGAAATTTGCATATGCCCAATAATAGCAAAATCATAGCAGCACAAAGCTCAAAGCTGAAGGTCATAATCAAAAGGGCAGTAAAATGTGACAAGTCAATTAAATTTAGACAATGTGAAATAGCAGCAGATATCTCATTGCTGGGGACTATTATTTCTAACAATAATGAGAGCCTATACAAAGTATATGATGGACCTGGGCTGACTATTGTGTGATAATCAACACAGCAGTCCATAATATTATGTAAAATACCTTATTTTAAATCATTTAAGAAAGGTACTTATAAGACAAAATTTTTCTTCAACAAATATGGAGAATCTCTTGACTAAAAATTTAAAAAAAACCATAAAAACTGCAAACGCAGTGCCTTATTCAAGCTCCGATTTGAAACCAGAAGCATGGAGGCTTCCTCAAATTTGTTTCAGCAAGTTCCTTATGAGGTAATGTTAAACTTCAAGGCGAGGCCCATTGCTAGTAAGCAGCATACTAGGAAAAATGGCACACCAACAACAGCCTGCTGAGGCCAGGGCCAGACCTGTGCCAAAGGACTGGTCAACCTTACTCGGGGACATCCAATCAGTACTGCATCCAGTCAAGGCCCATAATGCAGATTGCAGGTACACTCACTCAATTTTATAAGCAGTGGAGTTTAATCGCCTCTATTAGTACTTTAGTATCAGTGTTATCAACAAAAAAAAAAAAAAAAATTTTAAAACTTCAATTTATACATGCTAGATGTAAAAGTGTTAGAAGAACATGATAATTAAATAGTTAACATCAATGAGTGCTGTATAGTCATAATATTATATTATCCTTGTGCTGGTCAATTTCACAAGGAGATTCACACAGTGTTAATTTCATTGTAACAAAATGACACTTATCTAGCAATGTTACACTTGAAGGATGCATATTTAATATTTTTTAATCACTTATACATAATTGTTCACCATTCTTCTAGATATTAATCTTATCTCTATGTTGGCCAACAATGAGTTCAATGTTTTGACATTTGGTTTATTGTATATAATTTAAAATATAATATACCACATCTTATTATTTTCACAACAATAATGAAGCCTTTGGATCTAATGGTAACTGTCCTCGATTTATCTCGATATTTAGCTGATGGGGGCTAATTATGACGACGGTATTTAATTAGAAACATGAATATTACACGGAAGTTATTGTGAACCTATTACCTACTGGGGTTTATTATAATCATGTCTATAGACAAAGAGGTAAAAGGGTTAAATATATCCATCAAAGACAGTAAAGATATTTATAATCACAGATTAAGGTATTAGGTATATGTTTATAATATGTGATTGACACACACAACTGTAATTTAAGTTTGCTTTAAATAAATAAAAATATACTTTTAATAAGTAAAACAAACAATAAGTAACTATTCCGTTATGCAGTTTACAGATGTAAAATAAGTTTGAAAACTGCAAAGAGTAATTTGTATTCGGTGCTGCAAAGTTATTAAAGAGTTAATATATAAGTACCTACCTACCTTAATCTGTGTTGATTAATAGTTTCTTACTTTTAGCATCTCCAGCCATAGAATATGTCATAAACTAAGTATATTATTTTAGTAGAATGGTAAGACAAATACCTACATGACAAGTCTACTATGTATAACTTAATCTGTGATGACAAGTTAACTTTTGCTGAATTTGTATTGAGGTTTAATTAGGTACATAATTTATTGAAATAACAGTATCAAAGGTGACAATAACTGCGGTCCAGAAATATCTCTGACGCCTCAACTATGGGGTGCTATGGGGTAAGGTTCCAGCTGTGGAGATCAAAGGGCTAGCAGCAGTTGACCTCAAGATAGAATTTGACTTTCATATAAATCATTTAAAACTTTTTGCAGCCTATTTTGCCTTCAAGATAATTGATTTGCAAAAAATTACAATAACTGATAAATTTTATTGACAATTGATAATACAGCAGCTACTAGTTACATCAATTGTTTGGGAGATAGACATACAATACCCTCATCTTCCAAGGTAGCAAGGGACTTTTGGTAATGGTTTAAAGTATTCATAATAATTATTCTTAATGTTTTTGCTCTATTATATTAATTACTCTAATAATAATAAAATTGCAAACAGAGTCAAGAAGGACCCATCTAGAGGTCAAATAGTCCTTAAAAGGTTACATATTACCATTTTTTGGTACTTATCAGCAATGACTGTCATTGACTTGTGTTCATGGCTCAGTGATCCAGATTCTTTTGCAATAGATGCTTTTATATCGGATTGGTCTGAAGTTGAATTATTTATTTATATATATATATATTTTTTTTTTTTACATTCCCTTCAGTAATAATTATTCTCCAGTATTCAATAAAATAATTATCTTATTCAAGGCACAGGGTATTGTTTGTAGTTGTACCGCTGTGGTCTACACGACCATGTAATCGGAACGTCCACAGAAACAATACCATAGTTGCAGGGATTTTATCAGGACTGCATTATTACAATGAGAAAACCCAAGTGCTTCAGCAGATGTAATTTTAGCATTAATATTGAAAAGTACCTTAAATCAATATGATGTATGCTACAGAAAATGGTATGTTTTTATATTTTTAATATGACTGTATGGGCCTTCAGTTCCTATGGCTTATACTTAATTAATTCCAAAACCTTTCTTTCTAAAGATGGTGCCCAATATGGGACTATCAATTCTTATAGATCTACATAACTATACCTTTTACCAGATAATGTTAGGATTTCCAGGTTTTGTAAGGGTGTGTTTTGATTAAGACCATTACCAAGCTATAATTTTAGTTGAGACGCAGGTGTTACAATTAACTATTTAGTTACATTGTTTCCAAAGGAAAAGTTGACACTTGAACAGTTAAAGTTGGGAAGTGTGTCTTAGTTTTAGTCAATGCACACAATAGTAAGTACAAACATTATCTAAAATTAAATAATGGGCTACTGTAATGATAAAAATCAGTAATTTAATTAAAAGTTCAAGATCAGGTACCGTTAATATTATACATAGGTACTTTATTTTTATTTTATTGGAACATTCTCAGATCTTTAATGCTCCCGCATTAGGAGCACAAATGGGTCTAAACATATTACAAGACCTGATAATTATCTTTCTCTTAGGTTTAGAAAACCATATTAGACATAGAGCCTTAGACCCTCTTTCTTGGGATTAAAATTACATTAAATGATAGTGAAATGTTTTCAGGTTTAAGTCTAATAGTACAAGGCATACAGCAACTTTTATGGCCAAGAAAAAAGGCATTAATATTAATAATATCAGACAATCTGCTGGGTGAACCGGCAAGTCTTCTACCTTTGCTAAGTCTAGGATAGACCTATTGTTAACAATGTAACCTGGCTTTTACGTATACATTGAGGTTCTATTAAAATAATGACAAATTAATTAATTAATTGTTTATTGTTCATTAAAATGTATTTATTTTATTAGGTATAACAAAGTATTGATAAAAATAATGTTATAAGGTATGGACTATGGTACATTATAATCAATAATGGATATCATTTGTGATATTTCTTACTCTAAACATCTACAAATGTGTTCATATTCTAATTATACTAATCTCGAGGACGAAACACGAGTATAATTAACGATCAAACGAACTTACCTGTACGTGAAGTTCGATCGTAATTATACGAGTGTTTCGTCCGAAGAGATTAGTATAACCCGCCCTCCCTAACAGGTATAGGTACCCATAGTTGAAATATCACAAATATCTCTCAAGGAATGAAGTCGAATCATGGCGGTTGGCCGAGGTAAGATACCGGAACCGGAAGCCGCGGACCATAGAGTATATACCAGAGAGCAACTGTAAGTTTTTTATTTGTATTTTGTAGAGTTATAGTCTCTAAACATAGTGCTTTTTGGAGTGGAGTCACTGGCGTTTCTACAAATGTGTTCATATTCTAATTATACTAATCTCGAGGACGAAACACTCGTATAATTACGATCGAACTTCACGTACAGGTAAGTTCGTTTGATCGTTAATTAGAGGGCACATAATCATCATCAGAAATGTCATGATAAGTCTCGTCGACGTCATCAGTGACGTCACCACCGCGCACAAAAGTACCACTGTTACGATCGACACTACACTCGGGTGCTCCAGACATTTCTGGTGACTCGGATACAGTTTTAATTAGATGTCGGCGATTACGGTGATATATACCTTTCTTATTTTATATTATATAAGATCGCGGTGTAGGGGCTTTAGCGATAACGGTACCCCGAATCCTTTGGCTATTATTCTCCAACATGATCACGTTATCGCCGACGTCCAACTGTGGTAATTTTTTACAATGCCTATCGTAATAAAGTTTACTTTGTAACTGTTTTCTCAACAAAGTTTCCTTAGTCCGTAAACCATAACTATTATCAATTTTTAATAAATCAGGGCGCACCGGAAGCCTTCAATTTAGTCTCCGGCCCATCAGGAGCTGTGCAGGAGAATCCAAATTTTCCCGCGGGGTGTTCCTGTAGCTCAGTAGGTTTAAATAAAAATCAGACCGGCTTGCTTGTGAACTTTTTAAAATTCTTTTAATAGTTTGCACGGTTCTTTCACTTTTTCCATTAGCTTGTGCATAGTATGGTGATGTAGTGATATGTTCGAAGCCCCATTCGGTAGCGAACATTTTAAAATTACGACACGAACACTGGGGACCGTTATCACTAATCACCAATTCCGGTATCTCGTATCTAGCAAAATTTTCCTTCATAACATTAATTACCTACCGCGACTCGCGAGGAGGTATCCCTCAGCATGGCCACCTCGAAAAATCCCGAATAGTAGTCGACCAATAAAACATACGACCGGCGTGTTTAAATAAATCGGTACCTACTTTACTCCACGGAACGTCCGGTATAGGCACAGGTATCATAGGCTCCCCAGTCGGTCTGTTTGCATTCTCCTGACAGACTTTACATCTTTTGACATACATTTCGATATCTTTAGCCATACCGGGCCAGTACAAAACCTCCCGCACCCGTCGCAGCGCGAGGCGCCGGGAGCCCGGGCCGCCGTCGCCCGCCCGGCACCCGCGCCGCCGCCGCCGCGCGCTCGCGCCCCGCGCCAGCCCGCTCGCCGGCCGCCGCGACCTGCCCCGCGCCCCGCGTCTCGCACGCCGAGCGCATCGACGTGCCCGCGCACGCCGCTTCCGCCTGCGCCGCGTTCCTCCAACATACGCTGACTGTCACTCGAAATCACGTCGACTTGACATATTTTTATCGCCATTTCCAATGTTAAATCCTCCGATCTGCCCCCTTAGACAACTGGCAAAACGCTAACGCTAACGCTAACGCTAGCGCTACAAAATGTATGCGATTTGACATAAGCCATCGCTTCGCTAGCGAATACTAATGTCAAATCCATACATTTTGTAGCGCTAGCGTTAGCGTTTTGCCAGTTGTCTAAGGGGGCTGAGCAGCCTGTCGCGAACGATGGTATTATTGATTCCACAAACTATGCGGTCCCGAATTAACTCCTGCTCCAATATTTGAAACTGACAGGTCTTCGCCAGTAACTTTAAATTCGTGACATATTGATTGATCGTCTCGCCGACCTCCTGATTCCTTGTAAAGAAATGGTACCTCGCTAGAGTGATGTTCGTTTTAACACCAGAGTAGGCATCGAACTTAGCTAACAATACTGCGACGTCATCACGATCCGATTCCTTCTCGAACGTGAACGTCTCGTACACGTCGAATCCTTCGGGCCCGATAAGATTTATCAATAGACTGGCCTGAACATCGGTCTTTTCCCTATGCACGCCAGACGCTTTCAGAAACAAACTAAATTGTGTCTTCCACCGCTTCCACGCGTCAGCCCGGCTGACGGAGCTGCCGTCCAAGCACAATTCCGAGGGCGGTCGCGCGTGTTCCATATCGAATAATGATCACTTTTGTTTTTAACACACCTCACTACACATTTACGGAAGTAAATCACAACAAAACTTTATTATTCGATAATGTTTTACACCGCTGTCACCATGTTACGTATTGAAACAAAGGTGTCGGACATACAACTGATCTAATAATATAAGATCTAGGACTACCTTACAACATTAATTATTTAGGTACCCACAACAGTGAGAAGCCAGCATGATACTCACCCGTCGCCATGATCCCTGCTGGCGAAGGAGAGCTGTATGTCGGCGCGGGGGGCAGCGGGGTCGGCGCGGGAGAAGGTCAGCCCACTCGGCGCCGCCCACACCGCCAGCCCCGCCGCGAACAACGCCTCCGCGCGCGACGCGTCCAGTGTGCGGGACCCGTTTAGCACCCTGAAAAATTAAGGACAACTCTATGAATAAACGATTAGAAGCGCTATTGGTAAATCAGCGATCAATGACACTGACACGTTATTATGAGTAACTAGTTTTACAACACATTCCCGATTCAGGATTGTATCATCTTCGATCTTATACTGATTAACTGATTAACATAATATTATGATTTATGTGATATCAGAAAAATTCTATTCGACCTTAAAAAGACGCTTCAGAATGTTATACTTAAGAGGCCGGGTACCCTTGGAATTTCTCATACAAACGTAATTCCAAAATCATTTTCTCATACTAAAATATTTAACATGTTTGAGTTATTTTTCAGTTTAAGATAGTAATTACCTAGGTTCCTAGTTCCTACACAAAAATTTACTTCAAAATATTTAAACAAAAAAATGAGTAAAACACTAAAAAATATATAAATAAATAGTAAATTTACTACAAAATATTTAAACTCAAAAAATATTTTTTAGTGTTTAAATATTTTGTAGTAAATTTATTATTTATTTATATATATTTTTAGTGTTTTACTCTATTTTTAGTGTTTAAATATTTTGTAGTAAATTTACTAAAAAAAATATAAAACAAAAAAAAATTTTTGTTTAAATATTTTGAAGTAAATTTTTGTGTAGGAACCTAGGTAATTACTATCTTAAACTGAAAAATAACTCAAACATGTTAAATATTTTCGTATGAGAAAATGATTTTGGAATTACGTTTGTATGAGAAATTCCAAGGGTACCCGGCCCCTTAACTTATAAGTTATAACACAACTGTAGTAAAAAGTAATTACTGCTTATAATAGTACCTGTACGTTATGGATCTTTTTTTCCACCCCTCCTGTAGTATGTACCTCCTCAACCTCCTGGATCTTTCTTCAGTGCTTTCGATGTCTTTTACGCCACATCGTCGACTTTTGAATAGCTGAAAAATAAGTTATTTGGCTGTTAACTTCATTAAGAAATTGAATTTATTTAAGAAAGTTAATTTAACTAAAAATGAGCGCCCAGTGTGCTAACTGCTAAGGCAGCGACCGCTTCACGTCTGTAGCCGTACAAACGAGCAATAGCCAGTGCCGGTTTTAGCACTACCAAAGCACTGGGCGACATTTCTTTGGCGCCCAGTGCAGGGTGATGGTAGTGCTAAAATACGGAACCCTAAAAAGGGGCGTTGAAACAAATGCTTTGTTTGCTTTCAGCACCCTTTTGACGTGACAACGTCTTATAATTCGATATGGGGACGGGGTGCGCGCCCGAAAAATATGACAGTTCATGCGGCGTTGCCTCGCTCTGAGGCGTTCCATTTAAGGCTTAAAGTGCAAGCGAGAGCGCGGAACGAGCGACAAGGAAGCACAATCGGCCTTTGCGTTCGGCAGACTTCGGCAGCGTTCGACATCCGTCTATCTCCTATTCTGTAACTATTTCGGCGCAATTTTGTATAGATGTTTTTTGTTCGTCTATATCCATTTGAATTTTTCGAAGAGCGGCCATAACCTCTTCCATCTTCGGAGTTGAATCAATATTCTAGTAATCTCGTGAAAAACTTCTCGCTATTCAGAACTTTTTGTACGGCCCCCGGTGAGGATCGATCTTACGACTTCGATTGGAGTCATTAGTATCGTCCACCTGCGCCACTAGAACGATGACGTAAATATCGCAATTGTCTTTCACTTGCAGCTGCTCCGGGTTGCTTGTTTGCTATAGTGAGTTGAACTAGCAGTCCAAAGTCCAATGTTTAGGGCTGGTTTACACGTATTAAGTTGATAAGTAGTTAACTAAATTTTAAGTTAATAATTGCATGTAAACACACAATTTAGTAGCAAGTAGCAAGATAAAATTTAGTTGCAACTTGCTACTAAATTGTGTGTTTACATGCAATTAAGTATCTTAAAATTAAGTTAAAATTTAGTTAACTGCTTATCTACTTAATACGTGTAAACCAGCCATTAGACACCCGCAATTTTTTAATATTATATTTTATTGTTTTAGCAAAACACTTTTTAGCATTATTTTAACCACTTATTCCAGTTTTTATTGTCCACTTTCTTATTTTTCACTCTTATAATTGATGAAATAGTGTGATAATAGGATGTTTGATGATCCAAATTGCAACAATCTTGCACTGTCTCTGGCAAAAGTTTTGATGTGATAACGTCTTATAATTCGATATGGGGTGCGCAACCGAAAAACATGCGGCGTTACCTCGCTGACAGCTCTCAGTAAGGCTCACCTGGGTCGCGCTCTTTGTTTCGATTATATTACGTATTTCGATGACTTAGAGAATACTTTTGTATAAAGAATTTTGGTTAGTTATGACTAGAGACCGGATTGTATGCATTTGCATATTTGCATATGCATTTGCATATTTTAGCCATTTTTAGCAGTAGTAGCATATTTCACCTAAGATCTAGCTATGGTGCATATTATCGGTACATTTACAACATTTTTTCGAAATGCGACCAAAAATAACAATAACAGAAACTTTACAAAACATAAGGGCTATCGACATGCTATCGAGTAATAGTTGTGACTTTTTAATGCATGTCGAAATCAGTAGCCGTGCGCATCTTTTGTTTTGACAGTAACGATAGTAAAATGAAAGAGACAGAAGAAAGTCTCGTTCGCTAACTACAAATTAAATGGCAGAACTTTTGCCAGAAACTGTAAGACGTGCTAAGGCTAACATAGCACTCAAGTTCAAATTCTGCTCAGTTTCCTCAGTGAATATGGAGTGAACCATTTCTATTTAAAAAAATATTCTAAATGATCGTAGACACAATCTTACTACCGGTACTGAAAATTTAGAAAAATATTTTATTTCTTACCGCACGGTATAAATGTTACGGCACGGTCTATAATCGCCTATCAAAAAATTATTTACCTACTAATTGGATGCAGATTTTGAATTTGCATATTGTCATATAATTTTGCATATTCTGCCAATTTTCGTGCATATTTCAAGCATTTTTCATGCATATTTGCATGCATATAACAAGCTTTTTATGTTGCATATAATCCGGTCTCTAGTTATGACTATACCATACATTGACCACACTCTGAATGAAAAATAAATAATCTGTGAGTTATTAGTATTATTTCGGCTATTCAAAATTGTGCTCTATTTCCTACGTGTCAAGGTATGACTTGTGCTTTGTTCGAAGATTTTACTGGATTTCACGAATGTATTTAGGTAGCGTTTTGTATTGCGAATAGTTTATTTTACTCATTATAAATATTTTAGACAATCATTTAAAAGAAATACATCGAAATAACTTTAGGTTACAGTCGAAAAAGTTTGTTTCTATTTATAGAGATTCGGAAGCAAAGGTTAAGGGGTTAAGGATAGTTGAACGTGACAACGTTATACGTTGTCACGTTCAACTATCGTCAGTAAACCCCCCCCCCCCAAACGTCACTACTGGCGATATAGTATCGCTACAAAAAGTCGCCGTGGCCCTTAGTCTCACCCGTCTAGTGGGCGGGTCCATGAGGCCGGTGGGCGGGAGGCCGGCGAACCGCTGCACGCGCCGCACCGCCTCCGCCAGCGACGCCGCCGTGTACACCGCCCCGTCCCCGTCCTCCCACAGGTAGCCGTATTGCTGCATGAATCGACGCTGGAACATGTAAGCATAGATGTATGTAATGTACCATCGAGGAAATTGATTCCTAGGCAGTCGACCTACATCATTTGGTCGGGTTATGTCAATAATTATTAAATGACTGCGATCAGTTACGCGACCAAATCTGCGCAGGCGCATTATTTTTCGACAATAAGTTCTAAATGTATGCGAATTGCGCACGATTCCTGCGGCGGAAGATCAGTTGCATTTTGGCTAATTATTTCTAAATTATTAGCACTTTGACTTGAAATAAAGTTGGAGGGAGATAATATGACGAATAATATTATCATACGGGATGACTGCACATCAAAACAAAGTAAAACTTATGTACGCTGAAAAAGATACATGTGATATTATATTATCATCATCATTCATCACCATTCACCAGACGGTATTTTGCGGAGCATTGACTAACCTCATCTTCAGTAGGTATGGGGTCCACAACGAATATGGTCTCCGTATTCACGACACCGAAGTAATGCAGGCACACTAGCAGACACAAACATCGCGACAACATGGCCGCTGGACAAAGACTGTTCGCAGTCAACGAGCTGATCTGACCTTTGACTCAAGATAACTCTGTTGAGGACGTCACAGTATCTCACAAAGGGTTTGTTCATTGCATGACTCAATACTTAGTCATTACTTATTTAGGTAGGTAACTTTGTGAGCATAGGAGTGCTTCGGCACTGATGTGCCGGCTCAAGGACGGCCTCACAGAAATCCAGCGTGGAACAATGCAACGTTTTAGTGGTGTTTTGCGTTATCTCATTAAATGGGGACTGTAAGGAGCAAGGACCAGGAACGCAATTAGCACCTTCAGTTTTCCTATGGTATCAAATCGTATCTCGCTATCGCACCATCGGTTTTTTAATGAAATCTCTACGGACGCCTAATAATATCACTATCAATTTCCTTGGCTATGGCAGCTATGACATAAGGATGATGTGCTTGTCATTCTGTTATCAATATTGCAAGTTATTTATATCTTGAAATAAATAAATTTACTCTTCTTAATCAAGGGTCCCAAAATCGAAGAATTAAGGCTTTACAATGTTTTCAAAGATCCACTCGTGGCCGACGCTGCGGCACTCGGAGTCGGTGTCAGATGCGTCCCAGTCGTCCCGGTCACGCTTCCACAGCGTGTCTCTGCCCGTTATGGACACAGCTGATGTGCACGTCACCAGGAAACCCGCGCCCTTTGTAAGGTCGCCTGCACTGGTTTGAGAACATAGGATAAGCTCTATCTTCTCACACTTAACACAGAAGTGTTTTTTTACAATTGACATTAATCTGGTCCTTATCAACCCTGCTGTTAGCTTCTGGTAAACAAAGCTGATGATTTTATTAGGGAGTGCCTCCGCTGCCGGCGCCGGTTGCCGCATTGGCTGCCGGCGCCGTTTTCCGAACTCCGAAGTTTGCCGAAGTCACGCGATGTTTGCCGAAGAGGCCTCCGGCGCCTATTCGGCAAGCAAATGTCTTATGACAGAACAATGATCAAAAACGTCAGTCTTGAGCTAAAGGACTATGAAAAGTACAAATACCTAAGGTCATAAAATAGTCATATTGTAAGGATGCATGTTTGAATCCTTCAATCGGGGATTCTTGGAAATGCTATTGTATTATATTGTTGTCGCGATCACCGGTGCTCGTATGGGGCTTGATGGGTTAATGGTGGTGATGATGATGCTGATAAATGTGATCTGCATAGTAGCATAATACAATATCTTTGCTTCTTTAAACAACGCTGAAACTCTCTAACATGTATAAGGAATCTGAAGTTCTGTTCAGTACCTCGGAAGTATACCACGGGGTTTATAACTGTGGTGGAAAATCTTGCTTTTTGGTAGCTGAAAAAAGGTAGCTAAGGTAAAGCTAAGCTAAGAAAATGCATCACAAAAAACTCAAATATCCACAGCTGAACAAATAGGTACCTAACCTTCACCTTTAGAAGTCGGTAAAGTCGAATATATTTGAGATTATTTCTTTTAAAAAAATATCCACAGACGAATATAATATAACCTCGTCGTTTTTTGGAAGTCGGTTAAAAATTTGTGTATTGACACTGGAACCTAGCGCTATACGCATTATCACCGGCTCCCATTTGAGTGCCAGTGCCGGCAGCCGTTGTTTTATATCTCGGCTGCCGGCAGTGTACTTACCGCCGGCTCCCATTACAGATATTTTTGGGAGCCGGTGCTGGCAGCGGACGCACTCCCTTTTTATTATTAAAGCATTTCGTCTGAATAACATGTTCTGAGGATTCTGATTGATTATGATGCTGTACATCTTATATATAAAATTCTCGTGTCACAATGTTAGTCCACTAACTCCTCCGAAACGCCTTTACTGATTTTTATCAAATTTTATATGCATATTCAGTAGGTCTGAGAATCGGCTACTCGGTACTTATTATATTGATAAGTGCATTTTTTAATAAATAATAGTAAATTATTATAGTTCTTGCAATCTACGAGTGCGCGTCGCCTTTATTTGTAGTTGGAAATATGAATAGACATTTTCGTTAGTGTGCGTACCCGACGGAGCAGTCAGTAGCGAGCGAGCCATGTACGCGTGCATAGATATGGTCACTCACACAACTAAGGGCGACGCGCACTCGTAGATTGCAAGAACTATACAACTCGAGAAAAACGACGACCATGATAGCGATGGACGTTGCCATGGTGACATAGGTACTTTATTTAGTCACTTCAATAAAATAATACGGGCGATATACTTTATAATATGGCAAAGAAACGTTTGCCGGGACAGCTAGTAATATATATAATGTTACATACAAACATACCTGTAGGCTGTAGGCAACTTAGTGTGAAACTGTCACCAGCAGTATTTCCGGGACAATACGACCTGCAAACTTTCAAGAAGAGAGTGTATATTCCCTCTTAAAAGGCCGGCGGCAACGCACCTGCCGCTCTCCTAATTTCCATTCAGTCTATGGGCGACGGTTGTTGCTTTTTGTCAGTTGACCCGTTTGCACATTTGCCTCCTTATTTTATATAAAAAAAAACTAACGTACCTAAGTGCAGTGGCAGTAATATTGTAGGTGGTCCGCTGGGTATACGGGTGCAACTGGCGAGCGGACGTGGTGAACCTCAAGCTGACGGCGCCGTGGGAGACCCGCGTGCTGTACGCCGCCGGCAGCTGCGCCGTGCTCTACGACTGGACCAAGCACCAGCAGAGGATACTGGAAGGACATGTACGTTTGCTTCCGGTTATGGAGTTATAGCGAAATTTTTACGCGCTCCACGAACGGACTTTAAACATTTTCACGTATCATAAAGTCCATATACCAAAAAGTCAACGTAGAACGTGATTTTAAAGAGGTTTCATCTTGCAGAGGCACACGGTAACAGACATAGCGGCGAGCGGGGACGGTAAGATCCTAGTGACGGCGGACTCCGGGCCCGAGGACGCGGTGATCGTGTGGGACGCGCGCGACTTGGTGCCGCTCCGCACCATCTTCAGCCCCCACGGCGCTAGCAGACTACACAAGATGGCCGTCAGCGTCGACGCCAAGTATATCCTGACTGTCGCCTGCCAGGACCAAGCGACAGTGCATTGGTGGATCTGGTCCAACGGACTCGATACGCCGGAAGGTGAGTGTTGTGGCATTGACCAGGAGAATGCATACCATTGCCAACCTGGCACCTACTTTTTCAAAACATAAAGAACGCTCCAGCCAGAAGGTTAGTTTATAATATTTACAGCCAGTCACTCGTTTGCTGTGGGTCGAGGAGGCGTCGTCGACATGGGCTTCGACCCCGGCAACTCCGAGCAATTCGTGGTGCTGGCCAGGTATCAGCTGTGGATTGGATTAGCAGCAGTAAGTGTAAAATTTTACTCCATTCCGATTATGTTCAGACCTTAATGCTTTATAATTTTGCAAAATACCTTTGGCCTCATGGCTGACGGACGTGACTACCAAAGTTTGCTTTCCGGGATAGGGATCTCCACTTATATCTGTTTAATTGGATTTAATTGGATCGTTATAAATACATAATTGAGCTTCCGTCTGCTACTACTTGCTTTAGCGACACGCCATAACAACATTTTTTTAATTTCTAGAAAAAAATAATCAAGGAGCGCGGAGAAACGAAAGAAACGGTCGAGTACGAGCTGAAAATGCGTCCCATAGCGGGGTCCATGCCGGAGTGGGGGAGGTTCTGTTCCTACGCCTTCGTGGAGAATTCCTCGCGGGTACTGGTGGCCACCACCAGGGGCCGCGTGCTGGTGTATGGCGGTGGTGACCACGACGTGGACTACAACCGCCTGAAATACATCAAGACGTTGCAGATCGATGACAGAGCCATCCATGTGATAAAAACCGTTGATGGGTTAGTGATTAGTCCCTGTTTGTTATTGGAATTGAAAACTACCTGATTGATGCCCTTTATCTGAAATATACAAGCAATCGGTAACTGATTAAATACATAATTTAAAACTTAGCTTAACTAAGAATAGAAATCGTTATTTTCTGTATGGCCGAGAGGTCCTTCCACGCGAATTATTATTCGGGGAGAAACCAGCTGGTTGTCCGTTAAGAGTTGTTTTGCATCTGCCGCAGAGTTTTTAATCCTAGAGTTGTTTTACCTCTCCCATATTTTTGCTAACGGTACTGGCAATGTTTGTAATTCAATCTTGCTGGCAGTTTGTCTATGTTTGCACCGATCATCAATTTGCAGCGACGATTAAAACCTTTTTTGCACTGATTACGTCACACTTCAGAGCGATCGCGACGGCTAACTCTGGCGGCGAGGTGAAATTCTACGACGAGGAGTTGCGGCTGGTGTACGTGATGCGTGACCGGCTCGGCGCTGTCCGGTCGATCAGCTTCGACCTCTTCCCCAGAAATATCAAGATTTTCAACCCAAAATGTAAGTTCAAGGACAACTGGCTTGAAATGTAATGTTATCCAATACTAAATATGTTATAAAATGCGAAAGTGTATGTTTACTCTCCGCCTAGCGGTTGATTTTTAAACCGCAAAATAAAGTTAATGAAATATAGTATGGAGCAGTTTGAGTCCCGAAAAAGACAATTATCTAGGAAAGTTTTTTTTCACAGAAAATTTTACGGTTTCCGCACGACAAACGAATTACAGTTAACAATAAAATAATTTTTGTATATCAGGCAAGAAGGTGTGTCCATGCTGGGAGAAGGTGGCGACCAGTTCTGACTCTACCAGCGCGCCGTGCGACAAGCTGCTGCGACACAACCTGCCGCACGACTACTGTGTCGACCCTAAGCCCTTTATCTCCAGGAATTTTTTTGTCTGTATGTTTATATTATAACAATAATAACAGCTCTGGATTTATGTACTTATAGGCAATATAGGCCTGGCCTAGGGGCAACGTCCTAGGATGGCAGCAGAGTTCGTACATGGGGGCGGCAAAATGAAAGCGGCCTATACTCATAAAAATTTCAATCCGGCCATGAATAGTAACAATATTTTGTGCCCATATATATAAGAGCAAATAAAAGAACGTCAAAGATAACCCTTTCTCAATACAGTACTCTAGGTGTAACAATAGCTTTGAAAATCGAAATGTCAAATCAATTACCAATTTAAATGTATCTTGTATTTTACGATACACTTAAAACTTTCGTACTCTTGTTAAGGTTAAGAGGGCGACTTACCCAAAAAAATCAAACATCGTCCTCTCTTCACACTCACGCCCGTCTTTCATATGCCAGGTGAATAAGGACCGAAGACGACGCGGATTCATCGCCAAATTAGTTTTTTTCTCAATAACTCGATAAATATACAACATTTTAAAAATTTGCTAGGTCGGTTTCTCAATGATATATTTTTATACAGTGTTTAAAATATGAACTTAGTTAAATGCACAGTTATGGCAATAAATGAAATATTCGTGAAAATTAGATGCATCTTTGCGATGTTTTTCTTTTTAAGAAAAACATCGCAAAGAAAATTTTAAGATATCGTGTTTTGCTTAGATCGGATACTTGGAAATATAATGTTGTATCTAATTTTAGAAAATGAAACATATCGGGGCTTATTTTCAAGTATAAAAATGAATTATAAAATCAACATTTTTGGATTAGTCGCCCCCTTAAGATAATAAGTATTTTAAATTGCATTTAAACAGAGTATAATTTTA
The DNA here is from genome assembly GCA_937595015.1 of Polyommatus icarus. NCBI lineage: Eukaryota > Metazoa > Arthropoda > Insecta > Lepidoptera > Lycaenidae > Polyommatus > Polyommatus icarus. The sequence continues at coordinate 586,898 of OW569332.1, read as the reverse complement.
AACTTCTAACCTTCAAGGTACACGTGACGAAGGCATCAAGTACGTGGAGTTTTTAACCGGAAAAGTGCTGACCGTCGTGAACTGCCGCGGCGCTGCGGCGGCCGCCGTCACCGTGCACCCCGAAATGTAATGAATAATGATCGGGTCATTACATACTCACAGAAGTTTCACCAAAGGCTTGTTTTACGTCTACACAATATTATATCGATACAATTTTATAAAATACACTACAAGACGTGTATCAGTATGTCTGTTGAGGTAACAACAGGTTAGGAAGAACTTTACATAGACTAGGTTACTTAAACTAGGTTCTTTTATCTAAATACGTTAAAAAATGTCCCTTGATAGTCAGAATTGCTAATATAAGTTACCTGCTGCGTAAAAAGGTATCCTTGTGTTGATGAGTTCAGATTCTAAAGAGTTTTACGTAATGACTATTTAGTAATCTGTGGTTTCAGTAAGTATATTTAATACTAGCTGTTGCCCGCGACTTCGTCCGCGTTAGCATAGTTGATAGTAGATCACATCCCAAGTATTATTTATTGTACAAAAATATTCAATGTACTGAATTGACATTCTTACGATTTTATTATAATTATATATATGCTCCGCATGGCTTCGCTTGCGTAATTTAGGAATTTCACGTAACCGTACTTTTTTCCGCAAAAAATTGCTTATGTCCCTTCACGTGGTCTATTCTTCATGTTTGCCAAATATGTAACATAAAAATTGCTCCAGATAGTATTTCTTAAGATAATAAGCAATTTCATATAATTTCCCCCGTTTTTTCCACATTTTTATCTATTTCTTCGCTCCTATTAGTCTTAGCGTGATAAAATATAGCCTATAGCCATCCTAGATAAATAGGCTATCTGACACTGAAAGAACTTTTCAAATCGGATCAGTAGTTCCTGAGATTAGCGCGTTTAAATAAGCCCTTTCATATAATTTCCCCCGTTTTCTCTACATTTTCCTCTATTTCTTCGCTCCTATTAATCTTAGCGTGATAAAATATAGCATATAGACTTCCTCGATTAATGCTATCCAACAGTAAAAGAATTTTTCAAATCGGACCAGTAGTTTCTGAGATTAGCGCGTTCAAACAAACAAACAAACAAACTCTACAGAATTATAATATTAGTATAGATAACATATTACCCCATTGAAACAGTCCCCTGCTATGCGTCGGCACGGTTGACGGTGTGGTGGAGCTCTACGACGGCGGTCGGCGACGGCTGGCGCGCCGGCTCGACCTTCGACACGAGCTCGGGGCTGATAACGACGACCGAGGTCTCGCCACGACTGCCATAGAGTACTCGCCTGAAGGTAACGCCTCCTAATAACAAAAAAAACGTGATGTTAAAATAAGAAATTTAAAAGCAACCTCCGATTCAAAACGTTCAATAATTCAGTGTCAGGAATCTGCCCAGACGTATGTGAATTATAATTGCATACATTCACACAACCGCGGCAACGCCTACCTCTTTTGGCGGTTGGAGTGAGGGGTGTTAGGTTTATTTTCGTTACGGAAGTTTCTTGATTCGGTCGCCGCGCTCAAAGCCCGCGATAAGGGTGCATTTCAATTTTCAACTGAAGCGGAACGGAGCGGAGCTTAGCGGTGCCTGATTGACCAATCGTGCTATTCCAGCGGAATGACAGCGAAGCGGAGCGAAGCGCAGCGAAGATTTCAAGCATGGTGATTGGTCAATTCGGCACCGCTAAGCTCCGCTCCGCGTCAGTGGAAACGCGGCCTAAAAGCTATGCAATAGGTAAACATATTTCCTAGCATTGAGCAGGCTTTTAATGATGAACTATTGCTAAGAACACTCTCGATCATATCGCCATGATGGAGTGATAACAACGAGATATTTGCGAGATCCAACGAATCTTCAACTAACTTTTCAGGATTGCATCTCGCTTGTGGTCTCAACAGTGGGAAATTACTATTCTTACACCCGACATTTCTGAGTATAAAAGAGGAGAAGGAACATACCAGATACCCCATAACGCACATCCGATACAGTGGAGACGCAAAGTTGTTGGCTACGGCGGTGAGTAGCTTCTTGCGGTTGCTAATGATGCTACTTTTCGATCATTTCTGGTCCCACTGAAATAGAAAACATAAAGCTAGAAAAGAAACATATCGGTACGGAATCGTAAATAAAGATAAAAAAGCATTGAATTCTATCAGAGGTTGGGAAATCGCCATACATTTAGATTTTAGGTGCTATATCGTATTTAAAACAAGATTTGAAACTTGAACGGTCCGCTAATACGGCAAGATTTTCCCAATAATACGCAGAGTGCAGACATAGACAGTCAAAATCCAATTGACTTAGCTAGGTATAGCCTTAATATGAAAATACAAAAATATTCATTCTGTTTCTTCCAGGACAAAGGCCGAAACGTTTGCGTGTACAAATACGCTGACGGCTGGGAATACATCGACAAGCGGCAGGCGCACTACAAACATATCACCTCGCTGTTTTTCACGCCAAGCGGCCTCGTGTCGCTGGGCCTGGACCGGGTGATGGTGGTGTACGGGATTGATGCTGGGGTGAAGGTGGCCAGCAGTCGCCGAGTGGAGCAGTCGGCGCAGCCGTTGACCGGTATACCATGGCCGACACCACCTGGGTTGGATCAGGAGACTTGTCATGTGGACCTTCCGCTGGTGTTGGTTGCTAATGATCAGGTACGGTCTGCACATTTGCCAAATAGGTATATGTCCATCGTTACATTTAATATAAGGATCACGGAAGCTATGTATTAGTTGATATTGTAAGTGCGGACTGTGATATAGGAACTGATATCCACCCAGCAATCCTCATATTGCCAAAAAAGTGCAGCAGCCGTTAAAAACGACGACTACCGACGACGTTTTACCAATGTGCCTCCTCCCTTTGAAATGACAGCTGTTTTTTGTGCCTATTTGAATTTTGAAGCGGAATCAGCACCCCCAAAATCGGGGGAAGAGAACTAAATCTGACGTAAACGTGACGTTGTCGCCGATAGCAGTAGTGGGAGTACTTGGAACTAATACTAGTTTCTACCACCGTAGTGATTATATTCTTTGATTTCTACAACCAATAGCGATTGAGCGGCCATTTTCATGTTACGTCAGATTTAGTTCTCTTCCCCCGGTTTTGGGGGCGCTGATTCCGCTTCAAATAGGCACAAAAACAGCTGGGTATCATCTATCCAGCGTACTCGTATAATGCAGGTCAGTGATTGCAAGTCATTCTTACTAGGGCTGTTTGAGAAGTTCTCGGCTTTGAGAATTTTTCCAATCAAATGATTTAAGATGATTTTTTCAATTTTAAATTCAGTCTTTAACTAGAAGATATGGCTCTAAAAATTCAAATTACAATAAATTTTAATGACTAAAAAAGTTGACTAAAAAAAAAAGTCTTACAAAATGATCACCAAGACCGACTACGTCTCGTCGCGTTGTAATGTGAATATCTCCGTTCCTGGTAGCTCTAATTTAGATTTGAAAAATGTATTGGAATACTAAAAACCAAGCCAAAATTTTTTGATAGTGAAATTTATTTTACGTATTTATATAATTTCATAGAATGCCTTGCAAGGCGAGTGTGTGAGCATCAGTGTTGTCCCAATTAACAACAATCCGATCATCGTGTTCGTAGGGCCCTACTGCACATTTTTTTTATGGTAAAGACCTAATAAATTACTATTTCCCGTTCAAAATATACTGTTATTTGTTATCTTTGTTTTTAATTAATATTTTCTGTTATTTGTTTTGTTAATTAAGTTTATGGTTGCCTGGAAGAAACTGCTTCCAGCAGTAAGGCCGCCATTTCAAACTGTTTTCATTCTTTGTAACTTTTGTAAACTGACTTTTTTAATTAGCGGTTTGAATAAAGAGTTTTTTATTTTTATTTTTTTTATTTTAGAATATAAGAGTAATTTAATAGAGTTTATTCCCTAATTAAAAAAATTGTGGCCTTAATCTGTAACACCCACTTTTTCTAGAAGATTTCTTTATAGCTCGATTTTCCACGCTCATTAAAAGATTAGGCTATTATTTGGCGTGATTTGAATAAAATTAAACTAATGAATAAATTCATATTATAAAATGAATATAATTTGAATATCTTTAGTACAAAATATTTTCAAAAAATCAATTTAATTTCCGAGCAGCCTGATACTTCGGATTTTGTCGGAAAACGCGGCACCGGTTTTACAAAGACATTTATTTTCATCATTACGATATTACAAAACAATAGTAATGCTGTTTTTTAAAAGCTCGTATATCTTTCTTTCTTTTATCAATTAATTTGTTCCGAGATTAGACCTTTTTTTTTTGAAAATGAACGATTTTTAGCAACTGGGGTAGATTTGTCTTTAAAGACCTATATTTTCTATTTTAACTGTTGTGTATATTTTTTAAATCATTGCATAATATATCTGTAAAGACATACAAAACTCTTTAAAAATGACAAAGACTAATTCCGTGTTCAAAATTCAATTTTATTAGACTTTGCAATAATAGCGCAACTGTGTGAATACGTGCGCCTACACATTTCTACTGACTTGGCGCAGATGGTTGTTCAAAAAATTTTTTTCTAATGAAGCAATTTACAAAAGGTGTGGGTTTTAATCTAGTTAATAATGGCCCTATACATGGTATAAGTTATACGCTTGTGAGACACGCAGAAGTATGTAAGGCCGAGAACTTTTCAAACAGCCCTCGTACATTCGCATTCGGCGAAAATGTATCAACTTGCATTCGATCTAACTCAGACTCGCAATACCCATCAAAGCATCAATGTTAGGTCATGTTTCCATTTCAAGAAAAACTTAAGTTTAATTTGGATACTGCGAATAATTTATTATTCGTAGTTTGGATATCAATATTTTTCACTCTTTTAAAAGATGCACGGCGTTCCTACTAAACAGCAACTATTCGCAGTCCAAATACAAGCTAGTGAACAGCTCTACTGGTACCTGTCTCTCCACCGTTCTCGGTCCGCGGTTCTCGCACCCGGCCCGTCGCCTGTACCTCGTCAGCAGAACCGCTGATGAAGAGCAGCAGCAGTACCTGGTGTTCATCACGAAGGACGTTATAGGGCTGCAGAAGATGCCGCTGGACGGGAACCCGTGGAAGCATGTGGCGATGTTGGGGCATCCGTTGCAGGTGTGAGCTGGAAATTACGTTTAATAATTGAGTAACTATGTTGAACATGTCTTTGTTAAGGTAACTAACGTGAGTACTGAGTGGTATGTTCAATGCTTTTTTACCAATATAATAAAAACTGATGAGTCCCGGTACAACACGAGACGGTATTATAATTAAATGCAAAATCCAAATTTAAATGATTGATCCCAATAAGACTCCAAAAAAACATAGTATAACGATTGCTAGACTTATTATACAATGTATCCCGACACCGGTGTCCGATCCTTTAATGTCATGATCTATGGCATATTTTATCGACAAATTGGCCCGCAAATTTTTATTCTTTCTCAAGGTTGTAAAATAGCAGCCATTTTAGTTTTTCTCGGGCTTTCACACTAATCTGACCAGAACTGCTCTTGTAAATATGCTATGAAGATAAAAAAGGTCTCATTTGATAGCTAAATTTGTGGACTACGCTTACACAGGCAATATGTTAGAAATTTCGTGGAATTAAACATAGAAAATACAAGCTTAAGATAAAATCGGCCAAGTGCGAGTCGGACTCGCTCACGAAGGGTTCCGTACCACTACAGAGCAAAAATAGGCTAAAAATTGTATTTTTTGTACGGGAGCCCCCCTTAATTATTTAATTTATTTAATTTTTTTTATTAATTATTAAAGTTAAAAATACAATTAAGTATTTTGTGAACATTTCAGTTGCCTATGTGATGCCGTTATTGATTAAGAGCAATAAATAGCAAAAAAATCACGTTTGTTGTATGGGAGTCCCCCTTAAATATTTAATTTATTTTTATTTTAGTATTTGTTGTTATAGCGGCAACAGATATACACAATCTATGAAAATTTCAGAAGTCTAGCTATAGCGGTTCTTGAGTTACAGCCTGGTGACAGACAGACGGACAGACGGGCAGACATCGAAGTCTTAGTAGTAATAGGGTTCCGTTTTTACCCTTTGGGTACGGAACCCTAAAAAAAATATTGTGTATTTTTTATTAATGGCTTTTTGTGAAAAATCTAGCAGATTAAACTGGTCCTTTTTGATTTTAAAAAGATAGAGGAAGTTTTCATCTTCTAAAATTATTTTACTTCAATGCTCTAAGTCAGATAGTTTAGAAGTTATAACGATTTTCTTATGATTTTTTTTTATTGAATAAGGGGGCAAACGAGCAAACGGGTCACCTGATGGTAAGCAACTACCGTCGCCCATGGACACTCGCAACATCAGAAGAGCTGCAGATGCGTTGCCGGCCTTTTAAGAGGGAATACGCTCTTTTCTTGAAGGTTTGCAGGTCGTATAGGTCCGGAAAAACTGCTGGTGACAGTTCGTTCCAGAGTTTTACAGTGCGCGGCAGAAAGTTACGCGAAAAACGCATTGTGGAAGACTGCCACTCATCAAGGTGATGAGGATGGTATGTCTTTCGCGTGGGTCGATGGCGAAGTTGCAGGTGGTATGATTCCGAACAATTCCTCTGAGCACTCCCCGTGATACAACCGATAGAGGATGCAGAGTGAAGCTTCATCTCGGCGTAATTCCAAGGGGTCCAAGCTGTTTGAGGCACTATGGCAGTCAACAATTCGAGCGGCCCTTCGTTGGATACGATCCAGAGGGAGCAGTTGGTATTTTGGCGCCCCTGCTCAGAGATGAGAACAATATTCCATATGAGGCCGTACCTGCGCCTTGTAGAGTTGTAGGCGTTGGTCCGGACTGAAGTACTGTCTCGCTCTGTTAAGAACACCAAGCTTCTTCGAGGCTAATTTGGCCTTACCCTCTAGATGGTATCGGAACTGGACTTCGCTCGATATGTTGACGCCAAGTATATCAATGCTAGGGGAGATGGTTAAAGATGTGCCCTCGAAACGAGGATATACGACCATTGGTGACTTTTTAGTGGTGAACGCGCAGACTTGTATCTTGGCGGGGTTGAATTGGACCAAGTTACGTCTACCCCATTCAGAGACCTTCTCCAATGAATTCTCCACCTTAGACACAAGTTCGTTTCGACTCTCAGTGACATTTTGCCGAGAAATATTGGGGGAGCCGGTATACACAGCATCACCTGTGCTGTCATCTGCATAGCAATGAATGCCGCTAGTCTGCAACATGTCATCATCAACAGTAAGAATAGAGTAGGCGATAGCACACAGCCCTGAGGGACACCAGCATCAACAGAGTGAGTCTCCGAGCATTCGCAGTCAACTACGACCTTTATGCTTCTGTCTGCTAAGAAACCAGTGACCCACTTACATAATTTCTCGGGCAGCCCGTATGATGGAAGCTTTGATAGCAGCGCTTTATGCCAAACCCGATCAAAGGCCTTCGCAATGTCCAAACTAACAGCCAATGCCTCTCCCTTCGACTCAATTGCCTGAGCCCAACGATGAATCAGGTACGCCAAGAAATCACCAGCCGAGCGACCCTTACGGAACCCGTATTGTTTGTCGCTTAGCTGGCCGTCCAAGTACCGAAGAAGCTGGCTATTGATAATTGATTCCATTATCTAAATTATGATGAGGTGGTCAGATTAGTATGAAGCCGGAGAATTTTTTTTTTCAAAAGCTGGAGAAAAAAAAATATTTGAAAGCCAATTTGTCACTAATATAAGCCATACATCATGAGATAAAAAAAAATCTCCAACTTTTGAAAAAAATATTTTTTCTCTGGCTTCATACTAATCTGACCACCTCATCATAAGAAAATCGTTACAACTTCTAAACTATCTGACTTAGAGCATTGAAGTAAAATAATTTTAGAAGATGAAAACTTCCTCTATCTTTTTAAAATAAAAAAGAACCAGTTTGAACTGCTAGATTTTTCACAAAAACGCATTAATAAAAAATACACAATTTTTTTTCTTAAACTTGGGTTTTTCTATGGTTAATTTCACGAAATTTATAACATATTGCCTACGTAAGCATAGTCCACAAATTCAGCTATCAAATGAGACCTTTTTTATCTTCATAGGATATTTACATGAGAAGTACTGGTCAGATTAGTGTGAAAGCCCGAGAAAAATTTAAATGGCTGCCATTTTACAACCGTGAGAGAGAGAAAAATTTTTAGAGCCAATTTGTCGATAAAATATGCCATAGATAATGACATTGATGTGTCGGGACACATTGTATAGGTATATAGCACAGAGGTTTCCAAACTTATTTTGTCTACCGCCCACTTTGAGAACAAATTATATTTTAGCGCCCCCATTGTTTTAATTTAAAATGCATTCTGATTAAAATAAATCACCCTCCCAAGCCTCTACAGTCTACACAACGCCTCCATTTTTTTTCTGGGTCCCACACCGTACCCCTTCAGACCTTCAGCGCCCACAAGGGGCGTTATCGCCAACTTTGGGAAAGGCTGGTATAACAAATAACAATACTGTATTATTACCTCATTAGGTGGTGGACTCGTGCTACCACGAGCGCAGCGGCGCGCTCTTCACCGTCGGAGCGAAGGACTGTTGCGTGACGCAGTGGGAGACTGTATTCAAGTATGACTCGCAGCTCGCTGCAATATATTATTGGGCGTTTTCACACTGCGACGATAACGACATGACACGATACCACAGAATAGATAAGGGCCACCGCACATATACAATTTCAAGTTGGCCGACTATCGTACAAACTAAATTGCGTAGTGTCACAATTTAATTGGACAACTTCATCGTGTAGGCACGCTGCCAGCCGCAGACTTTTAGATTTGGTCACGATGTTGCTAACCTAGCGTCGTGCGTGTTAAAATGCGTAAAAAGCACGCTTTTATTGTGACACTAATAAAACGAAGGCGAAAAGAAAGGAGAATATTTTGGGTGCATTCAATACTACAAAAGTGACACTACGCAATTTATTTTGTACGATAGTCGGCCAACTTGAAATTGTATAATATGTGCGGTGGCCCTCTTTTCTGTGGTATCGTGTCGTGTCGTTATCGTGCAACGTGTGCAAACGCCCATAAATTTCGTTTAAAAGGAATTGTGTGAAATGGCTTACTTTGATGGCTTATTGTGAGCACTGCTTGTGTCTCATTGCTCAATTTTGACATTAGTTAAACAGATCCCACCAAAAACTACCAGGTGATGATTGATGATGATGGCCAGGTCTGTGGAGACGACGACGAAGCGCGGCGGCTGCGGCCTGGAGCCCTACTACTGCCTGCTGGACGGTGGCCGCCCCGGCTGGCTGTTCCAGGAGATCAGAGACCTGTTCTACTATGTCCAGGTGTTTATTGTCATCAGTATCAGTAGCAGTTCCACCACAGTCTACAAGTGATTGACTATAATACCAACAGGCCACATACTTTTTATATTCAAATGGAGATCTTAACTCGAACCCAATAGTAAAATAAAAGAAAAAGAAACATGCCTCTATTAAAACTTTACCGTTCAATGAGTGATGACCAGACTATGGTCTACCTCCTATTATTGCCACTAATACTGTTTTCTATACTTTAATCAGTTTAATGCATTCGTAATAATTGATGTAAAGACTAAAGCGTGTTTTCACTCAGGTGGTGTGTCAAGGCACGTTCACGCCGATGGCGCGGCGCGTGCGCGACCACATCCCGGTCGACGCGCTGCCCGACCTAATGAGGACGCTCGGCTTCTTCCTCACTGAATACGAGGTTAATGTTGTACAAGATGTTGCCTGCAAGACCTGTAATCGTGTCCTCATCTTAATGGATTATTTTTAGGGTTCCGTACCTCAAAAGGAAAAAAACGGAACCCTTATAGGATCACTTTGTTGTCCGTCTGTCAAGACCCTTTTTCTCAGGAACGCGTGGAGGTATGAAGCTGAAATTTATATCAATTACTCAGGTCTACTGTCCCTTGAAGCTGTGAAAAAATCAAACTTCTAAGCCAACGCAATCAAAAGATACAGCCGTTTATGCCGCAAATTTTCGACACTTGCAAGGGAATCAAAACCTACAGGGTGCTTCCCGTGAACTCAGAATCTTGAAATTTGGTACGAAGCAACGTCTTATAGCATAGATAAAGGAAAAATTACGAAAACCATAAATTTTTAGTTACATCACATAATATATATTTTTTTAATAATTTTAAACTTACTACCCATTTCCTCATACTCGATTGTCGTAATGAACGAACTTTGTAAAGCTTGCAGGTTTGTACGGAACCCTCGGTGCGTGAGTCCGACTCGCACTTGGCCGGTTTTTTAGGCTGTTCATAGTTGAGCTGTTAAAGGCCGCGTTTCCACTGAAGCGGAGCGGAGCGGAGAGGAGCTAAGCGGTGCCGAATTGACCAATCACCATGCTCGAAATCTTCGCTGTCATTCCACTGGAATAGCGATTCTAAGCTCCGCTCCGCTTCGGTGGAAACACGGCTTAAAAAGGGAACGGACACGCAGCGAATACGTCGCGAATCGGCCGCGGCTGCGAATCTTAAACTTCATGGACACGTGGCGGATACGCAACGTTTACACATTGAGATTTGATTTGTAAGTATCATGCAAATGTCATGGTGCATTTCAAACGCGGTTTTACATCGAGCTGATCGACAAAGAACGCTGTTTCTCGTTACTTGTCCGCATTCATAAAATTGGCATATAATATTATAGGCATTTACCTACTTCGTAACTTCATCGTTCAGGCAGAGAATCTGATCACCGAAGCGAAGTACGACGTGTACCGACGGCAGCCCTCATTCGAGGTGGACTTCGAGCAGTTTGTGAGACTGTACCTCAACCACCGACCCGCGCTCGGCGACAACTACAAACAGGTTCATTTTGTCATTCTTCTCACTTCTGGGGCTTCAGAATGACTACAGCCTGCCTAGCATACGCCAACGAGATATCTCACTCTCGAGATAATTAAAAACTACTCGTCTCATTATGTCAAAATCTCGACATTATCTCGACAAAACTCTATAAAAATGTGTAATTTCGATGATAGATCTAAGCGAGAAAAAATGATTGTCATGCTAGGGTCAATAGAGATGAAGAAACAAACTATCAAACATCGAGAAACATGTAGAGTGAGATATCTCGTTGGCGTAGGTATGCTAGGCAGGCTGGAGCTGTGCCTGTCACAATACTGACTACTATAACTCTAAAGGTGATCGCACAATTATCAGCAAGCACGCGCCGTATTTTAGAATTCGTTGTATGAAATGAGGTGAAACTTCGCAGTCCACTCCGTATGCGCCGCATTTCGTGTACTGTGCGGTGCGTTCGACGCGTACGGCGGTCGGCGCGTACGGTTCTGACAAATGTGCGATCAGCTTAACAGCACCTATTTGTACGTCATGAGTCATGACTCATGAGTGACTCATGTGTATAGATTGTAACTCTTTATGACCTCTTCACTTAATTTCATAAAAACGGTTTAGCGGTTCAAGAAAGAAGACGTAATTAAAGACAACACTTTCGCATTTATAATTTTAGTATAGGTATACTGAAATACTTACATATCCTCTGCCATTAGGTGAGGGCTTCCTTCCGCCACTTCGCGGAGCTGCGAGCCGCACCAGCCCTTCCGCGCGACCGGTTTATCGACGTGCTCGCACAAAATGGTACTTATTACATTCAAAAAATCCCATTTAGGAGAATGAATTGGGATATATTATAATATTAGCAAAAAACTGGTATCTGCATCGGATCTATAAAGCTGGCATCTGCTGGCTATACATCCAAAGTCCAAATCATTCCGTGAATTTAAAATGGACGGCATTATGTATTATGTGAAGGTGACTAAAAATAAGAGGATCATACCAAAAACCAGCTTTAAAAGGACGACGGCGTCACTACGCGTGAGCCGGCTAGGAATGCGTGATGACTTGATAAGTAAATCATCTTGACACATCCCTTTCAGTGTATGTACTATCAAAGAAGTTGATTCCTATGCAGATGGGGGAACTACGTAGTTTGGTCGCGTTACGTCAAACCAAAAGCCAGACCCAGCCGACAGATCACAATTAATCACTCTCAAATGCATAGGAATCAACTTCCTCGATGGTACTATCAGAGAAGTTGATTCCTAGCCAGATGGCGGGACCTAAGTAATTTGGACGCGCTAAGGGCTGGTTTACACGTATTAAGTAGATAAGTAGTTACTAAATTTTTACTTAATTTTAAGTTGTTAATTGCATGTAAACACAACATTTTGTAGCAAGTAGCAAGTTAAAATTTAGTAAATAGTAAGTACTAAACTATATTTTCCAAAGTAATTCTGAATAGAATAAGCAACACGTTAGAGGAGAACCAACCGAAAGAACAGGCCGGTTTCAGAAGAGACTTCTCTACACTAGATCATATACACACAATAAGACAAGTTGTACAGAAGTATAATGAGTATAACAAAATATATTACTTGGCTTTTATTGATTATAACAAGGCATTTGATTCCATAAAACATAAATATATATGGGAAGCTTTGGAAAAACAGGGTGTCCCAAAAAAGTATATAGAGATCATAAGAAATATTTATAAAAACGCCATAGCTAAGATACAAACAGAAAGAGTAGGAAACGAATTCAGAATTGAAAAAGGAGTAAGACAGGGAGACCCACTATCACCTAAGCTCTTCTCAGCCGTGCTGGAACAGGTATTTAGAAAGTTAGACTGGGATAAATATGGAATAAATATAAATGGAGAAAAACTTAACCATTTGAGATTTGCAGATGACTTAATTATTATTGAAGAAACACCTGAAAATCTACAAATTATGATTCAGCAGCTAGCAGACGAGAGCGAAATAGTGGGTCTTTCAATGAATACAGAAAAAACTAAACTGATGACCAACGGAGCACATAAGGAGATAAAAGTAAATAACAACACCATAGCATATGTAAATGAATATACATATTTGGGTCAAATAATTTCACCGGAAGATCACATTCAAAAGGAAATAGATCTAAGAATAAATAATGCCTGGAAAAGGTACTGGTCGTTTAAAGAGATAATGAAAAATCCCCAGTTTTCAACGACCGACAAGAAGAAAATTTTTAACACATGCATACTGCCATGCATGACATATGGCTGCCAGACATGGGCACTAACGGAAAAACAACGTAAATCCCTACAGGTATGTCAGAATAGCATAGAAAGGAGTATGTTAAGCGTCAAACTAAAAGATAAAATTAAACTGACAGAAATACGGACAAAAACTGGGGTAACAGATGTGACATATACAGTCAAGAGGCTAAAGTGGAAGTGGATAGGACATATTATAAGGAATAGAAAAAACAAATGGGCCAAAGACGTCACTATATGGTACCCACGAGAAGGAAAAAGAAGACGAGGAAGGCAAAAGAAAAGATGGGAGGACGAGATAAAAGCAATAGCAGGTACAACATGGAGCAGGAAGGCTATGGATAGACAATTGTGGGAGAGTTTAGGGGAGGCCTTTGCCATAAGGCAATCAGATATAGTTAAGAAGAATAATTAATGCATGAAGTATATGTATGTAAAGAAACAAAATTGTAAATGTCTGAATAAAGGCTTATTTTATTTTATTTTTATTTTATTTTAAGTACTAAACTAGATGACAATTAGAATTTAGTTACTACTTATCTACTTAACCCGTGTAAACCGGCCATAAGTCAAACCCATCCGACCCATCACAATTCACAGCTAACATTGAATTGACATAAGCCAACCACATGACGTAGGTCCGTCAACAGCCTAGGAATCAATTTCTTTGATGGTACTTATTATATAATGGAAAAGAATACTAATAGGTTAATAATAAAAATAGGTCTCAAGACACGGTTCAGGCTCATGTGTGATGTGATTGGTTGGCTATCAAAATTTGGACCAATCATAGAGCCGAACCGCGTCTTGAGACCGAGATGCATCTCGAGTACTGACTGTTTATACCGGCCTAACAGTATTTCTGGTGTTGTTAGGAGAATGTTTCTCTCGTGAGCTCAGCTGGTACCTGCTGTCAGTGTTGTGTGAGATGTGCTCGGAGACCAGAAGCTACATGGTGGAAGAGGACTTCTCTTTCTTGCCTGAGGTTAGCAAAATACATATTATATGTAACAGTCAAGTGACAAAAAAAACAACAATAAGAGTCTAATTACCGTAATTAGAGATAAGCTACGATAACATGGCGCGCCCCTTCAAAATTCAAAATGTTTGAAGTGCGATGTCTAAACGTTTGATGTGCGTTGTCTTGCGCGGTCGGCTAGTTATGATTAGTTGACCAACAAATCTTGGTAATAATTTAACTAATAACTAATAAGTGACATAAAGTGAAATATTACGAGTACTGGTTGATTGGTTGAATACTTACTACATACAAACTCTGTCATAAGGATGTGACTACACACATTGAAGGGGCGGGGGAAGTAATTTGGAGGGGCGCGCCATGTTATCGTAGTTTATCTCTAATGGAGAATATAGAATAGTCAAAGATCTCTTACGGCCGTTCCCAATATTCAATCTATCTCTGGTTTGACACACAACCGATCGCAGTTGACATTGAATTGACATAAAATATATGTCTCTAATGTCTAATGTGAGCTATTCCTATCTCTAGTAGGGCAAAACCAGAGATAGATTGAATATTGGGAACGGCCGTTAATGATAATAGTAAGGCACAGCGCAGACGACCGACTATCAGTGACGCAGTTTTTGTCTGTGGAAATAGAACCTATGCATAATACAATTAATATATTATGCGAACTTTTTGCGCGTCGTGTGCGTGCATATAATTCCATAGGTTCTATTTTCCACAGACTAAAAAGTGTCTGCGTTGCGCCAGAGAGAATATAATAATGCACTTATTATATTATGCTTCTAAAGGGCATAATAATATAAGTTTGGACTAATCAATTATGTGGATTATTTAGGCATTGAGTTAATTGCCTTTGTAAAAATACTCCGGCAGAAAGGTTATAATCAGAGTTAAACAAAGAAATCATCAAACATAGTGCAAAAGATAGAAATTGTACAAGAAATCATTAAAAACAATTTGTTACAGAATATATCACTGAAGGACTTCTTAACAAGTATTCTGGGTGTGCAAGAGGTGGAGTGTTCTGACCAGTCCGTCAAGGAGTCCATATACTCTGCTGCTACATCCTCCACGGCTACTGGGTCTACAGAACCATACTAGTAAATCATTTTACTCATAAGTTACTCTTTAAAACATATTTTACCTAACATTCTGTTGTTTTATTACATTTATTGATAAAAGATACAATGATTAATCAAATACCAAAGAGATGCTACCCTGCAGAGTAAGGGCCTTATCACACTGGTGATTAGCCAGCGATTTAAAAGCGACGCGACAAAACAAAATGGCGTCCACGTCGCGCAATCGCGTCGTGTGCGCTGCGCAGTCGCGTCGCTTTCAAATCGCTCGCTAATCGCCAGTGTGATAAGGCCGTAAAAAATGTGACAGAACTACAAGAGATTATAAAATGATGAAGACTGTATCGTCTTAAATAAATATTTAATTGAGAACACCTATCATCTCATTACATATAATTAACATTACACTTTGTTATATACACATATAATTTGTCACGAGCACAGGAACCAGTCATGTTGCACATTCACCACACTACAGTCTTGTGTTATTCACAGTCCATAAATGTACTTTTACCGACTCAGTCAGCTTTTAATCTTTTTGCCGGGGTTGTGGTGCCGCTGCTCTGTGAGTTTGAGTCTTCGGAGAAGTTTAGTTGTGTTGATGTAAAGTCAGTCGGTCCTTGAGAATCACTCACAGTTGAAAAGCCTGAAAAAGCAAGTTTAGCTGTTGAAAAACCTATGACCGAGTCATGTTGAGCATGTCTTATGTTATAAAAAATTGCATAGAATCCGCCAAAGAATCTATATAACTAATATACTTTCTGCAACTTTGGGTCAATTTTTTTCCAATACCACAAAATACAAGATAAAAGCCTATATACATATTAGATTCTTCACACCGTATTATGCTATAGACCATAGGTTCTCAACATGGGCGATAACGCCCCCTTGTGGGCGTTTGAGACTTTCGGGGGGGCAGTAGAAGACCCAGAGACAATTAGGGGGCATTGAGATGGCGCAGAGGGGGCATGGGTAGATTAAAAAATATAGTCTAAAAAGGCAAAAATACACGCTAATCACATACTAAAGTAAAATAAAAATTAATATTGTTTAATGTTTGTTATTGTAGGTATTGTAATCATTTTTATCACGTGTGCACATATTTTATATGAAACATATTGCTCAGTATAACTAAGCATGCGTTTTTATTGCTCCCATTGAAACATTATTCTTTCATTCTTAATCTTAAACTTAGAAATGGTATAGGGGTCATATTCCTATCTTACGACTATAATATAATATCCTATGTTTAAATATAATCGTGACAATATAGCTTTTTTAAATTTGCGACAGACAGTAAGCAAAATAATTAAGAGGGGGGGCTCTAGAAAAAAAACATATTCTCAAAGTAGGCGGTGAGCAAAAAAAGGTTGAGAAACTATACTTTAGAGTATAGCCAGTACAGTTTTTATCCTTCAGGCCCCGCACGAGCACCGGTGAATGCAAAGAACAAAAGTATACAATAGGAATTCCTAGAACCTCCGATCAAAGGATTAAAGAACTTTTTTTTTTATACTGGGTGCAACAAAACTGTACGAGTTTTGTTAAACCTAGTATATTCCACAAGACCTACAAAATAAGCAATAAAATTAAACTTACATGTGTTAGAATCCTCTGCCATTCCGAAATTGGAATTGGATGAGTCGTGCATTTTTTTGGGAGTGAGAGTATTTTCCTTGTTCTCCCGTTTGGCAGCATGTTTCTTTTTCTGCTCGTTTGTGGATATGGGAACCCACTTGTATATCTTCATGGTCGTCTCGCCGATAGTTACCCATTTCTTCTCCCTTTAATTGAAGTTAATGTTGATGTTATTAAAAGCTATAAATAATATATTCTATCTCATCAAATTTATTTTATTACATAGTAAGTTATTAAAATTTACAGTAGAAGCTTACCAATGGCGAACTTTTTCAACAGCTTGCATGACTCTCTTGATATCATCTTTGACGCGATTTCTGGTTTCAGCACGCACTGATCGCGACATAATTGCTTTTTGGTATTACGGATAGTTAAGTTTATTATAGTTTAATTCAAATTATTTGAAAGCGTTCTTTGTACACAATACACTACACAATATTCACTTTTCACAAAACTTTTCACTTGAGAAGATCCGCCATTTTTCAAATTTCCAAAATGTCAACTCAACGCCGGCGCCCGGCCCCGGCGGCCCAAATTTTCTGTCAAGTTTGACATTTAGTTGTTTTCAAAAACTTGAAGGCAAAAAGTACCTATATTGCTATACTGTGCTACTGACTTGAGTTGAGACTTGAGCCTTGAGTAATAGACATAACTACCAGTAGTTCGACTGCAAAGAAATGGAGAGGTTTCAATGGGGCATTTTCTTATTTTTTAAATTTGATTGTCAAACAGCTTCCATTTTAGTAACTAGATGGCGTATGGGTAGACAACTATCGGTAATTTTAATTTGATTGTCAAACAGCTTCCATTTTAGTAACTAGATGGCGTATGGGTAGACAACTATCGGTAATACCAGGGAATACCATCAATAATTGCTACATGACTGGGCAAAAGCATGTAAAACTTGATACATTTCAATTTGAAAAAGACACAATAATATTCCAATGAATAGGATAATAAAGTTATAATAACGATGTTTTAGTTGAAACTCGCGGAAGAAATAGCCCTATTTACCGTTGTTCACACCAAATGTCACAGGAATTATACATTTTGGTTTTGACAACATCTTACCTGCACTTGTGCTCGATAACGTATATTTAATGGCCAATATTTTACCAATAATGAACATCAAAAACCCAAATAACACAATTTGGGAAAAAATAATAAAAACCACACCAACAATAAAAAGTAGAAGAAGTTTGAAAGTAACATCGCCGCCACAAGGCCGTTCAGTTGTCAGCAACTCACAGTCAGCAACAGCAAAGTGAGTGTCTACCGTCGCGCCGTCTGGTGGAGATGATAAAAAGAAAACAACCCATTCGTCGGGTTTCAATCGGATTATGAACGGAATTTGCCTCGCGCTGGCTGATATAATTTATTTTTAAATATTTAAATTAAAGATTTCAAAATTGGATTCTGACAATTTTAATCGAATGTGCCAAAACACAAACAACAATACGACCAAAGAGGAACACGTCCAGCGAATATGTCATAGTTTTAAATTCGTAGGTAACAAGTTAACAACCCTAGCGACGATTTTCGTCTTAATACGTCACATTTAAAAATTTCAACATCAGTTCTAAGTCGGCATACTCTATAATAGGCTACTTGACCTAATTTTTTTCTTCATGCTAATCGCTTCATAATCATTCATTTTTACAAAAAAAACTAATATTTTAATATTTTACACAGTAGAAACCCATAAAAATGTTTATTGAAAAATATGCCTCTTAAATTGCGCCGAAAACACTGTCCGCCATAGTGTGACGTCATACGCTTTGTATTTTAAACTCTCTTTATTGAATTTTTTTTAATGTGCTAAACGTACGAGTCTAAAAGTGCCCAAAAATTATAAAATAATTATATTAGAAATTAGAAATCATTTGTAATGTTGAAAACTTTTGGAGAAAAGTTTTGGCCATTTCATTTCCCGTCTACAATAAATGGAGATAATATATATAAAACTGATGTTTTATTTGAATTATTGAAGAAAATATATAATAGGCTTATTCTTATTATTTATGTACAAATAAACTTACATATAGCGAGCGCGATAAATAAAAGATATTAAATTAGTATGAGGATGACGTCACATCCCAATCGGAAGTACCGCAAAAGCGTTTTCGTCAGTACAATTCCTATTTTCATAAAATCATATTTTCAAATCGACTTTATTTATCAATCATAAGCTTTTATTTGATAATAAGAGTGAAATACGGTTTCCTAGGCCAAGTTCTACTAGAAATATGCATTTGTTCAATGAAATTGAATATAGGTCAAGTAGCCTATTCTGTCTACTCTGCCTTGGTCAAGTCAGAACTTTTTGCCAGGCACAAGCGTGATTTCCAGTCCCCAGTCCCCACTCCCCAGTCTCCACGTTGTGGTCGTTTGGCGTTTTCATTGATCTTTGGAGCCACAACGCGATTTTCTCGTTGTGGTTGTTTTACTGTAACCGCAAAGCGTACAGTGACCTATTTTTCCGCTCATTGAGCATTTTCGGTCTTTAAGCGTACACTAAACAGTAAACTGTAACAAAACTATAACACGTGAGGTCGAGTGCAGTCAGCCGTCAGGACTCTGGTGGCTCGAATTTCGATATCGAGCCGATGGGGACGGGGTTCAAGACGTCTCACTCTCAACTCTCAACCTCATGAGGTTTTTTTTTGTTTGAGTGACCGTCTAAGATGCCTTTTACGAAAATATGCAGGAATGCTCAGTCTATAAAAACCATACCGTCAATTTAAAAAATATAAATGTCACAGAAGTCAGAACTCAGAACGAAATTTTAACAAAAATTTTATTTAGCGATTTTATGTAAATTTTAATGCAACATGCCACTTTAAACAATAGGTAAGTAGTACATTATTGTGCATAAATAATAAAACATTTTTAAATAACAGTAAAAAGTAATTGATAATCGGTGTAATTAAAGTAATTTGGCTTCTGCGGCTGTCAGTTGTTTTACGTCTTACAACATTATTCTCGATTTATAAATAGTCTAAAGTTTATACATAATTTCATGCTGCTGGACCGCAGAAATGAGAATCTACGTCTAGGATGCAACGGGATGACAAGGTGGTCTATCTTCTCACAGTGTTGCTTGTCTCACGACTTTACCTACTTGTGCTACACCTTCATTAGAGCTTGTATTTTGTACTTATAATTATTCTTTATCTAAAACTAATAACTTTTTAAAAACAAACAATGTATCCTACTCAATCCTACATCCAAACGAATTTGTATTGAATCTTACTAGATAAGTACACATGTTACATGTCATTAGTATTCAAAAAATTATTTAAAATTACTCCTCTATTCTGAGTTGCTTATTACAGTTTATCAATAAATTCTTCTCACAGCTTTAACTTCTGCTTATTTATGTTTCGTTTTTAAAATGATACAATCTGGTATTGCAATTCTCTGGAAGCACAATTTGAAATAGTATGTAACAGTGTGATATAAGTAAGCTGTAATTACACATGTGCATAAAGCATAAAATGCGAATTGCTCACTAGATTGTGTTATATTGTTTATTTTTTGTTGCAGTTTCACCCTGCATGTTGTGTACATAGAAGTGGTATCGTAAATATTTTGGCATTGTCCAGTGTAAGCTACCGCTAACGAAAACCGTGACTGTTTCCTTCCCGTATGGCTGCATATGTTAACCGTTCCGTTTCAATGATGGCCGGGGACGGGCCTCACAATGTCGCAATGAACAACGGCACCGTCCGTGTGAACATGACCAATGTGGATTCGCCTCTGCAGATATTTGTGAGGGCCAAGAAGAAGATCAATGATATTTTTGTGGAGATTGATGACTATGTTAAGGATGCGGTGGCATTCATGCATGGTGAGCTGCTTTCCTTACTCTTCATGTTTAACAGTGCATTCAATATTTGGATAAACTTAAAAAGTCGTATCAATATTTTCATAATAATATTATTCTTTTAACGTTATCTTCTTTATCTTATCTTACATAAGAAAACATTGCAGCTGTTTCGGGGGACAATGGAGTGGCAACACCTCAGGATGTGGCTAATGTTGAGGCGTACATCAGCAAGGTGCAGGCAATACGAGAAGTGCTTAAAAGGGATCACATGAAAGTTGCATTTTTTGGTCGGTAAGTTTCCTTGTAACCACCTGCACAAGTCTGTGTGAATCACAATTGAAGAATTATGTGCAAGAACAGGATAACTAACATTTTGGAACACATATATAATTTACTAATTTTTTACCGTATAATTTGAACAAACCTTGTAACTTATCTACTTCATAACCTGAGTAATATATCTGGCTACAATCATTAGTTAGAGTGGGTTGCACCAACTAACTTTAACTTTAACAGCTTTAACTTTAATTTTTACTCCAATGAAAAATGTCAAATCTTTGGTAAAAGTTAAAAATGGACGCCATCAAGACACCATATTTAACCATGACCATAGACCTCGACAAGGTTTCAAATGCATGTGGCGAAAAAAAGAACTAACGCTGACATCATACAAAAACGCCATTTTTGTCAGTTCTCTTTTACCAGCCTTTTGTTGGATCAGCTGTCATCGGTCAGAGTTAAGGTTAAAGTTAAAGGATGTCATATTTAACTATAACCATAACTTGAACTTTAACCATGTCTCTGGTGCAACCCAACCTTATTGGGTTCATCCACTCACATCTTCAATTGTGGATGCCATCTCTCTTTGTATATATAAAAGAAAAGGCATGTGACAAACAATAACCAAAAAACCAGAATGGTGTAAGTGGCCCTAAATATAAAATAGTTATTGAACTCTCATGTACATTATAACCAGCCCCAGCTTTTGGTGCAATATATTATGTAAATTTTCTTCTTGAATCACTTTATCTACTGTTGAAATTTGCATAAAAATCTTTTGATCAGGTAAGATGAACTAAACAGAAAGAAAAAAACTATAATTTGATACTTATGGCCTGTTTCACCGCTTCCTGATACCTTGCCCGATAGGGTTATTTGACAGATTTTCCATACTACATCTGTCAAAATAAGTGGTGGATAGCCTTATCAGGAAGCGGTGAAACAGGCCCTTAAGAAATTATATCCAATAATAAAAAACAAATGTGTTTTTTAGAACGAGCAATGGCAAGAGTACAGTGATAAATGCCATGTTACATGACAAGATACTGCCCAGCGGCATCGGACACACCACCAACTGTTTCCTACAGGTAGAAGGGTCAGATACTGATGAAGCCTACATAAAGACCGAGGGCTCAGAGGAGAAACTAAATGTCCAGGTAGAGACTTTATTAGTATATTATCTTGCTTGATGTTTAAATAATGAGTTTAATATAGTATGTTACTCTCTTTCTTTTTACGAAAAGAGATTGGAATTTGATGTAATTTTGTATTTTAGATTCAGAATTGAAGACGTGAGTGGAAGAATCTAACAAGTAACATTTCGTAACATACGAACAATACCTAATTTTTTCCCTAATTATTTTAATAAAAGTTGTAACTTATCTACTTCATAACCTAGCTATAGTTTGTTCGTTCTAAGATGGTGACAGTTCTCATATTCCTTGCTACGGATTATTTTACAAGAAAACAAAAAAAATCAGAATGTAATAAATTATATTCCATCTACAAAAATAAATGTTTCCTGTAATTGTAAATGAATAAAAATGAAAAGTTGCAAAATGCTAAATATATATAATTCATAGTTAAAAAAAAAAATCCGGCCCTAATGCCTTCATTTAAGCAAAAAAAAAACGGGAAGTTTTTTCATGTTACTTACCTTATTATTCCACTCACGTCTTGAATTATCATGTAGCCTACAGGATTAACACAATTTTCATCCTTTCATTGTTAAAAGCTGCATCGTTTTCGTGATATACTGTATTTTTACTAAAGGAGCTGCAGTCATAGATTTAATTTTAAGGCCCAATTTCACCACATTACACCGTTAAAAGTTAATGCTCGCTAATTTGAAAAGTAACTTAACTATCACGTTACCTCTCTTGTTTTACAGTAATAATATTATACACTTTTCATGCACAATTTCCACATTTATTAATTTATTTTGCATTCTAATGAAACATTTTAACACGCTGTTAACAATAACAGACTTTGGTGAAATTGGGTCCTAAAGCGCTTATTCCACTTATCCTAGCTAGGTAACAAAACAGCACTAACGAAAGTTTATACGTTTTCCAGTCAGTGTCGCAGCTGGGTCACGCGCTATGTGCGTCTCGTCTGGCGGAGAACGCGCTGGTGAGGGTCAGCTGGCCGCGCGAGCTGTGCGCGCTGCTGCGTGACGACGTGGTGCTGGTGGACAGTCCCGGCGTGGACGTCACCGCGGACACCGACGACTGGATCGACCGGTACTGCCTCGACGCAGACGTCTTCGTGCTCGTCGCCAACGCCGAGTCCACGCTTATGGTCACGGTATGTCTTTTTTTTTATAAAATAAGTAGCTGTCCCGGCAAACGTTGCTTTGCCATAATATAAAGTATTTCGCCCATATTATTTTATTGAAGTGACTAAATAAGTATGTCGCCATGGTAACGTCGATCGCTATCTCGTCGCACAAACAATGGTCGCCGTCAGTCTCAGGTTGTAATAATTTACTATTATTTATTCAGCAGATGCACTTATCAATATATAAAGTACCGAGTAGCCGATTCTCAGACCTACTGAATATGCATATAAAATTTGGTAAAAATCAGTAAAGCCGTTTCGGAGGAGTTCACGGACTAACATTGTGACACGAGAATTTTATATGGCGGCTGTACACACAGCGCCACCGACACCACGAGCGCGAGTGTGTACAGGCCGTTCTCGTCCTCGTCTCGTTTGCTCTCGCGAGGAAAACCAGAGCAAGCGTTTACAGCCGAGTATCTCGGCGAGAGGCTCTCGTCGAGTTCGGCTGTACAAGCCGTCATAAGAGGCAAACGAGCATACGGGTCACCTGATGGAAAGTAACTACCGTCGCCCATGGACACTCGCAACATCAGAAGAGCTGCAGGTGCGTTACCGGTATTATTGATATAGAGGGTTATTTGTATGATTAAGGCCTTTTCCCGTCATGTGTGTCAAATTATTGCATACGTTTTGAAAACTAGAGTAGTAAGTAGGCGACTATAAACCTTTACATTTAAGAGTTTAATTTTAAAAAGTTTATCTAAAAATTGCTTTTGCTTATCCACAAATGTTTTATTACAGGAAAAGAATTTCTTTCACAAAGTATCGACGAAAATCTCACAACCAAACATATTCATACTGAACAATCGATGGGACGCATCCGCTTCGGAGCCTGAGTATCTAGAACAGGTCAGTCTTCCATTTTATCAAAATATATAAATTATAATCAATTAAAATTCAAATATTTTATTTACCGAATATGATAGAAATATGTTAAAAATTAAAATATTACACAGTATAGTCACATTCTGTAACATACATCGTGCAAATATAGTTGATCTACTCCACAAATTATTGACGATTTCATGTAAATATTGTTACATAATAAGGGCTTTTGCTGAAGAACTGGAAGTCTGCCAAAAGTTAATTGCCAAACGATTTTCTGCTAAACATGTATTAAGGAGTAGTAAAAGTCTTGAATAATTGAGCGGTATTTATTCGAGCAGAGTTTCACCTTACACGTTTCAAAGTTATTTACAGAATGCCCCCATCAATGCAATATGGCTGGCTTTTATACCATTTTACACAAAAGAAACTAACTTCCGTTGACAATTCAAATATAGTAAAATCATTAAAGAATACATTAAAAATTAAGAATGGCTAAGAATAAGTGGGTATATAATTCTAAATATTAATTAATGTACTTCTCATATTAAATATAATTATTTACTTAAATATGAGAAGAGGAAGTTATAACGGAAGTAAATAATCCTCCTGTCCATTTATAACTATTTGTCAAAATCAATTACCTTACTTATTACTATTCAAAATATAATAATCACTAATTAAACTTATATTTAGTGACTAACATAATAAACAGATTTATATAAAATAATTATAATACTATGTAGCTTGTCCATTGACATCCGCTAACACTCGGCCATCCTGCATTAGGAGTGTCCCACGACGTTCCCATGGTTTGCTACCCTGTGCTGTACCAGTGCTAGAACTGCCAGTGGTCTGAAACAGATGAAGACATCGGAACAGTATTTTGTAAACAAAAAAATAATAATATAGGTATGCATTGATTTCAGAGAAATTTAGTATCACAATTCACATCTCATCTCCAATAGCCAACACATGGCATTTCTAAAGCCATTATATTATGCATTTATGTAATTTATTTTATTTGTATTTATTTATTTATTTAACTCAGGCATCTTAGCCCATATTATGAATACCTTATAGACTAACATAGACATACAATTATACTAAAAACTAACACTAACACTAAAACACTAAACACGTATTGTCTGCGACGACGTGGGGCGCGACGTGTTCGGAAGTTGTCCCCGGAATCTCCTGTAGACGGCCAGAACTCCTCCTTCTCGAACGTTGGTAGATGGTGCGTCGAAATTCTCACCACAAAGTAGCTAAAATTCACTTTGTGGCGGGACTCCAAGCGCTCGACCCTCAAGACGCGAATTTATGCATTTTGATTTTTGTTGTATTGTTTGTTATCAGTAATATAATATTTTGTAACGCAGACTTATATAGTTGTATTGTAGTAATTAAATTTAGCTCAATTTTAGAATATTTGTAAGGTCACACAGACATCGGTCACATAGACATCGGTCACATAGACATCGGTCGCATAGACATCGGTCGCATAGACATCGGTCACATAGACATCGGTCGCATAGACATCGGTCACATAGACATCGGTCGCATAGACATCGGTCGCATAGACATCGGTCGCATAGACATCGGTCACATAGACATCGGTCACATAGACATCGGTCACATAGACATCGGTCACATAGACATCGGTCACGTAAACATGGGTCGCATAGACGCCAGTCACATGGACGCCAGTCACATAGACACCAGTCACATAGACGCCAGTCACATGGACGCCAGTCACATGGACGCCAGTCACATGGACGCCAGTCACATGGACGCCAGTCACATGGACGCCAGTCACATGGACGCCAGTCACATGGACGCCAGTCACATGGACGCCAGTCACATAGACTCCAGTCACATAGACGCCAGTCACATAGACGCCAGTCATTGATTTTAGGATTTGATCACACAGCCATCCTATATAGATAATATTACTATGTTGATTTTAGGGTTTGATCACACAGCCACCCTATAGATAATAATATTATTGTCGATTTCAGGGTTTGATCACACAGCCACCCTATAGATAATATTATTGCGTTGATTTTAGGACTTGATCACACAGCCATCCTATAGATAATATTATTGTTGATTTTAGGGTTTGATCACACAGCCACCCTATAGATAATAATATTATTGTTGATTTTAGGGTTTGATCACACAGCCACCCTATAGATAATATTATTGTTGATTTTAGGATTTGATCACACAGCCATCCTATAGATAATATTATTGTTGATTTTAGGGTTTGATCACACAGCCACCCTATAGATAATAATATTATTGTTGATTTTAGGGTTTGATCACACAGCCACCCTATAGATAATAATATTATTGTTGATTTTAGGATTTGATCACACAGCCATCCTATAGATAATATTATTGTTGATTTTAGGGTTTGATCACACAGCCACCCTATAGATAATATTATTATTGATTTTAGGATTTGATCACACAGCCATCCTATAGATAATATTTATTAGAGAGTAGTAAAAGCACAGAATACATAATAGTACCTTACGGTACAGAAGTCTCTCTCCCGAGTTTAGGTATGATAAACGCAAGCGTCCGGTTACCGGACTAGTCTTAATAGGCTGGCACTCGCTCGACTTGTCGCATACGCAGCGCACACATCCGCAAAACAAAAGTAATAGTACCCGGCCGCCGCCGTGCCGCCGCGCCGCCGCGCCGCTGCGCCGCTCGCTTGACAGCCCTGGCAGATTGAAGTGAGACGGCGGACCGTTATTGTACTATGAACGCTAAACGTTGAAATAAGGTTGTTTTCCAGAATAGTAGGTAAATATCTCGGCGATTCCGCGCCGTTTGTATGGAAGTGAGACAGGCCTGGTAAAAGTCTTGAATTATTACATTGAGTGGTTATATTGTTATATTGTAGGTTATATTGTAGGTATGGTTGTATTGTAGGTCACACAGACTTGAATTATGTTAATAATTTTTTTTTTCTTTTAGGTGCAGCTTCGGGACCAGTTTCTTATATTATCAATTGTGAAGAATAATAAAAGTAGAAAAGCTAAAGTGTGATAGTAATAAAATAGTTATTAAATTTGTATAAGTATACTATTCGATCAATAAAATTTGTTTCTGTACACATGATACTGTATAAATTATTATCCCTAATCTTTTAGTTATACTGTACAAAAATTATATTAAAAATAACTTTCTAATCAATCAATTAGATCACCGTGTCTACCTCAGCATCGCTAGATGAACTGTCAGTATCAGAAGTTGCTGATTTATAAGGCCTTAATACCTCACCCCTACTACAGCTGAAAACTTCTTATTTTTCAATTTTTTGGTCTCTTTGGCATTGGGGTTCGCCATTTCCACAACACTAGATCACCGACTGAATTTTTCCTACATTTGTGAGTTTTGTCAAATCTATTTTTCGTAACAGTTACATAATTTCTATCAATTAGAAGTTTTGCTGTTGCCCCTCTTTCAGTTAATGCCTGTCGTTGTGAAGTACGGTCACTAGGACCACTGAATGGAATAGCTGGTAATTTAGAGTTATCATGGCTAAACATAAGTTTAAATGAAAGGAAAGAAGTAGTAGAATTAGGTGTATTATTTTTTACCCCATACTATATCCATTCATTTATCATCAAAAACAGTTTCATTTTCAGGCAGTGTTCAGTCCATCAATATTGGTACCATTTATTTTTTCCACTAGGCCATTTGATCTGGGACCAGCTATAGCATTAAGAACATGTTTTAATTGCATGTCTTCTGTAAATTAGTTAAGGTATCGGCTAGGAAATGCTTTGCCTCTATGCTATTATGCAGACTGGGTTTGTAAACTGGAAAGTAATATATTTTAACTACTTTATGGTTTTTATGGAACTAGAGTTTTTTTTCGGGCTTAGCAAAAACAAATTGTGCCATTCCTAGTCTTAACAAATGATCCTAAGTTATCGGCAAGAAGGGTGTGCATAGATACAGGTACTTTTCTATAAGATGTAAATTTTTCTCCTTCAGATTTTCCATAATTACCCTTACCGAAAACATATTGAAGGAAAGAATTGATGAATTTCCTTATTATATCGGGTCATTTTAGGAAACCAAAACTGTTGTCAAAGCCAGGGTGTCATTCATGTCAGCTGGGGGTCATGATAACATATTTTGGCTGCATTAAGTTATATTTTGCCAATTTGGGAACAGCAAATCGTTCTCATCTCTCAATACAATGGGAATTCCTAGGACCTCTGATCGAAGGATTATTATACCCCTTAAACCTAGTTTACTAGCATCCGTATTAACCTGGAGATCACAGCCACACAATTTTGATACTTGGTCCTCAGTATGAGGCAAAGGGTACGGATCTTTGAGTGTCTGAATTTAAATTTCGGTAATCAATGCACAGCCTGTAATCTCCACCCTTCTTTTTATCTAAAATCACCGAACTAGCATATTCAGATATAGAGTGACAATTGACAAATGATACCAGCTTCCGAAAGATCGTTAACCTTTTCATCAACTATTGCATTATATTTTCATTTATAATAAATCTGTATACCCTAAATCTTTTGTATTCCTAGTGAATAAACTAATATCATCATTTTTTTTATCTTAACTTTCAGCAATATCTACCTTACCTAAACCCTCTAATTTCCGATTCAATGTATTTTATGCACCAAGTGTAATGTCACAACTCACAACAAACAATCCTCATGTAAAGTCTGTAATCTGGATGCTGAAATAATAAACAAAGCTTAGGACAACACGGTAACTTTATTGTTAGCAAGAATATTCTATAGGTGGGTAGTAATGGAAACAAAAGGCAATGTACCTTGTTGTCGAGCAAATCTGGAGCAAATGAATTGTCACAAAACGAATTATTGTTCTTCAACATAATTTCATATTTTCTATTATTATTATTATTTTAATCATAATATTATGCTTTATAATAAATTGTAAATTATTGTGTTTGACGTTAACAAGTGCTTAATTGTTTGTTTGTTTGTAAGTGCTTAATTAAGTGCTTAATTTACCTATGCTTACAAAGATATTTTGTTTACAAACTTTGTATGACGGTGACACATGTGACTTAACTGATGATGACATTTATTTTAAATTATTTTTTTGGCACTGACCTGGCGGTGTACTTTGCCATAATATGCAAAGGCAGGGAATAGTCAATAGGCTATTTTTTTAATTCTCAATTTGACATTGTTTGTTTATTTTTTAATTTATTTCGTGTTTAATGCCTATGACTTTTATATTTAATTAATTCTCAATAATTTATTGGATTTAATTAAAGTTATGTTTAATGTAATGAGTTATTATTTATCTTAGAACTTTTATAATAATTATTATGATGTTAATGCTATAGGTACCTACAATTGTTAAAAATTATTTTGCACGCCACTTATTAGTTATTAGGCATAATATTGGAATAGAATATTGGAACCATTTCAGTAAAATTGTAAGACCTTTTGTACCACATTCTATTCCAATGCCATTTGTGATACAATCGATAAAGCCATATTTTCAGTAGAGGTATTCGAGTCGATAATATTAATAATTTCAGCCCGGGCAATTAACATAATTATGTGCAGGCCAAGTTATTTCAATTTCACGAATGTTTAGCCTTTAAATGACCCTCAACACTGACAGCTCCTCCAGGAATTATATAACAAATTCAGGAATTATATAGCACACAAACTGGATTTGTTCCATTGAATTTTTCCCATTGGGATCGATATCTACAAATACATCAATATTACAGCAACTATTTTTAGGTAAAATTGTATCACGCTTCAGCAAAACATTTTACTTTAAATACCTATCACATGGACCTATCACTTATATTTGTCAGCTATTTGTAACTGTCAAACAAATTAAAGCCTCAGTAAAAGTGGCAGAATTAGCTGTAGTAACTAATACCAGGCTGCTTGATCATTTATTGTCCAATAATTAAGTCTATCTCGCTTGGTAGTTGTTTTACAGTCTCTATAATATGGCTTGATCTATTTTATCTCCAAAACCCTTTAATATAGTATTAGAAGGTAAAAACTTTAGATTTCATTTCTATTATTCTTGTTCATTGGCTCCTACCCACACAATTTTTTGTAAATATTATTTACTAAGATAATATTACTTGAAGTATAAAAAGTCTTACTTACTTGTTGAATTCTGCGGTTGCCGAGTTGTTCCTGCTGTATTCGCGAACCAGCAGTTAACCGTCGTATGACCGAGGCGTTGACAAGCTTCAAGGCAGTATTTGCGTAGCGGACCCACGTAACCGCAGTTGCACGATGAATTGTCAATCGGTTATACTGTTCCATCCGTAAACCTCCTGCTGGTCGATTTTATGCAGCCATGTAGCTTACATTACAAGCGTCGTCTTCTGGTTCAAACTTTGGTATCACTTTTGCATCAGCTTGAGTAATTCTGCGTCGTTTTGTCACTGGTTCACTATCACAATCACTGTTATTTATGTTCGAAAAGAAAAAAAAAATCACTTTCTTCGCCGTCAATCGTCGAGAGTCAGGACAAGTCTGGGCGTTCTTCTCCTTTTGCCAAGTCCCGCAGCATAAGGACCAGACATTTTTGAAATGATCCCACTTCTGAAGTATTAAGGAGTAGTAAAAGTCTTGAATAATTGAGCGGTATTTATTCGAGCAGAGTTTCACCTTACACGTTTCAAAGTTATTTACAGAATGCCCCCATCAATGCAATATGGCTGGCTTTTATACCATTTTACACAAAAGAAACTAACTTCCGTTGACAATTCAAATATAGTAAAATCATTAAAGAATACATTAAAAATTAAGAATGGCTAAGAATAAGTGGGTATATAATTCTAAATATTAATTAATGTACTTCTCATATTAAATATAATTATTTACTTAAATATGAGAAGAGGAAGTTATAACGGAAGTAAATAATCCTCCTGTCCATTTATAACTATTTGTCAAAATCAATTACCTTACTTATTACTATTCAAAATATAATAATCACTAATTAAACTTATATTTAGTGACTAACATAATAAACAGATTTATATAAAATAATTATAATACTATGTAGCTTGTCCATTGACATCCGCTAACACATGTCAAATATTACCCTAACATTTTAGTGTTGATGTTTGCAAATTACTTTTTGTATTGGCTCTCAATGCATTTTATTCCTTAGCTAGTAACTTATGCACCAGTGATACAATATAATATTGTTATTCTATCGTGTTTGGAATTATACTTGTTTATACTTTTGACGTGACAACGTCTTATAATTCGATATGGGCTGCGCGCACGAAAAAACATGACGCAATATGCGGCGTTACCTCGCGCTCGCTCTAAGGCGTTCCATTTAAGGCTATGACGTTGTCACGTTCAACTATCGTCAGTAAACCGACTTTACAAACAACCAAATTCGAGTCGAGTTCGAGTCGAGTTCGAGCCGAGTTCGAGTTCGACACAAAACAGTTTTTGTTTTTGTAATAGACTTTGATACAAAAAATACATATTTAATATTATAAATGCGAAAGTGTGTCTGACTGTTACCTATTCACGCCCCAACTGCTAAACCAATTTTGCTGAAATTTGGTATGGAGATACTTAGAGTCCCGGGAAAGGACATAGAATACTTTTTATCCCGAAAAAATGTACGGTTTCCGCGCGATAAACGAATTTTGGCGCAACGGAGTTGCGGGTGTCATCTAGTAATATATACTTCTTGAATACTTCTGTCTGAAATAATGTTTGTCATTTCTTTAATAATTTCAGGTGCGCACGCAGCACGCGAACCGCTGCGTGGACTTCCTGGCGCGCGAGCTGCGCGTGTGCTCGCCCAAGGAGGCGGAGGAGCGGATCTTCTTCGTGTCCGCCAAGGAGGCGCTGCTCACGCGCATGCGGGAACGAGAGAAACCCGTCTCCTGTGAGTAGCTACAACACATGATCAAAAAGAGATCAGTGGTTGTGACAGTAAAGAACAGTTAATTGTTGTGTGTTAATAATAATTACTTTACACTATATTGACTACTATGGAACATAAGTCTTAGGCACTGTCACCATAAAAATAATTATACAGGATGTTACAACAAATACTTAAGGGTGTTAATGTAGCAGGACTAAAAAGTTATTTTAGACTGCTATGTTTATATGAGAAATGCTCTAACGTCATGAATTTGTCCATACAATAACAAAATGGCCCTGCTAGTTACACAACTTACAAGGGATACACACATGGATTTATGCTGCATGTCAGCGGGACATAATAAATGATGTTTTTACAATAAAACTGTATTAAAATTTTACATTACTTATATAACAAAATATACAAAGTAATATGGCGGTCAGCGGTGTGACCCGTGTGCGGTGTGCGCGCGCGCCTGTCGCCTTGGCAAGTGAACGGAGCAGTGTGTGCTCCCCCCGCGCCCCGCTGTAGTGATGTAGCCGTGCAGCTGCGCTAGGGATGTACGCGCTCGAACACTGCATCATGTCAACTACAACTTTTTGTTAAAAAGAAAACTACGTCATAGACATTTAAAAATATAGTCGTTTAACGTTCCAGCGCCGGTGCTGGCGGACGGTCACCAGGTGCGGTACTTCGAGTTCGTGGACTTCGAGCGCAAGTTCTCGGAGTGCATCAGCCAGTCCGCCGTCCGCACCAAGTTCGCGCAGCACTCGCGACGCGGCAAGTGCATCGCCGGGGACGTGTGCGGCGCGCTAGACCAGGTATACATACTGCTGGCGACACGTTCCAGCGCCGGTGCTGGCGCCTGGCGCTGGAACGCTGGACGCTACTCATACAAGTATTGTAGGTGCGAAAACGCTAGTGAATAGATAAATTACAGTCAATATACCTTAGACTACCTCCGTGGCGCAGTGGTGAGCGCGTTGGAAGCTCAAGCCGGAGGTCGCGGGTTCGAATCCCGCCGTCGGAACAAAAAGTTTATTAAGTTCCTGGGTCATGGATGTGTATTAAATATGTGTATCATATAATAAAAAATCTTAAATATATGTATAGTATAAAAGTATTAAATATATTTCCGTTGTCTGGTACCTGTAACACAAGTCCTTCAGGTACTTAGCACGGGGCCAGAGCCCAGACTGACGTGGTGTGAAGCGTCCATAGATATTATTATTATTAAACCGCTAAACGCTGATTTTAAAGTAATTTGGTATATTATACTTGTAGAAAGTTTTGTCATGCTGTCATGCTGCTGATTGAACTGTTTCAAGTTCAAATGGTTGAATTTGTTGTTCCCCAGGTGTACGGCTTGGCGTGCTCGCAGAAGGCGGCGCGCGTGGAGCGACAGCGGATACTACAGGAGCAGCTGTCCGCCATAGAGGACCAGCTCACCTCCGTCACCAGAGAGATGAAGGCCAAGATCGGCAAGATGGTCGAGAGCGTCGAGCACAAGGCAAGAAATCGACAATATAATGCCAATCATTGACGCGAAATCTGTTGCCGATGAAAAATGATTATTGAAAAATATGCCTCATAAATGGCGCCGAAAACACTGTACGCCATAGTGTGACGTCATACGCTTTGTATTTTAAACTCTCTTTATTGAACATTTTTTATGTGCTAAACGTACGAGTCTAAAAGTGCCCAAAAAAAAATAAAAGAATTAAATAAGAAATTACAAATCATTTGTAATGTTGAAAACTTTTGCATAAGAGTTTTTTCCATTTCATTTCCCGTCTACAATAAATGGAGATAATATATAAAACTGATGTTTTAAGTGAATTATTCAAGAAAATATATTTTACAAATCTTTCTAGGCTTATTCTTATTATTTATGTACAAATAAACTTACATATAACGAGCACGATAAATAAAAGATATTAAATTAGTACGAGGATGACGTCACATCCAAATCGGAAGTACCGCAAAATCGTTTTCGTCAGTACAAATCCTATTTTCATAAAATCATATTTTCAAATCGATTTTATTTATCAATCATAGGCTTTTATTTGATGATAAGGGTGAAATACGGTTTCCTAGGCCAAGTTCCACTAGAAATATGCATTTGTTCAATGAAATTGAATATAGGTCAAGTAGCCTATACCAAGTTTGAGGCAATATTCTACATGTTAAGTAACAATAATATTCATGGTCACGTTACTTATCATACTCTTATTTATGTTGTGTGTCGCAGGTGTCGCTGACGCTGTCGCAGGAGATCCGTCGTCTGTCGGCGCTGGTGGACGAGCACGCGGCGCCGTTCCGCACGGAGCGGGCCGCGCTCGAGGCGTACAAGCGCGCGCTGCACCGCCACGTCGAGGCCGGCCTCGGGCAGCGCCTCAAGCAGCGCCTCTCCTCCGACATCGGCCACGAGATGGACGCGGCGCAGCGCGACATGGCCGAGCGCATGTACGCCGTGTTGCCGCCGCAGCGCCGCGCCGCCGCCGCCGCCGTCGTCGCTCCCCACCACCAGCCCTTCGAGGTCCTCTACCGCCTCAACTGCGACAACCTCTGCGCCGACTTCCACGAGGACCTCTCCTTCCGCTTCTCGTACGGCATCACCGCGCTCATACAGCGCTTCCAGGGCCGAAATACGAACAAGATCGCGCTCAAAAACCCGCCCCAGTACACGCCGGTGAGTGTACACCTCTCTGCCGATTTGAACGAGAATCTAATATATCTTGTGACAACAATGCAACAGCAGATATTTTAGCCTGTTGCATTGCTGTCGCGAGATACATCATCACCGTACGGCATTTCCGCAGATCCCCCCGGCGATAGGACCGGCGGCGCCGTCGAACGAGATCGTCCGCGCGACGACTGCCGGCATCGGGCCACTGTCGGCGGAGGAGTGGGGCATGGTGTCGCGGCTGGCGATGGGCGCGCTCACCTCACAGGTATCAAATTAGGATATTAATGCCCGTTTTCACCAACAACACCTAAAAGAACAAAGGCCATTCGTCTAACATGCTTGGACTATAAAAATCTTATAAAACGTAACTTGATGAAACATCTGTAATTTCAATTGCCTATATAAATGGAACATAACACGGCATTCAATATATTTTTAAAAGCTGGGAGTTTCAAGTAATTGTGTATTAAGTTTTTGAATTTTGAGGTTATAAAGATAGTTAATAATAAGCTGTACTATCATTTTGAGTTATGGTTTTAGTTTAAATTATATGAAACACACGTCAGAGTTTTTAAAAATAAAAGTAGGAGGCAAACGAGCAAACAGGTCACCTGATAGAAAGCAACTACCGTCACTCATGGACACTCGCAAAATCGGAATACGCTCTGTTCTCGAAATCCTCAAGAAGAGAGCGTATTTAAGCAGGTTGTATGGGTATTTGAATGACAGAATATGCGTTCAATTTAAAAAAAAACATTATCCTGCATTAAAAACACAAATTCAATATTCATATTTTAGAGCCGATTATCTTTGTTTTCCCAGCTTCTAAAAATCAACTGTTTTTATTTAATTATAGCATTTTACCTAAACTACATTTTAGTTATAGTTCCACCTAGGTAACAAGAACCTTGTTTTTTTAGTCCATTTTGGCCATTGTTCTTTAGGTGTCCCTTAAGCCAATATTCCAAGTTTTGTTCTTGATGAATTGACAACCTCGTAACTCTTAGGTGACATAATATATCCCTACATAGTATAAAACAAAGTCGCTTTTTCTGTCCTCATGTCCCTTTGTTCCCTTTAATTGCGGTTTTCTTTAATAGATAGAGTGATTAAAGAGGAAGGTTTGTGATAAATATGTATATTAATTATGGGAGTTCGCTATTTTACAAGTAAAATATCAGACGGCCATTCTATATTCTATAACAGATTCATTGTCAAGGCAACCGTCGTCGTCGCCACATACGTCGCCTAAGTGTACGGGGTCGTCAATTCATCCCGGAAATTATAAACGTCACCTAATGGTTTGAAGGATGAATAGCATAATAGGTTGTTTTATTTCAAACTAGCTGTCCCGGTGAACTTCGTGTCACTTTAAAACCTTCCCTGAGCTTCTACGAATATTTTAAGACTAAAATCAGCCCAATCCGTTCAGCCGTTTTCAAGTTTTAGCGCGACTAACACAATTGGAGATCCATTTTTATATATATAGATAAACGTCACCTAAGAGTTACGGGGTTGTCAATTCATCAAGTACAAAACTTGGAATATTGGCTTATGGGACACCTAAATTTTATGAAATTAATTTGGGGAAAACGGGCATTAGGCTGCCTTTCCACCACAGCTGAGCGGAGCTGTATTGCGAGGAATGTGTTTTTGAAAACCCATAGAATCGCTATATTGACATGACTGCCATGACAACGCTCTGCGCGGCGATGCTATTGGTACTCAAAAACACATTCCTCGCAACACAGCTCAGCAGTACAAACGCAGCCGTGCCGCGCTCAGAGGATGATTAAACTTCAATTATTTAATGAAGAGTTTGACACATAATGTATGGGGCTTATGTCAAAATATTCATTTAATTACAGTTAAGTAGTTAATATTCGTGTCTGAGTGCGACAAGGGTCATTCCATCGGGTCTCTTGCCATCGCCACCAGCGACTGATCAAGAGTTCTGAGTTCTGACCGCCCTAGGCTATCATGAGGACGCGCCCCCGCTAGGTGTTACGGACGACCTAAGAAGGTGTAACTGAGTAGAGTAACAATAGTTTATCTATACATATTATACTTATTATAAAACAAAGTCACTTTTTTCCCTCATGTCCCTTTGTTCCATTTAATCTTTAAAACTACGCAACTGATTTTGATGATTCTTTCAGTGTTATAAGATAGCCCATTTATCGAGGAAGGTTATAGGCTATATTTTATCACGCTAAGATTAAGCGACTATATTCCCGGGTAAAGATATATTCATACAAGCGCTGTTATACGGTTTTCACACAGGGCACGATGGGCGGTCTGCTGCTGTCGGGGCTGCTACTCAAGACAGTGGGGTGGCGGGTGGTGGCGGTGACCGGAGCCGTGTGGGGCGCCCTCTACCTGTACGAGCGGCTCACGTGGACGGCGAAGGCGCAGGAGCGAGTGTTCAAGCGGCAGTACGTCGCGCACGCCAGCAAGAAGCTCCGTCTAATCGTCGACCTCACGTCGGCTAATTGCAGCCATCAGGTGCAGCAGTGAGTATCACTTGTTTAAGATGGTAAAGTACTCGTGTATGCAGGATATACCGTATTATATCCTTTGTGAATAAGTTTATTTGTCTCTCGTACATTGTTTATCTGTTGATATTATTGTCTGTGACTTTTTAATATATTTGACAAAGGCAGACATTCTTTGAAGTATTTACAAAGGACACAATGTTTTATCTGATGCAAAGACGAAGTCAAAACAATGCACAGCTAATTGTGTAACTACTATAGTACGATATATTTGCGTTAAATGTAGTTGTAAAAAAAATTATTAAGGGGGTGACAGCGAGTAAGTACGCGGACTAATGGCTCGACGATCTTAATCGCCTGTGTGTTAGCAAAGAGCCGCGCGCTGCGAGCCGCGAGCCTGGGGGCATGGTGAGCGATTCTCGTGTGTCACCGACGCGAGCTGAGTAAGTTCGCGAACTTAAAACCCGCGTACTTTAAGTTCGTACGTGTGTCACCCCTTTTAGTCGATCGTATGTATGAGCATGATGGCATGACATTTGACTTGCTCAGGGAGCTGTCGACGATGTTCGCCCGTCTGTGTCGTCTCGTCGACGAGGCCACGACGGAGCTCGACGGGGAGCTGACGGAGGTGCGCGCCGCCGCCGCCCGCCTCGACGAGGCCGCCGCCGCCGCCAAGCGCCTGCGCAACAAGGCCAACTACCTCGCCCACGAGCTCGAACTGTTCGACGACGCCTTCCTCAAGCAGTAGACCGCCCCGCCGCCCCGCACTGGTGCGTACTGTTACACCCTTAAGTTGTTAGGCGTTAGGGCGTTCGCTGCGTTGAGCGTGTGCCCGGCGCGGCTGCCCGTCGCGGGTGCCCGCGCCGTGCGCTCGCCATAGTAATCGTGCGACGGCTGATCCGCTCAACGCAGCGCTGCTCTATGGGATGACATGAAACAAGCACGCCTCGCGGGTGGCCGCGGCGGGTGCACGCTTAACACAGCGAACGCCCTTAAGCTTAAGACCGTAAGTCTGGTCAGCACTATTGTAAAAGTATATTAGGTCCCCAGCGGTTAGACCTTCAGTCTTCTACACGCCGCGGCCGTCTCGCTGGAGGAATCTCTCGTCGTTACTATTTCCTAGTTAGTAATTACTAAATCCTTATTATTGTGAAGTAAAATAAAGGGGTGTTTGTGAAAAACCTTTTTTAAAAACCCCAAATCCAAGGCTCCGTGTAACAGTACGACACTAGCGAACCGAGTCCGCCAAATACATGAAAGTCTGGGTACATTGAGTTATATTTTGGAACCAAAACATAAGTATTCTATTTAAAAATAAAAAATCACGACTAACAGGTATTGTATGTACGACTTGTACGCGGTCGTAGTGGCCTATAAGCATAGCTGGGCACCGTTAATCAAATAGTTAACTTCGTTAATCGTTAATCCGCTACAAAAAAAGTTAGCTTCGTTAAACGTTAAAGCGTTACATTCCGGAAGAATTAACGCAAGTTAACGTTAATCGTTAATCCGTTAATTATTGTAAAATTGCATTTTTATATCGTTGCTTTAGTGTAGGTACTTAAAAAACCTGTTGGTTTAGGTTCTGGAAGTCAACCCAACTTTAAAATGTAACACTTTACATAATTTTGAAATCACATAAAAATATGAAAACCTTATTAATTCGAGATAAAAATGGGCAAGGTGATAATATTTAAAGTGTATAAGCGTTCTCTGTGAAAAAACAAAGACAAAACCACCTTTTGAGCGTGATTACGTTTAGAAAATTTTATGCTGCGTCTACGCTTTCTTGACAGATTGTACTTCTGAACCTGTTTATCGCGCCACGCCGCGGCGCTGTGCGCTAAATAGTAGGCATTGGATTAACGATTAACGGACTTCTACATATTAACGGAAGTTAACGTGTCCGTTAACATTTTCTACATTTAACTTAAAAGTTAATTCGTTAATCAAAATGTTAACTTCGTTAATTAACGATTAACGGATTAACGAGTTAATGCCCAGCTATGCCTATAAGTCCTATAACAGTCCTTATGTCAGCGGGCCGATTCTGTATCGTACATTTGTGAGTTAATCACTGAGTTAGTAACGAAACGGAGGAGTGAGCAACCGAAAGTCTCACTTTTGTATGCAAGTGAATACAAAAAGTGGCACTTTCCGTTACTCACTCCTCGGTTTCGTCACTAACTCAGTTATTAACTCACAAATGCACGATACAGAATCGGCCCGCTGATGTAGTTGTAGTAGATATTCAGTAATTTGATAACTTTCCCTTCTGTCCTCCTCTTCCCCCCGGATCGTCGAAAGACATAGACGTATCGAATCCACGCTAGTTTTATTTTTAAATTAATTTTTAAATCAAGAATCAAAATAAATACAAGTGAAATAATAGGACAGCAGAAATAAGAAGGAGATATCACAACGCGCAACGTGAGTTTACCTTTACTCTATAACTCCTGTACACCTGAGACCCTGGTACTGCGCAAGCAGCCATTGCTCCACCATCTTGACTGACGTCACTACTACATTACCAATACCAGCGCTTGCGCAAGCAGCCATCTTCAAGAAGACTCCTCCCACAACAATCCGGAACCACCCTCTGCTTGCGATTGGCCACCCCAAAAACTGCCATCTTGGGTGACGTAAAGGACGTCACAAGCTATCCCTGCCCGTTTATATTACCCTGGTACAATGGAAGGATTAAACAAGTCACTCTCCGATACAGAGCTAGATGTTTCGATGCAGATGGCGCCACAGGTGACTCCGCCAAATGTATATGTGACTACCAGGCGTAATAAAAGGATGGAACTGGACTTCAGCGCCGAGGTTTCTGGTTTGAGAGAAGAGATGAAAAGCATGTTTGCATCCTTATTATCTTCACAAAATCAGGATTTTCAAAGATTTGAAAGTACTTTAAAGAATATTCAAAAAACTAATCAAAATATTGAAAACTCAATTACATTTCTAACAACACAAAATAAGGAATTTCAAGATAAGATAATTCAACTGGAACAACAGATCAAGGAGGATAAAAAATACATTACCGTTCTTGAGGACAAAATTGAGGATATGCAAAGAAATAGCCGCAAGACGAACATAGAGCTGAAAAATGTTCCAAAAAAGACTGGAGAGAGTAAGGAAGACCTCGTCGATATGTTCCTACACCTATCTAAGACTATTGGATGTGATGCTAACAAGTCGGACATAAAAGATATTTATAGAGTTGCCAACAAACGAGATGATAAACGTAACTCCCCCGTAATAATAGAAACATCTTCAACTCTATTAAAAACGCAATTTTTAAAAATGTCAAAGACATTCAATATTAAAAATAAAAACAAACTCAGTGCAAAACACCTAGGCTGCACCACTGAAATAGATAACCCGATTTTTGTATCAGAACAGCTCACACCAAAAGCTTCTAGACTCTACTTCTTGGCACGAGACTTGGTTAAGACACGCTCATATAAATTTTGCTGGACTGCATATGGAAAAGTTTATGTCAGAAAGGAA
Source organism: Polyommatus icarus (assembly GCA_937595015.1). Lineage (NCBI taxonomy): Eukaryota > Metazoa > Arthropoda > Insecta > Lepidoptera > Lycaenidae > Polyommatus > Polyommatus icarus. The sequence goes on along the minus strand of OW569332.1, from coordinate 546,177 downwards.
GACAACTCTAAAATAATATTAATAACTAACGAGGCACAAGTGCAACAATTGCTAAATGAAAAATGACTATTTAAGTGTATATATAATCAGTTAAAGTTTTTTATTGTGCTTACTGTCTTATTGTATAAAAGTCATACTAAAACAAACATAACACTATACAGAACACACACCCCTCTTACACTAAAACCATACAAAATAACAATAGTAAATAGACATCAATTACATGACATGATAATTATTAATACTTTATTAGAAACCAGGTATCTTATTACTAAATTGAAAATTAATATTATTCTATACAACCATAAAACATGCCACATCATTTATATAATTATTAAACTTTCTAATGGATAATACACTCAAAACCATTAATGAAATTGACCGTACTGAGTTCGCCCAAATAATTGACGGTAACTTACAAGATTTACTAAATATTATAAAAGTTAACAATATCTCTATCATAGTCCAAAATATTAGAAGCATCTATCGCAATTTTGAGGATAACCAAGTTACTCTCACTCAGTTAGGGATTGATGTTGATGTATTAATGCTTACTGAGTGCTGGCTGAATTCTGATAAACCAATCCCGTCTCTTTCCAACTACACACATATTTCAACTAAATATAATAGTAATAAAAGTGATGGTGTTGCGGTTTATATAAAAAATAATTTACAATTTAAATTCAAAGAGATCAAAATATCACACGCCACTTGTTTGGAAATATGTCTTTGTGGCTATACTATACTGTGTGTTTACAGATCTCCTTCACATTCTAATGCTAGCACTTTTATTAATTCGCTTAATCAGTATCTAGACACCATTAAAACAAGTCGTAACACAATAATAACCGGAGACTTAAACATCAACATCATCCCAAGCCCAAATGAAACCTCCATTGATAGCCACAACAGAACTGACTATTTGAATATGCTGTCGTCTCATGGTATACTTCCTGGTCACTGTCTTCCAACGAGACAGACAAACTGCTTGGACCATGTCATGCTTAAGATGGCTCCTCACTACCCACCAGCTAAAATCGCGATATTAGAAACGTCTACTACAGATCACTACACAATATTTCTCGGCTTATCTTACAAAAAAGACAGTAACCATAGTTCAAGTGTAGTAAAAAAAATTGATTATGATGTAGTATATAATAGCCTACGTGCTAAAAATATTGAGCAATTACTTACTCTGAACGACCCAAATATCCTGACTGATCGACTAATTATCTTACTCAATGAATGTATTGATGAAGGAACTGTAATTAAGAAAAAACCTAGAAAACTACGCAATATCAAGCCATGGATAACCCCAGGGTTACTTCGCTGTATAAAAACTCGCAACAAAATGCAACTTAATTTAAAACAAGATCCTCATAATGAAATTTTAAAAATAACTTTTTTAAGATATCGTAATTTTTGCAACAAATTAATAAAGAAACTCAAAAATAAATATGATAAAAACAAAATAAATGAAAATATAAAAAATACGAAAAAACTTTGGAACATTATCAAAAACGTAACTAATCTAAATACTAATAAAACTCCCAACATAGACCTACTAAATATAAAACCCTCGGCTAAAGAATCAGCGGACTACGTTAACGAATACTTTGCAAGCATAGGAAGAACATTAGCAGAAAAAATACAAAACCATAATTACACCCCACTTTCTTGCTCCCACTCTTCTTCTTTTGCGCTGCTCGATACTGACCCAGATGAAGTTAGACAAACGATATTAAGCTTAAAATCCGACAGTGCACCGGGCTGGGATAATATCTCGACTAAATTATTAAAAGAATGTTTACCCACTCTTTCTCCTGTTATCAGCCATCTTGCAAATTTATGTTTTAAAGAGGGTGTCTTTCCTCGTCCTCTTAAAAAAGCTCTCATTACTCCAGTGTATAAGAGCGGGAGAAGAGATGACGTCGAGAATTACAGGCCTATATCTGTTCTGCCTTGTATATCTAAGGTTATTGAAAAACTTATAAATAGACGAATACTCAATTACCTTGATGAATTTAACATTATATCTAGTTCGCAGTTTGGCTTTAGACGGAACAAATCTACAGAGGATGCTGTATTGACTTTGACTTCTCTCATAACTGAACAATTGGATAGTAATCTAAAATGCCTTACAGTATTCCTCGATCTAAAAAAAGCTTTTGATACTGTTTCGGTGCCTATCCTCGTTAAGAAATTAGAGGCGATTGGTATACGTGGTACTAGCCTTAAATTACTAGCCAACTACTTACAGGAACGCGTACAGATGGTAAAAATAGGCAACCATGTTAGTAATGCGGCTGATATTACTTACGGTGTACCACAGGGCAGTGTTTTAGGGCCTACCCTCTTTCTCATATATATTAATTCTCTAACTAATATGAATTTAAAGAATGGGCGTATTGTTTCATATGCGGATGACACAGCACTAGTCTTTACCGGTGCTTCTTGGGAATCAACATTCGAAGCAGCTAGTGTTGGTCTGTCTAGGGTAGCTGATTGGTTGCGACTCAATCTTCTCACACTAAATATTTCAAAAACAAATTATATATGTTTTAGCATAACCGAAAAATCCCAACCAAAATATGTTAACTTCTCTCTAGCCATTCATGATTGCGGACAAACTAACTATTTGAATAATGACTGTACTTGCAGTAGAATAACGAGAGTCAAGTTTGTTAAATATCTTGGAGTTATGCTGGATCAGGCTCTACGATGGAATTCTCATATTGAGTACACCTGTAGTCGTATTCGGAAACTTAATTGGATATTTAAAAAACTACGATATGTCACAAACATAAAACTATTAAATCAAATTTATATTTCTTTGGGACAGTCAATAATTGGATACTGTATTACGGCTTGGGGCGGTGCTAGTAAAGATAAATTTATAAACATCGAAAGAAGCCAACGTTGCTTGCTGAAAATAATGTACCGTAAGCCGTATCGGTTTCCAACAGAAGAACTCTACTCCTTGTGCAAACTTTTATCTGTGAGAAAACTCTATGTGCTGTCTTTAGTCCTAAGATGTCACAAATACTTACCTCTTGAATCTGCAGCCAATAACACACGACGAAAAAAAGGAAAAGTCGCAGCTACCATTAAAACAAACACAACCTTTGCTCAAAGACAGTACAAATCAATCTCAGTCCACATATATAATAAAGTAAATAATATTCTTGAAATTTATCCGGTCTCTTATCAAATCTGTAAAAAAATGGTACAAACTTGGTTAATTACTAAAACGTTTAATGAAACTGAGGCATTACTCAAATACCTGGTATGTTAATTTAACTAAATTTAATTTATTTTTTCTTATTCACATATTCACACACGCACACACGCGCACACACAAACACACACACACACCACACACAAACACACACACACCAAACACATACACATACACATAAACTTAAATAATATTGTTAATTGCTATAACTTGTTTTTTGTTAAAATATCTCTTTCTTTCCTGTAATGTAACACTGTAATTAGTTATGGAAGGGCGAGTCCACCTGACACAAGTGTCTCAAGATACTTACTAGGTGGATCTCATCTCTTTTATGTATATGTAACAAAATTGTGTAAAAAGAAAATAAATTATTTATTTATTTATTATTTGTCCTTATCTGATTGTTTGTCGGGCACTCAACAGACAAACATTACTCCTTGGATAAATTTAATAATATCTTTAGTGAGCGAGCATAAAAATAAAATGCTTGCTTTTGTTTCAGGTCCAGGAATTGAACAGTGGACTCTACATAGGGGTGTAGCGGCGAGTCACCGCCGCGCCGTCCGCGTCAGCGCGACCGAACACCTGACAATACGTTTGTAGTATTTATTACAGTTTTGTTTTACGTCTACGAGATACAATTCCAACGATTGGTTGACGCCGAAAGTTCCACGCCTCAAAATACAGCCGCTTGTTGCTGTTTAGTTATGCCAATGAGATTGTGCAGTGCTTAACTTTAGTTTGTGGAGGCTACTTTTAGTGTAAGCCGCGCGACAGATATACGCTGTAATTATTTATCGTTCCTTTTGTTAAATTGAGCACAAAATTTAATTTCTTTTAGGCCACTGAAAAAGTTAGCCTTTGTTTCGATGTTAAGAAATGGACGGCAATATAAAAAATGTTGTCAGGAAGATTGGTACTATTATTGACATGACAAATGAGGAGGTTATTTTCAAACCGCATCATTTCCACATTTCATTATTTTGAGATATTCAAGGAAAACAGCCTAATAGCCTGGCTTTATATTATTACTGCTGATTTTTTTTTCATTTTGTCATATGACTTGCCAGCTGTTGGTATGTCCAATATTTCGAATCTTTTTGCAAAACCATTTGAGTTATTTAAAAAAGAAAAATGGAAATGATGCATTTTGTTTGAAACTATTGGAAATGATTCAGTTTGAAACAAATGTTTTTGGAAAAGATTCAATTAGAAACTGATTAGTTGGAAATGATATAATATGAAATAAAACATGAATTATAGTAAAATTAACAATTATTTAGGTCAGGGTGTATCCTTAGGAGCGCTGAGGAAAAAAGACTTGGAAAAATTTTCGATTTTTTTTGTGGTATAATAAACCCTATATTTTTTTAGTTTAAATGTGTTGCGACCAATGATATTCAACTAAATACAGATCTGTTACGTTCATACTATTTTCCGGCTTAAATTGCTTCCAAACAATTTTCAAATTCAATTGTCAAATTTGACAGATAAGTGAAACAAAAGATACGAAATGACATTTACATAAAAGAGACAGACTATACAAAAGACGGGTCAATTGGCCCGTATTTAATGGCTTCACAACGCGCGCGGTAGTAACATATCTGCCTTGAGTTTTTTTATATAATATCATTGGTTGCGACAGTCATTACTGACATTTTTTATAATTATATTTTTTTTATTTTAGAGGCACCGTTTAAAAGTTGTAGTCAAAAATACTTAGATTTTTTTTCGACAAATAATCTCGTAATAACCCTGTATTTTTTCCGCGCATCGTGTCGAACTCACCATAGGAATAAGTTTTACCCATGAGGAAAATTTCCGTAGGTCGCACCGTTTTCGAGAAAAGCCAGGTTGAAATGTCATAATACTTGGACGAATTTTTCAAAAAAAAATCGATGTCCAGATAACACCCAATTATTATTGGCGCATTCGATTGCCACCCTTAAAGCCATCATTTTTTGTCATGTAACATTTTTTCCTTCGTACTTCACAGTGCTAGTGTAGCCAAAGGGGCGCAATACTTCATATGCATAAAGTTCACGAAAGTTAATGTTGCCAGATAAACATAATGGCTGTTTACGAGATGTTAGAATGAAGACCGATTTCATCATCCGAAATTATTTTCTATGGAAATGTTACAGTTTGTTTAGAAATAGATATTCAGAAATAATAACTTATAGAAAATGATACGGTTTGTAACCAATTGAATATCACCGTGTCTGCATGTATTAAGACTGATTGGAAATGATACAAATTGATTCAAATCCCTCTTTTTAATGGCGATTTTAGTCAGGAATTGTTTCGATTTGAAAAAAATACTTTGTTTTTAATTATATAATTTAGTATTAAGAATCGGATGACGCGATAAAATTAAAAAAATTAAAAGTTGGAAATGATGCGGTTTGAAAATAACCTCCTCAAATGTAGGCTATGGACATTAATAATATATTTAGCGTTTGCGCCCGCATGTTTCATTACAAAAACTCAGGTTTCCCTACGTTTTAGATTATTAGGAGCAATCGCAACTTTCATGTTACTAGAGACGCCATTTATAAAAAAACAAAAGTTGGTTTTAAATAAAGTAGCACGATTCTATTTATAATGTATCCATATTATTTTGTTGTTTGTTATCCAATCATGTACTCAATGAACTTTACATACTAGAAATGTATGTTAGCACTGTATATATTTTGTACCGCAATTACTAATCTAAGAAAAACGGCGTATGTGTTAATTTTAAAAAGATATAAGGGCGTTCGCTGCGTTGAGCGTGTGCGAACGCCCTCAGAGTTCTGGCTATCGGAATAAACATTTTAAGATTTAGTTTTGATTTAATTATTGTTTAAATTTTATAGATGGAATTTAAATGAATTTATTGCGGCTATGTGAGGTACCGTATACATCCACATTTTTACATAGGAGTTTATACATACCTAGTATGTAATGTTTTAGTGTGAACGTCGTGCGAGTGAGCGTTGTGAAGTGAGGCACGGGAGCCTGCGCCGACCGCGGCTTGTGCCTCACTTCGTGATGGACATGCGATTGTAAATTATTATTGAATTTGTAATTAGACAGTTTTGTTGACATTTTGTTATAGTAGTTTATGTTGGTCTAACCTATGAAGGGGAGATGGTGGAAAACTCTTATATGGGGGATATTTGAAAAAGTGTCCAGCTGTCCGCAGTAAATAACAGTTGAAAAATCCTCCAAGAGTGGAGCTAGTTGCAGCAAAGGGTATGGAATGAATATAGCCGTTGGTGACAAAATATAAATTGAAGTTAGCCGAATAGCCGAGTCACAGAATTACTGGGTTAATACCAATATATTTTAAAAAATATAACCTAAAATAGCTGAAATAAAAGCTGCTAAATGATTTAAAATTTACCCTGATGCTACTGTATCGCCACACTAATTTACCTAACTCATTTCAGCGGACACTTTTTACATACAGAGATACTTCACTTCCATCTACACTCCATAGTCTAACCACTTTGGTTCACTTGCTAGTTGCTATACTGGGTTACCGCTGCGAGAATTAACATGATATAGAACTCAGATTGTCGCAAGTGGGCCTAAGTAACCGGTGCTAGCGTATGGACGTCTAGCGTGAACACAATGTCTTACAACACTCGTAAATTATAACCCCCATTACTTATAAAATATTTATACGGTGAATAACTATACGAGCTCAGCTTCTTTGTGTAGCATATTGATAAAGTTATAATATGACTGACAGATATAGTAAACCTTGAATAGTTATACGCAGCATTAATACCTTTATTAGAGAGATGGTTTATATGTATGAATGTGTCCATGCTAGAAGTCCAAACGGGAGATTCACCCTGTACATTATACCTGTAGATTTATTAACTCGAGGCGCTTGGTTTAGTTTAGTCGCTACTAAATTGTAGTTACCAGCATGTTAGAAGACGCGGGCCTGTGGTCTAAAGTTCTATTATGACTTCAAACTTACAAACCGCGCATTTATAACTTTGATTTTTTACTGTTTTTTATGTTTTTTTACTGTGCATAATGTTTGAAACTTTAATGACCTATTTTTAGTTGGTTTAAAATTGATGTGCCAGCAATACTCATGAGGCTAGGCGGCTGCTAGGCCACAGGCTCGCTGTAGTTATTGTATTTATTTATGTAAGGCGGCGCCCGCGCATGTGCAATGTAAATTATACGATTCATCTTTAACAAATATAAAATATTAAATACTAGTTTCAAAATACCACCCTATGTTTAGTTTCAGCTCGAATGCTTTGCGTCTCTTTCGCGCGCAAGTTATTAATCTCCTGTGCGAATGAGAAGCAAAGCGTTACTTGAGTTACGAAAATCTTTGCGAAAATCCCATCCTTGTAATTCATTCGAAAATCGATTCAACAGCCCCGCTCCGCACAAATATGTTAGCAGAGTATTTTGAGACGTGCTCTTTATAGAAATTGGTTAATGTCGGGGATTGTAACGAGAGTCTGTGGACTCCATTGGAGTGAGCTGGGCCCGGCCACCGTTTCTTGTTATTTAGATAGTTTTTGTTGTCAAAATATGTAATTAGGCGAATTTTCTTATGTAAATAAATAAAAATTATTAAATCAACTGTTCTTTTTATTTTGAATGACTATAGTCTATTCGTGTTTAGAAAACAAATTATACAGGGTGCAATTAAACCTTCCTGCCAAATTTTGTTATATTGATCCTTGTCAAAAATAAAAATACACGTATTTTTTCTTTCATAATCACTCAGTACTAAAATGTTGAGAAATAGCTTCCGAAAGTTATCCGAAAAACACTACAATTAATAGACACGACGTGTCGCCCGCCTCCCCCCGCGTTACCCCCGATCATTCCCCCGCGCTGCGAGTGACCCTTCTGCAACGATTGTAAATGGGATAAAATATGTCATTTAAAAAAATGTAACACCCAATTTTTTTTAATGGACTCCTAATGATACCTAAGCCCTGGAAAAAATTTGCCAGGAAGGTTTAATTGTACCCTATATTATGCAAGTAGAGCTTATCTAAATTGAAAAGACGCGCCACTGCTTAGCTAATAGATACACCTAGCCCATATAAAGGAAGATTTCTTTTCGATTGTGACAATAGGGATGATGACAAGGCAAAGATTAGCGAATTTTGTTAATAAAATAAAAAATAAGTGTTCTCAAAATTTCAGCTCGATAGCATTTGCATTTTTTTTGTTATGCGCCTTCAAAGATGGATAATCAAGTCGATTTTTTTTTAAATTAAATTTCTTAATATTTGTATACCATTCGATATATTATGCAATTTAAAGCAACTTTTGTTATGTAACCACTTTCATAAACGCAATATTTAATATACCTGTCGAATAAAGTTCTCTTCCGATCCGTACAAACTACGAAAGAGTGACGTCAGTCTTTCGTAGCACTTTGTATGGAGCGTTTCGGGCAGGTCTATTTTATGAGATGTTTGAATTGTCATATCTTGGTGAATTTTTAAGCTATCAGAGTCATTCTTTCAGCGATGTTTCTATTTTTAAGGGTCTTTCAATTATTACCAATAAGAAAAAAAAAGTCATCAAGCCTAATCATTTCTTTTAAACAATTTACTATAATTTTAGTTACCAGAACAGACGTTAAACTAATAAAAAATAATCCAAACGTATATCGGTATAAAACATATTTATTTGATACAACAAATTCAATATCACATTTGATAGTTAAGCTAAAGATATATTTTTATCTGTCGATATTCTGTAGCATTTACGGTGAATGATAAAAACTCTGGTATAGTCTTATCTTGAGCTAGATTATAGATAATGTCATTTAATTTCAGTGAGTCTATACTCTATACATAAATGCAAAGAGAGGGAGGCAAGACAAAATTCATTTCAACAATTTTTATGGCCAATAAAGCTAGTGTTCCAAGCCTTTTGTACTGCATCCTAAATGGCGATTAAAACTAAGTTATAGGAATGGTAAAGTCTAACCCCCTTGCCAGTAAAAATATTCACACAACAGACAACATACAAGACCAGTCTGCTATCCTTGTCTAATACATTGGGAAAACCACATAACACGTTCACTGCGTTACGGGTCCTTTCGCACCCCGTACGTTGACATCAGTCAGTGCGGAGGTGAAAACGTAGAGTCTACTCGCTCTTGCGGAGATCGTAATTTGGAGAGTTTTTGTTGTATGAATGAGATGAATAGATATTTATGTTTCTTGCATGAAATTGAATTGGGAAACGTAATAATAATCTACGGGGTTTTTTTTAACCCCGTTGCGATCAGGGAATAAAAATTGTAATTAGATGCGTGTACGGGGTCTATATCACCCCGTACAGATTATTGCTTACCCCGTACGGGGCGATGAGCTCATTTGCGTAGGCGCGTCCTGAGATGCAAAGTGTATCGACAATTTTTTTTTCGCGGCCTATGTTGGAATTAAGGCTTCTTGACCTATTCTTTTTTTTATTCTAATCGCTTCTTAATCATTCATTTTCACAAAAATAAACTAATATTTTAATATTTTAAACGGTAGAAACCCATAAAAATGTTGATTGAAAAATATGCCTTTTATATGGCGCCGAAAACATTGTCCGCCATTGTACCGCCATAGTGTGACGTCATGTTTTTTGTATTTTATACTTTCTTTATTGAAAAAAGTTTCATGTGCTAAGCGCGTACGCTTAGCACATAAAACTTTTTGTAGTAACTTTTTGTTAGACTCGTAAGTCTAACAGTGCCAAAAAATTAGAAAATAATTTAGAAATCATTTGTAGTGTTGAACACTTTTGTAGAAAAGTTTTGGCCATTTCATTTCCCGACTACAACAAATGGAGATAATATAATAAAACTGATGTTTTATTTGAATTGTTCAAGAAAATATATTTTATAAATCTTTCTAGGCTTATTCATATTATTTATGTACAAATAACCTTCCATATAACGAGCGCGATAAATAAAAGATTTTAAATTACAAATGGGATGACGTCACATCCAAATCGGAAGTACCGCAATAGCGTTTTCGTCAGTACAATTCATATTTTCATAAAATCATATTTTCAAATCGACTTTATTTATCAATCATAAGCTTTTATTTGATGATAAGGGTGAAATGCGGTTTCCTAGTCAGCTACTAGAAATATGCATTTTTTCAATGAAATTAAATATAGGTCAAGTAGCCTATTATGGTATAATAGCGAAGTAGCCGATAAGCTTGATGTATCAACATTCCGCAAGGTATTACAGCGATTTGTAAGTCCAAGATACGATGTGATCACTAGCTCTATTAATATAGCAAAATGTTACATTAAATTCAGAAAACCCTATACAAGACAATAATCATAAAAATGAATTATTCATTATACATACATTTAAATATGCTTTAAAAATATCGATAGTTTGTAATGTTTACTCCCGTCACTTACATTTTATCGATAAAAATATATTCTGTGTGTTAAGGGGTTTTTGGCATCCCGTATTTTAAGTTTTTCATTGCGTTACGGGGATAGATGCACCCCGAACGTTATTTTTCGTTATATATTTTTTTGTTTTTATTGTACCTACGTGCGGAGTAAGGACAGTGTAGAACACTTAATACTCTTTGAAATGGTATAAAAAAAACAATGATAATACTATTTTTGACAATTTTAGAGGGGTATAAATGAAGTCAGACATACGGGGCACTTTCGCACCCGTAACGCATAATAATTAGTTTCTTAAAGGGGCGTACTCATCCCCGTAACGCACTTAAATTTAGATTCAGGATTTGGGCTTTCGCAGTTAACGTGATAACTGATAAAGACAACTGACTATTATGTATACTTCTCAGTTGTGTAAATATTTTTATTAGTAAGGAGGCAAATATACAAAATATTATAGGTCACAGCTCCTGCTTTTGTTTGTGATACAACAAAAATATTTTTATAGTATCTAGTATCTACCTACATTTGGAAGACAATGTATAGGACATACGGACCGGTATGATAATTGGTAATACTGGTTATAAAATGCTAATAAAACTCACTATCAATAAATTAGCAACAATTTAGATTAAACGTACCCGCGGGTCGCGGTAACAAAACACCAAAACGAATTACTATGACTCTTGTAAAATTGTTCAACATTTGAGCATCATAGTTAGTTTAAAACATATTCGCAAATATATTAACGTAAATTTTGTACGTATTTACAAAAATAGAGCTATAATTTTGGCCTTGGGCCTTAGTGTGTAGATGAGGCGCATGGATCAGTCCGCCTTCTTGGCCTTGGCCTTGCCCTTGGCCTTGGGCTTGCTGGGGTACATCACGAACAGGGACAGCTGGAACGCGCACAGCAGGAACACCACCACGTTTTGCAGCTGAAAGGAAATACAAATAGATATTTAATAAACGCAAACAAAAAGTACGGGTTTACCACATAATAGTTTTAATCCACTCCACTCACGAGCTTTATAGTCTGATTAACAAGTACCATTTTCGTCAAAACCTGATCTCATGCACCGAAAATTATGATTTTGGTCTCATTCGATTCAGAATACCATCTAGAACATTCTATCAAAATTCCAAGAGGGGCTGAAAAAAAATGCAACAGTTATAAACATTTTAAGTAAACATAAAAAGAAGGGTTTGAATTTTTTTTTAATATTTCGAAAACTATTTGAGATAATCAAAAATTGAAAATAGATCCTTAAATAGCAAGGAATTTCCTAAAAAAAATCTTAGATCCTGGAACCTTACCAATAATTCTTATAGCTTTAAATGAGCGGCGAAAGTAATGGTAAAAACGCGTAGTTCGGGTTTCGCGTCAATTGCCGCAATCTGCCACGCTAACTAAAAATATATTTTAACTGATTAAATATTAATATAAAGAAATAAACAAATTTGGGTACTAAGTAGACATATCAATAAACAATAATCCGTCAACAAAAATAAATTATCACAATTTGTTTAAATGGCTTTTGTTAATTTGTTAATAGTCACCATTTTAATGTTAACATAAAACGCAGATTATTTCTAAACAAGAAATCTAGAAAATTTTATTATTCTTTTGAGCTAATCTTAGAAGGGCTTAGAACAGATATCCGGTGGAAAAATTCAATAATTTTGATTTTTCACTTTTTTATGAACAATCAAAGGCATTCATGAAATTTTCATGTAAATAAAGCAATTAGGGTTTTTTCATCAATAAAAATGATTATTTAAATTTTATTAGTTATAAATATAAAAATATATATTGTTATCTGGCTTCTAACAACAACAAAACAAAATATAACAATAATTGGATATAAAAGTACCGTAATTGCTTTATTTACATGAATAATTTTGGAACGCTTTTGAATGTTAATAAAAAAAGTGTTAAATAAAAAAAATGAATTTTTTTCAACGGGAATCTCTTCTAAGCCCTTTTAAGATTTTCTCAAAAGAATAATAAAAATTTCTAGATTTCTTGTTTAAAAATAATCAGCGTTTTTATGTTAACATTAAAATGGTGGCTATTAAAAAATTAAGAAAAGCATAATAATTAAACAAATTGTGATAATTTATTTTTGTTAACGGATTATTGTTTATTTAATATATCTCTACTTAGTTCTCAATTTTTTTTATTCCTTAATATTAATATTTAATCACTTAAAATATTTTTTTAGTTCACGTAGCAGATTGCGGTTTTACCGTTACTTTCGCCGCTCAATTAAAGCTACAAGGATTATTGGTAAGGTTCCAGGATCTTTTTAAGAAATTTCTTCCTGCTCTTTAAGGATCTATTTTCAAATTTTGATTATCTCAAATAGTTTTTGACATATTAAAAAAAAACAAACCCTTATTTTTATGTTTACTTAATTGTTTATAACTTTTGCATTTTTTTTTCAGCCCGTCTTGGAATTTTGATAGAATGTTCTAGATGGTATTCCGAATCAAATGAGACCAAAATCATAATTTTCAGTGCATGAGATCAGGTTTTGACGAAAATGGCACTTGTTTACCAGAGTATTAAGGAATCGGGAGTTAAGAAGCTCCTCACAACTTTGCATTTAGTATCAAGACGATATTTAAGACAACATTTCCAAATATGAAACGAATACTAAAAAGGTCACCGACCGACCCAAAGATGCAAAACAATTTCAGGTATAAAATAAAAACTAAAAAAATAACAAAAATATGTAATATATGTGGTCTCATAAACATCATTTATTTCGTTTCAGTAAATGGATGGATGTGCCGTGCTCTGTAAAACTCTGGAATGAACTGTCAAGAGTTGTATTTCTTGACCAAAACCTACAAGAAGAGAGCGTATTCCCCCTTTAAAGGCCAGCAACGCACCGCTCTAATGTCGCGAGCGCCGCTTTCAATTAGAAAACCCGTTTGCTCATTTGTCCCCTTAATTTATAAAAAGGAGGGTGTAGGCAACGGGAAGGAGTGAGCAAGGCGTATGCGCGCGGACTGGGATACGCTAGACACGTTTAGGCTGGTTTTATTAACGGACTTCCAAAAAACGAGGAGGTTCGGCTGTGGATAATTTTTTTTTCGTTAAGCGTTTCGCAGCGCCGTTGGAGCGCGCGTTTGAAGATGTATGGGGGTAGTAGTTGCGTTTCAGAGTTGCGAGCTTGAGCAGCGCCGTTCTCCGTTCGTTTTCTTCGTCTTCAAACGCGCGCGCTTCAACGGCGCTGCCAAACGCTTAACGACAAAACCAGCCTTATGGTAGATACTGTAAACGTGGGACTATTGCTCTTTGCAGTGTCACCGAAGGGTCTTACAGTTGTGCGCGGCCTACATTCAAATTTATCTATCTACAGTGGCGTCCTTAGGGGGTCGCGAACAGGGCAATCGCCTAGGCCCCTAGGGCCTCGCGTCAAGCATACTGCAGTGGCATGTTATTTGAATTTTTGGCGGTGAAGTGTTGGCGGCGGTGGACAGACGGCCAAAGGGCCTCGCAAAGACCTGCCCCCCGGAGCCTCTCAAAGCCCTGCCACCCAGGGCCTCTCAATGGGTAAGGCCGCCACTGTGTAGGTATACTCACGACGATGATGGTGTTGTTGAGTATGATGCCGTAGACGAGCCAGCTGAAGGTGACGACGGTACCGGACAGGATCAGCGGGAACGGCAGACCCTCCGTACTCTTGTTCTTGATTATTGTTTTCTGTAACAGACAATACTATATTCAGAATTTGGCCATAGACTAACTGCAGAAGAATATAAAAGAAGGACTAATGTAGTATCAGAAAATATGGTACCTATACTACTAACCATTCCTGATACTACACTTATTAATTATTACTAGCTGTTGCCCGCGACTTCGTCCGCGTGGACTTCAGTTTATAGCGCGCGATGTCAACAAAATTGGTGTCAAAAGCTTTTATAAAAAAACCCTATCAAAATACCCAAAAACAGCTGTGCAGTGTGCACATAACTTATTTCATTTTTTTAAACTAATTAACTATTTATGCCAAATTTTAAAGTATATGACCCCAATCACACAAGTTTTGCCATAAACTATTTATCATTGATAGGTTTAATATTAATTATTACGTCACACAGCAAACTCACTGCATAAAGTACTGAGTTATTTAATAACGTAAAAGAGTACACAATAACAATCGAAAAAATCGAAATCGAATATCTATTATAATTTATAAGATGTAACCACCCCTTATAGAAAGACGTTTGTGTAAGCAATAGTGCGATGTAGGAGATGCACAGCGCCATCTATTATGAATTTTTGGAACTAACTTAATTTTAACAAATTTACGCATTTTACCCCCTTACAACCCCTTCGTCCAGTTAAAAAGTAGCCTATGTCCTTTCTCAGACTTTAGACTATCTGTGTACAAAATTTCATTACAATCGGTTCAGTAGTTTTGGCGTGAAAGCGAGACAGACATACAGAGATACTTTCGCATTTATAATATTAGTATAGATTAAGTAATTAAACTTTTAATTCATAGATCCAGAATAACTTGCTTGCTGGTCTCCGGGAAGAAATATTAACCTGCTTATCTCTTTCACTCATACCTACACTATTATAAACTTCCATCGTTTGTTTGATTCAATCTCACAGATCTAGCAAGGTTCGCGCTCTGCGCTTTCAATCTCAAAGTTAAAATCGGAAGTTTTCTGATTTCTTTATTTTACGTCTTTTCTGCTTTAAGAAACCCAAATATTGATCTTAACGCCTCTAGTCCACCGACGCGACGCTGCGAACTGCGAAACAGCGGCGAACCGATTTACTGTCTCAGTCTGTCTGATCCGCCACACGTGACACGTCACACGACAATGCGTTATATTGCATCTCGCTCTATTCCTGTTTCGCATTGGTTTCGCAGATATATCGCAGTTTGCAGAGTCGGTGGACTAGAGGCGTAAATCTTAATCCCTCGATCACCAATTCCAGGAAATCTTTTGCTGTCGCGGCCCATATAGGCCTTACGGGGCTTGAGGGATTAATATTGTAATATGATGACAGGGCCAATAGTCATAATCGACGGAGAGCTGGCGACCATCGGTCATGTGGCTTCAGCTGTATTAAAACTCCGTTAGCTACTTCCCTGGACAACATTTTTTATGTTAATATAAGCTGGCTGTAAACCGGTTATGACCGTAATTAATATTATGTATAACATTAGACTTTATAAATATCTGAACTGGTATATTATTATAATTACCACATTACCACATATTTGCATTAGGTAGGTACGCTCAGCTGATTATTTTATTGGTTTCCTTGCAACGCAAAACTTAAACTTACTAAAAAGATCTATACAGCACAGATATTTTGCGTAAGCACGTCCTAGTCCGATACGTAAGGAAAATGGCTTGACGGACAAGGACAAAACATTGTGCGACTATTAATACGCCTGTGTACACAGTATCTCTTTGATTGAGGTTAGGTTGTATTAATTTTCAAAATTTTACATATAAATATCCAGCTTCTATCTAAAATATGGCTGCAAAGATAGTTACGTAGAAGTTAGAACCTTCGATCATACATTATGTATTTCTGATTTCAGAAATATTATATTATATGATCGAAGCGCACAATATAATATTATCCCGCGTCAACGTGTGTCCACAACAGAAGTGCAACTATTTGAACGCGGCTTTATTAAATAACATTAGAAATTCTACGTTTCGTCGGACTTCAATTATTTACCTCACTGCAATATTTATGGAAATTATTGAAGCATGAAATTAAATAGCCTTTACACTCAAGGAAAACTTGGATAACGATATTCAGTCGGTTTTCCCCGAGACCGTTATACTATCATAGAAATTGATTCACATGCAGATGGTGAACTTACGCTAATACTAAATCAATCTCTTCGCTGGTACTATCAGAGAAGTGGAAAAGTATACAGCTTTAGTCTGTAAAAGGGTGTACAATTACACCATAAAAAGAAGCTGTAGAAGAGAGTTTGGCTACTCCATAATACAGCAATAAGATTTGAGGACCAACATAATACAGCTCTAAGCTGTTTTCAGTAAGTGACGGTATGCATAATACAGCTATTGTACAGCTTTAATACTACAATTCGGATCAGGAAACTTAAAGCTGTACATGACAGTTTCTATACTGATTTAGAATTTTATGCGTACTTTGACTTCTTAATACAGACTTAATACACCTAGAGCTGAATAATTACTCCTAAACCGACATTATAACACTACAATATCTCTTCAACGCTCTTATACAGCTCTAAAACAGCGTTAAGTGCTATATTGGCTGCTTTTTAGATGTTCACTAGCTGTTTCCCGCGACTTCTTCCGCGTTAGCATAGTATAATAACTGTCAACCCCTATTTTACCCCCTTGGGGGTATAATTTCCAAAAACGCTTAAACACTTATTCATTTATTTTTAATCAGTAATCCAAAAAACAAAGTTTCATGTTCCTAACTTAAGAAATGACGGAATTTAATTCAAACTTTCAACCCCTATTTCGCCCCCTTCGGGGTAACATTTTCAAAATTCCTTCCTTAGTGGGTGTCTAATTAATAAAACAACCCTACTCACCAAATTTCGTGGCTGTAACTTTAACAGTTTTTGCTCAGCGATGATGAATCAGTCAGTCAGTCAGTCAGGACATGCAATTTTATAAGTATAGATTACGCTTGGTTGCCGCTTGGGGAGGAACACGACCAAACTCTACGTAGTTTGGTCGCGTTACGTCAAACCCATGCAGCCTCTCATCAACAATTCTAACTCTTCTCTTATCAAACAATATCTATGGAGTATGGACGCTTCACACCACGTCAGTCTGGCCCCGTGGTAAGTACCTGAAGGACTTGTGTTACGGGTACCAAACAACGGAAATGTATTTAATACTTTTATAGGTACTTTACATACATATTTAAGTTTCTTATTATAAGATACACATATTTAATACACACCCATGACCCAGGAACTTTGAAAACTTTTTGTTCTGACGGCGGGATTCGAACCCGCGACCCTCGGCTTGAGCTGCCGACAGCCCACCCACTGAGCCACAGAGGTCGTCAAAATTGACACGATCCGACCAAATGACGTTGGTCCATCAACTGCCTAGGAATCAAAATGTTCGCTGGTAGTTACCAGTCCGAGCAGCGGCGCGGAGACGAGGTAGAACATGAAGGCCGTGATGATGGAGCCGAACCGCCCCTCCACCACCGCCGGGTCCTCGTACTCCGAGTACATGAACAACGCCGCGATCAGCGCGCCCGCACCACCTGGGGGAGATGTAGTGTAAGCGAGATGCAACATAATGTACCGTACTATAGTCCGCGCGGACTATACCGTTTGGAGTGTGTTAAAGAATATATTATTCTGTTAACTTTTTTCGTGGTTAGTGTGCAAATAGCCATATTGTGTGATCGTACTTTACATTTTTTATGTAAGATATTTTTCTGTAGGTATTTAGAATTTTTTTGCCGCATTACACTTTGAGGTCAATACCCGTCACAGCCGTTAGGGTGTGTTTCCACTGAAGCGGAGCGGAGCTTAGCGGTGCCCGAATTGACCAATCGTGCTATTCCAGCGGAATGACAGCGAAGATTTCGAGCATGGTGATTGGTCAATTCGATCGCTAAGCTCCGCTCCGCGTCAGTGGAAACACGGCCTTAGTGTCGTAGCTCCACTATTTATCTGGCGTAGCCAATCAAAGATATAGTGACTTGTATGACCGAACAGTAAGCCTCAAACGTATGTTCATCGTAGTTCAGTGCAGGGGCGCCAAAATACCAACTGCTCCCTCTGGATCGTATCCTACGAAGGGCCGCTCGAACTGTTGATTGCCATAGTGTTTCAAACAGCTTGGACCCCTTGGAATTACGCCGAGATGTAGCTTCGCTCTGCATCCTCTATCGGTTTTATCACAGGGAGTGCTCTGAGGAATTGTTCGGAATCATACCACCTGCAACTTTTCGCCATCGTCCCACGCGAAAAACATACCATCCTCATCACCTTGATGAGTGGCAGTCTTCGACAGTGCGTTTTTCGCGTAACTTTCTGCCGCGCACTGTAAAACTCTGGAACGCCGAACGAACTGTCACCAGCGGTATTTCCGGACCTATACGACCTGTAAACCTTCAAGAAAAGAGCGTATTCCCTCTTAAGGCGCATAGAGTCGTCGATAACCTTGGACGTTTGGGCGTGGCTTAGGTCCCCCTGCTCTGCACTCCCCGCACGAAAACATCGTACATAGATTAAGCGCGCGTATGACGAACAGAAGCACGCCTGACTTATCACTGCCTATTTTACTCGAATCCACTACCTACCTACTACTTGCTTTAAAAATGTGCAATTTATATGATAATGAATTACTATTGTGAATAAATAGATGTTTGACGAATGACTTTAATAAGTTTAATGCTACACGAATTACGATTTACGCTTAGTATCAAGTATGATATTTATGTCTAATTTATTAAAAAAATGAAAAATTAATCAGTAGGTATCTAGATAATTTTTCAAGTCTTGGCTGTCTTAGTTAGGTCCGTGCTTGTCTTGCCTAAGCTAGGGCATCGCAACCCGGGCCCAATTTTTAAAACCCGGGTTTTCGGGTTTTTGTTGATTGAAAACTGGGTACCCGATTTTTTTTCTTTTTTAATATTAATTATATTTCTTCGCTTCATTCTTCGATATATTAATTAAACAGGTAGTCCTTTGTTTATTTGCTAGGCAATCGCGTTTTTTTAAAGAGGTATGTAACGACGTATTTCTATCGACGGTCCCTACGTATAAAAGGTCATGTCCATAATAGCAATTTTTTTATTGCATCATGCACTTCCATAATATTATAATGAGACGCATATTCCTACATTTTTTTTTCTATCACAAGTAATTCCGAAGATCAAAAGACGTAAACGACGACAAGTTGGGAGTTTTATTAGATTTTACTGTGGTAGATGTGGACATCTATACTTACCGTCTTGTACCGCGTTGGAAATTACGCGCCGTTCCGCGTCATGTCGTACTTGTCCGTTTCTACCTCTAAGGTAGAGAATTATTTATAGACTTGTTATCATTTACGTTCAGTTATTATAAGATTTTTGTTCGTTTTTAGTGGGACTAGTGCCACACATTCAATCAAATTTGGACTAATATGAATATTTAAGTGTTATAAATAATCTGCGACGTTATATAATAGCTGCGACGGAGGCTGAGGCCTGAGGCTAATAATTATTCTAAACTTTGCATACATATTATGATTTATGAGCCAATGGAAATACAAAATAAATACATCAGGATTCATCAGCTAAAACTTTATACTTCTATTTTTTATAACGACATAGGCATGTAATACTGGGAACTACAAAAAAAGGGTGCGCCTTTTATTATTCTGGCAACTCTGTCTTTACGTCAATGACACATGATGCGGCATATGTCAGTTTACAGCAAGATGGCGCGTGAAGTTTGTTTGTCAGTGCCATTAGAATTTAATGAAATACTCCATAATACGAATTTTGCGGATATAAGTTGTCGACTCGAAATCAATATTTTCAATTATTCACATAAGGTTTCGATCGAGTCTATCGTACCCCTGCACGAAATCAACAAAAATTTCGAAAATCGGTTCACAAACGGCGGAGTAATCGTTGAACATACAAAAATAAAAAATAAAAAAAATATCCACAGCCAAACATAATATAACCTCCTCGTTTTTTGGCAGTCGGTTAAAATTATGACCTTCATAAATTCTTAAGAGTCAGTAAAAATTTACCTTGCTCAAGACGTATCCGAAAAGACCAATAAGAAGAAAAAGGCAACTTCAACATTATGATGTTTAGTTTTACCCTTTAGTGAAAACAGAATAATTAGTGAATACATATTTTATACTAAAATTTGTAGACTTTTGAAAACTATACAGTTTAACTTATCAAACAATCACATTTTATTAGAATTTTTCACTATGGACCTATAGTTATTGATGACGTGTCTTTTTATTCGTTCATTATAACATAGAAAAAATTTCTTAAATTAGCAGCGTATAGAAAGATATGTCTGTGTTTTTAGTTTTTCTTACTGAAGAGCCAAAATTTCTATTACATAAATATTATAAACTATGACAATAAGATTAATTTTATAAAGTGTTGAATGAATTTAGGACCTAATATAATATTTTTATTCTTACAACGTAAAAACGGACACGTACGACTTACCCGTTTTTACGCTGACAATTCAAGACGAGTCTTGAATTGTCAGCGTAAAAACGGGTAAGTCGTACGTGTCCGTTTTTACGTTGTAATTCAAGACTCGTCTTGAATTGACAGAGTCTTGAATGGGGATTGTCCATTTTTTTTTAATTTTGCTCATTACAAAAACATTTCGAGGAATAAGGTCAATGATCGTTTTTCTGTATTTAAACGAAAGAAATACCCATTAGTTACTTATATTTTTGAACAAATATGTTTAACCTTATAACTTACCTTCCTTATAAAATACCTTCAATGGCGTTAAATTAGCAATAAATTCGACCAACATAACGTTTCGTACTTTTGGTAAGCTTCTCGTATCAACTTTCACATAATGATAACTTGCATTTCGTCGTTGCCAAAACAAGATCTCTCATGTGCAAAGATGCAAGTTTTGTAAAAACTTAAAAAAACTTCTTCGTGAAAAAAAATTGTATGTAAGCATGCCAGTTTATTTTTCTTATTTATGTATCTATATTTCAGACATTTTTTAAACTTATTACGATATCGATACCTAGTCAATATACCTCTTTTTTTTTCTTTTTTTATCACTTATGCTGCACATGAGAGGTTTTGATTGCTAAATTTAGCAACATAAGAGGTAACAGTGGGTAAAAGTTGCGCACATGAGATATTTTGATTGTGAAATTATTATTGAGTTTCACATGAGACTTTTTTTTCGCCTCCTTTTCACATGTGAGTTTTTGTACAAGGTGGAGAATTTAATTCTCTACAATATGGTGTAAAAAAGTCATTTTCGTCCAGACCGTCACATAAGAGGTCTTGTTTTGGCAACGACGATTTGACGAACCAGCCATTATAAATAAGATTGAAAGGAAAAAAAACATGCTACAGAGGTCAATTGGCCGCCGATGATGACGTCAGAGCGAAACTTTAAAAATTTATTGAGAAAAAAGTAGCCAATGAATTTCAAAATTATTTAATTTATATTCTTAAAATACCCTATTTTAACGAAAAAAAATATAAAAAGTACATGTGATTTTTTTTTAACAATGCCCATTGACAGAGCGTAAAAACGGTCATCTTGTAATTTTGGCGAAAAAATTGAAAATATTTAAAATTGTGGTATATCATCCAAACGGTAGGCCGTTTGGATGATATAACACAATTTTAAATTTACATTAGGCTTTACAAATCAACCAATAACTGTGTTCATGTTTAATGATAATCTACAGTAACAGTTTGAATCTTAAAAACGCGAATTGCAAAAATCATGATTACTTCATGATTTTTGCAATTCGCAAATAACAATTTAGGTACTGTTCATAAGAGCGTCCATACACCTATACACTTGTTTTATTTAAATACTTAAAATATTAATACTATAACGTCTATACGCGTGGAACAATCAACTTATAACTTTGACGACCTCCGTGGCTCAATGGTTAGAGTGTGTGGCAACTCAAGCCGGAGGTCGCGGGTTCGAATCCCGCCGACGGAACAAAAAGTTTTCCAATGTTCCTGGGTCATGGATGTGTATTAAATATGTGTATGATATAATAAAAATCTTAAATATATTATGTATAGTATAAAAGTATTAAATATATTTCCGTTGTCTGGTACCCGTAACACAAGTCCTTTAGGTACTTAGCACGGGGCCAGACTGACGTAGTGTGAGCGTACATAGATATTATATTATTTAACTAAAAATAATCATGAAGTAAATAACAATTTAGGTACTCTTCATAAGAGCGACCATGCGCGAACCACATTACAACCTTTTTACGTTGATTGTACTCTAAGTCTAACTACTCTACATAAACACTCATGCAAATATTGTAGTGATCTAATGCACACAAACAGACGCTCGATAGCACACACACAGGCGCAAGATTTAGCAACAAGTGACACAGCCTCCCCGTCTGAATGCTAGCGGACGACTGCCGCCCGCGCCCGCGCAGACTACCTTTGAACCAAATCGTTCGGAAATACTGTTTTTCGATATCTTTTCAAAGAAAATATTGTTTGATTTTTATAAAAAATGCTGATATTCAAGAAAAACAGATTCTAAATATGTCTACGCAAAAAAAAATACCGTATATCACAGCCGTTTAGGAGGAGTCCCGATTTCAAATCGAAAATCGATGTCACGTATTATTTTTTTATTGAAGCAAGGGTAAGACATAAAGCAGAAAAAAAATGTTGATACATTAGTTGTTGAACTGATCTTTCACATATATTTTTTTCAACTTTTTCCTGCCAGAAATGAATGAGTAGTTACAAAAACAAAATGACCATTTCACGACTCTATACGCCTTAAAAGGCCGGCAACGCACCTGCAGCTCTTCTGATGTTGCGAGTGTCCATGGGCGACGGTAGTTGCTTGACATCAGGTGACCCGTTTGCTCGTTTGCCCCCTTATTTAATAATTAAAAAAAGTTCCTAAACTACTGATTTGACGTTAGCAAATGACATGTCATTCGGTGCTTACTTAAAAGTTATAACTTATAAGTTAATCAGTTACTATAATGGGCTGTATTTACGTGGTATTTCTGTCTCGTTTCAATGTCATAGAACACTGGTGATGACCCATTAGAAAAAAATATTGTCACCAGCAGTATTTCCGGACCAATACGACCTGTAAACCTTCAAGAAGAGAGCGTAATCCCTCTTAAAAGACCGGCAACTCAACTGCAGCTCTTCTAATGTAGCGAGTGTTCATGGGTGACGGAAGTTTCTTTCTATCAAGTGACCCGTTTACTCGTTTGTGCCTTATTTTATATAAAAACTAGCGACCCGCCCCGGCGTCGCACGGGTAAAAAATATATAGCCATTGAAAAAAATTATTAAAATCGATAGCCTATGATCCTTCACGTGGTCTACTTCTTATATGTGCCAAATAACATAAAATTGTTCCAGTAGTTCAAGAGATTAAGCCCTTTCAAATAATTTCCTCCGTTTTTTCCCACATTCTTCTATTAGCCTTAGCGTGATAAAATATAGCCTATAGTCTTCCTCAATAAGTGGGCTATCTAACAATGAAAGAATCATCAAAATCCGTTACGTAGTTTTAAAGATTAAAGGGAACAAAGGGACATGAGGGGAAAAAAAGTGACTTTGTTTTATAATAAGTATAGAAGAAGAGACAAAATTACCCATCTGCGCCCAGACGGAGGTCTTGTTGGGCGTGTACCGGTAGAAGACCATCACGTAGAGGATGCTGAGCGCGATGCCCAGGAAGTTCACCTGGATCATCTTGTCGTCGCGCAGCATGAACCCGTACTTCAGGTTCAGGGCTCCCCTGGGAAACAGTATCAAGATTCAAGTATGTATAATGGCAGCTGTGTACACACTCGTCGAGACAGGCCGAGCGCTAATGTGTATAGGGCGCTCTCGTCCTCGTCTCGTTGGCTGTCACGAGGAAAACCATAGCAAGCACGGCCGAGGATCTCGACGAGTGTGTACAACCGCCAAAAAATCAGTCATAAAGACTAAGGCCAGAATATGCCTTTCTGTCTGGGCTAGGCGGGTCCATTTTTTAACCGACTTCCAAAAAACGAGGAGGTTATATGTTCGGCTGTGGATATTTTTTTATTTTTTTATTTTTTTTTTATTTTTGTATGTTCAACGATTACTCCGCCGTTTGTGAACCGATTTTCGAAATTTTTGTTTTGTTGTATTAGGTTTCACTCCAATTTGGTCCCATTTTCACAAAGGTGGTGACCTGATGATGGGATCCATGAGTAATCGAGGGAACTCCTCGAAATTTATATGGAAACATTTGGTGATTTTGGTTTTATGTGAAGTATACTAAGAATACGCTACCAAAAAGTCAAATATTGGGTCAAGGTATACCATGGTTTCGATGATGCTGAGAGAACTCCTGATTCCTTATAGATACACGTTTGGGAGTTTCGGCGTTGTTTTAAGAACAGAAAGCATAAACTACTATGCAATTCATATTCATCATCATAATCATCATCATCATCATCGTCATCATCATCATTACCACGTCGTGTTAAGGCCACGAATGTCTCATGGCACAGAATAGATAATAGTACAAGGCATAGGTATGGATATACTAATAATAATAATGATGTACTGTATAACAATTAACAATACCTGTTTGTTTTTAAATACACGGCGGTCGGCGTCGGTCGCCGCCCAGCGCCGCCGCGCGAAGACAGAATATCGAATACTTTACTAACTACTTTATAATATACAGATCGAATACTTTACTACTTTATAAAATTTTAATAGACAAATAGAATTAAAATAAAGTTATTTTAAAAAGAGCATTTAAACAAAACAAAGTCATTAACCGCCGCACTCAGAGACGTCAATTAAGACTTAATGCTCATTTAACATGAAATGTCCCTCTCAGAGATGACAATTAAAAATCGCTAATTGCAGAGTTTGATGTTCAAGTTTGAGGTTATTCTTGAAATTTTTTCAGTTTTAATTTTTCAAAAGATAAAATTAAGATAAAAATAAAATTTATTTTAAGTGTTAATAATAAATAATAATAATATTAGATAATGCCACAGTAAACATAAAACTTCATAACTGTGATAGTACTAAAGCATTTTTGTGCAATACATGCCTAGTTACTTAGGGTTCCGTACCCAAAGGGTAAAAACGGGACCCTATTACTAAGACTTCGATGTCTGTCCGTCTGTCTGTCACCAGGCTGTAACTCAAGAACCGCTATAGCTAGACTTCTGAAATTTTCACAGATTGTGTATATTTGTTGCCGCTATAACAACAAATACTAAAAACAAAATAAAATAAATATTTAAGGGGGGCTCCCCATATTTTTTCTATTTTTTGCTCTTAATCAATAACGGCAACACATAGGCAATTGAAATATTCACAAAATACTTAATGGTATTTATACTTTAATAATTAATAATAAAATTTAAATAAATTAAATAATTAAGGGGGCTCCCATACAAAAAATACAATTTTTAGCCTATTTTTGCTCTTTAGTGGTACGGAACCCTTCGTGCACGAGTACAACTCGTACTTGGCCGATTTTTACCTTTTCTTGCTAATAAATAGAAGTATTTTACATGAAGTGTACCTATAGTCACTTCCATACAAACTAGATATACCTACAAAGAAGTATGAACATTGTTACCAAATTATGTCTTACGGTATATTTATACATATACGGTATATTTCAAAGTATGTTTACTATATAGTTACAATATTATTATGATTTATGAATAAATCTTAATAGCAAACGGTTTTCTTATATTAAAATGGTAGGTAATAGTAGACTTAAGACAGGTTATTCACACAATCCAAATTGTAAAACATAGAAACTTCAAATGTTGCAATAAATACTTTTAAATACCTAGTACCTATTATAAAAACAATATAAAACATGTTTTTTTTTCTAACACCTTTTATGTTTGTTACATAACTGTAGTAGGGAGGTACGGTGAAAGATAGGAAAGAATGAAATTATTTAAGTAGTATATTTATTATTCCTTTGATCGCGGCAAAACGAGACACAATAGCCTTTCAATTGTTATCGCGGCCCACTTGGGCCAAACTGTACGGGAGTTGAAGCGAGCTGCATCAGTTAATTTGATTTCTTGTTATTTTTTTTCTATATTCATTATTCTGCCTAGCAATGCAAACTTTGTAAATTTTTACTTCTTCTTGTCTTCTTGCATTGTTAACTAAAATAAAAGTATGACGTGATAAGAATTGAAACTGGTACAAAACATTATAAGTAGGTAAGTACTTTATAGTTTATTTATTTAAAGTATATACTGACCAATGAAATCCTTTTGAAATGTATTATGTTAAAATATATTATTATGTTAAATTCGCCAACCAAAAACAAAATAAAAATTACTAGATACCTACTACCACTACTTCTCGTCATAGTACGAATGATTTATAGGGGACAGAAATTAATCAGTCAATTAATTTTGTCTCTGAGAGGTATCTCTAATGAAAGCATTAAATTTCAATTTGTTAAATGATGTTCAGCGCTATTTTTTAAATGACCGACTCTGACGGCCGCAGTCACGACTCACGCCCAATAAAAAAAAATGAAACGAACACGGCTTGACTTTCCAAGACTAGAAAGCCGTGTTCGTTTCATTTTTCAACTACGCATGCGCGGCTTTTTTCGCAGTTTGGCAGCTGACTGTCTACTTCATAATAATTGAGTGTCATGTTCTAAAATATTAAAAATTTCTGTCAGGTTTTAGAACATGACACTTACACTAATTTTTAACTTTGGGCATGCGTAATGTGCATTGAAAAACGAAACGAACACGACTACAGTTTGTGAAAAAAGAGTAGACATAGAACAAAAAAATTTCTAAACGTAATCACGCTCAAAAGGTGGTTTTTTCTCTTTGTATTTCCCATAAAGTTAATATACCTAGCGGAATAGAGAAACAAAGGCCTGAGCAAGCGAGATGCCATTATCAGTAACACCGCGTGTTAAAAAGAGACGTGTGATACATGACAGCAGCACTCTTTTTTTGACGTCCAGTCGGCACGTGCCGCACGTTGTCAATATAATCTCATAGAATTCATGTTCAATCATGCTTGTGTAAGTCTATACGTACACATATTTTTCACACAGATGAAAACCAATTTTGGTTACGTTTGACAGCTCGAGACTGTTGCTCTATTCCGATAGGTATATTAACTTTATGGTATTTCCATAGAGAACGCTTATATACACATTAAATATTATTTGCCTTGCACATTAATTTTAACTCTATTGAATAAGGTTTTCGTATATTTTGTTACTATATGATTAAAAAATTGCGTAGAGTGTGTACGGTACTCTTTTTTGACAAGCTATAAATAAAATCATATAAAAAAGAAGAAGAAGATCATGCCCTCCGTGTATTATATTTCTCTATGTCCTAGAATTGGCTTCGGCCTTCACTATCATTCATTAAATAGAGAAAACATAGAAATGGCTGTATGGGCAACGCTCCCTTTGCCTGTCCCGACCGGGACAAATTAAAAAAAAAATCTCTATGTCATACCCCTTTGACAGCAAAATCCACGATTAGCGACTCAATCGAGTTAAATGGTGCTTCTTCTGTATTTAAATTTAATCGCCATTTTGAGGTGTTAATTTATCATTAACTGACTCTGAGAGGGAATTTCATGTTTAATGAGCATTTAGTGTTGCGGTTTGTATGGGCAGCGGATAATTTTGATTTTTTAAATGATGATTTAATGAACGACTCTGAGTGCGGCCGTCAGTGTCTTTTTAATTAGTTATACTTATTAATCGATAGATGGTGCACTAAGTACCTATCGATTTGAATTCTTGATAACAAGAACAGCTGTCAATAATTATGATAATATTAAATATTATGCTAGGCTACAAAAAATTGTACAAACTTGCATAGGCAAGTTTGTACAATTTTTTATCTGATAGATCCTTCGATCGTGGAAAAACGAGACACAATAGCCTTTCTATTGTTATCGCAATCGCCGGTGCCCGCTTCGGGCTTGAAATATTAAAATTGTTAAATTTAAAATTACTTAGCACAATATGTTCACTTCACTGATAATATTATATTATTTTGTGAGTGTGAGTTGTGACTCTTAACAAATTGTAATAAGATACGTAAAATATACGCGAAGATTTATCTACTAGTGTAACTAAAAAGAGTGAAATTATTATTATTTTTAACAAAAAATTAAAACCGACTTCCAAGGTAAAAACAATAATAACATTAATGTGAACTAAAAAGTATTAAATAATTTTTACTATCTAATAGTGCCTTTTTCCGAATTCGGCTAAACCTCAACTATTTCTGTACTCAATCTTCATAATTTTGAAGTCGGTGCCAGTTCCAAAAATTTTAAATATACTGTCAGAGGACTGAAGATTCAGCTATCTGGTACCGACTTCAAAATAATGAAGATTGAGTACAGAAATAGTTGAGGTTTAGCCGAATTCGGAAAAAGGCACTATTAGATAGTAAAAATTATTTAATACTTTTTAGTTCACATTAATGTTATTATTGTTTTTACCTTGGAAGTCGGTTTTAATTTTTTGTTAAAAATAATAATAATTTATGATTGACATTTAAAAAGAAGGTTATTGAGGCTTGTCTTGACTCTTGATTGTGGTTTGGAATTTGGACTCCAAGCAACGCGGCTAGTCCAAAGTTTCTAACATTGTTCTTCATAATATTTTTGCGAGCGCAATTGACTGTGCGTTTACAGAGCATAATATGAAATAAGTTCTCTTTACATCTAGACACGCGGTAGCGTGTCAAGCCAAGTTCCAGCATAACAGAATGGCGAGCAGCACCGTGTGTAATATTACACGAACCATTTGCAGGTACTTTTGACCCTCTCATAATTCAGAAACTATTTCACATAAACGTTTCAAATTTGGCTCATATAATGAGACTTGCGAGATAACCACATGCTCTAAATTTCATAAGCACAGCTCAAACGGTTATTAAGATATTAACGTCCGAAATCTACATTTTTATCACTGACTGACTGACTGACTGACTGACTGACCTATAGATCAAAATTCTAACCCACTTCCAGATGACCTAGAAGGCTGAAATTTGGAATCCAGCTCGGTAATTGTGTGAAAACGTAGGGAAAAATCAGAAAACAAAAAAATCGGTCAAGTGCGAGTCGGGCAGAGCGAAACTAGGCAAAAATTGTGTTTTTTGTATGGAGACCCCCCTTAAATATTTAATTTATTTTACTTTTATTATAAATTATGAAAATAAAAATATAATTAAAGATTTTGTGAAATTTTCAAGTATCTACCGGCTGTCATTATTGATTTTGAGCAAAAAAGGCCAAAAAATCACATTCATTGTATGAGAGCTCCCCGTAAATATTTATTTGTGAAGTGAAAAAACTTTAGGAAATGAATAGAAGGTGACTCTAAGAAGTATGTCTGTCTGTCTGTTACCTCTTCACGCTCAAATTGCTTGTACCGATTGTTCTTAAATTTGGTATGGAGATATAGTTTGAGTCCCGGGAATAGACATAGAATTATTTCAATACGTCTGTCCGTCCGTCCGTCCGTCTGTCTGTCTGTCTGTTTGTTATACAGCTATAATAATAGCTACTTTATTTCCGCACAATAATCTGTACCCTATATAAGTTAATGGTTGGAAATACACTTGTGTTATACCGTATTATTCCAATGCCTTCTGATGGTAGCTGTTTTTTTCATTCGCTTGAATTTTCTTTCTTTTATTCGTCTGATACTCAACAAGTCTTAGGGGCTATTTCCCCACTTCCTGATTAGTTTCAGACAGGCTATCCACAACTAATCTGGCAGATAAAGGTTCTCTCAGTTAAGTTTCAGATAGGCCATCCACAATTTATCTGATAGATGAAGTATCTGCCAGATAAATTGCGGATAGCATATCCGATACTCGTCAGGAAGTGGTGAAACAACACCTTAAGGTTGCGATTGAATATAGTCGAATATTATGTATGTTTGAACTGGGAAGATTAAGATGTCTACTGTCTACCCTTGCTCGGAAAGTTTTCTTTACAAAAAGTAATGATATCCCACCAAAAACTTAAAATATGTAAAAATGGAAAGCCAAGTTCCATACAAACATTATTCTTGTCTATGGACTTCGCCGTAAAAAGGATGGAGATCTAAATGAGCGCCAAGTTTCATGGAAAATCGAAATATGTATGTATAGGAACCAAATAATATTATGAACAAATAATAGTCTATTTCTTTGCTTTATCGAATATCTATAACAATTAATGTTATTTAAATATTTTGAGATCTTAAACTAGATTAGATTCTGCTTGGCTAGTTTTCATCAGGATTAAAATGTTCAATAACTTTATGAAATGACTGATGTAATGAAAACTGGCCAAGTTAGATCTAATCTAGTTTAAGATATCAAATTATTTATATAACATTAATTGTTATAGATATTCAATAAAGCAAAGAAATAGACTATTATTTGTTCATAATATTATTTGGTTCCTAAACATACATATTTCGATTTTCCATGAAACTTACGGCGAAGTCCATAGACAAGAATAATGTTTGTATGGAACTTGGCTTTCCATTTTTACATATTTTATGTTTTTGGTGGGATCACTTATGACATCACAGAATCAACCATCAACAAGGCTCCATTTATCGTGTCTGTGATTTTCATTTGATAAGGCTTTCTCAGTCACAATATCATGTGTACATGAGCAGGACAGTCTTAAGACTTATCTAACTCAAACTCAACTCAAACTCAAACTCAAATTTTTTTATTCAGAATAAATTTTTGCAAATATTTTCTGAAAGTCTACATGATGCCTACCACCGGTTCGGGAACTAACCCGGCGAGAAGAACCGGCGTAAGAAACTCGCAGGGGGCCCACTTTATTTACCAAAAAAGGTGAGAAAAAAATTAATCTTTTAAAATAAAGTTTACAATTCTGTAACTTAAAATTATTTTTAACAAAAAATTAAAACCGACTTCCAAGGTAAAAACAATAATAACATTAATATGAACTAAAAAGTATTAAATAATTTTTACTATCTAATAGTGCCTTTTTCCGAATTCGGCTAAACCTCAACTATTTCTGTACTCAATCTTCGTTATTTTGAAGTCGGTACCAGATAGCTGAATCTTCAGTCCTCTGACAGAATATTTAAAATTTTTGGAACTGGCACCGACTTCAAAATTATGAAGATTGAGTACAGAAATAGTTGAGGTTTAGCCGAATTCGGAAAAAGGCACTATTAGATAGTAAAAATTATTTAATACTTTTTAGTTCATATTAATGTTATTATTGTTTTTACCTTGGAAGTCGGTTTTAATTTTTTGTTAAAAATAATAATAATTTCACTCTTTTTAGTTACACTAGTAGATAAATCTTCGCGTATATTTTACGTATCTTATTACAATTTGTTAAGAGTCACAACTCACACTCACAAAATAATATAATATTATCAGTGAAGTGAACATATTGTGCTAAGTAATTTAACAATTTTAATACTTCAAGCCCGAAGCGGTCACCGGCGATTGCGATAACAATAGAAAGGTTATTGTGTCTCGTTTTTCCACGATCGAAGGATCTATCAGATAAAAAATTGTACAAACTTGCATAGGATGTAGCGTAGCATAATATTTAATATTATCATAATTATTGACAGCTGTTCTTGTTATCAAGAATTCAAATCGATAGGTACTTAGTGCACCATCTATCGATTAATAAGTATAACTAATTAAAAAGACATTTAATGACTTTGTTTTGTTTAAATGCTCTTTTTAAAATAACTTTATTTTAATTCTATTTGTCTATTAAAATTTTATAAAGTGTTAAAGTATTCGATCTGTATATAAAGTAGTTAGTAAAGTATTCGATATTCTGTCTTCTGCCGCCACGCGGCAGAAGACGGAACTGAACGGACGGACTGGGCGGCGACGCCGACCGCCGTGTATTAAAAACAAACAGGTGTTGTTAATTGTTATACAGTACATAATTATTATTATTAGTATATCCATACCTATGCCTTGTACTATTGTCTATTCTGTGCCATGAGACATTGGTGGCCTTAACACGACGTGGTAATGATGATGATGACGATGATGATGATGATGATTATGATGATGAATATGAATTGCATAGTAGTTTATGCTTTCTGTTCTTAAAACAACGCCGAAACTCCCAAACGTGTATCTATAAGGAATCAGGAGTTCTCTCAGCATCATCGAAACCATGGTATACCTTGACCCAATATTTGACTTTTTGGTAGCGTATTCTTAGTACACTTCACATAAAACCAAAATCACCATATGTTTCCATATAAATTTTGAGGAGTTCCCTCGATTACTCATGGATCCAATCATCAGGTCACCACCTTTGTGAAAATGGGACCAAATTGGAGTGAAACCTAATACAACAAAACAAAAATTTCGAAAATCGGTTCACAAACGGCGGAGTAATCGTTGAACATACAAAAATAAAAAAAAAAAAAAAAAAAAAAAAAAAATATCCACAGCCGAACATATAACCTCCTCGTTTTTTGGAAGTCGGTTAATTATACAATGTCAACATACATACTTAATTGTAAGTCATAAAATAATGTAGAAGTAGCCTTGCAAGCAGCCATCCTACTCCCAAGATGTGCCGTCGTTTATGAAATCATTGACCTAATAGGTCAATGATTTCATTCAAGTCATAATATTGGGAACCAGTTCTCACTTCGTCTCCACTAACAACACAAGTGCGTATGTATACTAACATAATAAGACCTCCGAGGAAGGCCATGAAGGGCGTGGCGCCGGTGGTGCCGTCGCGGTAGATGTCCCAGCACATGAAGCAGCCGGAGAACATCTGGCCGGTGGTCACCACCGCCGCGATGGTCCCCACCAGCTCCTTGTACGGCTGCAGCGCGATTGACAGCGACTCCATGGCTGCTGGAACAATGAAAAAATGTTATTTCAAAAACTAAAAACCCGACTACTATGTTATAACTTATACCCAGTATCACTTTCATAGTCAACAACCTCTCCCAGCTAAAATCCATCAAGACATTCAGGCTTAGGCCGTATTCACACCAAACCGAATTTGAGCTAACGTTACGCAGTTGTATTTCACTTTTTCATTCACACCTAACCGACAATACGCTATTATGCTAGGCGTAGGCGCGGACATTCGATACCGTAAATTTTCACGTTCACACTGGGGTCTGGGGCTCACAGTGAGCCTGCTCAAGTGCTCACATTCGGCGGCTCACAGTCGATTTGGTATGAACACGGCCTTAGAGCTAGCGTGCAAAAGAACTACACAAGCATACATGCAAACTTTTAAAAAACATAATCCTCCGGAAAGATTGGAGCCTTCATTCATAATAATAATCTATACTACATAGTACATTATTTCTTAGCTATAATACATAGAAAACCGACATTA
Organism: Polyommatus icarus; assembly: GCA_937595015.1. Classification (NCBI taxonomy): domain Eukaryota; kingdom Metazoa; phylum Arthropoda; class Insecta; order Lepidoptera; family Lycaenidae; genus Polyommatus; species Polyommatus icarus. Next base: position 512,407 of record OW569332.1, on the reverse strand, counting down.
TCCGATCAAACATTATATTTATTTAGCCAGATTTTTCCATAGAGTAGCAAGAAGCCTAAGCACGACTGGGCTGGCTAAGAAAAAAAAAACCGCTGTCTTACAGAAAACCGGCGTAAAATAACGCTTACGTTGAGTTTCTTTTTGCTTACGAGTGAGAAAATTGAACAATTGCCCAAGGCAGCTACATTTATACCAGGGACTTATCAGTTGTCACTTTTCACATTGCACGGATGGAAATTATTTCCTAGAACTAACTTTTTACGTCTTCTGTGTAGGTCTACCGATGGCTTTGTAACTCAACACTGTTACGCGCCAGCTGTTCACTGTATGGACAATGGTTACTAGTTATTACTACTCGTGGGAACACCACACACTCTGCGACGATAAACATTATCTACAGATAATGTTTATCGTTCATCGCGATTGTATTAGCGCCGTTTTAATTTGAGCTTAACCTAAGTATGGTTTTGTGTGAGAAAACCGCGATTCTATAGTCGATATAAAAATATAATATTTTGTAAGTGTGACTGTAATAAGATACCTACGTAGAATAATATACAGGTGTATTATTCTACGTATAGTACGCGATGGCTTACTAGGTAACTAAAAAGAGTGAAATTATTATTTTTAACAAAAAATTAAAACCGACTTCTATGGTAAAAACAATAATAGCATCCTTATAATATAAACTAAAAAGTATTAAATAATTATTCCTATCCTAGTTATTAATAGATGTCCGAATTTATATAATACAACACCACAATGTGGCTGCTTGGGAGTTGAAGCGTTCGAGACCGGTTTCAGCACGATACTTATAATTTGTTGCTAATACCTAGTTTGTATCCTTCGATCGTGGATTCTTGGAAATCTATTGTTATTCTATTGTGTCTTGCTCACCGTTAAGCTCGTAACAAGATACGTAGAATAATATTATACAGGTGTATTATTTACGTACATAGTATGCGATAGTTTAGTACTAGGTAACTAAAAACTAATTATTATTATTTTTAACAAAAAATTAAAACCGACTTCCAAGGTAAAAACAATAATAACATTAATGTGAACTAAAAAGTATTAAATAATTTTTACTATCTAATAGTGCCTTTTTCCGAATTCGGCTAAACCTCAACTATTTCTGTACTCAATCTTCATTATTTTGAAGTCGGTACCAGATAGCTGAATCTTCAGTCCTCTGACAGTATATTTAAAATTTTTGGAACTGGCACCGACTTCAAAATTATGAAGATTGAGTGCAGAAATAGTTGAGGTTTAGCCGAATTCGGAAAAAGGCACTATTAGATAGTAAAAATTATTTAATACTTTTTAGTTCACATTAATGTTATTATTGTTTTTACCTTGGAAGTCGGTTTTAATTTTTTGTTAAAAATAATAAGTAATAATTTCACTCTTTTTAGTTACACTAGTAGATAAATCTTCGCGTATATTTTACGTATCTTATCACAATTTGTTAAGAGTCACAACTCACACTCACAAAATAATATAATATTATCAGTGAAGTGAACATATTGTGCTAAGTAATTTAACAATTTTAATATTTCAAGCGCGAAGCGGTCACCGGCGATTGCGATAACAATAGAAAGGCTATTGTGTCTCGTTTTTCCACGATCGAAGGATCTATCAGATAAAAAATTGTACAAACTTGCATAGGATGTAGCGTAGCATAATATTTAATATTATCATAATTATTGACAGCTGTTCTTGTTATCAAGAATTCAAATCGATAGGTACTTAGTGCACCATCTATCGATTAATAAGTATAACTAATTAAAAAGACACTTAATGACTTTGTTTTGTTTAAATGCTCTTTTTAAAATAACTTTATTTTAATTCTATTTGTCTATTAAAATTTTATAAAGTAGTAAAGTATTCGATCTGTATATTATAAAGTAGTTAGTAAAGTATTCGATATTCTGTCTTCGCGCGGCGGCGCTGGGCGGCGACCGACGCCGACCGCCGTGTATTAATAAAAACAAACAGGTGTTGTTAATTGTTATACAGTACATCATTATTATTATTAGTATATCCATACCTATGCCTTGTACTATTATCTATTCTGTGCCATGAGACATTCGTGGCCTTAACACGACGTGGTAATGATGATGATGACGATGATGATGATGATGATTATGATGATGAATATGAATTGCATAGTAGTTTATGCTTTCTGTTCTTAAAACAACGCCGAAACTCCCAAACGTGTATCTATAAGGAATCAGGAGTTCTCTCAGCATCATCGAAACCATGGTATACCTTGACCCAATATTTGACTTTTTGGTAGCGTATTCTTAGTACACTTCACATAAAACCAAAATCACCATATGTTTCCATATAAATTTCGAGGAGTTCCCTCGATTACTCATGGATCCCATCATCAGGTCACCACCTTTGTGAAAATGGGACCAAATTGGAGTGAAACCTAATACAACAAAACAAAAATTTCGAAAATCGGTTCACAAACGGCGGAGTAATCGTTGAACATACAAAAATAAAAAAAAAAAAAAAAAAAAAAAAAAATATCCACAGCCGAACATATAACCTCCTCGTTTTTTGGAAGTCGGTTAAAAAGTATTAAATAATTTTCCTCTCTAAACGTGCCTTTTTCCGAATTCAGCTAAACCTCAACTATTTCTGTACTCAACCTTCATCATTTTGAAGTCGGCTGAATCTTGATATTTTCTTTGACAGAAAATTTGAAACTTATGGAACTGGCACCGACTTCAAAATTATGAAGGTTGAGTACAGAAATAGTTGAGGTTTAGCTGAATTCGGAAAAAGGCACATTTAGAGAGGAAAATTATTTAATACTTTTTAGTTTTTAGTTCATATTATAAGGATGTAATTTTTGTTTTTAGGTACCTTAGAAGTCGGTTTTAATTTTTGTTAAAAATAATATTTAAACATTCAAAATTGAACCAGGAAATGAGCAGTTGGATAAGCTGATAGTAAGCCGATGGCATTATAATGAGTTACTGTTATCTTAATTCTAAACTACTGAGTACTGTTAGAATGATAAGTAGATGATATATTTTGGTATCTGATAACAACAGTGATAGTTTTGTCAGCTAGTTAAGGCTCCCTCAAAAATTAAGTCGTTTATCGTTTCTTTTTCTTTCGTGATCCTTAATAATTAGCTACTACATTACTTTTCATAACAAAAATTGCATCATTTTCTCTTCAACAATGGGGATTGTCCATTTTTTTTAAATTTTGCTCATTACAAAAACATTTCGAGGAATAAGGCCAGTGATCGTTTTTCTGTATATAAACGAAAAAAATACCCATTAGTTACTTATATTTTTGAACAAATATGTTTAACCTTAGTTTGACCTTCAATGGCGTTAAATTAGCAATAAATTCGACCAACATTACGTTTCGAACTTTTGGTAAGCTTTTCGTATCAGCTTTCACATAATGAGAACTTGTATTTGACGAACCAGCCATTATAAATAAGATTCAAAGGAAAAAAAACATTCTGCAGAGGTCAATTGGCCGCCGATGATGACGTCAGAGCGAAACTTTAAAAATTTATTGAGAAAAAACTAGCCCATGAATTTCAAAATTATTGAATTTATATTCTTAAAATACCCTATTTTAACGAAAAAAAATATAAAAAGTACATGTGATTTTTTTTGGACAATGCCCATTTTAACCTAGATAGTGACAATAACAACTATAATTTTCAGAATTAGCTCTGACGTCAATGTAGCGCTGGACTGAACTGTAATGGACTCAAATGTGTTTGTCTTCCGATAAATCAATTTGCTGAATCAAGATGACCAGCGTATGCAACTTTTATTATAGCTAGACATCTGACATTGTCCGCAACGGAGTTGCGTCGAAATAAGTTTATCCCACAACTGCACATTTTCAGTGCGAGTTTTAGCGAGATAGAAAGTATCCTATGTCCTTTCCCGGGACTCAAAGTATCTTCATACCAAATTTCAGCAAAATCGGTACAGCGTTATGGGCATGAATAGGTGACAGACGTCGCGTCAGACAGATATATTTTCGTATTCATATTTTCGTATGGATTAGCATGGATTTTGAATCTACTCGAGATTTAATATAGAATATTATTGTTTAAGTATATGAATATTTCAGTTTTTTACTACAGTTGAAGTTTCAATTTTTACCCAATTCCAAAAGAGAGGGACACGATCTTGCACTAACAGAGATATATTTTTAATACTCTCTGAAAACCTATAGGCCAAGGATGAGCGAACCTTTTCGTATAAACGTGCCCTTTTTGAAGAAATCTTTCTGAAGAAGTCATTAACGTGCCATTCAATTATTATTTTTGAAATACGCACCGAATCACAAAAAATAATAATAGCATGCTCCAAAGTTAATGGTATAGGCTACGCGTAATGCGTATCTCATTTAACCGTTTATCTGATTTTAAAAAGGCGCTCGCGCAGCCTGAATCAGCATAAAATCCTACTAACATATTCGCGGTACCGGCTCTCGTGTTAGAACTTAGACCTTGAAGCACGATCACGTGTGCCGAAGCTAATACAGCTTTACAACTGACGTGGAATAATGTTACTGTAGAGTGTAGAATTATGACCACTAATTTATGCTAAAGACTGTCGCATAGCAACTAAGGTAGTTCAAGGCGAATTATACATTCCAATTTGTTTGTTGTCGAAACTTATGTTTAGGCAATTAAAAGCGAATTACGTTCAAGAAATAAGAATACATAAACTCTCCTATTTCCGTATTAGCTAATTTAGCGCCATAGCCAAGATGTTTTTGCGCGACAGGATCATGATTAGTAAATACTTATGTACTGCTGATATCAAAACATATCACAGCAGATTGCAGAAGCAAAAATATTATCTTCGCCAAGAACTCTGCATTCCTTAGGCATACGCAAAATAACCCCGCAAAACTTGACCATAACAGGAAAACGATCATCTCTTATGGAGAACTCTATGTGCGCGAGAGTCGAGATAATTATCGCGTTGTAACCTCAGAGCCAAGATGCTTTCTTTATAGAATCGCCGATCAAAATATTATATGGAATTGACATAGCATGTCTGTCGACTTTATTTTATCGAACGCTTAGGTATGTCAATTCCAAACATTCTGATCGGCGATTCTATCTTTATAGAATCGCCGATCAAAATGTTTGGAAGCTTCTTTAAGCTAAAAAGAAAACGTCTTGGCTAGGGGTCAAGACCTTGTGAGTTGTGGGTGCGGGATGCGGTATGACGCGGGCGCGCGTCAGTGGGTGTGTCACGATCACGACGTGCTTGGGTACAGGTACCAACCCATGACAGTTGATTGGCAAATTGAGACTAATGGACAAGATTTTGCTCTGACGTGTGGGATGTGACCACTTCTCTATATCATCAATCACTTGTCACTCTCCTTTTAGGAATACACAAGAAGGTATTCTATACTATACTATTTTACTTTCTGGGAGCTGTGTCACAGTTATAACTAGTACAGCTCCCAACGCTTACTACTGAATTTGTACTGAAATTAACTGAACAGTGATAAGCTCTTGAATGTTACATATTATTATAATTTGAAATAAATAAATAATTATTATTATTACTAAGTATAGTTACTGACTCAGTGTACCACCATGGCCTGGTAATAAATATGAAATAATCAAAGTTCAATTATTTACCTTTGACCTTTGTGTAAAAGAGTACCTAACAATTGTCCATCCAGCCTGACAGACTTTTTAACAACTTAACGATATTAATCCTTCAATCGCGGATTCTTGGAATAGCTATTTTAGAATGTATTCTATTGTTGTTGCGATCACCAGTGCACTTATTGGGCTTGAAGGATTAATAAAAATACTTATTTTGGAGGAATATCTCCTGAAACGGCTTAATTTTATCCTTAATTATTTAAAATTTCTGCAAGTTATTCAGCTCTACTTTCTTATTCCTGTTAGCACAACAGTTTTTTTTTTATAATTTCACTTGAGACATTTTAAGGATCTCTGGATCTTCTTGAAATATTTTATTAGTAGGTATGTATAGAAATTATTTTATTTTCTATAAACAGACAGACATGCACACATCAGTGATAATAAATGACCTTGAAGTTATCAACTATATCATCTACAATAGGTAATTAAAGTTACTGCATAAATATTACATCATAAACTTGTTATAGCTTTTTAAACTATTCAGAGGTGCCAGTTGCCACACATAAATAGATAAGTTTAACACTTCTAAACACGTTTGTAACAGCTACTTATCCATGCAGATAAACTTGAAATGAATGTGTATTGATGTAAGCTGCTGCAATGTTTTGCAAGAATAAACATCATCAAGGTAAGGTATAACTTGTTCTAAGTGTCCTAAAATTCATCAATCGGGATATTTTTATTATTTAAACTTCAATAAAACTTTTTCTTTACTAGGTAATTAAGAAGTATCACTTGCCCAATTTAAAATATTTTGCTACCCACAGTATCAATACTTTTTACTTACCTTCTGATTATTTATTTGTAGACTATAATTACCTTCAATTTGTAGGATACTCCAAACTTATCAACACGGTCTTAACACACTGAAAGTTCAACTTATTTTAAATATTTTTACCAAATTGAGGTTATGACTTATGACAGCTCCCAGCTGACATTTGTGATTTGACTTGACTGACATATGTCATCTTATCAGCTGACACCACACTGACGTGAGACATCTTTTTACCCGACTACGGCGAAGCAAGAAGGAGGGTTATTACTTATTTAATTTGTATTATTTGTATAAATACCTAGGTAAAATTTACCTAGGTATTTACCGTGGCCAGAGTATCTTTTTTAGAGCCAGCCCACACGACGGTCGGCGCGTTGCGTCAGCGTTGCGTCGACGCATCACGCAACGCTGCCATTTGACGCATAGCCAATACGAGCGTTGCGTCATCGTTCACTAAATTTAGATATCTAAATGATTTAGTGACTAAATTTAGTCAAGTGGAATAACATTTAGTAACTTTCTAAATGGAATAAGCGCTTTAACTCTTAACTCTTATGGAGGCACTTCATATGGCTATTTGTATTTGCTATTGGCTATTTGTTGCATTTGGCAAAATTATTGACGTGACATACACAAATAAGCAAATAAAGGCAAATACGGCCTTCCACAATATGGACGTCAAATACCAAACTTTTACTTCATTTTGTGTACTATCCGTAGTATCTCTTATTAGTCTGTGACTGTGGCTGTAGGCTGTACTTGCCTATTTGACTCTTTTGATGTGCGTCAAAAACCGACAAAGGTACGGATACGGGTCATATATTTTGTCAAATAGGCAAATAAGGCTTGTCAAACATACAGTCTACACTCTGCAGTCTACAGTCTACCTATTATGGTGATTGGCGAATACATCGAATACGCAAATACAAATAGCCATGTGAAGTGCCTGCATTAAGTCTTAACTTAACGTCAACTCCTCCTCCCGCTTTGTCGCGGGGGCTGCTGTCCGTCATGTGTGCGTTGCGATGACGCAGCACGCCGTGTGAACACCTTGGTTATTAGTTATTAATATATATTACTTATTACTTATATTTTGTACGTAAAACAACGCAACAGCAGCGCTGCGGCCTGCGTCAAAGCAACGCTGACGCAACGCGCCGTGTGGACTGGCTCTTAGCTCTTACAGAGTGCAAAAGCTTTTAACTCCTATTTTTCAGATCGTTTTGTTCATGAATATGAATAAATCAAGAATAAATAAATAAAATGCCATAAATTTATATAAAACGCCAGTCGCCAACGGTGAATCTATTTATTTTTTCTTATTTGGGCTGTTTGGGATTTTTTTTTTCATTTTTGCCCTTATCAGTATAGCAATAGCAGTACATACAAGTTACAACTGACGTCTGTCATATAAAAAAAAATTGGCTGACATTTTTCAGGATTTCAGTCTTCAGTTTTCCCAAGATTTTTACGAAATTTACAGGCATCTCGGTCTATTTTAGGACGAATGAGTGATAACAAATTCATGAAATTAGTTATCCAGATTTCATACGCGTCGGCCGTGTGCTTTCGATAGTTGTTTATGATGTCGGTTTGACTGCATTTATTTCCATACAGCGGGCTTCTATAGTTTCGCGAAAGGCTAATAAAATTTCGTTCATTTAATATGAAATGGAAGAACAATACTTGGAAACGAAGATGGTTGTACATGCTTTTGTTGTTAGCAGTGATTCCGATTGTTATTGCTCAGAAGATTGGCGATCCATACAAAATACTTGGGATTCATAGAAAAGCTACTTTGGTGGAAATACGAAAAGCTTACAGGCAGCTCGCTAAAGAATGGTATGCAAAACACATTACACATTACTCATACACTTCTTGTTACCATAAAAATGATTCACGAATTTTACAGTGAATAATCAATACCAAATGGGTGTCAGACAAAATTGCTTTATATTTTATTTTAAATTAAGATAACAGTTGTAAAACTTGTAATGTTAGACTTAGATTCAATAGAGCTATTGAAGTCAAAATGGCTATTATAGTATTGAAGAAATCTTAGCCTTACTTATACTTAATTATAAATAAATATAAAGCAGAAGAGTTTGTTTGTTTGAACATGCTATTCTCAGGAACTACTGGTCCAATTTGAAAAATTCTTTCAGTGTTAGATAGCTCATTTATTGAGAAAGGCTATAGGCTGTAATATTATCACAATAGAAATTCTTATGATGTTGCGAGTGTCCATGGGCGACGATAGTTGCTTACCATCAGGTGACCCGTTTGCTCGTTTGCCCCCTTATTTAATAAAAAATATATATCCCCTCACCAGTGGCATGCAAAATGGCAGATTTTGGCACATCTGTGGCTCCCTGAGCGGGGTTCCGCACAGTCCGAGGTTCCTACACGACCAGCATACACTAAAACTGCAATTTCTTGTTCCTTGGTCTTGCAGGAGCCCATAAAAGGATCTAAATCATTTTTTAATTGAATTTTCTACCTAGAAAATAGTACTTTTATGTTATATTTGACGGCAATAATGTTATACAGCTGGTATAATTACTGGGTACCAAAATGTTCAGTAGATTTTGGGTCATAATTTAATAATAAACCACTATGTAGCGAGCCAAGAGTATTTATTTATAACATTATAGTACTACTTACAAAATAACATCACTCAAGTCATGAGGTCATGACTCTCATACAAATATTTTATAAAATCAAAGATTTAAGTACAGAACAAAAATGGAGGCTGCCTTTCAAACAGCTTCAAGTAGGCTGTGTATTACATGATATCTTAAAGTAATTTCATACTCTAGGCGTTACAATACTACATAAACAATAAATTAAGGTTATTATCTGGGTGGTACAAGAGTATCAATATTGTAGGTTCAGTAAATAATATGTAGGAGATACACAAAAAGATATCTGTTTTGTTCATGAAAAAACCTACTTTGATACTAATGCAATTTACAAAATAAGTAGTAACTTTTATCCACAGAAGTTTGATTTTCTTATAATTATAATTAACAAAGTACAAAATAAAATCCTCCAAATTACATGAATTAAAGGAAAACTGAGTAGAAACATGAAAAGAAAACTTGCAAAAATGCTAAAATTTTCATAAATGAGTGTAAGATTAGTATGGATAAGACCTTTTTCATCCAGTACTTGGATGCATTGTGCAAGCGTTTGACCATCGCAGACAAAAAAGAAAATTTTATCTCTAGGATAGCGTACTTTTTACTGCGGAAAAATATTACCCACTCAAAAGAAAAAAAAAAACTCAAAATCAATGCCTCTTTTATCGCACAGCCAACTGCTTCTATTTCAGACACAACTATCACGCACGCATTCTAAAAAGAGTAAAAAAATTGAAATATACAGTCAGGATGGAAAGTATTCCAACGTCAATTGAATGTTAAAATATTAAAAATGCGTATATATTGTATGTACATGTGTCAATAAATACATAAATCTTATTATTGTGTGTAACAAATACTTAAATACAATATAAGAGTTCACTGTGAAAGTAGCAGCGCTGAAAGACGAAATTCTTTTTCACTTTTGTATGGGCAAGGGAATGAGCATCACAAGTTTCCCCATCCAAAAGTGAAAAAAAATTTTGATCTTTCAGTGCTTCTACTTTCACAGTGAACTCCAACAACAAAATGATTCGGCTATTCCATGTTATGCGAACATTCTACTAGCGGCCATTAAAACTCAGAGGAGGCGTCTGTGAGGCCCCCCGATACGGGATGTCACCTGTCTGTGACAAAACCCTATTTGGGGCTCTAATCGGACGGTACTAGTTTTCGTCATTATTTAGAAATGAAAGAACGTTTTATTAGTGTTAGAGTTTAGTTAAACGAAACTACGTTAAATTATCATTACAGTAAAGTAATATGAACTGCATAAATATGTTATTTAATGCTTTAAAAGCCAAAATCATTGTGCGAGTAAGGGCCATGCACGGGTTAGATTGCCGTTTCAACTCTTTTTTTTTTTACTTCTATTTGTTAAACACACACTTCATTCTAATAAAAACTGAAAGATTACTTACATAATATGCACTTCCCAGTTCTTTTCAGCTATTAACTCTGTTTTTATAACTTTTTAACACTCTTTTAAACTTCGCTGTCCTTACTCGTCGCGGCCGTTTTTTGAAGTGAGATTTCGCATTCCGTCCTTGTCTACCGAGAACTCAAATGACGCTTGCTAGCTGTCTTGTTCTACTTAGACGCGTTTTAATAGGATAGACAAAGGCAAAAGAAGTTTTATCGCTGTGTTTGCACATTAAACTTGTGAGGGTACCCATCGCCCCGGAAAGGGATGCGCACAGTATCGAAATTTTGAAGTGCGCCCCCTAGCGGGATTCGCCACTGGTGAGGGGATATATATTATATAAAATGTGAAAAAAATGGGGGAAATTTTTTGAAACGGCTTTAATTACTGGAACAATTTTTATGTTATTTGGCTCAGATATAGATGTGTCATGTGAAGGGGCATAAGCTATTTTTTGCGGGAAAATGTACAGTTTCCATCAAATTCATAATTTACGTGGGCAAAGCCGTGCGAAACGTCTAGTATTAAACAAAAGAATTGACAGTAAAAAAATTATGTACTATAATATAAGTAATATTGGTAGTTGGTACTGCTGTATTGGGTCGTTTTGTAAATGTAGATATGTGTGTTTTAATCAATAAATAAATAAATAGACTATTATGCCACTATAACCACAGCCAAAACTAGTTCTATTTGTTTCTGCAGTAAATTAATCCTTTGAGCCCTGAGTGGTTGCATGCGACCGCTATAACAATAGAAAGGCTATTGTCTCGTTTTTCCACAATCAAAGGATTAAAACATAGTAAGCTCCGTACTTTGTCATTATCTTCCATCAAAACAACAATTAAGATTGTTGGAAACTATTAAATTACATTATAACAATTGTCAAACAAAAGGTATATTATTATCTTATTAATATTATAAAAGAAAATGTTTTATTGTTTGAGAGCTTTATAATAGCTAAAGTAATGTACAACATTGTAAAGCTAAAAAAATGAGTAGACAATTTGTCATTTAAATTGTCGGTCTTTGCAGGCACCCAGATAAAAGTGAAGATCCTAATGCTGAAGCGAGATTTGTTGAGATCAAGCAGGCGTATGAGCTGCTCTCAGACACCGAGAGGAGGCAGGCCTACGACCTGTACGGCATCACCAACGAGGATGACCACATGTATAAACAGCGCCATGACTACAGCAAATATGCTCGGTTTAGGTGAGTGTTGCTTTTCATTTTTAATACATATTTGAACTAGATGACCCTGTAAATACGTGAATACGTATAGATTTTTATTAGAAGCAAAAAGTATCTTGTTCTAATTTGCCACCAAATAATAATAAAAAATCTTATTGGACCTTTTACTTTAGTCCAAGATCTTATTATAGCATTAATTATGTGGGGATAAGTTATTTTTATGAAAAAATTAAAGGGTGCCTTTTAATAATCTCTTAACAATAGTCCTTGGCCCAGAAAAGGGACACAATAATAAAAGAAAATTACATTGTTATCTATAACTCATAAGGTGTTTAATATTTGTTTTTGTTTCAGCAATGATCCATTTGACTTCTTCAGTACACATTTTCGAACACAAGACCATGATATAACAGTGTTCCACAAATTGTCAGTTACTACAAGGTAGGCTACTTTTTTTTACATCATTTTAGAAGTAGAGATCAACTACGATAACATGGCGCGCCCCTCCAAATGACTGTTTCAATGTGTGTAGTCACACCCTTATGAAAGAGTTTGTATTGTTACGTGCTAGGGTTCGATGATTCGGAGAGAAAGACCTGGTGACTCTCTTGAAGACTTTATTCACAAACACTAGCTCACACTAATCACTGAGTCCAAACACTAAGCACTAGATCCAAATCACTGAGCACTATCACTGTCCTAGGTCGTAGCCGAGTCACTATCACAATCACAATCACTCACTATTGATCACTTATTTTCGCTCCGAAGTCGCCTCGAAGATAGCTCAGATAAAACTGAATTGCCGGCCCGACTGTCTGCGACTATTTATACGGGCCGGATCGAATTTCAGAATGTTCCGGAACATCCCAGAATAACCCTGATATGCGTAAACAAGTAAACAAATGTGGGATGTTTCTAGAGAAGGTACTGCTAACGCCATCTAGTATCGACTAGGGGATTTAGGTTATCTGTGTTCCCCTGGTTTACCGCTAGATGGCTCTGTGTGTCCGTAACAGTATGTAGTAAGTATTCAACCAATCACAGTACACGTAATATTTCACTTAGTGTCACTTTAATTACCAAGATTTGTTGGTCAACTAATCATAACTTGCCGACCGCGCAAGACAACGCACTTCAAACGTTTTGAATTTTGGAGGTGCGTGCCATGCTATCGTAGTTGATCTCCAGTTAATCTAGAAATTCTAAAAATTGTTTTTTGTATCAAACAGATTTCAACAATCTTTTTTTTATTATGTTAAACTTTTAAAACAGTTTTATATACTTTCTTGGCTGTTTTAATTGGTCTTTAACGTTATTGTTTATTACAGACACTTTGAGAACAACATACTAGAGAAGAGTGTGCACACACCAGCTTTAGTTCTGTTCTACACTGACTGGTGTTTCGACTGCCTCCGCTCCACCACGGCGTGGCGGCGGCTGGTGGAGGCGCTGCAGCCGCTCGGCATGACGCTGGCCACCGTCCACGCCGCCCACGAGTCGAACCTGGCCCGCCGGATCGGGGTCCATGGAGTCCCCTGCCTCGCTTTCATACTGGATAAGCAGATATACCTGTATAAAGATGGTCTAGGATCCTTGCCGAAGATTTTAGGTATGTAATAATTTGAATTTGTATAAATTTGGTGTTGTTTTCATATTAGTTGTGCAGAAAGTCATTAATTGCTTGGGAACAGTACATTTTCTGTTTTAAAAATTTCCTATATTCTTTTAGAGACATATTTATCAGTTGTTGTAGCATGAAAAAATAACAAACATACAGCCATGTTTTTGAATTTGCATATTAGTATAGATTTGTATATAGGTGATATTATTTTATAATTTAATTAAAAACCTATACTTACTTTTGCTAAGCATTTGCAAAGATTGAATGGAAGATTTTATATTATCTATGTTTTTTGACAGATTTCATAAGATGGAAGTTCCCGTACAAGATGGTGAAGAGCCTGAACGACAACAACATGGAGCCGTGGCTGAGCGACTTCGACGACAACAAGGTGAAGGCGGTGATCTTCGAGGACCGCCAGCTCATCCGCCTGCGGTACCTCGTCACCGCCTTCTACTATAGGGAGAGGGTGTCCTTCGCGTGAGTATCACAGATCACTTGCCTCGTTATATTCGCCTCAGATTTAGGGCCTGTTTCACCAATTCCTGATAAGTGCCGAATTGGCTATCCACAACTTATCTGACAGATTCTCCATAATCTATCTGTCAGATAAGCTGTGGATAGCCTATCCGTCACTTATCCGTAAGTGGTGAAACAGGCCCTAAATCTGATCAGAATATAACTCTTTTCAGGCAAAAATATAACTACAACATTGTGTGCGACGTGCACGTGTGTGTTGTATATAGTAAATAAGGAGCATTTATTTTAGTAATATATCCTTATTGTATAGAGAAATAATAGAGGAGTAATTGTGGTGAAGCTATGTTCTCAGTTCTCTATTAAATGAGGGTCAGTTTACATAACAAGGTGATGTGATGCATATTCAAATGAGCTATAAAAACAGAATTTTATTGACTACATAAAAATTTAATGAATAGTCATAGCGCCTGTGGTGTTGAGTTGCCTATCCCAATTTTGAAAGCTCGTTAATAATATGTATTCTGTCGCCTCGTCACATTGCATTGTAAAATGACCCTTAAAGCCAGTCCATACGGCGCGTTGATTTGCGTTGCATCGTCGCAACGTAAATATTTTGACGCGTAGGCGGTCACACGGACGCTGCGCCATTGCAGCGTTATTACGAAGCAGTTTTAACGTCAACACCCCCTCCCGCTTCGTCTCGGGGGCTGCTGTCCGTCATGTGTGCGTTGCGACGACACAGCGCGCCGTGTGAACACTTTGGTTATTTGTATGTAAAACAACGCAACGGCAGCGCTGCGTCGACGCATCGCTGACGCAACGCGCCGTGTGGACTGGCTCTTAGTCTCAATTTAAAATATTCTTCCGAAGTCCGAAGTTCTTGAGTCAAAGAATACGTTAGTAGGGAGTGTGTGAACACGTTGCAACTTGCAGGTTCGTGGACGTGTCCGCACCCGACACGGAGGCGGTGCGGGCGCGGTACGGCGTGTCGCGGCGGCTAGACAGCATGGTGGTGCTGAAGGAGGATCGCGCGGAGCCCGCCGCCGCCGTCGCCACCGCCGAGATACCCACACACACCCTCAGAGACCTCATCGACGCCAACGCGCTGCTGGTGCTGCCCCGGCTGTCCTCGCAGGTATATATATTATGTAATAACGAGCTATTGCCCCCGGGTTCGCTCGCGTTAAGAAGTATTATTATATACAAACTTTCATCCCCTATTTTTGGGGGTAGAATTGATCAAAATCCTTTCTTAGCGGATGCCTACGCGTCATAACATCTACCTGCATGCCAAATTTCAGCCCGATGTGTTGATAATCATGATAATGAGGCTGTGCGTTGATAATCACCATGTCAGTCAGTCACCTTTGAGTGTTATATATATTTAGATATAAATATTTACTCTTAGGGCCTTATCATACTAGCGGTTGGCGAGCGGCTTCGGGACGGGACGGGCACGCAGCGAATATATCGCGCACGTGCAACGAACCCGCCGCGCTCGTGTCGCTAATACGTCGCGGTAAACTCGCTGTAAACACATAAAAAACGTTGAGTATCCTCTACGTGTCCACTACGTCCTCAGCGCACAACCGTGGCGTGTTCGAGACGTATTCGCTGCGCGCCTGCTCCGCCCCGAAACCGTTCGCCAACCGCTAGTATGATAACGGCCTTAAGTGGACGACTAACCCAAAATTTTCGATTTTATAATTCATTTTATACTTGAAAAAACGCCTCGAATTGTTTCATTTTCTAAAATTAGATACTACATTATATTTCCGAAAATTCAATCTGAGCAAAAACACGATAATTATCTTAAAATTCTCTCGATAGAAAAAAATCACAAAGATGCATCTAATTTTCACGAATTTTTCATTGATTGCCATAACCGTGCATTGAACTAAGTTAATATTTTAACACATTGTATAAAATTCTATCATTGAAAATTCGACCTAGCGGATTTTTTAAATGTTGTAAATTTATCAAGTTATGGAGAAAAAACTAATTTGGCGATGAATCAGCGTCGTCATTTTTCTTTTTTTTTTATCGTTGGGTTAATGCATTTACGCATCCCCGGGGCCTGGGGAGGACCACCGAGGTATGTGGGACTCCCCGGGGCGGACGTAGTATCACTTTCCGTCCGTCCTTTTTCACCTGGCATATGAAAGACGGGCGTGAGTGTGAAGAGAGAAGGACGATGTTTGATTTTTTGGATTAGTCGCCCTCTTAAGCTGGGTCCGTAGCAACGTAATTTACCTTGTCAGATGACAAGAATTCTACGTGAATTTCCTTGTGTGATGTGTAGTGATAAAACCAATGGCGCAATCTTTATCTTATGTAATTGTCCTCAGTCCGTCCTGGAGGCTGTGTGTCCGGTGGAGTGGCGTGCGGCGCGGCGTCGGCTGTGCTGCGTGTTGGTGGCGGCGCCGGGCTCCCCCGCTCTCCCCCCGCTGCGCGCACTCGCCCGCTCCGCCCCCGACCGCCTGAGATACGCCTACCTCTCCCAGCGCACGCAGTATGACTTCCTGCAGGCGCTCGCTAACGCTTCCGGTAAGGATATGTAATAGGCTACTTGACCTATATTCAATTTCATTGAACAAATGCATATTTCTAGTAGAACTTGGCCTAGGAAACCGTATTTCACCCTTAATATCAAATAAAAGCTTATGATTGATAAATAAAGTCGATTTGAAAATATGATTTTATGAAAATAGGAATTGTACTGACGAAAACGCTTTTGCGGTACTTCCGATTTGGATGTGACGTCATCCTCATACTAATTTAATATCTTTTATTTATCGCGCTCGCTATATGTAAGTTTACTTGTACATAAATAATAAGAATAAGCCTATTATATATTTTCTTGAATAATTCAAATAAAACATCAGTTTTATATATATTATCTCCATTTATTGTAGACGGGAAATGAAATCGCCAAAACTTTTCAACATTACAATTTACAAATGATTTCCAATTTCTTATATTATAATTATTTTATAATTTTTGGACACTTTTAGACTCGTACATTTAGCACATTAAAAAAATTTCAATAAAGAGAGTTTAAAATACAAAGCGTATGACGTCACACTATGGCGGACAGTGTTTTCGGCGCCATTTAAGAGGCACATTTTTCGATAAACATTTTTATGGGTTTCTACTGTGTAAAATATTAAAATATTAGTTTTTTTTGTAAAAATGAATGATTATGAAGCGATTAGCATGAAGAAAAAAATTAGGTCAAGTAGCCTATTATGCTATGATATATTATTATAAATTTATTTATTTATTTATTTATTTATATTTAGTATACTGACAGGTTACAGTCATTGCATGGTTGTACAAACATAATCTCAAGTTCTAGGCTAGACAGCAACCCAAAAATAGTATACATAACTTAATTATTATTAGGTTGTTACTAAGAATAAACTAATTTACAACTGATAATACCTACTACGAAACATTCGAGTATACAATGAGCGACTAATAGTTAGCTTAACAAATACAAAATTTAAAACAAGAACAAAATAAACAATATTGTGTTGATTAAGAAAAAATGTAAAAGAAAAGGATCTAAAAAAAAATTAAAAAATGATTACTATCCGAGTTATCAATATTGTATGTCAGAGTCAGAAACAAGAGATGGCAAATACTTGGCTTTCATTATATTGTTGATCGTTTTCTTATAATGTGAAAATTGACGAAAAATGTCTATGCTCCAACTACTCACTACTAAGTCATTATAAGTACGACACATTCTAACTATCGGGTTGTAGTAGGACGTATTGTTTTTGAATGCCTGTATAGCGAACATTTTCGGTTTACGCGATCTGTAGCGAGTGTTTATAGTTATTTGTGATAGAATATTAGGAGCATCAATAGATGAATGGAGTATTTTATGCAGATAAAGAAGATCGTATCTCTCACGACGAGCACTTAATGGTAACACGCTGAATTTGGATAATTGAGTGGAATAGTCTTTAACCACACGACCGAGATTAAGTTTTCGTGTAAGGTATCTCAAACACTTTTTCTGTAAGTGTTTGAGATACCTTACACGAAAACTTAATCTCGGTCGTGATAAATGCGAAAGTGTGTCTGTCTGTCTGTCACTTCTTTACGCCCAAACCGCTGAACCGATTTTAAACTGGTATGGAGATAATTTGAGTCTCGGTAAAAAAGGATAGAATAGAATTTATTTAGTTCCAAGAAATTTGTTAAGGGACATAGAATACTTTTTGTCCCAGGAAAATGTACTATTCCCGATAAAGGATAAGATAAAGGAGTTTTGTAATTGCCGAATGTGTCCCGTTAACACAATCGAATCGCTTGTATTGCATAGTACATCATGGGCCAACACGGAAAAATTTATAAATGTGTAAGGGTCTACACAGACGGACCGCATTTCAACTGCAATCCAACCGCAAATTGCAGTTCAATTGCAGCTTGAATGCAGTTGACACGACTGCAATAGAACTGCAAACCAAACGCGCAGTCGGATTGCAGTTTAGTTGGCGTGCAGTCGTGTGAACTGTTTGGTTTGCAGTTCTATTGCAGTCCTATTGCAGTTGTGTCAACTGCATTCAAACTGCACTTGAACTGCAATTTGCAGTTGGATTGCAGTTGATATGCGGTCCGTCTGTGTAGACCCTAACAAAATGAGTGAAGTGTACAAGTGACAAGTCTATACATAAATACACAATAACCTTTCCTAGGCGTAACTTTGAAATTGTGTCTTAATTTTATCACTAAAATATAATGTTGCAGGATTAGATACCGAGTCGTTGGAGCATCGTATAGTAGTGCTGTGGCGGCGCGAGAGCACGCGCGTGCAGTACGAGTGGCTGAACGAGACGTGGCCGGTGTGCGGCGCGGGGGGCGGGGCCGGGGCCGGGGGCGGCGCTGGGAGTGGGGCGGGGTGCGGCGAGGACGAGGCGCGATACCAGGAGCAACTCAACGCCACGCGAGGCGCGTTGGATGCACTCGTGAGACGGCTGCTGCAGCCCTCCGCTACTGGAGCATACGAGGTATACTCCACACTTCATACGTACGGCCTTACAGTGTTATACTTACTACTACGATTTGGAAATGATTATTATTTACCAAATAACGGCCGGACGCGGAACTCCGTCACGCCGTAATAGGCTACTTGACCTAATTTTTTTCTTCATGCTAATCGCTTCATAATCATTAATTTTTACAAAAAAAAACTAATATTTTAATATTTTACACAGTTTTCTACTGTGTAAAATATTAAAATATTAGTTCATAAAAATGTTTATTGAAAAATATGCCTCTTAAATGGCGCCGAAAACACTGTCCGCCATAGTGTGACGTCATACGCTTTGTATTTTAAACTCTCTTTATTGACATTTTTTTAATGTGCTAAATGTACGAGTCTAAAAGTGCCCAAAAATTATAAAATAATTATATAAGAAATTAGAAATCATTTGTGAACACTTTTGGAGAACAGTTTTGGCCATTTCATTTCCCGTCTACAATAAATGGAGATAATATATATAAAACTGATGTTTTATTTGAATTATTCAAGAAAATATATAATAGGCTTATTCTTATTATTTATGTACAAATAAACTTACATATAGCGAGCGCGATAAATAAAAGATATTAAATTAGTATGAGGATGACGTCACATCCAAATCGGAAGTACCGCAAAAGCGTTTTCGTCAGTACAATTCCTATTTTCATAAAATCATATTTTCAAATCGACTTTATTTATCAATCATAAGCTTTTATTTGATAATAAGGGTGAAATACGGTTTCCTAGGCCAAGTTCTACTAGAAATATGCATTTGTTCAATGAAATTGAATATAGGTCAAGTAGCCTATTGTTTTATTAACCAGTGTTCGGGGTTGGGATAGATAAACAAGAGATCAAACAATATTCCTGTATTGCATAGATCAGACTGTTACTAAAATGGGATATTAGATCGAGTCACGCGCTCGGTGAGGTGTCGTCGTGAACTGAACTTTATTCCACTATTTGAAAGTTAATGAAAGATGCAGAGTTGCATTATTACCTAAGTTGCATAGTAGGTAATAAGGCCACACACGCTGTACGGGCGTTGACCCGTACAACCAGTATATTATTTCGCAACAAAGACTTTTTATGTTCTTTCCCCTTTCCCTTTAAAGCAGCGGTCGGCAACCTTTTGGCAGGCAAGGGTCACAAGGTGGCAAAACAAACTAAAAGCGGGCCGCAGACTCGTATTAACCCTAGAAGCTCAATATACCTACACATGATGAAAGGAAATAAGTTTTTATTAAAAATGGCACAACCTGCAAACAGCTACGTTCTTACGTGGCGATAACTACTGGCAGACGGCAGTATTAGAATACATTGTTTTTGATACGTGACACAACTTATTCACATAACATTTACGGGCCGCAAGACGTTCGCGGGCCGCGTGTTGCCGACCGCTCCTTCAAAGTATCATCAAACCAAATTTTATCTAAATTGGTTAGGTTGTAAAACAGCGTGAAGTGGTAACAGACAAACAGAACACCTAATTGTGCATTTTATATTAGTATTAGTATTATATATCAGGCGCGTGTAGCGGAACTGGCGGACGAGGCGGCACGCAGCGCGGTGTGGCGCGGGCTGGCGCGCGCGGCGGAGTGGGCGGAGCGGGCGATGTCGGCGCTGCGCACGCACCACGCCCTCTCCGCCGCCTCCGTGCTCGCTACCGTGCTGCTAGTGCTCGCTGTCGCATACCTCATGGCGTATCTCGTGTATGTACACACATTTAATACCAGCCTTGATATTACATATTAGAGATAAACTACGATAACATGGCACGCCCCTCCAAATTACTGTTTCAATGTGTGTAGTCACATCCTTGTGAAAGAGTTTGTATGTTGTAAGTATTCAACTTATCAACCAGAGTCCAGAACTCGTAATATTTCACTTAATGTCACTTATTAAGTTATTAACAAGATTTGTTGGTCAACTAATCATAACTAGCCGACAAAACAACGCACTTCAAACGTTTTGAATTTTGGAGGGGCACGCCATGTTATCGTAGTTTATCTCTACTTTAGAAATGATTTCTTTTTATGGGAGTGTGAATTATATATTATTTTCTTATTCTATAATATTACAGACGTACAATATTTTAATACATTCCATAAGTCTATACAAAAGTGACCGATAAAAAAATGCCTTTACTATTTGTCAATTCTACGTTGAAAAAACGAAATTTTACGTATGTATGTAAGTGCTGCTAGAATTGGTGGAATAATTATTATTCTATCTCTAAAATAAATATAATTCGCAGGCGTATCGAGGAGGAGTCTGTGCAGCGCGCGAAAGAGGAGCGGCGTCGGGCGAGCGGCGGCAAGCGCGCCGACCCGCCCCCCGAGATGCGCCTGCACGAGCTGCGCGCGGAGAAGTACAACGGCCTCGTCAGGTATTGCTGTCCCGCTCGCACTTTGTTTCATTATGCTGGCTTCTCACGGCGCGTAATATCACGAGCCGCGCCTTGGATCGGACGCGCCTGTTCGACCCAGCCCGTGCCACCCCCCTCACTTCTTCTCACGGCGCGTAGCTCATCCCGTCATATCTATGAAGTTTTGAAAGCTAGGTTACTGGAAGTCAGAATAGGCTACTTGACCTAATTCACTTAAAACATCAGTTTTATATTTTATCTCCATTTATTGTAGACGGGAAATGAAATGGCCAAAACTTTTCTCCAAAAGTTTTCAACATTCTTATTTAATTTTTTTAATATTTTTGGGCACTTTTAGACTCGTACATTTAGCACATAAAAAAATTTTCAATAAAGAGAGTTTAAAATATAAAGCGTATGACGTCACACTATGGCGGACAGTGTTTTCGGCGCCATTTATGAGGCATATTTTTCAATAAACATTTTTATAGGTTTCTACTGTGTAAAATATTAAAATATTAGTTTATTTTGTGAAAATGAATGACTAAGAAGCGATTAGCATGAAGAAAAAAAGTAGGTCAAGTAGCCTACAGAGGTGAATTAATATTAATTTTATCACATTAAGGGCCTGTTTCACCACTTCCTGATAAAGTGCCGGATAGGCTATTCACAACTTTTTTGACCGATACTTCATACTTTATCTGTCTGTTACTGTCAAGATAAGTGGTGGATAGCCTATCCGGCACTTATCAGGAAGTCGTGAAACAGACCTTTAGCTTTCATCTTTATGTTATTGATTAAAGTGGTAAGGCTTTTATCACATTTTCTTATTCTGTGCTGTTTTGTTTCTCTGTTGTTATTTTCCTTCATAAATGTCATACTCGAGGGGCTACTACGAAGGTCTCAGTGCTCGATATGAAGGTCAGCAGGCCTACTACGAAACTGTTTTGAGACTCAAACAATCGGACGAGAACCTGCGTCCTTCTCTAACAAACGTTGAAATGACGTTGTTAGAGCAGGACGCGGCATTGTCGTCCGATTGTTTGAGTCTCAAAACAGTTTCATGGTACAAGGTCTGGTTTCACATCGAGCTTACCGTATATGTAATGTGTAATGTGTATTATGTTCAGGTTGCAGAAGCCGGGCTGCCGCACTATCGTGCTGCTGGTGGACTCGCAGAGCAAGGTGCAGCTGCTGTCCAAGTTCCACAAGATCGTGTGGCCGTATCGCAAGTGAGTACCACTAAATTACGTTGAATACATAAACGATATCGTAACCTGATAAAAAACTCGACCTGTATTGTAATACATTTATTCTACAATATTGTACACTTTCGGGCAGAGATTCCTCTTGCAATTGTTCCTCCGTCAAAATCCCCACCATACTGAGCTCCTGGGGTATGTGTGGACAGATTTAATAATGTAAAATCTACCATCTAATTTAGTAAAGATAATTAAATTATGATAATTTAGTATTCTAAAATCAATGAAATATTATGTTCTACATTACGTAAATCATAACAAACCTATCTATGTACGTTACGATATCGTTTATGTATTCAACATATTAATTCAATTACGTGGTAATGCATTATTATATTTGCGTAGTCGGGTAGTTTTAAATTTTTGCTTCTTTAGAGCTAAAAGTAAGAGTAGCAAAGTAACAGGCCCTTTAGCCAAGACTCCTTGTCGCTTCTTTATAGAATCTCCGACCAAAATGTATGGAATTGACATAAGACGAGTCGAACGTCAACGTCAAATTAACTAACGCTTATTCGCGTATGTCAATTACATACATTTTATCGGCGATTCTATAAAGAAGCGGTAAAGAAAAGTTCTTGGCTAAAAGGTCTGGTATGTTCACGTATTATTGCAAAAAGTAAACATAATAATATGTTAGGAACAAGACGCTAGTGTGGGCGTACCTGTGCGTGGAGCGCCACGTGTGCTGGTTCGGTCGCGTTCTGCAGGCGTGCGGCGCGGGCGCGGGGGGCGGGGCCGAGCTGCGGGTGAATGCGCGCAACGCCGTCGGCACGGTGCTAGCTCTCAACCCCCACCGCAAATACTTCTGCATCTACCACGCTAAACATCCGGAGTGCGCGAAGCCGCATAAGGTATGTTTTACTGGAATTTTTAGTTTAGCTAACTTTATATTGACAACAACGTTAGTCCTGGGTTAATCGACGATCACATTATGTTGTCTCTTTCGTCATTTGCATTTATTAAAGAGAAAGATTGATGATTAAATTTCAGAATACCGAAAGTGTGCCTTAAAATACGAGTACGGCGAATGGCCTCAACGACTATATACGTTGCGCTTGGGCGATGACATAATATTTTATCTTTTATATAAGTATTTATTATTATTATTTTATTAACTGTCCCATTTCATTGCATCTGTCTCTCTCCTGAGTCACCGCTGGCCAGCCTACCTGGTATGTCTCCAGCTCAAATTGTCAATGGGCAAAAACTTTTTCTTAAAGAAAGCTTTAAATGGATACCTCTTTTTAATACACATCTGTGCATTATACAAATGTTTCCAAAGCGTATCAAAAAGAGGCGATCAATCAACTTTAAACCAATGTATTTTACAGCGTATGTCCCGCATGACGCGGTCGCTGGGCGGGCGCGCGCGCGACCCGGAAGCGGGCGCGTTCATCGGCTTCACCACAGACCCCGACTCCTCCGACGACGACTACGATCCGCCGCTGCTGTTGCAAGGTAACGCGCACACATCACCACAGTATACTGTATATGTTGCGTACATGAAGCGTGTTGGTGTGCATACGTATACGCTATTTATCGACACGTATACGCAGTATGTACACGCACACGCCACAGTATCAGATTTCGCCCCCGACTCATTGGAGCTTAATTCAGTGTATATGCTTTTTGCACAGTATATAATATTCAATAATTGTACGCGCTCGTTTATACTGATACTGTACGTCCTCCCGTACACAAAATCCCGTCGCACAATGGTCGCCGTCAGTCTCGAGTTGTAATAATTGAGTATTATTTATTCAACAAATGCACTTATGAATATAAAAAGTAGATTTTTATTTTATTATTTATTTATTTATGTTGTCCGAATCTCCACCCTAGTCGATATGCTCGCTAAGATTCACGAAAATCGGTTGAGCCGTTTCAGAGGAGTTCAACCACGCACACCGTGACACTAGAATTTTACATATTAGATTATGGTATTGTACGCATATTTACGCACACTTATACTCACATGTTTCCACCGTTTAGAAACCAAAAATGTTTTATGTTTATTTATTTATTCAACAATTACCTTTGTATATAAAATGTGAGTTTTTGCCTGGTGCTATATTATTATCAAAAATGTTTGTTTTTTACAGAGAACCTGCTAGACGGCCTGGAGAACTGGCTGGACCGGCTGTTCGAGGGCAGCACGCATCGCTACTACGTCAACTACTGGCCCGACATGACCACCAAGTGAACGTCACTAACGTGTACATCCACGGGATGACTGCAGTCTCAATGGAACGTGTTGCGTTGGATTCTATATAAGACTGTTTAAAAATATCGACACACCAACCTCTCGATTATAGCCTGTCAAGAAAGTAAAAAATTAAAAAGTGGCAACATCGTATTGTTATCACTTTCAAATCAATCTAAGAAAAAAGGGATGACATTACGATGTTGCCACTTTTTAATTTCTTCACTTTCTTGACGGACTATACCATAAAATTAGACGATTATATAGTCCATCTTGCGTTGGATTTAATATAAGGCTGTTGCAAATACACGTCGCAATTCGTAAATATCGCTAGCTATCGTCGTTTACCGATAGGTAAATGAAGTTCTACGTACTCTGACCTTCGATCACTAATATACAAGATACACAGTCTCATACAAAACCTCTCGAAAATCTGTCCCCGAGTAATAGAGTTTAATGAAGTATACATTTATCTAAAATCAACCTTAATTATAGTAATTATTAAAGATCTTTTTATAAAACAATGAACATTTGTGTTTACAAAGCAATAAAATTTTTACGTCCGATGCACGCTTCATACTAAATTCAACCATCCGCGTATATGATTTAAGTTCAAATTTGTATAGTGCACAAAAAAAAATCCAATTTTACGACCGAAATTCGCCGCTGGAACAGGGCGAAGTGAAGTATGAGTGGAGTCGAACTGTTCAAATTTTTTTTGTTGATTGTAATTTGTAATAATTTTAATAGTCCATTTTTTTATTTTTCCGAAGTTTAATGTATAAAGTGAGGAGTAATTATTTTTTACTTGTAATATTATGTTGTTCTAATATTATGTCTAATTTTATCATTAACCAAAATATACATAAGTGTACATACATTTTCCGATAGGCCACAAAGGACAACTCACATCACCCAACGCCCATACTTTTTAACCTACTTAAAAAATCCTTAATGGGAACTATATTTGATCGAAGATGGGAACATAATATTATTACCACATCTAACTGGATCTCGAGGAAACCTGAAAAAAATCCTCAATAAAAAAATAATAGTAATAGCGACTCCATCAAATGGAACAGAAACATAGCTTATAACCCGAACATTTCAAGTGGGCATGATAAACTACGATAAGTACCTTTAGTATGAGTATTCGCAATTGAGATGGTTTATACCTGGTGTTGATTTATTTACAACTTAATTTTAAAACTGTCTTTTGGTGATTTCTTAAAGAAATACCAATATTTACAATACAATTGTAAGAAATATATTAGGATAAAATTAATACTTACCGGAAATATGAAATTCCATCCTTTTTTTTGGTTTTAGACGTATGATTTCTACAATTATTAAACGCGCACCGAGGCATGTTTCCCGGCGGAGCGTTCGAGCACTACTAAATCAAAAGTGCACCAGAATGTTGAGTTTGGTGCTCTTTTGGTGAGGTCGTTTTTTGCCGCGGATTGTGTATCTTGTATATTAGTGATCGAAGACTCTGACCCGAATATAAGAATATATGTAAAAGTGTAAAGTAAAAATTATGATTCCATTAAGACTGCAATATATTCGGGCTCGGTTCACTGATCAAGCGTTTTGTTTATAATGCCGTGGACTATTTCGTCACGTCTCTAATGAGACACGTTTTTGTCCGTGGAAGATAGGACTTGTATCCAAGCGAATATACTGCCCTAAAATACCCCCTTACTAATAAAAATGTTTATAAGATGGGTACATTATGCAATGTTTTGTCTTTGTCAGACCTTGATTTTTTCAATGTGTCTGACAAAGACAAATTGTTTTATTAGTAAGAGGTATTATGTATTGCTAAGTTTGACCACATTCGTTGTAGATTTTCTCTCGCTTTGTATAACTGCAAGGATAGCCGGAATTCTGCCTAGATGATGCAATTTACGTGTATACAACGATTGAAATGCGTGGGAGTTGGGAGCGATACCGCGCGTATAGTCTGTCAAAAAAGTGAAGAAATTAAAAACTTTGCAACATCGTAGTGTCATCCCTTTTTTCTTAGATTGATTTGAAATGGATGACACTATACGATGTTGCCACTTTTTAATTTCTTCAGTTTTTTGACTGACTATAAATCGCATCATGCATCTGGGTAAGCAAATATTTGAATCCTCTAAGTTTTAAAAATCGTCTGTGTCCGATTTTCATACCTCTGACGTCGCTTCGATCTTGGGCTGTCTCACTCACGATCATAAAGTTAATGTACCTAGCGGAATAGAGAAACAAAGGCCTGAGCGAGCGTTTGACGTCCCGTCGGCACTTATCGGCACGTTGACAATTTAATCTCTTAGAAAGATGCTCGTGTACACTACACGTAAACAAATTTTTACACAGACTTAAATCAATTTCGGTTTCGTTTGACAGCTCGAGATTGTTGCTCTATTTTGCTAGGTATATTAACTTTATGGGTGACATTCGAGATATGGAAATCGGGCCCCTGGGTTAAAAGTTTTGGCTGCATATTTTAACTATAAAATGCAGACGAGCCATTGGAATTGCTTAGGAAATTGTTAATGTTTCGAAGGGTTGCTTAAGGTTTAAAATGGTGAAAGATCACATGTGATTGATTCGTTACAAGCATGTGAAGTGTGACCAAATACCAGTGTTATGATGATGGTTGTTTACTTTCTATTGCGCTAGTGAATTATAAGCGCTAGTTAGTTTCTCTCTCTCTGTTTTCCATATCTCTTTCTCTCTCTCCTTATGTTTACTTACCAATGTAGTGAACTTCGCACGCAGGTGCCATAATAAGGCGAGAGCCGTCGCTTGTAGTTTATAGGTAGCTAGATAAGGAGCGAAACACTAACGTAAGTAACACTTCGGGACACTTGTATAATAGACTCTACAGGTTTTACACGACAATTTAGTTTAGCGAAATGAATTTCGTCCCCAAACTTTTGTGGAATAAATAAATGGTCCAAATAGGTTTTTTGATGTCGATTTGAACTCGTAGTTTTTTTCAACCTTCTCTGTACTGTAGGATCGACCTGTATATCAAGTTCTATAGTTTTACAAATGATTTTCCTCTTATACGATTAGTGACTTTAAATCTTCTAGAAATACGTGGTGCTAATGACATTATCTTCTTTATAACTCACATAGCGAATTTTCACGAAATGGTTTCGTGTCCGCTCGCGGTACGCACCGCGCCGCACGCCGCGACGCACACGCGGGCTCGCACGCCCGCCAGTCACCACTCACGTTCGCTCTAGTCTCTCTCACTCGTACGATGTAATCTAATGGTAACGACACCTTTTTGAAATTCCAGTAGTGCCTATAATATCAACAATAATAGGATAATACGGTAGGTGTAACTTTGCGGAGGGCATTGGATATCATATTTTGCACACTTTATTGTAAAGCTTCTCGCCCGGGTTGACCTCCACCGAATATATTTAAGTCACTTTTTGAACGTTTATCTCTCTCGCTCTGTTTGATTTGAGCTCTCTTCGTGTTTTGTTGTGAATTGTTTAGATATTATTGCACTAGCGTTTCGTATATTGAGTATACAGTGTTAGCTTACCTGTATATTGTGCAATGTGCATGATGCCCTAGACTAGGTAGATAAGGGTCCGTTCACAGTATTGCTGAGTATTAGCCGTGACCGTTCGTCGGTCGCCTGTTGCATTATGTGCTAGTCAATGTTACCAAATATTTACTTTTATTGTGCGGCTGTTGCTTTGAGCCCTCTCTCTTATGTAACAAGACATCAGCTGCAGGAAAATTTAAGGGCAAGGTGGCATGTGGACGCACCTAATCGCATATCTATGAATAAAACGCATTCACAAGTGCGATTCGACGCGGCCAGGTGTACCTATTTATCTATCGTGTCTATGGAGGGTAGATGAAGGAGAACTATCTTATATGGGGGATATTTGAAAAAGTGTCCAGCTGTACGCAGTAAATAACAGAGTATAAATCCTCCAAGAGTGGCGCTAGCTGCAGCAAAGGGTATGGAATGAATTTTGTTTTTTGATCATTGTATTTATCATTTCGGAATTTAAAACCTGGAAAACGAGCTGAAACGAAAAGAAACTTATTTTGTCCTTATTTGTTTCTTTATCCGAGTCTAATTTTTGATTTAAAATTTACCCTGTTGCTACTGTAGCGCCAATTTAACGCCCTAATTTAACGCATTTCAGCGGACACTTTTTACATACAGAGATACTTCTCTTCCATCTACACTCCATAATCGTGTCAAAGAGGGTAAAGCAGCAACATTTTGGTAGGATAATATACCTAGGTTATATTGTTAAGGATTTTTATGCGCCCCCGATGAGCCATCGTTGAATATTACATAATTATAGATCGATTGTAATTTGAAACAAAATGATTTTAATAACTGAATTGTTTAGGACGGGACATGGGGCTGCTTGTTGTTAAATTATTTATAATTTTCGTGTTTCTGTAAATATTACTTTACGGTTAATTCTAGAATCTTACTGTCGACGTTACTGCATGCTTATTTATAATACTTTATTGAACATGGTGTTGTATTGTCCCTCGGTAAATCGGTTCATAGATTATTATTATTAATATTCCTATACTTAGTTTTATTATAACTTATATTATGTTCTTTTGCAAAAAAATATATTTAAGCCTAGAGGCTTTATTTGAGATGTAATAATAACCTATACTCTGTTTTGCATGGATCTAAAAGTAAGTCAGATTTCTATGAGTTGTAATGCATTTGATACGAAATATCAATTGTTTGTCTCGCACATGCAGTTTCTATATTACAGATATTTATAACTTGTAGAGCTATTACACACTGTCGAATGGTTGCCGCGCCGCCGCCATCTTTTGGTCGATATACCGCCTGGCGCCTGTTCTTCGGATGTGAATTGTGATAGCTGGGTTGGGTGGGTGCGGGAATAGTAATAATAACATGCAATAACCATGTCAAAATAAATTACAAAGTTATTATCTACATTTCATCATGTCCTCTGTAGACTGTAATCCCTGTGGCTACACCTGCTGCTTACATGCATTGTGAGATGCAGTGCATATTGTGGTAAAATAAGTGGCCCATGACTAACACCCTTACTAATTCAATATAGAAATACCAAAGGTTAGCTGTCCTTTGTCTGATGCATTGGAACATAATATTATGAAACAAAGACAGCTAACTATCTATTGTATATATTTATCTGTTACTAGTTGTCTAACTTCGTGTCACTTTATAACCTTCCCTGGACTTCTACGAATATTTTAAGACTAAAATCAGCCCAATCCGTTCAGCCGTTTTCGAGCTTTAACGCGACTAACACATTTGAAAATCCATTTTTATGTATAAGAAGAAGATTGTCTTTATAAAGGGTGTGTCAATTTGTAATTTGTAAGCGAATTCACAACCGACTTAATAACAGTGTGTAATAGCTTCTACTATTGTCTTGTGTTGTTTGTTATTATGTGTTGCCTGTTATCTTGTCTCTACTATATTATGTTCTCTATGATTAAACATGTAAGTACCTAATCAACCTAAATGTATATGGGATGTTAAGAATTCTTCTATACAATACTAATGGTTATTGTTATTTTTACTTTAATATGCTAAATCCAATCTCTTATATCATATTCCAGTATCGATTTGTACAATAAACTATTGAAATATTTTGTGTTTTTCATTTTGTCACGTCAAGTCAAATAATCTGTTCCTCATGGAGGCACTTCACATGGCTATTTGTATTTGCTATTGGCTACTTGTTGCATTTGGCAAACTTATTGACTTATACACAAACAAGCAAATAAAGGCAAATACGGCCTTCCACAACATGCACGTCAAACTTTTGTTGTGCGTCAAAAACCGACAAAAGTGTATTTGGTATTGGTCATATTTGTGAAATAGGCAAATAAGGCCAACACTTCGTCAAACCATGTGTAGGCAGTATGCCTACACATGGTGATTGTTTGGCGAATACATCAAATACGCAAATACAAATAGCCATGTGAAGTGCCTCCATCAGAGACCAGAGGTTAATGAACTACAAAATTTTTATACTATGTAAATAAAGTATAGATTCGATATTATCTCGTTTTGCAAATGTAAAATTTGTTTGTGCAATTTCAATGGATCAAAAAACCTATTTACAACGGAATACTTACTGAATAAAGACAAAAATCCTTATTATTTTTTATTACATTACGATATTTTTGTACAACATAAAACATTAACAATATCTAAATAATAATTTATCTAGGGCCGGTTAAGCCACACTCATGATTTCCCGCTGCTCAGAACTGCAACAAACAAGATTAGTATTAAAAATGAATAACAATAACTGTACTCTTTAAAAGACACCTTTCCTGATCTTTCAATAATTAATATTTAACACCTCCATTGAGGGTATCGCAGACACAATTTAGATTTTCAATTGTTATGCGGCAGCCGGCTGCCATTTAGGGATTAATGCGTTAAGGCTTTTAATATTTTATTTCTTTTATAATATAGTATTTTAATAAATAAATAAAAAAATAAAATGTCTTTATTTCAGGCATAATAATTGTACCCATACCGATTATATAAAATATTATGTAAAATTAAAATTAAAATAAAATAATGTTGACACTGTAAAGGGGTGTCCAGTCATAAAATCACTTCTTGTTCTGGTTCATGTGAACAGAGATCCACCGCACGAACATTAAATTATTGTAGTAGTCGTCAGAGATAGCCGCGAGTATCCTATTACCAGAGCTGCGCAGTCTGTGCCAAAATGCAGCCACCCGAGATCTAATGATCGCAAAAAAGTCAGGGACTCCCGCCTCCGCAAACATACCCGAAGCACTGCAGCTTCGCGGGAGCCGCATAAGAGTTCGGTATGCATCATTATACTGAACTCTTATACGGCTCATCGACTTTTGTTTGAACGTTATCCATAGCTGGCAGGTGTACATGCTAAGGCAATACGCCTTAAAAAGTGTGGTTTTAACGTCCCTGCTGCAGTTGGCATTAATCCTTCAGGCCCCGTGCGAGCACCGGTGATTGCGAGAACAAAAGAATACAATGGGAATTCCTAGAACCTCTGATCGAAGAAATATTTAGTACTTAAAAATATAAAATTAAAAAAATATTAAACTTTATTTGGAAAACCTAAACTTATCAGTTATCAATTTAATCCTTCCGGCCCCGCGCGAGCACCGGTGATCGCGAGAACAAAAGAATACAATGGGAATTCCTAGAACCTCCAATTGAAGGATTAAACAAGTAACATTTATAAATAACAAGGTTAGAAAATCAATGTCTAGGCTGCACTGGTATCGCCTAATAGCCAAAAATAAATTGTTACCTGGTAGCTGTTTACCAAAGATTTTCTATGCAGTATGCTTTTTGGGGTTTAATGAGTTTTCACAGTTGGCATATGCAAGTCCAATACCGATACCCATGCCTGCTATGACTGGCCACCTTCGCCTCCCCAGAAACAACAGTGAAGCTAGCCCACCTACTAGTAGTCCCCCACCTAGAATTACAATGTTTATATGTATTACTGTGTAAGGATAAATTGTAATAATATCTCGAGCTGAAAACCTGGTACAAAGTCATAATTTGACTTGTAACAACTTGAGGTTATCATAAGAATGTATTTCTGAATAGTTGATATAAGTATGTAACAATAAATTTCAATTTTCAAAATATTTTAGGTAATATCTGTATATAATAGTAGAATATATATTACAAATTCATTATTAAAATGCCTATTTACCAGTTTTTATAATTCCATCGGTAACACACATATCAATTTTTGCGGAATATTCATCTTCAATTTCTTTTTTTGCCTTCGCCATTTTAAAATAATATATTTCCTTCGCTAAGAAATATACAAATAAAGTGACGATTTATAAATGCACACGCTAAAAATAAGAAAAAATTGATTTTAAAATCCTTTTACATAATTCTCAATTTTTTTGACATTTTGGGTTTTGACAAATGACAGACGCAAATGACATACTGTCTGCTGTCATATCAAATTTTTTTCCGCCCACGGCGCAGGCTGTAGTCTGTTCTGTTATCTGTTTTATGGAGGCACTGCACTTCACTATCACAGTTTACATCAGGGCTTCATAACGTTATCGAATACAAGAAAAAATATCGTTACGTACCGTAATTTTCATAATGGTAGCCAGATAACGTTATTTTTTATAACGATATCGAGTAAAATAACGTTATATTTACCGTTATTATTATAACGATATTTTTTTCGTTATGTATAGTATAAACAATAAAGGTAATATACCTATCGGAATTGAGAAACAAAGGCCTGAGCAAGCGAGATGTCACTATTAGTAACACTGCGTGGTAGAAAGAGATGCGTGATTTGAGCATAAAGTTAATATACCTAGTGGAATAGAGAAACAAAGGCCTGAGCAAGCGAGATGCCACTATCAGTAATACCGCGTGGTAAAAAGAGACGTGTGATACATAACAGCAGCACTCTTTTTTTGACGTCCAGTCGGCACGTGCCGCACGTTGTCAATATAATCTCATAGAATTCATGTTCAATCATGCTTGTGTAAGTGTATACGTACACATATTTTTCACACAGATGAAAACCAATTTTGGTTACGTTTGACAGCTCGAGATTGTTGCTCTATTCCGATAGGTATATTAACTTTATGAATTTGAGGTTGCATAGCTTTTTTTTCATCTGTTTGACAGTCTGTCTGACCCTGAGCCGATCGTTGTCAATTTGGGATCTCAGAAAAATTGTGATTTTAAGTTAAATAATGAATAATTAAAACATAGTTAAATGTTTGTGGAATGATTCTAGACGTGTTATGTACACGTAAACATAATTGTATACACAGTTGTAAATCAAATTTTGGTTAAGCTTGACAGCTCGGGATTGTTTCTCTATTCCGATAGGTATATTAACTATAAGGTATAAACCAACAAATATCGTTATAATAATAACGGTAAATATAACGTTATTTTCTGGTATCAGGTATGCGATCGTGCACGGTGCACTAAATCTCACTCGCAGGCCGCAGCCCACTTTTTTGTATTATTATTTAATAAATATTAAATAGTATTTAATAAAAAAAATAGTATTTAATAAATCTCGTAGGGTTCAGCCTGCTTGTGCAAATTTTAGCGGAACTAACTAACTAAATCCGCTGGCTCAGCGACCCGAAGTGGATCTTGATATTAATAACGGTTAATGTTATAACGTTATATAGGATTTATAAAGGTATATATGTGTTCTTTGACAACGTTATAGTCCGTCAAGAAAGTCATGACAAAGCAATAACTATTATTTTTAATATTTCTCTATGTATTATACTCCTAAAAGTAGGTAAGCACAAATCTCGCAAAAAAGTGGGCTGCGGCCTGCGAGTGAGATTTAGTGCACCGTGCACGATCGCGTACCTGATACCAGAAAATAACGTTATATTTACCGTTATTATTATAACGATATTTGTTGGTTTATACCTTATAGTTAATATACCTATCGGAATAGAGAAACAATCCCGAGCTGTCAAGCTTAACCAAAATTTGATTTACAACTGTGTATACAATTATGTTTACGTGTACATAACACGTATAAACCAACCATAAGTTACAAGTATATATTGGTTGACACTTGACAACAAAGAGGATGTAAGCTGTATACTACGTAAACAAGAGGTCGGACTTAGAAGAAAAAAAATTAACATCCGTTATTTTTCTAATTTGAAACTGAAGTTAAAATTTTTAAGTGCAAAACCTTTCACTCTAAACATACCCAAAATTAAAAAAAAAAAAAGAAATGAGCTTAAATAAATGTTTTATCTCAATAAAAATACTGTACATAACTTAATAAATAGGCTAATAAGGTAAATTAAACAATAAAACAGATTTAATCCACAAGCTTTTGTTGATTTCTATTATTAAATATTATAATATTACAGTACAGTTTTCTGTATTTTATTTATGAATATAATAGAATAGCTGTCTATGCTACTCTACTACTTGATTGGCTTATACACTTAAGCGCTTATTCCACTTATCCTAGCTAGGTTTCTAGGTAGGATCTTAGCTAGGATCCTAGCTTTCTAAATGTTATTCCACTTGACTAAATCGGAAACGATTTAGGATCCTAGCTAGGATCCTAGCTTCTAAATGTTATTCCACTTGACTAAAGCGCTTATTCCACTTCACTAAATTTAGATATCTAAATGATTTAGTGACTAAATTTAGTCAAGTGGAATAACATTTAGTAACTTTCTAAATGTTATTCCACTCGACTAAAAGTCACTTAATCATTTAGATATCTAAATTTAGTGAAATGGAATAAGCGCTTTAATCGGAAACGATTTAGGATCTAGGAATCTAGTTAGGATAAGTGGAATAAGCGCTTTATACAGTAAACTCTATGTAGGGAGGGGTTTAAAGCTGCGCATCCACCAGGTCGGAATCGGGACGTACGGTGCGGACGGCACGTCGTGTTGTCATAATTATACTTGTCAGGTGCAGAATGACGTTCCAGTACTTCTAGTGCAGTTCATAGTAGTCAGTACCATACATGCAAAGCAACAAATCCGTCCACTGCGTACCTACGCTCCGATTCCGATCCAGTGGACCGCACCTTTATACATACACACTTTGTTTTTTTACACCCTGTATACGACAGCTGAAATCTATCGCGCGGGCTCAGGCCAGCTGCATACCACCTCACTCTCCTAAAATCTCCTTGCTTTGAATCTCTTTGCTGCTTTCGTTCCCAAGCGGTCGCATGCGATCGCGAGAACAAAAGATTTCCTAGAATCCGCATACAGTTTACATCCTCTTTGGAATCCGCGATCGAGGTAACAGCTATTGCTTACAGACTAAAATGTTGTAAACTAGCTGTAGAGGGACCTAAAAATCTGAAATTAATGAAACATTTTTCATTTACTACTGTGGTTTTCTCTAAAAGGTTTTCTACAAACTTAAAAAACCTGAAATACTTTATACACTTTAATTTACTAATTTTACATGTTTCTAATATGAGCCATACTTTCAGACTAATATATTGACGTCTTACATTGTCACTGGTTATGTTTCTTAAATACAAAAGAGGTCGACCGAACATGCCGCCCACCAAGGACATCTTGTAATGTCCTTAACTGAAGATAAATAATTTAATAACAATGATAAATTTCTAAAAAGTGACTCAATATGATTACAAAATACAATTATAATTTCTAATACAAGTAAAGTGATTATAAACAAGCAAATTGTCTATAAATGAGTTTATCCTTTTGGAAGGCAGCACACTTTATTAATCGGTATTTGCAAATCTTATTGAATTTATTTCTTTCTAACGGCCCAGATATTCTCCTCTTACTAAACTCTGCTTTAAATTCTCTTTTTCTTACGTATGTCTCTCTAGTATTTTAAAACATTTTCTGGCCGTTCTCAACGATAAGTAATCATTTCTGTAATCTTTCTTCTGTTCTCGTATCTCCCTTCCACATCTCGCTTGTTTATAGTTTAAGTTACATTTTCGTATTTTGTGTTTGTATCGACGATAAATTATCCTTCTTTTTTGACTTGACACTGTTGACATACTATACCTCA
This sequence comes from Polyommatus icarus, assembly GCA_937595015.1. Lineage (NCBI taxonomy): Eukaryota > Metazoa > Arthropoda > Insecta > Lepidoptera > Lycaenidae > Polyommatus > Polyommatus icarus. Next base: position 476,152 of record OW569332.1, on the reverse strand, counting down.
ATACTTTTGACACTCTTTAGTCTATTCTATGACGTATATCTGGCACGTTCGTTTCAGGTACCGTACTTCTTCACAAACAAAAACTTTTTCTTGACTTTTTCTTCTATCTGACTGCTATGACGTTTTTGACATTATAACTTTCATGAATTTTTCCACAGTAACATTTGATGATATTTATTTTATGTTATTTGGAATTTTATATATTCTATATTTATATTCATGTCTTTCTTATTAATTTTCTCTCGACTTTCTCTAGCTTTTTCGTTTATTTTTAAGTTCCCTTCTGCTTATCACTTTTTATACACTGTTTACTCACATTATCATCTAGCAATAGCTCGTAAGACCATGTTAAATTCTCAGAGGTCCTACTGCTTTGCTTATATATGGACCATGTTATTCTCCTCAGAGATCCTAAGGACCATGTTACTCTCCTCAGAGGTCCTTAGGACCATGTTACTCGAAGGTCCATATTTTCACTCACAGGACCATGTTGTTTCTCAGAGGTCCTGCTTGTTTCCTCGAAGACTTGCTCGGTGAACCATGTTGTCTTCTCGAGAGGTCCCGATTAAGTCCTCGAAGGCTTCTATTTATTTCACTTTGCTCTAAGGACCATGTGGTTTTCTCTAAAAGGTTTTCTATAAATTTAAAAAACCTGAAATACTTTATATACACTTTATTTGCTAATTTTACATTTTTCTAATATGAGCCATACTTTCAGACTAATATATTGACGTCTTACATTGTCACTGGTTATGTTTCTTAAATACAAAAGAGGTCGACCGAACAACTACATTTCCATACAGTTTACATAACTTATTTAGTATAGTTAATAACATGTTAATAACCTTATGTATTGTTACAATAAAACAATATACACAATGATATTCTACTAAATACAGATCTGTTATGTTCATACTATCTTCCAGCTTAAATTGCTTCCAAACAATTTTCAAATTCAAATACGTACTTACCTCTGTCATATCTAAAGGTTACCATAGTTACAACAATGAATGCGACAGATAATACGTAATGAATGGTATAGAATAGGATAACTATATGTTTTGAGATGGTTTTGAATTGCACTTGACAGGCGCATCGGCGCGCATGCGCGACAAAGAATAAGAGAATATTGTTATTGTTGAACAGAAGAGACATTGAATAAAACTAATTGTTTGTTAGATTATTTTTTATTAAACTTTGTGCTATATTCTATACATATTATAATAAAGTCGTAGGAAAACAAAAGTACACATTGAATATTTTTAAAAATATTAGTACTTGGGGTATATAACGTGTAAATTTTTGTTTCTTTGTATTTACATAATATTTTTTTAGAGTAATTACTTTAGGATCGGTCGTATGCCCGGGCTAAATATGTATATTATATTAATTAGTAGGTTTTTTTTAAATTAAATAAGAGGGCAAACGAGCAAACGGGTCACCTGATGGTAAGCAACTACCATCGCCCATGGACACTCGCAACATCAGAAGAGCTGCAGGTGCGTTGCCAGCCTTATAATAAGGTAAGAAATGAAAGAACATATGTAAGAGTTACTTTTACATTAATTGAAAATTTTAACACCAAAATATTTAAGTAATAATAAATATCTATATCTATACATATTATTATAAAATAAGGTCGCTTTTTTCCCTCATATCCCTTTGCTCCCTTTAATCTTTAAAACTACGCAACGGATTTTAATGATTCTTTAAGTATTAGAAAGCCTATTTATCGAGGAAGGCTATAGGCTATATTTTATCACGCTAGGACTAATAGGAGCGAAGAAATAGAGGAAAATGAGGAAAAAACGTCGAAAATTATTTGAAAGGGCTAACTTGAACGCGCTAACTACTGGTCCGATTTGAAAAATTCTCTCAGTGTTAGATATTATAGCCCCTTTATTGAGGAAGGCTATAGGCAATATTTTATCATGCTAAGACTAATAGGAGAATGTGAAAAAATGAGGGAAATTATTTGAAAGGGCTTATCTCGCGAACTGCTGGAGCAATTTTTATGTTATTTGGCACAGGTACAGGTAAGAAGTAGACCACGTGAAGGATCGAGGCTATCGATTTTAATCATTTTTTACTACATAAAATACATATTTTATGTACCTTCAAAAATATTTAATTTATTTCTTTTCTGTCTCTTTGAAATTTTTTGTATTTCCGGATTATTTTTATGTGCCAAATGGAGACGAATATTTGTGTATTTATCAATTACTAGATGATGCCCGCAACTCCGTTGCACCAAAATTTATTTATCGCGCGGGAACCGTACATTTTTCCAGAATAAAAACTATCATGTGTCCTTTCCCGGGACTCAAGGTATCTCCATGTCAAATTTCAGCAAAATCGGTTTAGCGGTTTGGGCGTGAAGAGGTAACAGACAGACAGACAGACACACTTTCGCATTTATAATATTAGTATGAGATGAGCTCTATGATTAAAAATAGGGGTCTCTTATTTTGAATGTTCTAAGGGGGGTATTAGATTATCATTTATATTGGATCCTAGATCATTGGGTCATTTATATTGGATAATGTAATATAGATAAATGATTAATTTCTTCCTTGATCATAGATTTTTAACATTTGCTGAGAGATTGGATCCAATACGGTCATAGAAATTGGTGTTGCCAGTTATTTAATATAAAAAAAGAGTTTTTAATTTCTTGTTCGTTAGTATGTTTCAAATAATGTAATGTAATTCTTTTTCTAATTATATACTTGAATAATCTTGCTGAAATAACAAAAAACAAGCCATATTAAAAATGACGATGTCTTTTGACAAATCGAATTCTCTGAGATCTAGTAACACTGATGTCAATACCTGTCAGCGTTAGCGCTCCCCATTAGCTATTAAAACAACATATGACGTAAAATAGGATTAATGTTATATGATAATGTAATATGCAGATATAATCAAATTATAATTTTTATTGGATCCTATATAATATGATCCTGTAAATGATCCAATATAAATGATAATGTAATACCCCCCTAAGAGTGAGTCAAAAACATTGGAATTCAAAAATGATTTTAAGATGCGATACTTCAATTGTTTTGCTTCATCATTGGTAGCAAAATGTACTCCTCATTCATTTTACATATTTTGCTACTTTTTGATGGAATCCAGTCTGATTCGCTTCTTTGTTGACGAACAATTGCTATCCAATCTTGTAGTTTTACTTGATCACAAGGAAACCTAAAAAAAACAGTACAGTACATGACAGCATAAGACATCGCATAGCGTATAAAAATAGAATACAAATAAACTGCAATTGTAGGCATTTAAGTCACCATCTAACAGTCATGTGGCGAGTCTGCACTAACTACTCTATGGCTGCAGCAGCGCAACCATCCTTATCGTTCTTGCGTCAAAACCATATCGCTGTCACTTTCTTCGCCTGAGCCATGGCGGAAATTCGATTTTTTCAGATTGTTCGAAAAAATAATTGAAAATGTAATCAATCGAGGTATTTATTGCATTCTTATAAGTGGTAAGAGATTCCATGTGTTTTGTTTACTTTGGAGCCATAGTTTGTTCAATTTCTAAATACACACGACGGCATTTTCAATTTATTTTGGTACTTGACAAGACGCGGTACGTTCGTGAAGTGCGTTCGATGGTTCGATGCAGACTAAATAAAGGAGCGGTCAATTGGCCTGTATTTGAAGCTTCACAACGCGCGCGGTAGTAACATATCTGCTTTGAGTTATTATTTATTATATCATTGAATATACACATGATACACATTATCATTTTCCAAATTAACTGCACACTGAATACTGATATACATTATAATATTTTCTATGAAATAATAATCTATCTTTTTCGTATTAATATTATAGTTAAAGTTGTAAATTATTGTACAAATATGCAAATAATACTACGACATACTTTGTATTCGAACATGGTATGATATCGTTATGTTTTGCTTCAATTTATCAATTTACGGTTACATTTACATTTTACAATGGCTTACCTTTCGTTTTTCAATAATTAATCCAATTAATTTACAATTTTTGTATGAGTTCCTACAATATAATTTTCACAAAATGAAATTCGAACTTTGAGTTTTAAACTTCTTCTTCCTCTTTTTTCTCATGTAGTTTATATTTTCTATGGTCTTGCCTATCCTGAATGGAATGGGACGAACTTGGATGAAGGGACGAATCAAACCAAGAATACCGTAAAGTGGGGCTATTTAGGACACATTTTACACTATTTTGGTTTATATTTCATTTATTTGTTCGGGTAGATTCTTGCAAAAATTACAAATGGATTCCTGAGCGCGAGTTTTTTGCATATCAAGTCAGTTTTTTGACATTTATATTATAGTGGCTAGTAAAAAAAATAAAATAAACCAAGTCCCAAATATCGCTTGAATGGGGCTATTTTGGATAGCTTTCAGATTTCATAGTTAAATCATGGTTTTTAGCTAAATAACTGAATTAAACATATATTGCGCTATTTGGGACGCAAAAACATAAAATAAAATATGGATTTGAATTGAATCTACCATTAAATTTAGGATTTTTCGAAAATAAAAGCACTTTTAAGAAAAAATAGATTTATTAAAGTTCCATAGATTACTTTTGAACAAATTTTCTATTAAAAACAGATCAAAATGCGTAGTAGCATCATTTAAACAAATGAACATTTAACCTTTCCATAAAAAAAAATAACAAAAACATCCTAGAAAAAGATTTGGTTTTATTTGTACTTAGTTACATAAATCGTTTATCAAACGTAGCTATACCTTAATTTCTATCAATATAATAACCTGCCTAGGTATTAATCAGTCTGCTCTTAACTCCTTCCAGGGTTCCTATTAACCAATATTTGTATATCCTACTCATTATATAGAATCATTAAAAACATTTATTAAAAGAACAATCAGAACAAAACAAATCTCTTAACAAAAATAATATTTTAACAAAAATAAACTCTGATTCAGTCTGCTCTTAATCACTACCTGTTTAGCTATTATTGCTTTATTTCTTAACAACTAGTCAGACTCAATAATCAAAGTAAAAGTAATCTTCATTTACTTCTTCGTTATTCGGTACGCGTGACCCAAGTAACCCCACGTTGCCGTCCAAAATAACCCCATCCAAATTTGTCTGCAGAAGTCAAACAAAATGTACGATAACGTATCGATATTTAGCAAAAGAATCCACACTGAAATATATATATTTGAAATACGTAGTAAATAGTTCGCTTACCTTTTAGAATTTCAGTGTATATGAGAAGTTTTACCACCAAAATTTTTAAACTAAAATTATGACATGTGTGAAGTTCGTTCAGTTGTAACGATGTACTGTGTCATAGACTGACATTGACAAGTGTTATTTTGACAGAAACTATCATACTATTGCCATGACACAAAAAAATATTTCTACAGATTAGAAAAAGAAAGTTATACACATTTATGTCCTAAATCCTGGGTAGTCCCAAATAACGCCAAAAATCTCGGTCTTTTTTATCAACCAATCACAGTCGACCGTGCTTAAAAACTGTACAGATTATGCGATTTTGTTTATTAGCTACGTTTAAATTTGGAACCAAATTTTTTTTGTTCGGAACTTTCGTCCACCTGCTTGACAATTGACATCAGTTTTGTAGGGGGATGTGAAATTTTTAATCATAAAAATGTTTACCAAAAGTATTCTGAAAAGCAGTAATTTGAATTTAAGATTAATATTGCGAACACAAAGTACCATTCCAGACCCAAAAAGTGTGCAGCCACCCCAGCCACACAATATATCCAGTGACATGATTGGGCCTCCGGATCCCGTTTCTAACTTAAGAAGAATTGTGTTTAAAAAGCCAGAAAATGAAACTACGCTTGAAAAGAAATATAGAGAATTAAGAATAGAAGTGCAAGAATGGAACCAAAACTTTTGGACGCAGCATAATTCAAGGTTTTTCAAGGCAAGTACATTTTTATGTAACCTAACCACCCATCGATAATTTATCTTCAAAGATGTTATGTGCTGGGTAATACCTATTTAAAACGTTTTCAAATTAAGTTGCCTAACATATATTTTTTGTACATCTTTCCAGGAACGTGAAGATTATTTGAAGAAAAATATTCCAGAAGGAAAAACAAATCTTACTGCTGATGAAATGAGTGTTTTTTATAAAGCCTTTTTAGACAAAAACTGGAAAGCTCACCTGGATTACAATAAAGAGTGGTATAAGAAAAATGTGACATTGTTGGGTCTAGCCATTCAAGTTAAAATACGAAGTCTTTTGGGAATGAAGTAATAAATTTATTTTAAGTTTATACAATTAGTATTGAAAAAAAATCGTTGTAAATATTTTAGTTCATATTTTATTTAGGATGAAAATCCCTCGATCGTGGAAAAACAAGACACAATTATAGGCCTTTCTATTGTTGTCGCGATCACTGGTGCTTGTACGGGGCTTAATGGGTTAATAGACTGCACTTTGCATTGAGACTACTGGCATGAAAAAATAAAAAGACTATAAAATGTCAATAACTAAGAAATTTCTGTCATATTTTCTTTGGTCATAAAATTGCTGCATAAAATAATGTAGGTATTTAAAAATGATTTAAAAAGTTAATTGTTTTGTATTTTATACATTTTCTTCAGTTAATATTCTATTTGGACATGTACAGACATGTTTATTGCACTGAAATGGCTGGTAACATTAAATTTTCTCTTGTGGCTAGGATTATGCATTGCTAATTATTTTCTCAATTATTACAACAATGATGGAAACAATGAGAAACTAGCAGGTAAAAATCTCGTCTCAATGTATTAACCCATCAGTCGTGGCAAAACGAGACACAATACCTTTTTTTATTGCTATCACGGCCGGATGTGGCTGCTTGGGTCTTCATGAATTAATTTCATACTTGTTAATATTGTATACCGACACTAAATACTTTAAGAAAACAAGGTAGAAACAACTTTCTACTGCTTGTTCAGTTTTTTTCTCAGAAAATTGTTAATAATAATTGTTGGTCATGTTCTTGGTTACTTGTAAGTTGTAATATGTTGTATTCGAGCTGTGAGTCAAATGTTAATAAACATTTATCTGATTCTAGAGTTTCACTGCAACACAAAATCTGTAAATGAACAATCGAGGTTTTTGTGGTTTATTGGAGAAGTTAATGTGTTTGGAATTATGATGTATGCACTACAAATTTTGCTTTTTGGTATGATGATTCTAGTCTGGAGAAGTAGTATATATTGGCAAAGTAAAATTAAATTACACATTGTCTCCGTCTTGAAATATTTTTCTTATAAATATGCCACCATTATATTTTGTCTGAGAACTAAATATCTACTAAAACACTTTTATAAAAGTTCAAAGGAACCAAAAATTTTGTACAATGTTGTAAACTTTATATTGCTCTATCTTATAATCGAATACCTAATGAAAGAGCGAAAGAAATTCGCCAAACCTGTTTTAGATCGTCAGCTAGAAAAAAACGAAAATAACAAAAAAGTAGAGATAGGGGCAATAAAAAGACAGTCAAATGTGCATGTTGAAGATGCTCAAAAACATGAAGATCAAAGTTGTATAAAATCATACATTGAACTCTGTTGTGAGAATGCATTTCTAAGGTCATCTTTAGAGAAATTAGATGAGGAGAAGAAAATTATTGAAAGCAATTTATTAAACATCATTACTCAGGTTTTACTGAGTAATAGCAATGATCTGAAAGTTTATTGCAGCAAGTTTATAGTGCGTACTAAAGATGACCTGTTTAAAGAAGATATGAAACTAGAGGTGCAACAATTTCTGGCCAAATCACGGAAGACGACGTTCGATTCAGATACTAGTTATATTAAAAACCGCTTATGTACAAAAAGTTTGATAAATGAACTTAATTCGAGATGCATACATGAATACATCACTGAAAATCAGCCAGCCCCTAGGATTCTATAAAATTGCTATTGTGGTTTCAAAACACGTTATATTAAGGCGTTTGGTGTATCGCATACCTACGGGCTACGGCATATTATGTACCGTACCTACTTGTATTAAAAAAAGGATATTAATTATTAATCTGTAAAGTTGAAAGTCTGTGGGTGTTGAAAACAATGTTGAAAATGACTTTTAATTTGTCACTTGTCAAACTATTCAAAACAAAACTGAAAACATAACCTAAAAGCACTCTGCTATCTGCACTTATAAGCATCGAGTATTTTGATTTTTGAAGAATTTTTGTTGGCTATTTACAAAATATTTTATTCGTTCAGTCACAACTCACAACAGACAAAAATACTCAAAGTCACTTTAGTTTACTACTACATGGAGTTTTAGGATCGAAGAAAATCTGGAACACAATAGTATTCAGAAAATTTCATGAATACCCTCTATTGCGAATTCGATTTTAACGTCACTTATGTCATCAGAATTGAAAACTATTGAAGCAGGTGATATTTCTTGGAAGAAAATAGAAAATGAAGGGCTGGACTTGGACTACGCAGTGCCCATCACAAGATCTGTTGCAAATCGCATATTTAAGGAACTTAACGAAAATTTAGAATATTTTACGGGTGATTTGGCAAAAATTAAGTAAGTTAAATTCTTATTAATTTCACAATACATAATTCTCTACCACTTACAGTTTACTTCAAATTGGATCAACGTAATTTTGGGACTTTGTTCGCCTCGTATGTATATTGTATAATATTAGATAGTATACTATATACCGACAATATTTTTAGGGTTTTCGGTAAAGTATACCCATTGCCGCGGCAGCAGGTCGCATACGGTGACCCCGGCATCACTTACACATACTCCGGGCTGAAGGTACCGGCGCTACCCTGGCCTGCGGTCGTGCTGGAGCTACGAGACTTTCTTCATAAGCTGAAGGGCGTAAAATACGATTTCGTACTAGTCAATAAGTAAGTTGTTACTTGTTAGTTGTTACTCAGATATTTTCAATTCTAGATGACGCCGCAACTCCGTTGCGCCAAAATTGCGTTTATCGCGTGGGAACCGTACATTTTTCCCGGGATAAAAGTATCCTATGTCCTTTCCCGGGACTCACAGTATCTCTACAGTCCACACCAAATTTCAGCAAAATCGGTTCAGCTGGGCATGAAGAAATAACGGTCAGACAGACGGACAGACAGACAGACAGACTTTCTCATTTGTATTATTAGTATGGACATGCATTTGCATAAAATCAATCAAGGAAAGAATTTTAGCACTAATTTATATATGTTATCGTTTGTCTCATTTGTTTTATCTGTATTTGTTATAATAAAAATAAAAAAGAATTGATAAAGTACTTACTGTATCTAAAAGGAAGACAAGCTCTTATTTTAGTGCATTTATTCAGACATATCACAATGACAATAACCTTATCTACCTACTATTGTCCTTCATCTCAGAGTTTGTTTTGCTTATTTTCGTAACTTCCGCATTATCTATATATCTTAAATATTTATTGAAACGAAAGCGGAACTGGGCCTTCCGTGTCCTTGGCATATAATTTGATACTTTATCATTTCTTCTTTAATTAACTATTCTTTTAGATATAGAAATGGCAAGGACCACATGGGTGAACACAGGGATAACGAGCCCGATCTCGATCCTAACTATCCCATTGCATCCATTTCATTCGGGGAGGAGAGGCAGTTTGTGTTGAAGCACAGAGACGCACGAAAACCTGGACCTAACAAAAGAGAAATCCCTTCAGGTGACTTATTTTAAATCTTCGTACTTGTTAATGGTAACAGAGCTGTCGATGCTCCTCAGCTTGTAGAACATATAGCGCAGCAATCTTGCCTCGTACGTGACCGTCTGTTTGGCCTTGTTGTTGGCGTCGTCCTCGTGGAACGGACTCTCTATGACGGTGCTCACGTGCCGGCCGTAAGTCTCGCATCCCTCCAGAAAGTTCAGACATTCCTTTATTGTATTATCCTTCACGACGATTAAATGTTTCGAAAGATTTTCTAGAAACGATAGGAAACATCTCTTGGCGTAGTACCAAGTATCTGTGCCCAGTCGCTTATTGAACGGCTCTAGAGACTTTATAACCCTCGATATACCGAATTCGTAATTTCCCTTCGCGCAATAGAGGGTTCCAATCACCAAGTTAACGATGCACAGGTGGTAAAACTTCTTCTGCGGGTCTTCGAAAATCTGCTGCTCCTCTTCCTTTTCTATCTTGCGCATTATGTCTTCGGCTTCTTCGTTTTGGGAGGTCATGATATAGGAGACGCACAAATTTGCCAGGACAACAGCGCTGACATCTAAAATATTGTCGAACTGCTTTTTGACTATGGGTTCATAAAAGCTTGCCGCTTCTTTGTACTTATTTTCCTGCATGAACAGGACGTGGGCGACGTTTAGACGCCAAACATCAGATTCGTTGCAGAATTCCACTGACTTTCGAAATATCTTCTCGACTTGGTTGTAATCCTCCATGTCCCAATATATCTTAGCTTGAGCCATTACGACCGGAATGTATCTCTCTAAAGCTTCCTCATACTCCATGACGGCCTTTTTCACTTGATCATTGTCACCCTGAGATCGACTGTCTTGAACGACTTTCGTCAATTTTCTTAGTTGCTCAGCGTGTTTCGAAGCGATGTCCTCGTATTTTTGAAAAGCTTCTTCTGGGGAGGTTTGGCTCGTTATAATAGCATCTAAATAGTCATACAAATACGGCGTCAAATATTTATAAGTAAATTGTGCATTCTCTGCTAAAATATCTGCAGCCAAATCGTAGTACTCGAATTTACAGTACAGAAGCAATAAATTAGCGAATGTTTCAGAAGGGAAAGGATCTTGCTGCAGCAAAAAGTGTAGCTTTTCAAAGCCATCGTTTGGATTGGTATCTATCGATGTCAACGCTATGTTATGTAGAGTTATTGCGTCCAATTCGTGCTCTTGACGAGGCGGCATGTCTGATAGAGCTTCTCTTGCCGCTTCATAATTCTTTAATTGGTATTCAATCGCCGCCTTTAGATTAAACACCTCTGTGAGGGCAGTTTCGTGCAGAGTTAAGGTGTTACCCACCGATTTCACTTCCGAGGTGTCAGCCTGCATTCCTACAGCTAATTCGGGATGATCTCTAATGCCCCTTTCGATAACTAGAGTAATATGCTTTAAGGCTTGAGGATACTCCTTCAGTCTGAAGTAGCATAAAGCTACATTGTAGTGAAGATGTGCATTGAAACCCAAGATGTTTAAACTTCTTGAGAACTTTTGTAACGCTTCTTCGAACTGATTCTCTTTGTACAGCAAACATCCAAGATTTATGTCTTTCTCGGGATCGTCGGCCGGAAACGAATCCACTAATGCTTTCGCTGTAATAGTGTCGTCCTCTCCATATTTGATAGCCGCTTGTAATTTGACGACTTTCTTCTCTAAATCTGGCGCCGTTATTTGTATAGTGTTCTTGTAGGCCTCGTCAAACATCGACGCTTCGTACAGTGCTTGAGCAAAGTACAGTTTGTATTCGGGTACATCTGGGTGCATGGCAGATAGTTTTTCATAGCAGTTTGCGGCCTCTACGAAGGACTGAGTTCTAAAATAGCAATACCCCAGTAGAGATAGGCCGGCCCTATTGGGGTTATAGTTGCTTGCGTCGTTCAGTGCCTTTATGGCGTCGTCGAACCTCGCCTCTTTTATCTGTAATAATATTTGTCTTGTTATAATAATATGATTTCATTTCGATTAAAACCTCCACAATGGTAGTCACAAAGTAAATACAGCAGGGAGATAGACTACGAGTATAACGTCATAATAATATAATTACTAGAGTCTGTGATCGAAGCGAAATCATTTGTCGATATTATCTTTTCTATTAACTTCAGATTTCTAAATTAAATACTAGCATAATATGGAGACATAACAACATATTATGGAGAAAATGAATTTGTTGTGTGCAAGTTGCCGTCAACTTAGTAATTCCTGTATTTTCTGGCTCGCTCCGACGGTAAATATATGTCATAAACATTACGTAAATGTTTGTTTGGGCTTACTTTTCCTAACGATACATTAATTATTAGTTATGATGGAACTAATATTTGCATAGAGCTCATTCATGTCATAAATTATTTCTACCTGAGGTATGCAGAGTATCGGGGGAGCGAGCAGTTTTAGCAATAAACACATTTTGTAAATATGAAGAAGTGAACTCCTAGAAGAGTGACCTAAATACCGCATCGGTAATGTAAACGTATCGAATTATTGTCGAATAACTTCAACTGCGAAATCATGAAGTCGATAAACTTTTAAGCAAATAACAAAACTATATGCAGGATCTATCAGAACGTGTGTAGGCTTATTGGTATTGTGCAACAATGAAACAAGTTGGAAATACAGTAGTGTGTTGAACATGTGGGCAACGTATGGTCGCAGACAATGCTCCTTGCACAAGTTAGCATAAGTGCATGATGCAGTAGATAACACAATAGTATATTTTTGCACGACACGTGTATCTTGTCTTAAAGTAGGTATTCATAGTTATAAACTGTTATAAGACCGATGAAGTTGACTGAACCCCGCAACGATAGCGGATTTCGCTGCTTCTTACAAACTAATTCATGGTCAATAGGAAGCAATGAATTTAAAGTCTACTGATTACGCGCTAATATTTAGCACGCGTGCGGTACGTGGCTCACGCTTGTCATATTATTCGATTTGCATCGTTGTGACTTGTGGTGCAATGGAGTTAAAGGATACTGGAATGAAGCATTGCATCAAAAGCCTATGAATCGAGGCTAGTTTCAAGAAATGCCTTAAAAATGAGAAAACTAAGATAGCCCTGAGTCCTGACCACTAAAACCTTGGTAAATCTGCCAAAGTCCTAAACATTCAAGGTCCAGCTTATGATAATTATAGAATTAAAGTGCCACTTGAGCTGCTCCTTGTACCAAAGTGGAGGAGAGTTATCGGGCTTCTGATAGCCATTGCATTACATCATTAGACCTACAGCCGAACGCATAGAAATCAGAATGCATAAAATTATGTTTATTTTACAATTTACAGAAATCATTACAACTTGTCGCCAAATTGTTAAGGAATTGTGACCTGCCTTTTTCCTTATTTCACACTGGTTTTCTGTGAGACTATTTATTACCTAGAATCGGTCCATTCTTACCAAAACATAGGTCCTCCATGTAAAATATAGGTAATTTTGATTTAAGAGATTATTAAGCTGATAACAACATTGTAAAGCCGGCTGTACACTCTCGCCGAGACACAGCGAGGCGGCCCGAGTGCGAGATTGTAAATGGGTGCGCTCGCCTCGTCTCGCCTGTCTCGGACCCTCTCGGTCCGTTGCCGGTATTTTGCGCCCGAGACAAAGGGTCTCGCGAGGAAAACGAGCGGCATACTGTACACTCTCGCGTCAGTACTATTCCCGCCGTTTGACAGTGTAGAACAGAAAAATAACAATAATAAACGTCATTATCAGTCATTATCTGTGAGAAATAAAATTAAATATGATAATAAATCTTTGGATTACAATGATATCTTTCGATGCATGGTGAATGGTGAATGATCGTTTTCGTCCATCTTCTCTGAGTTCATAACTGCGATTGAACTAAGCGAGAATGTACATGATCGCACTCGGGCAAGGGGCTCTCGGCGAGAGTGTACAGCGGGCATAATACATTCTTGAATTGAAAAGATTGCATTTTTAGGGTTCCGTAGTCAACAAGGAACCCTTATAGTTTCGGTCTGTCCGTCCGTCTGTCTGTCTGTCCGCGGTTTTGCTCAGAGACTATAAGACCTACAAAGCTGTAATTTGGCATGAATGCACATATTAATAATGGCAACAAAATGGTACATAAAATCTTAAAAAAATATTTTTTTTGTTGGTACCTTCCATACACATCAAGCGGGGATGAAATTTTTTTTTCGCGTCCACCCCATCGTGTAGGGTGTCGTTGGGTAGGTTTTTTAAAACTATTATGAGTGTTCATATATCATTTTTCGATTTAGGGATCCGTTTGTGAAATATTAAGATTTAAAGTGGAAAAAATCGTAGGAAATATGCTGAATTTAAAAGGAAAACTATCACGGCTAAGAAGACTTCATAAGTTATTGAGTAATAGTCGATCAACTAAAAACATGTATTCGGCGAAGTATAAAGGAACTTTTCGTTCAAATTCCTTTGAAAGTAACTGAGATGATGTTGTTAGTAGTGTAAAACACGTTATAAATGTACATTCATTGACCACACAAACATTAAAAAAAACTAGCGGTATTATTTAAAAATATTGCGAGTATTCGTAGATTATTTTCCGATTTAGGGATCGGTTTTTGAAATATTAAGTTTTAAAGTGGAAAAAATCGTCAGAGTCCAGTGTCCCCCCCTTGTACCAGCTAAACGATTGGTTCTGGAAATGTGAAAAAATTCACGGGACTAGGAAATATGCTGAATTTAAAAGGAAAACTATCACGGCTAAGATGACTTCATAAGTTATTGAGTAATAGTCGATTAACTAAAAAAAATTTTTTCGGCGAAGTATAAAGGAACTTTTCGTTCAAATTCCTTTGAAAGTATAACTGAGTTGATGTTGTTAGTAGTGTAAAACACGCTTTAAATGTATGTTCATTGACCATAAAAATTATCAAAAACTTGCGGTACTACGGAACCCTATATTGCGCGTGGCCCGACACGCACTTGGCCGGTTTTATCTTTGATATCGCTATTTGCCGTTGGACTAGTAACGAATCGCATTTTATGGTAACGACGCACCTGATAGATAACTTGGTTCGTTTAAGATTACAAGTTACGTCTTTGTTTCCTTATAGGCTATAGCTCGATAGGTACTTATTGTGTTATAATATATTAAGAGGGTGCTTAGAACTTTTAACCATGGCTTACCATCGTATAAATTGTTTTGGTGTATTGTCCATCTGTTATTTGTAAATAATCCATCTCAATTATCGAAATGTTGAATTTACCAGTTGACAACAAAACCCAAAGTTCGTGTTTGTAACTCGGTAGCTATGGTAACCGTAATATGCCATCTTCATTTTGATACAGTACCTACCTACATTTTGTAGGGATGGTCAGAAATTTCTACGTGTTTATCAAAATAAACACGTAGGAATGGGTTGCGCTTGCGAACTTGCGATTGATATAAATTTCTGTATAAGTACCTAGGTAGTTTAATCTACATTCTGCACTCTTACTTAATGACGTAATAAATTGAATTAGCTAGATATGGGTCATAGTAATAAATGTACGCTCAAGATTATTGAATTAGTGTCGAGGTGTAACTAGAACGAACATGAATTACTACTATATTGTAATAAATAGCAACGTGGTAAAAAATATAAGATAAACTTACTAATTAATATTATTTTGTATTTCCAGTTACCGTTAAATTAGAACATGGAAGCGTTCTTCTAATGAACCCCCCGACGAACGATATTTGGTACCACTCGTTGCCGGCGAGAAAGAAGCTTTTGGGAGCTCGAATAAACCTTACTTTTAGAAAAATGAATACTCAAAAATAATTTGTTTGTAGGTGATAAATAAAATTTTAATGTTAAGTATTTGTTTTTCTTTTTAACCTAGTTTTAGGACCAAGTACCAACGCTAAAACTCGCGCGGGCGCACGCTCGCGTGTGTACAAACGGAAAATAGTATGAGCAGCGCAGGAGCGTGCGACGGAGGGCGGACGCGAGCACGCTCGACGGACGGGCGGGCACACGGCGCGGGCGCACGCTTTTCGCAATCGACGTTGTTTCCGTTGACGTCTTTTTGCCAAATAATAAACTAGTAAATAATACACGGTAATCTACTGGACACAACTGTACACGCTCGAAATAAAAATTATATTAGCAGCGCTAAATGAGATGGGCGCACGCGACGGGTGCCCGCTCGCACGCGGCGGTCCTACCTAGGAACCTATTACCTAGCTAGGATAAGTGGAACGGAATACGCCTATTTTCTTATCTGTGGGTACAGCAAATGTCATTTATTGACAGTGACAATTAAAAAATGTCAAAAGTCAAAAGTCTAATCACAAATAAGCAAAATATGGCCAAATGATATAGGTACTAGTAATCTGTGGCCAAATGCGAATACCGTACCAATTTTTTACTTTCATCTAAAATATCATCTAAAATATATTATCTAAAATATATTACAAATGAGTGTTAGTGACTTTTAGTACATAACATATTAGCAAACCAAACTGGTCGTGTGCCATGAAAAACTAAGTACAAAAGGTAAGAGCGATAATTTTATCTTCGTATCGTTTAAATACGAGACAATAACTTTAGTATCTATCTATGTACTCAAGTGTAATAATGATAAGGAGCGGGCTATATAACGACGAGAGCCGTTGAACGATCGTCGTTGTGCCTGCGATTTGCGATGAAACGCAAGCTTTTCGTGATACTCGATATTATTAAATTTCTACGACTATGGGCTGAAATTTCCCTGGAGTCTCTTTTCGGACGGCTCTTCGAGTGCAGAGTACTAAAAATAACATCCTAAACGAGAGAGAAATCGGCCGAAACCTGGTTTTAAACTCAATTTGGTGACAATGTGGTACGGTCACAATTTACAAAGATCTTACAAGTATATGATTTTTGCGTCCAAGATGCCGTCGCTGAGGATCGACCAGAGCGATTTGAAATGCAAGAACGGCTGCGTGTACTACGGCAACCCGCAGTGGCAGGGCTACTGCTCGGAATGCTTCCGCAAACAACAACAGAGACAAAGGAGGGCAGGTAAATAAACTATATAATAATAATACTTTCTAAATCACAGTAATATAAACAATAGGGTAAAGTAAATAAGTATTAATCCATCAAGCCCCGTTTGGCCCATATGGG
Organism: Polyommatus icarus; assembly: GCA_937595015.1. NCBI lineage: Eukaryota > Metazoa > Arthropoda > Insecta > Lepidoptera > Lycaenidae > Polyommatus > Polyommatus icarus. Next base: position 459,340 of record OW569332.1, on the reverse strand, counting down.
CCGCGATAACAAAGGATTTCCAGGAATTGGTGATCAACGGATTAAATTATATTGATACAATATGAGAACTAGTGTGCCTATCTGTTTATTTGTTAAATGTACTTATTATTTATATTGATTAATTAGTATAATTTTGAACGGGGCCAAAACAAAAACAAACACAATCCAGAAACTCCAAGATTAGGTTAGGTTAGGTTAGAACTTAGACCACAATGCCAGAGGGAGCCGAATGAGCGGAGCGAGCGTGCTGCGGCAGCAGCCGGCGACCGTCTTATACTTTCGCTTTATAACGGCACGGAACCCTCCATGGGTGAGTTCGACTCGCACTTGGCCGATTTTATTATATTTTACCGTCTCATTGTTTAAAGAAGTTCTTAGAATGAGATTTCTTACAGACAAATTCCGATTTGTTACTGCCCACACGCTACTGCTCATTGATTCATTTTTAGTTTTTACTGACCATTTAATTGTTTTACTGTTCAATAATGTTTTCAATTATCCATTTTATTATTTTTTACTACTCATTTTTGTTTTCTTTACTGCTTAGTTTTAACTGCTAAACTAGTTATTAAACGTGCCATTTATTATTTTTAACTTACCAAAACTGCAATTTACAACTGCTCCTTTAAATCAGTGCCATAAAAAAGTAATAGAATGTTAAGCTTTAGCTAAAACACTTTTGATGATAGTTTTCAAGATAATTCTTTCCTTTAGTAGCTATGATGGATTGACCTGGGGCACATACACATTACACATCAAACTTTAAATATAGGTTGCATGTATCTGCCCTCCAGTTTTCTGTCCTGCATTGTCTATGCAGAAAAAAATCTATAAAAATGTTCTGTGTAATGTAGTGGGTACTAAAAGAGAGTTGACTGGATATAAGTTATAACTAGAGACCGGATTATATGCATTTGCATATTTGCATATGCATTTGCATATTTTAGCCATTGTCAGCCGTAATAGCAAATTTTACCAAAGATCTAGTTATGACGCATATTTTCGGTACATTTACAACATTTTTCACTAATGCTGCGTTCCGAAATGCGACCAAAAATAACAATAACAGCTGTTACAAAACATAAGGGCTATCGAGTAATAGTTGTGACTTTTTACTGCATTTCGAATGCAGTCTGTAGCCGTGCGCATCTTTTGTTTTGAGCTTTAGACAGTTACGATAATAAAATGAAAGAGACAAAAGAAAGTGGCGCTCGCTAACTACAAATTAAACTTTTGCCAAAAACTGTAAGTGCTACAAAGCACCCAAGTTCAAATTCGGCTCAGTTTCCTCAATGAATCGAACCTTTTTTATTTACGAAAATATTCTAAATTATCATAGACACAATGTTACTACTGATAATTTAGAAATATATTTGATTGCTTACATTTACAAAAAATTTATTGTATGTACGGTCTATTAGAATAGAATAGAATGGAATAAGCCTTTATTGCCAGTTATACAATATTAAGGTACAATTCATTATTAGCTAATTACATATAATATTTAACATTCAATATTTATAAATCAAATCATGATACAATAATTATTTATTATTAATAAAATTTTAACAATTTTTTACTTCATTATTTTAAATTCATGCACTTTAATTTATAATAAGTATTATATTACATAAGTATTAATAATAATTACCTAGTATATATTATATATTTTTAATTATTATTATTCTAAATTTTTAATCAGAAATACTGTTTATTATTATTTATGCAAACTTATGTTGTAATCTCTCTTTTCCTGGCTTGTCCATAGACATAGGCCTCCTCCAAGGCTTTCCATTTATCCCTATTTTGTGCTTCTCTCCTCCATGTTGCTCCTGCTATTTCTTTAAAGTCGTCCTCCCATCTCCGATATTGCCTACCTCTCTTTCTTTTACCTTCTCTGGGGTACCATTCGATAATTCTTTTCGACCACTTGTTTGTTTTTCGTCTTAGAATATGTCCCGTCCATTTCCATTTATTCTTTTTTACCGTGTCTAAAATTCTTACTGTTTTCGTTTTCTGGCGGATATCAGTTAGTCTTATATGGTATTTCTTTTTTATATTTAGCATACTCCTTTCCATATTGTTCTGGCATACTTCCAGCTTCTGCAAATTCTTCTTTGTTAGAGCCCAGGTTTCACTGCCATAGGATAATACTGGTATCACACATGTGTTGAATGTTTTTGATTTCAGAGCAATAGGGATTTGATCATTCTTCATTATTTCTTTCAGTGACCAATAGCGCTTCCATGCCTGACATATTCTGTTATCTATTTCTTTTCCAGATAGGTTTACCGGGGAGATTGTTTGCCCTAGATATTGATACTCGTCAACATATTTAATCACATTATTGTCGACTAAAACCGGGATTCTCAAGCTATTCGTCATTAGCTTTGTTTTGGTGGCATTCATCACAAGCCCAGCATTTTTGCTGTGTGTGTCTAATTCTGAGATCATTGTTTGTAAGAAAGCTGGGTTGTTGCTTAGAAGCACTAAGTCGTCTGCGAACCTTAGGTGTTGTAAGTTCTCACCGTACGGTCTATTATCGCCTATCAAAAATAATTTACTAATTGTAAGCAGATACATAATTTGCATATTGTCATAATATAATTTTGCATATTTTGCCAATTTTCGTGCATATTTCTAGCATTTTTCATGCATATTTGCATGCATATAACAAGCTTTTTATGTTGCATATAATCCGGTCTCTAGTTATAACATAGTGCTTCTTCTTAAACTATGAATATTACATTACATATATACAAAATATTTACTGTCTGATTTTATTTATTTATTTATTTATTTGCTATGAACAGCCAACAAAAGTTACAATTATACATACATTATATTAACAGGGTTTAAACATTGACCATGGTTATTGCACTTTTAATTAAAGGCTATTACATCTTGCTATTAAATCGGCTATAAATTTTTTTTAAAAAATGTTAAATGTTAAAAAATGTTAAGATAGTAAAAATTGATAATAAAATTAAAATTAAACTAAATTACGTTAAATTAAGTAAATTACATTAAATTAAATCAAATTCAAATAAAAGGAATATCAAGTCATACCAAATTACATTAAATTAAACATAAAAAATAATAATAAAATTTAAATTAGATAAAATGATGAATAATAAGATCAACCTAAAATAAATCAAATTAAATTAACCTAGACCAAAAACATTTAAAATCTAATAAAATAAAATTGCATTAAAATGTTGTGAGTACATACATATTTTATCAATTCAAAATAATAATAACAATGGCAATAACAACAACAAAAAAAAAAAAAACATGTTTATACTCCTTTGCTCAATATAATAATAATAATCCTAAAAACTGTAATATACTATATCAATTATTTCGTAATACCTCATGTCACACCAGTTGATTTATATAAATTTAGGATCTTTTCTTTAAAATTACGAATACAATCATGGTTAACATCTAGATCCGAAATTCTCGATGATAGCTCATTATATTTACCAGGTCAACCTAGTAATTGGGCTATTTTTGCCAAGGTTGGTTTTAAATTTATCGTCGAAATAGGGGCACTTGTTTCCTAAAAGATCTCACAGGTAGGAAAAAATTTATCAATGACAGTAGATGCATGCAATCTATTTTATTGTTGATAAGTTGGTGCAGGAATGTCATATCTAAAATGTTCCTTCGAGATTCTAATGTGACCATACCGAAATGTTGTAATTTCTTTTCATACGAACAACCACGCAATGAGTTACTAAATCTATAGGATAGGTGGCGGGTAATTTTTCGTTGGACACTTTCGATTCTGTCAATGTGGACTCTGTAACAAGGACTCCACACAGTGGAACAGTACTCGAGCTTACTCCTTACATAGCTATTATATAGAGTAATAACCGTAGAGGCTTTATGGAAATCTCTGGAGTTTCTGATCACAAAGCCAAGAGACTTCAAAGCAGAGCTAACTGTTTCCTCTATATGTGGGATAAAGCTAAGCTTAGAATCAAGTACCACGCCAAGATCTCTTATAGTTTGCACTTGGGATAAGGTTGTGTTTGATATGGTGTAAGTACTGTTCGTAGTTATTCTTTTTCTACTAAACTTAATGTGATGACACTTTTTCGCATTCAGATACATTTTATTTTTATCACACCACTTGACTAGAGCGTTAATGTCATCCTGGAGTTTTCTTATATCAAGTTGTGTTCTAATTATCCTAATTAGTTTAAGATCGTCTGCATACATAAATATATATGAGTTTGTAACAATGTAATTTATATCATCGATGAAAATGTTGAAAAAGAGTGGTCCAAGAATTGACCCTTGAGGAACCCCAGAATGAGCTATAAAGAGGTCAGATTGATAACCGTCAAAGCCAACATAGGATGGTCTTTGACTCAAGTATGAAGAGCACCAGTTTAAAAGAGAACCATCAAAACCAAAAGATCTTAATTTTTGTAATAGGATTTTATGATTGACTTTATCGAAGGCTTTCGAAAAGTCAGTGTATATGGCATCAAGTTCACATCCATTATCGATAGCATTCATTAAAAAGGTTGCGTAAGATATAAGGTTAGTATTGCATGATCGACCGGGCAAGAAACCATGTTGATTAACATTGAGAAGCTGATTTATATGTCTGGATAAGTTGTCGTGGACCAATGATTCGAAAACCTTTGACATTGTCGATAGGATTGATATAGGTCTGTAATTGGTAATGAATTTGGGATTGTCTCCTTTTGGTATGGGGACTATACGGGCTTTTTTCCAAGCAGTAGGAAAAATGCCAGATCTAAGTGATGCGTTGAATATAAAGTGCAGAGGCCAGGATAACGCGGCAGCACATCTGCGCAGGAAAATTGGAGGAATTTCATCCGGTCCTGGTCCTTTTTTACAGTCAAGCTTAACCAGTTTCTTAAATACGTCACGTTCAGAAATAGAAAAAGGGTTCATATAGGTTCTAGGTTCCATCGCTTTATAATGAGACTGAATATCGTCATCAACTTCAAACACCGAGGAGAAATTTTTAGCGAAAAGGTTGCATATTATATCATATCCGTTATTTGCCTGTATATCCCCTAGTTCCATAGATGATGGGTACGAACTGGTTTTTCTCCTGATATTCTTTATATGTGTCCAAAATAATTTGGGAGTACTACAAATAGAGTCCTCAATAGTGGCAATGTAATCTCTGTAACATTGCTTAATCATTTTGCTACAATCTTTTCGCAGAAAATTAAATTCAATTTTATCAAGCGGATTATTAAACTTTTTTAATCTTTTGTGACAGTTGTGTTTTTTCTTCAGTAGTTTAATTAGGGATTTTGTGAACCATATAGGATATTTAGAATGAGAGTTACACTTTGATTTGGGAACATGGGTTTCAATAATATCATCTAGGGTTTTATAAAGGCAATTAGTCATTTTGTCTACATCATTATTATTAAGTCCGTTAAATTTGTCTGCCCAGTTAATCGTCTGAAGTGAAGTTAATATTTTGCTATAATCCGCTTTATGAAAATTGAATTTGTAGAAGTCTGGGGATTGTTTAAGTTGAGATGTATGCGATTCAGCTTCAATTATTATATCTAGAGCGGGGTGATGTGCATCCACGGTTCGTATAGGGTAATGCGATTCAGAAACATGTACTGTAGGCATGTTACTTATTACAAGATCGAGCAAACGTTTATTATAATTAAGGACATCATTACATTGATTAAGAGAATTAAGGTCAAGGAAATCATACATAAGGTTTTTAAGTGGGTTGTAGTTACGTTGAGAATACGGTGTAGAGTGCATGACATAGTAAGGTTCATTTATATCTGTAATGTTGAAGTCTCCTTGTATTAGTACTGAGTGGTCAACTTTATTGCTATTAAGAGAGAGAACATTGTTTGCTTTTTCAATAAAAGAAGATAATATGTCGCGAGTTAAAGGAGGGGGAAGATAGACTGCACATAAGTGAAGTGTAAGCGGTTTAGTTCCTGACGTCAAGTTTACGGAGATCCAAAGATCCTCACAATCGCTTTCCCAGGAAGAACAGCGCACAGCATTAAGTTTTTTTGAAACTGCTATAAGAACACCACCACCTCTAGTCTTATTACATGAAAGTTTAGATGTTTCCCTGTCGCGTCGAAAAATTGTGTATCTATCATCGAAGATTTCGGAGTCAAATACACTACTTTTAAGCCATGTCTCGATCAACACAATTATGTCATAATTATTATTTAAGATTTCTTGTTTAACTAGGGACATACATGTATTAAGGCCTCGGACATTTTGATAATAACAGCTTAGTGAAGTGAATTATAGTATTTAAAATTCCGATGCTTACGCAGAGTTACAATTAAAATAAAGAATTAAAAAAATATATATATACAATTTATATCTATTTGATGCTATGGAGAACGTCTTCGTTTTTTACATAAACATATTCACTCTTATCGTTCTTACGCATAAAAACCCGACCGTTCTTCACCCAGACAAAACGATAGTTATGTAATTTTGCTTTTGCTCGCGCTTCTGCGTGCAACTTCTTTGTTAATGGTGATAGGTGCTCACAAACATATATTGGCTTCTTAGGACCGTTCACGCCAATGTGGCTAGTATTTAGTTTGTCTTCATTTGTTTCTGCTTTTTTGTTAAAAGTTATAGTCGAGGCTAAGAAACTGTCGCGGATCCTTGCGTTACAGAATTTTACCAAAACAGAGCGGGGTCGAGGGCTTTCTTTATTCTGTTTCATGATTCTAGTGCAGCTTATTACATCGTTATCTTTAATAGGGCAGTGGACTGTTGTAGCTATCTGTTTTACCGTCTTTAAAATGTCCTCAGATTTGTGTTCAGGTAAGCATTGTATCTCTAGATTATTAGCTCTCGTATGTTGCTCCATGGCGGAAAGTCTAGCTTTCATGTCCATAAGATCCTGCTTCAGTATTTTGTTCTCACTCTCCAGTGTTTTTGTAATTGCGTTTTTCAGGTCTATGTCCTTTTTAATATCTTCATATTTATGTTCCAAAAAATTAATAGCTGAGCTTATATCCACCATTGTAGTAAGTACCTCATGCATCTTAACGTTAATTTCTTGAATTATGCTCTCTTTATGAATGTTCATCATAGATTTAATTTCTTCTCTAAGTATGTTACGCACTTCATTTAGACATTCAGGACTGAGCATGCTGTATTTATGATCAGTGTCTTTGCGCCTAAAGGTGACATTTTTATCGGAGTTTACGTCATCACTATCATCCATAGAGTACTTGCTGCTGTTGCTGGATGGGACATATTGTCTGATAGGTGTGTTAGTGTTGTCAGCCTTTGGTCTCGAGCAAGCAGGACAGAACCATGAGCCCTTATATTGGTCTGTGAGTTCTTTGAATGACGTTGCACTGACACTGACGCATGCGTAATGGTACTTTTTGCTACAATTTTGACATTTTAAGATGTCATTTGTCTGTGTTAATTTTTGACAGCATTCAAATTTTGTCTTCGTAGGAGGAGCCATATTTTAGAATTAATAGGCGTTGCAGGAAAACCAAATAAATTTAAAAAACTTTGTGGCAAGGCCTGGATTTGAACTCTCGACCACCTACTGTGGGAGATATCGCTTGTACCGCTCAACCAGCCAGACAGTTGCGTAGGGAAACGAAAATGTTGTACTTAAGCCCAAGAGTAGTTAATTCGTTTCTATGTATTTAAAAGTTTCTCATAGTACCGCCACATCCGATAAAATAAAAATAAAATTGTTTGGTTTTTGTTCTAAATTATGTTTTTACCACACTTTTCACATATATGCGTTCTTTAAATACTTTATAGATAGTACGGTATGTAAATGGATGTGTTTAAATTAAGATATAGGAACTGGCGTAAGTTTCCGTAGCACTTGATTCACTATCGCTTAGTCACTTTGTAATGATGATATAATTTGTTAAATCGTCCGTTTCACTCTGAGATAACACTTCCAGCTTCTAAAAGTTCTATTTAAAACCGTTTTATTCACTTTTTAAAGTACTTAGACTCAAAATTATATTTTTAAGGAAATTAAAAACACGGAGCTCAGTTGTGTTACTGAGTGTTACTGTTGTTGAGTTGTGTTACTGTTGTTTTCAAGTCATGTCTGTTCACTGACACAGATACCTAGTACTACAAACAAACATAAACAAAAATGTGAGAGAAAATATGAAAATGAAACATGAATAATGAATATAATTAGTAAACAAACAAGTTTTATCAAATACACATATTTAAAATACACAACATGTAAGTACCACCTATCATAATGTTTCAATCATGGAAACTGTACATTTTGCTGCAGTTAAAAGTATGCTATGTCATTCTCTGTGCTGTACTCTTTATCTGTGTCAAACTTTATTGATCTGGTGATTTAACAGCTTCTTGAATGTAAAGAATTAAATTTTGTCTTTAAAATATTAACATGGACAAATTAGATTTAATCGGGGACTAGGTTAAACATTATCTTGAATCTATGTATCTTATCACGTCACAAATCTAATCAGTGTTATAACATATAGTTATAACAGAACAAAGAGCAGGTTCCGTGACCTCCACGGAGATCTGATCACAGATAGGGAGGCCTTTGGGACTAGTAGTCTGAACCTTTGCTCAGCCTAAGTTGTTTTATCACAAACTATCAGACAACCTTGAGATGTGTTATCAAATTCTAACATTATATTAATGATTGAAGGATAAGGTCATATCAAACTGTTGTTCACTGATTGCAGGTCATTAGTTAATAGGAAAGTAATTTAGGCATTGATAAACTTTATATCATACTTGACACTTGTATTTTAATTTATATTGATCAAAACATAAACCATGTTACAACTGCGACGCGAACTGCATGAGATGGCACACTATTTTCGTAGAGTTTCTTGTGTAACAATGTATATGTATAATTAAACTAAATACTCCATCATCTCCATTGTTTTTTAATTATTAAATTTCTTATGGGAATTAGTTTTACCTTTGTTTAAAATAGCTTTTAAACGTAATATTATATGTGGAATAGTTGATTACCAAATTATGTTATTATTAATGAGAAAAATAATATTATAAGAACTTAAAAGTGTAAGATTTGTGAGAATGTTTAGGAATGCCTACATACAAAGACACAACTCTGTAAAGTCTTATTTATTTCTATCTACAGTCATTAGTTGAGTCTTTGTAAGACTATAGTAGGCTATTAACTTATTAAATAATAACATTGTTAACAATTTAATTTCCAGAGAAGGCATCATCATCATCGTCTACCCTCCCTAAGCCGGAGGCGAGGAAGGCGGAACGCGGCATCAAGCTGACGAGCCACTCCTCCTTCTCCAAGTTCGAGGAGAAGCGTCTCAAGCAGAGCGACAAGAAGGGCAACCTGCTCAAGTTCAGCGTCTTCAAGAAGAGCAACACTGGTCAGTCTCTTGTATAGATCATAAAGTACGGTTACACGGGCAGTCTGGCATCAGTTCAGTCCATCAGTCTGATCCAGACTGACGGGAGAATGATTGTGTAACTGTTTGATTGACGGACTCACTTTATATTTACTTTCTGGTCATAATTGTGGCGTTAGTCTCAGACTGATGGACTCAACTGATGCCAGACTGAAATAATGTAACTGTACTCATACGGTATGCTTTGGCCGCAACATTTAAATCACTTGCCCATTACCAAAGGGGAATGGGATTCGTGTGTACTATTAGAGAATTTGATTCCTATGCAGATCGGGACCTACGTAGTTTGGTTGCGTTACGTCAAACCCAGCCGACAGATCACAATTAACATTGAATTGACATATTCGACCAAATAACGTTGATCTATCAACTGCATAGGAATCAATTTCCTTGATGGTACACTGATGTAAAGTAGCTACCCACGACGTGTGGTGTCAGTTATCACAGACTCACAGTCTAATCACCATCCATCCACAACCACCGTCTGATCATTGATCTACGAATAGCGGGTCTCGCGTCGCTACATTATTATAGCTCCTCAGAGTTCGTGCGTTAAGAGTATATTATAAGGCTTATAATATTGTAGATATATGCTAAAGAATAGTTGAATATTATGTCATGACTCATGTATATTGATCAGCTACGAGTCTAAACAAAATGTCTGTAGTAATTACTAAATCAAAAATATAAACATTAGTCATAAACTAACCGTTTTAATAGGTCGTATGTTATAGGCGAGGCGAGCGAGGGTGGCGGGGGTGGGGGCGGGGGTGGGTTGGAGCGGCGCGCGACGGAGTTCAAGGTGCCGGAGAGCGTGAACGAGGCGATGAAGCGCGAGTTCCGCGCGCGCTGGCCCCGCCTCCCCGCGGCGGCGGAGCGCGACGCGCGCGTGTTCGTGCACTCGCTCATCGTGGACGTGGTGCGCGCCGCGCCCGCCATGCCCGTCGACGACCTCGCCGAGCGCGTGCAGCGCCAGTACCAGGTCAGATGATAGTGTTCATACTTTATAATTTATACCTAAGTGCCAAAAAAACTTACATTTTAACAAATAAAATCGACTTCAAACAGTATTTCCGTATCTTGGGACCACCTGTAAAGTATTATCTTTCCACAAAAAAAGAATCATCAAAATTGGTTCACAAACGGCGAAGTTATCCACGAACATACATAGAAAAAACAACATTACGGTCGAATTGAGAAACCTGCTTTTTTGAAGTCCCTGGGCTACTGTCATGAGTAAGGCAAGCCTTACTAACCAAACCAAGGTTTCACAACGCAGTTTTCACCCGCAATCGTAGCGGTTGCGGTTATTACAATATTAATGCGAAAACGCGAGAGCGTAAACAGCAATTCGCGACTTGGCTATTTTTACTGAAAGATAAAAATCACTTATTTATATTATTGTCACATTCAAGTCTCAAAAAAAGTATTTTCCTGCTCAGGCCTCGTTTGCAATCAACATACATTATAGAAAGATTGTTTTTGTGTGATATAAACTGTTAAATACCGCATACTCTTTGTTACAGAGGTTCATCAAATACATGGACACGTCGCCGCACTTTGCGGGCGTAGACGCTGACACGCGCGAGCAGGTCGTCGACTGGGCCGAGGAGCACGCCATGGGCTTCCTACACGAGTATGTGTTTGTTAAACTCGACGTTGTGATACATGGCAGCCTTTATATCGCCGCAAGCAAAAATGTGAAATTACAAATTTAACGGCCTTACATACTACAAAAGATTTAAATACCTGTTGAACAGCTGTTGATTAGAAAAAAAATCGGTTGTCTGTAAAGTCGGTTTACTGACGATAGTTGAACGTGACGACGTATGACGTTGTCACGTTCAACTATCCTTAACCCCTTAAGGCCCTATAGACCCGAAAATTAGCAGGTCGATGTCGGTCAGTACGAATATCGACGTAAAGGACATTAAAATAAGAATCATGTCAGCGCGCCTTGTACAGTGGCGGTTACGACGCTCGCCGCGTACTTGATAGGGCAAAATAGGAGAAAAAACCTTTTTTCTTTGATAATTAAACAAAAATGCAAAATGTAACCACAAATTATTCTTCTTTAAGTAATGAGCTTTTCGTAGATATGATTTTTGAAAGTAAAACTATCATAAGCTTCATGAAAAATAAGAAAAATATCACAAAATATTCGAATTTAGCCTCCTCTTCGGAGTTATTTTTGATCGAGTGAAGTTTTCAATATTATGTTTCGAGCCACAAATTGTCAAAGTACATTAAGTAAACAACAATGTGTATTTTTTTGGCTTTTAAAAGTCACTATTTGTTTGTTTATTAATGATTCAAAGTCATGTGAAATTGGGTCTATAGGGCCTTAACCCTCGCTTCCGAATCTCTATAAATAGAAACAAACTTTTTCGACTGTAACCTAAAGTTATTTCGATGTATTTCTTTCAAATGATTGTCTAAAAATATTTATAATGAGTAAAATAAACTATTCGCAATACAAAACGCTACTACATACATTTGTGAAATCCAGTAAAATATTCGAAAAAGCACAAGTCATACCTTGACACGTAGGAAATAGAGCACAATTTTAAATAGCCGAAATAATACTAATAGCTCACAGATTGTTTATTTATTTTTCATTCAGAGTGTGGTCAATGTATCAAAGGTCATAACTAACCAAACTTATTCATACAAAAGTATTCTCTAAGTCATCGAAATACGTAATATAATCGAAACAAAGAGCGCGGCCCAGGTGGGCCTTACGGTTGTTGAAAGACTTGAAAGTGTAAATGGAACGCCTCAGAGCTGCTGTCAGCGAGGCAACGCCGCATGAACCCGAAAAACATGCTGTCATGTTTTTCGGGCGCGCACCCCATATCGAATTATAAGACGTTATCACGTCAAAAATCTGTACATAATTGTGTCAAAACAACTTCAACAGATGTTTAATCTTTTGTAGTAAGAAGACCGATAATCTTTATGTGTGAAAAAATTGAAGAAGTAACATTTTGTACTAGTAAAAAGTAAGTACCATCGAGGAAATTGATTCTTATGCAATTGATTGACCAACATTATTTGAAAATTTAGTTTGTTATTATTTTTAGCAATATTCCGCGAAATAAACTTCCACCTTTAAGTAAATGAGTGAGTGCACGCATAGGCATGCGTACAGCACCTCCCTCCTCCCACACTGCCTATGCGTACACTCGCATACAAGAACTTACAAACACCACCACCACACAAGCAATAATGTTGGCAAATCCGTGCAAGGCCCCGCACCACCATGCAGGTTGAAAACCTCGACGCGCGTTTCGCTCCAACACCGGAGCATCCTCAGGATGTGGACTCTACGAACAACGTCCGTCAAGTGCCGCCGCCGGCCAAAACACCGCCTTTTATACCCTATCAAGCCCCGCTACTATCCCCACTACCCCCACTACCCTCACCAGTACCCCCGAACATATTAATAAGCGGTGACGTAGTCAAGCAAGTTTGGTCATTCAACAATGCAAATCTGTTATTTTTCTTTTCTTTTATGATCTCTAATTGTTCCAACACGCTCAGCCGAAAGCCTTTATCGCATTTATGTAAAACTTTATAGGAATGGCTATCGGGCACGGTATGATTACTATCTAAAAGATGTTTAGCAAAATGTGACTTATCAGGATGACCATTCCTATAAGCCGCGATATGTTCTTTATACCGAGTCTCAAATCTGCGTCCAGTTTGACCCACATATACACATTTCAGGACAATCGATCTTATGTCGGCACTACATATAGGCGAACGCGTTAGCCAACGCATTGGCCAACGCGTCGGCCAACGCGTTCGCCTATATGTAGTGCCGACAAAACGCGTCGGCCAACGTCTAAATACCTACCGCCAACGCGCGAGTCGCCCGTTCTACACATTGGGCAGACACGTTGGCCAACGCGTTGGCCAACGCGTTCGCCTATATGTAGTGCCGACATTATAGACACCGGACTGATATTTTTCATCAATCCGGTCTTTGTTATGACACAAATGATGTTTTAAAGTATTATTTGTCCTGAATGCGACATGCATATCGTTGTTTTTCATTATTTTGGATAAGCGTGCAGATACCTCTCCCATGTAGGTCAAACTGGACTTATATCTAACTATCTCCTTATCAATAGGACCTGCGTACAAAAACTTAACCAGTTCTTTCTTGTTTTTATTTTTCAAAATATTATTAATAATTTTTGGACTATATCCGTTGGATATCGCAATTTGGAAAATGATATTAAGCTCCTTTTGATAATTATCTTTACTAAGAGGGATCGATAATAATCTATGAATGTAACTATGAAAGGCCGCGAGTTTGTGTTGCCAAGGATGACATGACGAAGCATGAATAGTAGTATTAGTATATGTCGGCTTGCGAAAGATTCCAAAACTGTGTTTATTATTAGCTCTAGAAATAGACAAATCGAGAAAATTTAGGGTGTTATTATCTTCACATTCTAATTTGAATTTAATTTTAATATGTTTTTTACATAGTTCTTTAACAAATACGTCCAGTTGTCTCTGTGTACCCGTCCAACAAAGAAAACAATCATCTACGTATCTAAAGTAATATAAAATACTTTTATTAACGACGATATTTCTTTGTTCAAAATCGTCCATAAATATTTCGGCCATCAAAGGACTTAAAGGTGAACCCATAGCTAGACCGTCGTCTTGAACAAATAATTCGCCGTTAAATCGAAAGTAGTTTTGTGCCATGCAGGTTTTAGTAAGAGTAAGCAATTCATTACTTTCACCAGGAGGTAAACGTTTTTCTAATGCATTCCTTAAAATACCCAATGTTTCCTTACGTGGAACACTAGTGAATAAACTATCAACATCAAGTGAAACTAATTTGCAACGAGGTGGCAAAGTCACATCTTTAATTTTGTTGACTAATTGTAGACTATTTTTTATGGCATAAGGTGGCCGAAATGAGAGCTTTTCTTTTATTATGAAGTTAAGTGACTTTGCCAGCTCGTATGCTGGTGCACCTATGTATGAGACAACTGGACGCATGGGAATATCAGTTTTGTGAATCTTTGGCAAGCCGTACAGTGATGGTGCGCGAGGATTCATTGGGATGAGTTTTTTCTTTGATGATTCAGTTTGAAATAAATATTGATTATTATTAACTGCTAATTTAAGCTTAGCTAAAAACTTGTTTGTTGGGTCAGAAGGAACCCTTAGAAATTGTTCACCATGAATCACATTATTAACTCTGTCCAAATAATCGTCGCGCTCCATCACTACTACTGTGTTACCCTTATCCGCTTTAGATATTACTAAGTTATTATTATCTATTGTTTGTTTTAATGACCTCAAAGTCACTCTTTCGGGGTGAAAAGAAGAACCGGAAGGAGTACTTTTGATTTCGTTGGCTAGTAGGCCCTTAACCATGTTATCTTTCTTATTAACTATGGCAGTTATTTCCGAATCCACCGCAAGCATTTCCAAAGCATTCTGATTAATATTAGGAGTGATATTATATTTAAGACCCTTTTCCAAAAGTGTCATCTCATCCTTGTCAAATGGTACGCTGGTTAAGTTTTTGAGGCGAGGGTGTAAGGAAAAAGGTTCAGACCTGGATTCTGTATGTGATTGGACAATCTTGTTTTTATTTACCAAAGTCTGAAGCTTTTTCTTTTGACTTAAATATTTAGCGTGCACTTCGATTGCTGCGAAATGGCGTGCCTTTTCGTCTACGCGATCGAATTCGATATTATGTAATTTAAAAGAGAGCTCGGTATAAAGAACTTTGAGATGTAATTTTAAATTATCCCTAACGGTAAACCAGTGACGTGACTCTTCGTTAAGCCAGATAGTCTCGGCTTTTTTGATAGCAATATTGGAGGCTCGGCTGTGCGTGTTGGTTATATAAAGAACATATCGCGGCTTATAGGAATGGTCATCCTGATAAGTCACATTTTGCTAAACATCTTTTAGATAGTAATCATACCGTGCCCGATAGCCATTCCTATAAAGTTTTACATAAATGCGATAAAGGCTTTCGGCTGAGCGTGTTGGAACAATTAGAGATCATAAAAGAAAAGAAAAATAACAGATTTGCATTGTTGAATGACCAAACTTGCTTGACTACGTCACCGCTTATTAATATGTTCGGGGGTACTGGTGAGTGTAGTGGGGGTAGTGGGGATAGTAGCGGGGCTTGATAGGGTATAAAAGGCGGTGTTTTGGCCGGCGGCGGCACTTGACGGACGTTGTTCGTAGAGTCCACATCCTGAAGATGCTCCGGTGTTGGAGCGAAACGCGCGTCGAAGTTTTCAACCTGCATGGTGGTGAGGGGCCTTGCACGGATTTGCCAACATTATTGCTTGTGTGGTGGTGGTGTTTGCAAGTTCTTGTATGCGAGTGTACGCATAGGCAGTGTGGGAGGAGGGAGGTCCTGTACGCATGCCTATGCGTGCACTCACTCATTTACTTAAAGGTGGAAGTTTATTTCGCGGAATATTGCTAAAAATAATAACAAACTAAATTTTAAGCTATGGATTTCCGCAAAGTAACGCCTGATTCCATTAACAACATTATTTGGTCGAATATGTCAATTCAATGTTAATTGTGATCTGTCAGCTGGGTTTGACGTAACGCAACCAAACTACTTAGGTCCCCGATCTGCGTAGGAATCAACTTCTCTGATAGTACAAAAATTTACAAAACTTTTGTACGTCCATCAACCAATTACGCATGAATAGGTTTTAAATGTTGGTATTTCGTGTCGTAGATTGCCGGGCGTGGTGTTCTCGCCGGCGGGCACGGGCGACGAGCGCGCGGACCGGGCGCTGGCGGAGCGCGTGGCGGCGCTGGGATGGGTGGGGGCGGGGGCGCTGGGCTGCCGAGTGGGCGGGGCGGCGCCGCTGTACGGGGGCGTGGCGGCGCTGCTCGACGTAGACGGCGCGCCCGCCCCCGCCGCCAAGCTGCGCGCCGTCACCCGAGCCGCCCGGCACGCGCTCGAGCTGGCCGCGCCCCCCGACCGCCCCGCCTCCGCTGATGACTTGCTGCCCGCACTCATATTCATCGTATGTTCATTCTTATTCACCGTCGTTCAAATCGATGTACGCCGATATATTATTATGTACTAGACGTTCCGCGCGGCTTCGCCCGCGTAAATTAGATATTTCACAGACAAATTAGTCCACAACAAATAGCCTATGATCCTTCACGTGGCCTACTTCTTATCTGACCCAAATAACAGAAAAATTGCTCCTGTAGTTCATGAGATAAGCCCGTTCAAATAATTTTCACCGTTTTTTCCACATTTTCCGCTATTTCTTCATAGTTAGTTATATAGTTCCTATTAGTCTTAGCGTGATAAAATATAGCCTATAGCCTTCCTTGATAAATGGGCTATCTAACACTGAATTTTTTTTTTCAAATCGGACCAATAGTTCCTGAGATTAGCGCGTTCAAACAAACAAACAAACTCTTCCGCTTTATAATATTAGTATGTGCACGCCGGTGGTAGGCACCAGTATGGTACTATTCGTATATTATGTGTAGTAATTATTCTGAATAAAAATTTTTGAATTCGAGTTTGATACGGTAAAATATACTTACTGAATGTGTAAAAAGATTTTAATGTAGTTTTCGATTGTGGTGTAGTGAAACATATTTGAATAGTAATCGATGATTCGAGAAAAATATTTAAAAACTTCCTGGTGGGTTATTATGACCTCTTATTTCCAGCCAGTTTACGCCCGTATACGGTACATTTTGAGCGTAAACTGGCTGGAAATAAGAGGTCATAATAGCCCACAGTTCTTTTCCGGGAAATAAAATATTCGGTACATTTCCCGCTGTAAAAAATAGTCTATATCTATATATTTTCGTGGTCTACTTTGTATCTGTATTTGAGACATTTTTAACCGACTTCCAAAAAACGAGGAGGTTATATGTTCGGCTGTGGATATTTTTTTTTTATTTTTTTTATTTTTTATTTTTTTTTGTATGTTCAACGATTACTCCGACGTTTGTAAACCGATTTTCGAAATTTTTGTTTCGTTGTATTAGGTATCACTCCAATTTGGTACCATGTTCACAAAAGTGGTGACCTGATGATGGGATCCATGAGTAATCGAGGGAACTCCTCGAAATTTATATGGAAACATATGGTGATTTTGGTTTCATAAGAAGCATCCTAAGCATATGCTACCAAAACGCAAGATTTTGCACCAAGGTATACTATGGTTCCGAAGATACTAAGAGAACTCCGGATTCCTTATAGATACAAGTTTGGGAGTTTAGGCGCTGTTTTAAGAACTGAAAGCATATGCTACTATGCAAATTACATTCATCATCATCATCATCATTATCATCATCATTATAATCATCATTACGAAGTCAGGGTCACCAATGTCACCAAATTCAACCTTATCTCCAGAGCATAAGGCACACATTAGCTGACATTACTTCTGAGAAGTTAAAGTTGCTTCGACCATGTAACATTCTGTCTCATTTCGCCGAGATATTCTGGAAAACAACCTAATTTCAACCTTTTGCATCGCGTTTAGTCGCGAGAGCCGCGGCTCGGCGCGGCGGCGCGGCGCGGACCGTACTATGTAAGACTATACAGTTCGAGGCGTGTGCGACAAGTCGAGCGAGTGCCAGCCTATTGAAACTAGTCCGGTGACCGGCTACTTAGCACGTCACACGTGTTCACTTCGAGTTTTTTTAAATATATTGTTTAAAATTATCTGCAGGCTGCAGCTGATATTATATTTTGTAAGTGTGACTGTAATAAGATACCTACGTAGAATAATATACAGGTGTATTATTCTATGTATAGTACGCGATGGCTTACTAGGTAACTAAAAAGAGTGAAATTATTATTTTTAACAAAAAATTAAAACCGACTTCCAAGGTAAAAACAATAATAGCATCCTTATATATTATAATACTAGCTGACCCGACAGACGTTGTCCTGTCTTAACGATGAGTATTTAATTCGAATTGGTTTAAGAAAACAATAGATTAAAATTAGTATCTCCATGCCAAATTTCATCAAAATAGATTAAATAGTTTAAGCGAAAATCATAAAAGTTTATTGTGCGGAAACCGTACATTTTCCGGGACAAAAAGTATCACTTGTCCTTTCCCGAGACTCAAAGTATCTCCATACCAAAATTCATCAAAATCGATTGAATAGTTTACGCGCAAATCATAAAAGTATATTGTGCAGTAACCGTACATTTTTCCGGGACAAAATATATTCTATGTCCTAATCCTGGTCCTAAGCTACCTCTCCACCAATTTTCAGCCAAATCGGTTCATCCGTTCTTGAGTTATAAGTAGTGTAACTAACACAACTTTCTTATATATATATAGATGAACTAAAAAATATTAAATAATAATTATTCCTATCTAATAGTGCCTTTTTCCGAATTCGGCTAAAACTCAACTATTTCTGTACTCAATCTTCATAATTTTGAAGTCGGTGCCAGTTCCAAAAGTTTCAAATAATATTCTGTCAGAGAACTGAAGATTCATCTGGTACCGACTTCAAAATGATGAAGATTGAGTACAGAAATAGTTGAGTTTTAGCCGAATTCGGATAAAGGCACTATTAGATAGGAATAATTATTATTTAATACTTTTTAGTTCATATTATAATATATAAGGATGCTATTATTGTTTTTACCTTGGAAGTCGGTTTTAATTTTTTGTTAAAAATAATAATAATAATATAATTTATTACATTAAAATCGGTGAAGAACTTTTAGAGCCCATTTGATGTAAACGATCATCGAACTAACTTCTTTCTAATTTATATTATAAACTAGCTGTCCCGGCAAACGTTTCTTTGCCATATTATATAAAGTTTAACGCCCGTATTATTTTATTGAATTAGTGACTAAATAAGTATGTTACCATGGCAACGTCCATCGCTATCCCGTGACTCGCGTCGCATAAACAATGGTCGCTCTTTATAGACAAACAATTTGCAATAAAATAAAATTGCGACTATAATTAAAGATCTAAGCTATCCTATCTCTCAAGTTGGAAAAAAGCGCACATTTAAAAAAAAGAAACCTTTAAAATCGGTCAACTAGTTTAGGAATCCAACGCGGATAAACATCGTGACTGGAGATTTATATATATTATTAGAATAACAATTTTGTGATAAAACATTGTTTTAACATAGGTGTTGAAGGCGAACCCGCCGCGTCTGGTGAGCAACATCAACTTTGTGACGCGGTTCACGCGCGCTCAGCGACTGATGACGGGCGAGGCCGGCTACTACTTCACTAACCTGGTAATTCATTGTTACATTCGTTAAAAACTATTCAACTTGCTTCTTTACTAAAATAACCAGATATTATATTATTAATCATCTTTATTACATGCGTTATAAAAACAATTTACCATTCTTTTTTACTCAAATAACCTATAATCTATATTATATTATTAATCATCTATTCGTTCATAAAAATCAAAAAAGTGATTTATTTAGGTAGGACCTGTGAAATTTATATTTCGCCGTAAGCCGGTGAAACTCGCGCTTGTCGAGTCCAAAAATGTATATGTATTTGTTAGACTTCGTTACGAGGAATGTGTTTTTAAAATCCTGCAAAACCGCTAAGCTGAGCGTGATTAGGTGAAGCGATTCTATTGGTTTCGAAAAGCACATTTTTCGCAACGTAGCTCCGGTGGAAACCTGGGTCCAGTAAAAGTTTTAGTAGTTTTGTACGGACTATGGAACCTATTGTACCAATTTTTGCATAGTTCTTGCAATCTACGAGTGCGCGTCGCCCTTAGTTGTGTGAGTGACCATATCTATGCACGCGTACATGGCTCGCTCGCTACTGACTGCTCTGTCGGGTACGCACACTAACGAAAATGTCTATTCGCATTTCCAACTACAAATAAAGGCGACGCACACTCTTAGATTGCAAGAACTATACCATCGGAAGACATTGATTCATAGGACGTTGACGGACCTACGTCATTTTATGTCAAATAAATGTCTATTATTATTATTTGGTCGAATTTTGTGAATTCAATGTTAATCGTCGACTTCACCTGTCGGCTGGGTTTGACACAATTCGACCAAATTAGATCCAGTCCACACGGCGTGTTGCGTCAGCGTTGCGTCGACGCAGCGACGCGCCGCGCCGTGTGGACTTGCTCTTAGGCCGTGTTCACACCAAACTGACAATACGCCGCTGAATGTGAGCGAGAGTTACGCAGTTTATTGTATTTCCATACATATTCACTTTTTCGTTCACACCTAACGGACAATACGCCATTACGCTCGCGCTAGGCGTAGGCGCGGATATTCGATACCGTATATTTTGTATGATTTTCACATTCACACTGGAGCTCACAGTGAGCCTGCTCACATTCAGCGGCGTATAGTCAGTTTGGTCTGAACACGGCCTTACATAGGTCCGCATCTGCCTATGAATCAAGTTCTCTGGTAGTACCTGGCTAGTGGCTACTGGCTAGTTGTGTCATGTGTGTGACATGTTGTGTGTCTGTGACAGTGCTGCGCGGTGTCGTTCATCGAGAACCTGACGGCGGAGTCCCTGGGCATGGCGCAGGCGGAGTTCGACAGCTACATGGCCATGCCCGCCTCCATCGGCGGCAGCGCCTGGGTAATACGACTGTTGTTTGAATAAAGGTGCTTCCTCACCGGGAGCATTCACGTGTAATGTGACGTTAAAGATTTGACTTTGAACATTAGATACATTACAATACTACCTCCCTGACTGAGCATTCGCGTGTAATGTAACATTCGACTTTGGGCATCCCATAGCTAGTTGATGTTACAAGTTGTATCAAGATATTAGATACTGTGTCATTACAAGGTGCGCATTGTAATGCTCGGCTCTGATCCCTAACTGATGGAATGCTCGTCTCTGTAACGTTACATTACAAGCGAATGTTCCCAGTCATGGACCACCGTATCACCTTCATCGTGGGTAACGCAGACACAATAGCTTTTCAATTATTATGCGGCAGCCGGCTGCCGCTTGTAGTAGGGGAGGTCGCGCTCAGTTTAAAAAGTAATTTCATACCGAGCGAAAATCGTTACAATAATAGAATTCCACTAATACATAACAGCTTTGATCGTCAGCCACTTCATAATGAGTGGAATAAAAATTGAGAGCATCTCAAAGTTGTGTTGGGAATCGTATTGAATTGACATTAAAAAGATCCCAATTCGCACCCAATAAAGGTTCATATCTAGATTATACACGTTTAGGTTGGGTAGGTGTTGTTTTAGTTTTAGTATATAACAACAGATGGCGCTTTTAAAGTAAAATGTATATAATTCTTCTTCACAAATATTGACTATCGGAATAATTACTTAAAATTGCTATGTGAGGTAATTTTATGGTTAATTCAAACGAAAATCGCCGCCAGCGGAATGTTTACAGGTGGAAATGTCGTCTACGTGACGCCCTAGGATACATTGAAAGCAAAGTAGGGCTATATTGGTCATAACTTATTTTGCTGGCTGACGGTTTTTCCACCATCGTATTAGCGACTGACGGTTTTCTTTATTATTTACAAAGTAGAAACATTCACCGGTATAAATTTTGTACGGTATAAAAAAAATCGGTTGTCTGTAAAGTCGGTTTACTGACGATAGCTAGTTAAACGTGACAACGTCATAGCCTTAACCCCTCAGTTCCGGGAAAAATCTATGCAAAAAAGTTGGCAGGTCAATGTGCAAAAAAAAAATGGCTCCCGGCCTACCCTCTTTGTAAAATTAATGTAATATGATCCATACATATAATCCTTACATATAATCCATATTTTATGTTTGTGTGAACTACATTATAATATATGTTAAATTTTCTATCTATCAAGCCATCATAATATAGTATTTAGTCCGATGTGATATTAGTTTCTCAATTATAAACTTTCGAAACTATAATGAGTGACTTGTTCAGAAGAAATAAACGAATACTTTATTCTTCATATATTAAGTCATACCTTGACACGTAGGAAATAGAGCACAATTTTGAATAGCCGAAATAATACTAATAGCTCACAGATCGTTTATTTATTTTTCATTCAGAGTGTGGTCAATGTATCAAAGGCCATAACTAACCAAACTTCTTCATACAAAAGTATTCTCTAAGTCATCGAAATACGTAATATAATCGAAACAAAGAGCGCGGCCCAGGTGGGCCTTACGGTTGTTGAGAGACTTGAGAGTGTAAATGGAACGCCTCAGAGCGAGGTAACGCCGCATGAACTGTCATGTTTTTCGGGCGCGCAGCCTATATCGAATTATAAGACGTTATCACGTCGAAAATTTTACATGTTCAGTAACGCGACTGACGTTGAATCCCTCGTCTGCAATACGGCTGACGGTGATTTTTTGGTTAAACATGACCTCAATAATCATCCATCAAAGTTTCATTCGGTATAAAATCACTTTTCACAACTATTTTTTTTACAACTTTGAAATACTCTCAGTTAACATTCCACCACGGGTGCGGCGACTGACGCTGGTCGCTGATTATGTGGATAAATATTAAGCTACCGCTGGACAAAAAATTGGTCGGTATGAAATCACTTAGTAAACGATAGCACTACCTCCCCTACTATTGGGAATTGATAGGTTAATGGCATTTCAAATCTAACATAACACTAAGGTTGTTTTGACCAAAGACGGAACTAACGCCGCCATTTTACAACATTTTTATTTAAGGCCGCATATAACGAGGATTAGTGAAATTTCGTGTTTTTATTTTCACTAGAACTTTGACCACAAGTAATTATAAGCATTCAAACATTTTTTGTAAGTTAGTTACGTTCCTTACCAAGGTTAGGGTCAGCTTAAAATTTTGATTTAAATCCATTTACCACTAAAAAAATGTGTATTAAAAACTATCCTTTCAAAATTTTATTTCTTCTAGAATTCAGCGAAAACAAATACAGGAATAAATATTTTTACGCCAAAATGTTTCAATCATGATTCCGGAGGCACCCATCAGCTTCGTTTTTGATAAAATATACCAATTATAAAGATAAATTGCATTGTTTACAAATTTGAACAATCTGTTGATATGTGAGAGCAACGCCTGATCATGAATATTTGGTACAAAAAATCCACAGGCACTTGATGGAAAATAAATGAATGACATCAGTCAAATCTGTGTGTCAGAGGCTGATTGTCTATCATAGAAAACCTAGAGTATGTTCACAAATATATCCCAGTATACTGGTAGCTCTTTACGTCTAGAATCGCCGTGGTCCCATACCGTTGATTCGTGTCGAAATATTTTCCAGTGAATTTTCGAATACGTATTTCTTGTAATGTAATTATAATACGTTATACTTATCTAATACTAGTGGAATACTAGTACAAAATAGCGCCGTAATTTGACGTCTTGGGCAGTGGTCAGTAGACTGGGTTTTATTCCGGAACCTAGGTTCAACATTTTTGGTTTACAAATACTACAATATTGCTTTGTTACCTAAATTATTTGGAGAGAGACTACCTATGATGCTATTCGATAATTTATATTCACCAAACGATCATTTTTACGGTTTTGGTAGGTTTGAAAGTCAAAAAATGCAAACATTACAGCTAGTCAGAAAACAATGTACAGATTACCGCAACACAGAGACAGATTTTTACGTATACATGTCAAAACATTGTAAAATGATATATGATATGTCCAATCCATAGCAATAGAAAGAATTATTACATCTTAGCACTAGAGTAATAAAATCTGCACAAGAAATCGTAAAAATAATATTATCATACGGATAGATTTAGATATTTTGTAGATACCTACATCATGATTTTGGTGCACCTCGGGAGGATATAACTAAGGATTCTACATTATTTAAGAAAAAATAATGTGATCGAAATGAAATGCCCTAAAACCTTATTTGATTTTATCAAAAAAATATATTTTATGAACAAAAATCGCGACGGCATTTAAAAGTAAAAACTAAAGAAATTGCATTTATTAATTCTTTACTCACGACAATTTGATGTAATGTACAGGAACCGTAATTTTTTTCCGGACCAAAAAGTATCCTTCGTCCGTTCTTCACCAAATTTCATAAAAAATGGTTCGGCATGAAAAGGTAACAGACAGACTATTCTAATATTAGTATAGATTATTTTTAAAGTTTAAATTTAATAAGATACACATTTCGTAAATATTTCAAACACTTACCCGCTACCGGTTGTCATTATTAATTTCGAGCAGAAAAGGCCTAAAAATTGCATTTTTGTTTTGAATATTTCAGACCTCTTAATTATTCATTTAAATATTTTGTTTCTATATTTTGTTGTTATGGTGATTGGTGACAGCAAAAATAATAAAATATTCTTGAAAATTTAAGTTCTCTAGCTACCGAGTTTACTTGATATACACCCTGGAGACAGACAGACGGATATCTCTTTTGGAAACAGATTCCTAAAAAATTAAAATGACAAAGAAAATATGAATATGATCTGCATAAGTATAATGAATATATTATTATTATAATGAAAACAAAAACGTTACCTTTATTGCAAGTAGAGTTATCGTTTTTGAACTTGTGGAGGGTGTTAGGTATATTGATTCCAGGTGATATAAGTGATCATCATGGGGCTACACTCTACATCTTATTTATTAAAGCTATTGCAATAAACCCAAGCACAAGATTCTCATTGAGGTCATAAAATAAGCTCCCTATTTCCCAGCAGTAAGCGAGCTGTTTTATTCTAGTTAAGAACTTTTGAATCTACTTTACCGAATTTTAAATCTATTTCGGTATTAATACTTTGGTATGTGTATGTGTCCCTTATATAAAGTTCACTGTGAAAGTATCAGCGTTAAAAGAGTTGCTTTTGAATTCCAATGTTTCTATGGAAAATACGCCAATATCATGAACATTTGCGATGAAGTATGTATATTGTTTGGGTAATACTTTATTTTGTTATACATTGTAATTTGTATAAATGTATTATTATGAGGAAATACTTTTTTATGTTCGTGAGTACAGAACAAATATCATATTTAAATATCTATAAATACATCATTTTATTATAATACAAAATTCATTAAAGATTTCGTTTATCAAGTTATGCATAAGTTATGAACATGGCCTCTCTGTTAATCATTACTCTGTATGTCGAGTTTACCACGTGATCACATTATTTCTGAAAATACTAAAATCGACTACGGCTTGATATGTAAATATGTACCTTTCGAGCGCCATCTATTGAGCTAGTTTGTCTCAAATTCTAAAATGTCAGTCGCCTATAATCCCGCCTTAAATGTATAATTTTGCAAGTGTCTAAGTCAAAACTAATGTTATTTTGTTATTTCGAGTGACGGCTATGTCACATTCAATTAATATTCATACATAGGGTTATTAGGGTAGTTTTATTATTAGCACATAAATTATCGTTTGTAATTCATACGAGGAATTACAGTAACTTTCTGTGGCATGAACTTAATTTTTGTCTTAAAGTTTTAATTACAAAAAAAAAAAAGGTTAAAATTATTCATTGTCAAATCGTGTTCATTCTTGGACTCGTAATTTAGTTTGCAATATATTTTAATAACATCTAATGATTTAAAAATAAAAGGCAATAATATCCAGGCGGCGACGCTGTCGCTGTGCGGCGCGACGCGCGAGGCGGAGGAGCTGCGGGCGCGCGCGGACGCGCTGGCGGCAGACCTGCCCCCCCTGCTCGCCGCCGCCGACCGACTCGCCGACACCGCTAACACCTTCGAGGTGAGAGGCGACTTTACGTGCCTTACCACACTGGCGATCAGCGAGCAATTTGCGCGCTGCGCAGTCGCGTCGCTTTCAAACCGCTCGCTAATCGCCAGTGTGATAAGGCCCTACGTGTTAACTGAGCTAATTTCAAAAAACTTGCCACTTCCTTTGTGTTTCTTCTGAGTAACGTAACACAATTGTAACACAAAAGAATTATAAGGGCAAACATACCGCAAAATAATTATAGTCATTTTTGACCCGTAGGTAGGTTTTTGGACTAAACTACTACTACTACTCATGGTGCAATAGGAGGGTGAGATAATTGTAAATAAAAGTCGGATTAATCTTGTCTTATAAATTATAATCATCATCATCATCATCATCATCATCATCATCATCATCATCATCATATCAGCCTATATTCGTCCACTGCTGGACATAGGCCTCTCTCAATGAACGCCAAGATGACCGATCTCCTGCTACTCGCATCCAACATGGACCTGCAACTAAACGGAGATCGTCGTCCTACCTAGTTCGAGGTCGACCTACACCCCGATTTCCCAGCCTTGGTCGCCATTCCAGAGTAAGTTTACTCCAGCGATCGTCTGTTGTTCGAGCTACGTGACCAGCCCAGTTCCACTTCAGCGTACTGATTCTCTGCACTATGTCGGTGACTTTAGTTCTTTGACGAATTGTTTCATTTCGAAGATTATCCGCCAAAGAAACTCCGAGCATAGCGCGCTCCATAGCACGCTGAGCAACGGAAATTATAATATTAAATAATATAAGTATTAGTTTGTGTTCCTACACACGTAAAGATATCAGAGGTAGAATCTGTACTTCGGAGTTGAGAATGATCTTCAGGCAAAAATACTAAATATTCTTCCATTTTGCGTTATTTTTCCTAAATAAAAGCATAACTGCTCACTGGCATGAACAGACCTTTATGATTTCCTTTGTGTAACGTTACACAAAATTGTTACACAAACGTGACACACATTAAATAAAGAATATGTTTTTCTAACTTAAAAATTTCAAACTACATGAAAATTTGCCGGACACAAGCAATAAAATATATAACAATCTAAACAATGATCTTATTCTTTCGTCATAAAGTGAAACCAAAGTAGATAAAAACTTAACGGGGTTTATTGCGTAGCATGCATAATTAGTCCCTATAAAAGTTTTTTTTTACTACCCGCACACTAAGCGAGTAGAGGAGAACAAACAAAATGGCCGCGATGTGTTAGTTGTCACTCCATCTATACTTTTGCTGCTTTTTACTGTGTTGCCACATTAATAGGCCCAAATTAATACCATATCTAATGAAAAAAGAGTGTTACACAATGGAATAACACAAAATATTATTTTCGTAGACAAAATAAATTTTTGAAAATCTATAAGTTTTATAGGACATTCCAGAAGATGGGGAGTTTCAAAAAAATAATACAACAGCCATTTTGGCATGTCCTTCATTTTAATATTTATTTTATGAAAAACTTTGACCATTATTGGTATTTATTTATAAAGTAACTGAAAGAGTGTCTATTTGTACTTTATTTTGGACAATTAAAAACTTAATTCAAATAGAAAGAAAAAAGAAATTATGGTGATATAATTTATCGAGCCCCTCTTTTTCCAGTGTCCCCAGTAACAATTTAAAACTTCGGACTGAATTAAATTAAAGTGGAAATACTTGACACATTTAATTGTTTTTTTGGTAAAATTAACTATGTTCTTTACTTTTAAGGCTCAATTTAAAGCGTAAGACTACTTTAATCCATTTAAATTTGCAGTTATCTGTTGTCCCCGGAATATGCTATTTCCGGACATTCCAGTTTTGTTACCATAATTTTTTTCATGATAACATTCTACTAAAATATATTTTTTGTGTTCTGTTTATGGCGAAACTAATATTCAGTACGATGGGCCATTTTAATACGGCTTGGCTGAGTAATTTTTTCGGTGGTGCAAAGAAATGTGTAATCAGATGAAATGGACCAAAATTTGATTTGTTACGACTGTTTGATAATTTTTACTATCTTTATTTGTAACATAATAGTTTGTAAAGATAGACTGCATTTTGAACTAAAAGTAAGTGTGTGTAGTTTGATTCAGCGTAAAACAGAAAAAGTTTTACATGTCCTTAAGTGTAAGGTAGATGCATAATGTTACTTCGGTTTTGTTACTGGTTACAAGGTAACATATAGACGGACCGGCAAAGTAACAAAACCGAAAGCACAAAGCTAGTCATACACTGGATTTGCATGGTGATAAATTATCTAAGAAGTTTCATTTAAATACAATTTTTGTAAAGTTACAGATAGCTGATAGTTTGTTTAAAATTTTTGTTTTACAAATAGATATAGGGAGAGGTTAAAAAATTAAAATCTAGAGTAAATTAAGAAAAATTTTACGAAGATTAAATAAAAAAAAGACAAACATATCGGAACTGAATCCAGCTGAAGCAGAAGCTAGAATAGACGAGTGAAGTTAAGAAAAAATAATTGCTAATTTTAATATAATATTGAATTCTAAGTACACTATGCTTTAAAATTTTGTTACTGTCGGTTTTGTTACTGTCCCTGAATTTATTTAAGGTATTTTTAAGATTTTGACGTAAATTTCTATCTTATGAGATATGTCTCCTATCTTAGCTAAAACAATTAATATTAAGCGTTTTTAACTGCATTCAGATTTTAAACAGCTCAATTTTTGAGAAAGTTCTATAAAAAATGGATGTAGTTTTGGATCCCGAAATAAAAATTGGATTTTCTAATCTGTTTTAAAATGTGCAGTGTCTTATTTTTTTATGTAAATAACGTAAAAGAACTGTATTATTTCAATAAATACGTAAGAGTCTCAAAATATATTATAGTTTTATTTCTATTCAACTTGATTATGGTAACAAAACGGACAAAAGTTTGATACTAACTCACATATTTTTGAATTTTTTACTAGTAAATAGTCTATTAGTCACAAAAAAAATGATATTTAATAAATTTAGTAATATACTCTTATAACTAAAATCGTAAAACCGCCATATGTGAAAGTTATTATTTTTGGCCGATTTTTGTCTGTTGCAGTATTTTTTTGAAACTCCCCATATATACTTTGTAAAAACATCAAATTATCGATGATGCTCAAAACCATTTCTAAAGTTATATCCATTTACTTTAAAACTTTGCTTTTTTTGCTTTGTTCCACTACTAGTATATGGACAGAAAAGGGTGCAATTTTTTTTAAATTAGCTCAACTGACACAATATCGACAATGGGTTATTTTTATTCTAGCTTAAAATAAATTAATTTTAAAATCAGTAAACGTCACGTTGAATTCGCAGGAGGAGATCACGAAGAAGGTGCAGGCGGTGGTATCCCGCACGCCGCTCACCATCAAGCCGCGGCGCGAGATCCCGCGCCTCGGCGCCCCTCTCACCGCCGCGCTCGTTGACCTCGCCCCCGCGCCCGCGCCCCCGCCGGCGATACATCTGCCGGAGCCCCCCGCACCCGGCGCACCCGCTGCACCGCTCTTCCGGGACCGGACCGCCGTCGCCGACTTCCTCCTGCTCGAGAGGAGCCCGCCCGAGTCCCCGGGCCGCGTGCGGGCGGCCGGCTCGTTGGAGCCGCTGACGCCGTCGCCGCTCGGGTTCGCGTTCGACTCCAAGTCGCTGGACGAGCTCGCGACGCCGGACGAGTTCGGGGCGGAGGCGCCGGGGCTCGCGGACGTCAACTACGACCTCGACCTGTCCGACCTCAGCGCCGACGCCAGCCTGGCCGACGACCCGCCGCCCGCGCCGCGCCCTCCCGACCCCCGCGCCGCCCGCGCCCTCGCAAGGGTCCTTGAGAAGTTCGACGAGTTTAGCCTCGTCGACGACAGGGCCGGGGAGGCGTCCGACTCCTTCGAGATAGTTCCCCGGGCGGAGCGGGGGCCGGACCCGTTCAGCCCGGAGCGGCTGGCGCGGGATCCCTTCAGCCCGGTGCAGCGGGAGCCCGATCCGTTCAGCCCGGTGCGACAGGAACCGGATCCGTTTGAAGCGATGCAGGCGCAGTCGGATCCGTTCAAAACTGTGCAGTCGCAGCCGGATCCTTTTAATCCCGTGCAGTCGCAACTCTTTAAGAATGTGCAGGCGCAGCCGGATCCGTTTAACCCTGTGAATTCCGAGCCGGATCCGTTCAGCCCGGTCCAGCAGGAGCCGGATCCGTTCAGCCCGACGGTGCGGTCGCCGTCGTTGCTGGACGGCGCGCCGGCCGCCGCCTGCCTGCTGCCCGCTCCGCTGCAGCCGCAGACCAGCGCCAAGCCCTGAGCACCGACACCCTATCCTAAGCTAAATTATTAATGAATAAATGTTATGTCATATAATATATGAGTGAATAAAGGTATCCTGCATTATCTAGACTTGTTTTTAACGGATTTACGCCGTTACTAATAAAACAATAACTATTTACATGGCTGATAATTGATAAGTCTGTGGTGCTTTTAGCCATGAAATCTAATAAGACAGCTGCAAATCTTGGGTTGTATTAATTAATGACTAGTTTTATCTTTGGGGCGGAAAACAGTCTTCACACTCTGTTAGGAAATTCGTTCTCATTTTAGGGCATTCGATAGAAACTACATTAAATACTTTATAAAATTTATTTTAACCAGTATCTATAAACTCAGTATCACCTAACTTCAAAATAAGTGAAGAATCCTAAATAAAATAACGCTATACGCCAAACGAATATTGATCGGAAATTATAGTACACCTAAAGTTAAGTAACGTGGGTCTCATATAAATTATATTAGAACTAACAATTTCAATAGTGTAGTATGTACGCCACTCTTATCCACATGCAAATATACAAGTATGTAACGCTGTTGCGAAGCGCTGCTGCTAAATATCGTGAATCCGTCTTGATGCCAGACAATATTTTTTTATTTTTATATTCGAGGAAATAAGAGATCTCGGAGTAGCATCAAATAAATTTTATCCTTTCCTTGACATTTAAAATACATCCAATATATTCGTGAGATACTCGCTGGTTTCTTTGGCAAACTACCTTCGAATAATGAAGTAGCTTATATACAATCACCATCATCATGTCTCCAGAATATTACATCAAAGTGTCTGTGGTAACCTTCATACAATCATTTTTATGTCTATACAAAGTTTTTGGACAGATAGGCAATTTAATAATATCATTGTTAATTTATTTACACTTTAATGATTAGACATTGCTTAGTTTCACAACTCCTACATACCATAGCAACTTCAATTACACACTGCCGACAATATTCCATTATTTTTACAGATCGTTCCTATGGTATTCCTAAGATATATTGCTGAAATTATGTCTGAACCTTCTAGGGATGGATTTAGTATCCATTTATAGCATAATTATATTTTCACCACATTTTTTAAATTATAGAATAAACATCCGTACATTTGGCAACATGTCCTGCATGGTAAGGTATAGCTGTGTTAAACTGTGAAGAGGTGAATATCACTATCACCATTGCCATTTGGGTTAATCATTTTGGGAATCTTAAAATCTTTTTAAAATGAAATAAATACTAAAACAATCCCGCACATTTGACAATACATTTCTAAATCAGTCGTATAGTTAAGAGCTACAGTGATGTTATATCACTGTTACAAATCATAATACATCCTTAATATTAATTTAATCACTTGTATATACATATCATTTATCATTATTTGTTCGTTTGGAATAACTGGTGGCATAAATCAAATTTTCTGAAACCGTTCCAGCTGCCTACAAAAATATTAACATATTTACTCTAGCTTTTGTATGCCTGATGTATTCTTCAATTCTTAATTACAAGTCCATTAACAAAATTTATTACACAATCTAAGACAACAAAAACTACAAGATACAAAGAAAAGTATTTAGCTTTTAAAATTATCTTTATCATTGTAGTCATTGTTATGAAACACAGTAGAATTTTTCACAAAATATTTACTTGTGAATATTATGCATTGATAAAAAGTAAAATTTGACAATTTGAATTTCATGCTCATGCAACACATGACACAGCAGCTGAGTGAACTGCTACATTGTGAGTTATGTGGAAAATGTCCCAAATTAATATTCCACCAAAATTTTTTTGACTACTTATCACTAATATTGAACACACCTTTAAATACAATAAAATAGAAGTAAGAAAGTGTTTTTTGGCTCACAATCATAATAAACATATCAGTATGAATGCATTTCCACAAAAATATTCCAGTAAATGTTATAATTTGTTGATTCTAATCCTGTTTCTGCTGAGCGTATCTTACATGCTGTTGGTACGTAAAATTGTGACATTTATACCAAGGTTGCCGTTGTCCGCGAACAGCTGAGCTAGAGATGTATCGAATACTAGACAATCCGAGTTCATAATGGCAGAGGAGACTCCCTCGTGTATAGAGCGCGGCATGGCCTCCCACGTCAATCTTCGACTGTGACCGTTCAGCTCCAATCGATATGCGAAGTTCTCGGCTTCCTTGCGAGATCCTATGAGTTGAACTATAGCAAAAAATTGCTGGTGGCCATCGAACTTTTCTTGCTTTTCCAATACTAACATGAAGTGGTGATTGAAGCAGGACTGCATCATGACCCAGTCCACGGCTCCGGGGAGATTTATGTCGGTGGCCAGGAACACTATGTCCTCTCCTTGTAATGTAGTGATGCTCTTGTGGGACATCATCAGGTGAGGCATGACCTGGTCGAGGCCTCCCTGCCACTTGCACGAAGCTCCGGGGCACGGACACGAGTACGGCCTGAACTCGCAGGCCTCCTCGTGCTCGGCTTTCTCTGTGTGAACCAGGGTGACGGTGCAGCCCGTGTTGGAATGTTTGCATGGGAACATAACATTGCTGGCTACTTTTTCCATTGCGAGATTCCTGATGTTTCCTAGGGGTCCGCGGCACGTGGGACAGCAGGACAGCTTCGGCCGGCAGCTGGAGCACACGAGGTGCCCGCTCTGACACTGCAGGATCGGCGGCAGGATGTAGTCGAAACACACCGGGCACTCGAACAGCGACGCTAGATCAGAAGACATCGCGGTGGGGACGTTGACGAGTGCGCCCACTCCAGGGATAGCACAACTGGAACCGCTCGCTCCGCGTCTCTTGTTGTTTGTGCTCATGACACCGTCACCAGCGAGTGAGCACAGTTGATCGCGGATCAACTTAATTTGTACTTTGCGTGGCAGTTATCTATGTCAGGCGACCCAAATCATTTGTATCCTTCTACCGTAGACTCTTTTCGTCTGTTTATAATGTCGAGAAAAGATTCCATCACAGTTTTGGAGGCCAATGTTTAATTTTCTAATGCTAGGTTTGTAATAAATTAGTTATTCATAATGTTTTTTTTTAAGTTTAGGAACTCACTGGACACAAATTTAGATTATATTTTCAGATAAAATCGGATATTTGATCATTACGAACCTTCTAGTTTTCGACAATAGGATAAGATTAGCAAAAGATTAGTCGTAAATTCACTGACAAGGCAAGCAAATGTATTCAGATGTATTCTAATTTTTTTGTGACAAATTGACAAGACAAGTGACAACACACTGACAGATTGTGAACACGCCACAGATAACAGTAAACAGTTAAGACATAAATCATAGACTATAAAAGTTAGGAGGTACAATATTTTGGGTAAATGACTATAGTCCGCGCGGAACTAGTAATGGGTTGTTTTCTTTTTATCATCTCCACCAGACCATTGACTTTTATAGAGTGGACTCGGCATAATGGTCTATACCATAAACGTATGATGCTAAAGACCAACAAAGAGTGCGAGAGAGAAGAAAATCCTTTATGGAATTATAACAAGATGAAAAGAGAGAGGCAGTCTAATGAAAACTTTAACCACTTTCATTTGACAGGTCTTCACCAAGTCGTCACCCGTTTTTATGCCCTTTCGGTATTTGCAATTTATTGTTTAAATCCTTTATTATTTTCTACAAATACTATTGCATATAACAATGGTAACTTGTTCTGTGAGTGATTGCAGTGTAAATCATAAGAGTAATCCTGAAAAAAGTACATTTCACAGGTAATTAATCGTCATGTCCTAATTGCTACGATGTGTTTATTTTAGCTATATTCTGTCTATATTTCTCTATTTCAAATAAAATATTGTTAATCCTCCCTTTTACTTTCATATTTTGCATAACTAAAGGTACTATTGTTCTTAAATCACACAATTTTTGAAGAAAAAATTTTCATCAAAATTGTTTACATATACGCTAGGTCTTGAATCAAATTTATCGATATGCCTGCGGTATTTAACAAGAACATAAAACTAATCTAAAAATGTAATGGGGGTGTAAGGGTATTATGATATGTATTTAATTTAAGAATAAATAATATACTATGTTTGTCGTTTACTTGCAACTTTATATTTGCATTTCTATTAATGTAAGGGCTGATTTGTCAGATAGCTTTTACCTGAATAATAAGTAAGTAACTTTAAAATGTATATGTTACGGGTAATGCTAGAAAGTGGAGTAAACCTAGGTTTACCCGGGCTGACTTAGTATTACCCAAGTCTTTTGGGTAAAGTCCGAATAATAAGAAAAATAAATTTTAATTCGGGGTTTACCCATACTCACCTAGGTCTACCCAACTCTGGCTGGGTAATGTTAAAAATTTGTCCAATTAATTACTAAAATAAATATCCAAGGGTATTTTAAACATTTATTATTAAAAAAAAACATACAAAGGCAAACGTAATTTCTCGAAGAACATAAACTTAATAGCTTCAATGGCTAAAACTAATTAGCGGTTGTTGTAATTAAAATTGAAATTATTTATTTGGGCAAGATAAACTGCTGTGACAAGTTTTCTGCAGCTTTGCATAAACACTTCTTTGTAGCACATTTTGTTTTACAATTACACCTTTTATAACCCTGGCCTCCTGAAAGCGACTGTCATTTGCAAGCTGTCGTAAACTTTTTTTCGGGTGATATATTTTCTATATTCAATCAGTTTATCACATTGACAAACGGAAAACTGATTCCTTGAGAACATTTCCTCAATAGTAGTGAGGGAACGCGGGCCCCCGAGTTTTATGCCACAGGCTCGAAAATTACGCAACACCTAACATTACCCAGCCAGAGTTGGGAAGACCTAGGTGAGTATGGGTAAACCTCGAATTAAAATTTATTTCTCTTATTATTCGGACTTTACCCAAAAGACTTGGGTAATACTAAGTCAACCCGGGTAAACCTAGGTTTACTCCACCTTCTAGCATTACCCGTAACATATATATTATTTACCCTTTTAAGAACCTCATGTTATAACACATCTGACAATTGAAAAATCATCCCAAATGAAAATGTGTATCTACTTTTCAATCGTCACCTTTTTTCTGTCAAATAAAATATATGATAAGTACATAATTTGAATTACAAAATCTTTCAAAGTTGCATATTATTTATTTCTCATAGAAACGCAGGTAAAATAACTTGAACGTACAATACTATCGATAGTAAAATATACATCACTAGCACACGCACACATTGACAGATCAAAAATCGTCACGCATTTTCGGGTTGTCAGGTGGTCTATACGACAGTATATATTATAAGTCTATGATATGTGACAGTATATATTATAAGTCATATATTCTTATATGTGAAAACATATAAGAATATATACGTAGAAACACCAAGTCCGCGATTTGTGAACACACACTGGATCAACCTCGCCATTACATAAGATTTGATAAGCCACAAGTACTGGCAAAAGAAGCACGATACCGCCCAAGAATGATACGCGAGGCCATAGAAATTAAAAAACACCCTAATTTTAACCGTGAAGATGGTTGGGTGCTGCCATCTAGTTGGGATCCAGTAATAAACAAACTCAAGCACAAATCCATGACACCTCGGCTTCAAGACACTGTGAGTTCGTTCTGCGTAGATCGGAACGCAAACAAAAATTGATGAGTCGTCGGGTAGTTAGATAACTTCAAGAAATTGGACACCTGTCACCTCAGTCCGCCCGTGACCACGGCCGCTGCAAAGTAGCCGAAACGGGATTAATGAAAGTGCTCCGCGACAAAATCCGTAAGTGTTTAAACTTATAATATCATGAGTGATACTCGCGAAAACTTAAGAAATCATTATATGTGAAAACATGTTAATGGTTTCCTTGTAATATTTATAGATATGTACACTACCTTTATTATGTAACTGTTTGTTTTCCAAATAAAATAAATAAACAAATACCAAATCAAAATACTGTGGCCGGTCCGCCATTTTATGTTCCGGTTGATTTTATGTTGATTGGTTGACGCTGGTTGACGTTTAGTGATGTACTTTGTTATCGAACTTAAAAAATATAAGGTGAAGAATCTGATCATATAATATTTTAAATATTTTAACCTTAATCCGCCTTGTTATCTGTTTGACAATGCATAATCATAACAAAATCAATGTCATTTCAATAGTCATTTTGTTTTCATTCTAATAATAATAATTTTACTCATTATGTAAACATCAAACTTCTATAACCCAAATTAAAAGTGATAATACGTACATCAGTTTATTTAAAGCATCGCTGCGCTGTACCGCTGTATCGCTGTTTGATGTTAATTACACTTAAAACATCTTAGTTTATCGATATCCTCGACAAATATCAACCGAGTGTCCCATCACTATAGACCGCCATGTTTAGTTCCAGGCAACATGGCGCCGGCCACACTTTTTTGTAGTTATGTCACTTTCATATGTTTTCTTATTCATTGCACCAGATGGCGCGACGGTAGACACTCACTAAATTTCTATTAGTTCCCCACCGATCTGAAATTATCTGCAGGTTGGCATTACTGACTACACGTTGGTCGTGTTTTTAAAAAATATCAGTGTACTGTCAAGTGTAATCAATCAAAATATTATACTCCTAAGCGGTCATTGGCCTAAGCAACTAGGCCAGTGTATTGGTAACAGCTTAGGAACACGCTTGCACATGTCAAACTCAAAACTGACACCTGAAAGAGTTTTCTACTTCTACTTTTTATTGTCGGTGTGTTTTCTATTATTTTTCCCCAAATTGTGTTATTTGGGTTTTTGATGTTCATTATTGGTAAAATATTAGCCACTAATTAACTGTTATCTTGCACAAGTGCAGGTAAGATGTTGTCAAAACCAAAATGTATAATTCCTGTGACATTTGGTGTGAACAACGGTAAATAGGGCTATTTCTTCCGTGAGTTTTAACCCTTAATTCACTTCCTGAGTCCCAGGGACTCACATCAAAATTTGAAACGGCCGTAATTCAAAAGTTTTAGCAGCTAGTTTCCTCCACGTCTCAGTACTTTCATGTAGTGACGCGGGTGACATGGTGCCGAGATGATGAGTGCGTACATTCCATATTTGGTGAGTTATTACGCGAATTACGTTATGATTATTTTTATATATTAAAGTTTTGAAATCTTCATTTTTCACCGTTATTTTAATTTAAATTATGTATGCTTTATTTTTCTATTGTACAATTGTAGAATGGCTCTAAAAAACATAACTTAATCAGTCTAAGAGAACACGGAGCAGATTTCATTCTGGAAGCCTGGCTTCAAGAAGATTTGGACGAAGAAATTACATTCCTGAAGATGTGAGCCACCCTGAAACAAGTTAGCTAGGAGGGAAAGTATCACTATTTATGCCAATACAAAAGAGAACAAAAACTGCTCATCTGTGCACAAAATGTCTGAAGCCGTTATGTTTTACTTGCTCAAAAAAGATATGCCGACGTAGTTTTAAGATAGTGGTAGAATCCCACTGCACGTTTTTTTCTTTCTATAAAAGCATACATTAATGTTTATTTTATTTTATTTTGTGTACCTTTATTGATTTAAAAACGTTAAGTTCTTTTTAATTTTTAGAATATTTGTTAGTTTAGAGAAACTTTAAAAATATCATGTTTTTAAAAGACTGATAAGTGCATTTTCTTTAATTTTGAAGAGGATCTCAGAAGTTTCATGGGTTTTGTTATTTATTCTTATAATTTACTAAGTACCTACTTAAGAAGATTGTTAAACAAAATGTTGATGAAATTTGTTTCATTTCATAAAAACATACATTTAAAATATGTGAGTCCCAGGGACTCATAGAAGTTAATTACGTTAGTAAATTTCACCTAGTGAATTGAGGGTTAACTAAAACATCGTTATTATAACTTTATTATCCTATTCATTGTAATATTATTATGTCTTTTTCAAATTGAAATGTATCAAGTTTTACATACTTTTGCCTAGTTATGTAGTAATTATTGATGGTATTCCCTGGTATTACCGATAGTTGTCTACCCATACGCCATCTAGTTACTAAAATGGAAGCTATTTGACAATCAAATTAAAAAAATAAGAAAACTTCCCATTGGCCGCTCTGCCCGTATACTCACATACCGGTAGAGCGGCCAACTAGTTTCGCGCGGACTATAGTAAATTGGACAGTACTAGTCATTGGAAAAACACCATATTATTTATTAATGTAGCTTTAAAAACTGACTGTTTTTCTTTAAAAACAGGCGTTCTTTTACTTTAAAAACAGAAAATTATATGATCTGTCTTTGGGTCATATTGAGTCATGACTCATCAGTCATGAGGTCATGACTCATCATGCCATTCATGCCTGATGCCATGCATCTCATAAGAGTGGATGCGTTTCGTTTACGAATAAAATGGTTGATATACGACCAAACGTCGGGGTCACCAATATGGAAATAATGTGTGGAGGCCAAAGGAAGATCTTCCGACCGAGCGAGGTGATATGCTCGGTCAGGCCGAAGCCCACGTGATATACATTTCAGCTGTCGTATATATGTCGCAGTCCACTGGTTAAAAAAGCCGTTCAATCTAACAGCTAGCCCTTTGACTGAACAACGCCATTCAATCACACGTCTATACGTCGTTTAGCCGACTTGTTGACTGCAACGTTCAACACTACAGCTAGACGACGCTTAGCTAGTTAGCTAAGCGTCGTCTAGCGTGTTTCTTTAATCTTTGATTTAACCAGTTGGTTAAATCAATGATTAAAGAAACACGGTTAAATGGCAAATTAACTAAGATGACCATTAGTTTAGTGTTATTATTACACAAATGTAATGATAACAAGTGGACTAAATTATTATATTCCAACTCATTTTGAACAAAATTGCAATAAGTACCTTGGTGATGCATTTCATAATCCCGTAATTTCTCTTCGAATATTTGTTTTAATTTTGATTCACTCGTATGTGCTCCCATAATTTCTGTCACTTTAATAACACTTGTAACGTATATTTACGAAAAATATCTTAATACAATCACAAAATACCGGCTAGTTTACGCCATATTGTAAACAAAACGCTCCTAGCGCCGCGGTGGTGAGCGCTGAACTAATTCAAACAAACGGCTGCTTTTGAATCAGCTGTAGTGTTGAACGTCTTGAGCGACTGAAGTATACAATTAAAAAGCTAGACGTGTGATTTAATGACGGTGTTTGTTTGTCGTGTTGTCAAAGGGCTAGCTCTTTGATTGAACGGCTATTTAAACCAGTTGGCTGCGACATATATACCGACACGCTCAGAAAACTTCGATAGCGCGAGGCAGGAATATTAGGCGAATTGTGGGTACCTACCGCCATATATTTTTGACATATGTTTGACAGTTCTCCTTTACCAGCGGCAGCAGCGATCCCGTCAATGTCACCCACGCTCCTACCAGATTCGTACATCCTGTCATTTCCTAGCCCACGTTAATTTTTTTTTCGTTTCATTCACCTACCCATCCCAGCCTTGTCGAGCTCTCTGTATTATAATAAAAGTACGCTCTAACAAAAAATCATGCAAATTTACTTTTATTAAACTGACTGAAAAGATATTTTGTTTCCAGCCATTTTCCAGCACTTAATTTGCGCAGAGTAGGTAACAGTTAACACGTTTTTAATTCCCACTTGCCAAGGACTCTAATGTAGAGGTACCACAGACCTGTGAGAGGTACAGATCATCAAGAAAGACTAGACGCAGTACAAAATTTTCTAAACGATCACGCTCAATCAAGCGATCACGCGATTTGCACGATTGGTCAATTCGGGCACCGCTAAGCTCCTCTCCGCTCCGCTCCGCTTCAGTGGAAACACGGCCTTAGTGCCGTCAGGCCGCTAGAGGATGGGCCTCTTTCGCCACACCCAAAATTTTTCAATTTAAACATCTTTGGGACTTTTGTATGATTTCATTCCTCTCGTGAAGTCGTGATAGCCTATAGCTAAAAATTGCTTATTATTTTGAAGTTTATTGATTCATATTACCTATTCTAATGAATGATAGGCATTAGGCTCTTTCAAAGTAGCACCTACGCAATGCCAATTTAAATAACGTTACCTATTTATTTTAAGGTTTAAAATTATTGATTATGTAGAACTTATTAATACTACTTGAAACGCCTTAAAAAATCAAAAAGCAATGTTGTTTTATTTACGTTTACGCAAGTTTAGCGGTGAAAAAACAGTGTTTCAAGTTTCATTATCAGTACAAGACACTTCTTAGTTGGCAGTTGCCTAGTCCTAATCGAGTAAGAGCCACTACTGACGTAAATACGTGCGTTAATGATTGTGTTAAAGATAAACTTAAAGCCATAGTAAGGCCTCGTGATACTAAAATATTATGACGCTCAAAAAGACGCTGAGGACAGGATTCGAACCTGCGCGGGTAGAACCCATTGGATTTCAAGTCCAACTCCTTAACCACTCGGACACCTCAGCTGGTGACGAGTGCTGCCAATTGTTGCATCAAGTTGCTTCTAATTTTTTGGCTATAATAATATTTTTTATGACTATTTTAAAGACGTTTATTTATATTTAGCGAGCGAGTAAAAACATAATACTTAATTAAATGAGTAACTTGTAAAATAACCAAGTTACCTGGTCAGTATAAATTATCAGTTACCGTTAGATTGCAGAATACGTTAACATGCACATTACCTAGGTAATCTGCAGATTCTTTGATACAATCCATTAAAGTGTGAAATTTAAAT
This sequence comes from Polyommatus icarus, assembly GCA_937595015.1. Taxonomy (NCBI): domain Eukaryota; kingdom Metazoa; phylum Arthropoda; class Insecta; order Lepidoptera; family Lycaenidae; genus Polyommatus; species Polyommatus icarus. The sequence goes on along the minus strand of OW569332.1, from coordinate 418,173 downwards.
AAAAAAGCTTATATTTGCACTTTACATAGTTAGTTTGCATAGTAACGAATAGTACATCGTTAGATTGCAGAAGACAGTGAACGAAACAGTTTTGTATCGCTCCTCCGCTAGGACTACGCCATTCTGTTCACACGGTCGATGATTTGATCTGTTATAATATTTTATCAGTGGAGTAACATTGTAGATAAAATTGGATATTTCATTCCTTTGTTTTTTTAATGCCTCTTCGGCTATACTTACTATAGGGTGTATCAAAACTATAAAGTGATAATACCTTAGCTTAGGGTGTGCATGGGTACCCTATATAAAGTTCACCAAAAAGTAACTCTTTTCACATTTGTATGGAAAAATTCTAAACGCGGGGGCGCTTGCCCAATGCCCATACAAAAAAATATTCTTTCAGCGAAGCTACTTTCACAGCGAATTGTATACAACGGCGTATGTATATTGTGTTTCAGCGCTGCTACTTTCACAGCGAAATAAAAGAAATAAGCATGGCCAGTGTCAAGTAAATATCGAGAAAACAATGTTAAATATTGTAAAAAAAAAAGTTAGCATCGATTTTCTATATGGTAAAATCCAAAGTCTAGTCTATTCGGTTGATTAAAGCTGCGCGTGCACTGGATCGGAATCGGAGCGTACGGAGCGTACGGATTTGTTGGTTTTTTTTTTAAATCTATGGACGCTTCACACTACGTCAGTCTGGCCCCGTGCTAAGTACCAAAAGGACTTGTGTTACAGGTACCAGACAACGGAAATATATTTAATACTTTTATACTATATACATATATTTAAGATTTTTATTATATCATACACATATTTAATACACATCCAGACCCGGGAACATTGAAAACTTTTTGTTCCGTCGGCGGGATTCGAACCCGCGACCCCCGGCTTGAGCGTCCAACACGCTTACCACTGAGCCACAGAGGTCGTCAAGCTTTGTATGCTTTGTATTGATTTGTATGGTACTGCGTGCACTGGATCGGCATTTCTGCGCCTGAGACTGGAATTTATGCCGATGACGTCATCCGTAGCCGCGTCTATGGGTCAATTTATATAATTAGTGCAGAGTCAAAGCGCATCGAAACAAAGTATCAAAACTGAACATAGCAAATCCAACCTTAACTCCAAAGCGTTAACGCACACATTTCATATATACATTAATAACTAAATTGCCGATGCGGAATCCGAATGCAGTGGACGCACCACATCGGCATTTCGTAAATGACGACGCTCCGTACGCTCCATACACTCCGATTCCGATCCAGTGGACGCACAGCTTAAGGCCGTGTTTCCACCTGCAAGCAAACTCGCGGAAGTCTTGCGTGAGTTTCTTGCAATATTGTTTACATTTCATACTAATTCCTGCAATTTATTGCTGCAATAAATGTCGTGCGAGAAGCTCGCGGATAAATACCATACGAAACTAGACCGTATATCTGCGGTGATCCGCAGCGAGATCTGTCGCGAGTCCTCGCAGACATGTGTCACATGACATGCTGTCGCAATTACTCGCAGGAAGCGCTTGACAAATTGTCGCGACAGCACTTGCTATGGGGTTTACACTTGCAAACTGCTGTCAGACAGACTGTCAGACACTTCTCGCGACAGTTGTCTTGCAGGTGGAAACACGGCATCAGTAAAGTAGTAAACGCCTAACTGAAACTTTCCATGGAGTTTAATTGAGGGAACCCAAAAAGCACGTTTCAGAAAGTTGTATCTTTTGCCTGTGCATGATTGATAACTAATTTTAACCCATCAATCCCCAAGCGGCACCCGAGTGCCGCATATAACAATTGAAAATCTATTGTATCTGCGATTCCCACGATCATTCTCAGCTAAACAACCTGTTTTATCCAATTTACCGTAGGCATGGTCGTTAGTACGCAGATTACCTAGGTAATCTGCGGATTACCTCGTATAATGTGATAATAGATTAGACTTTTTGCACTTTAACTGACTCTCCCAGATAATCTGCAGAATACCGCGTTAATTTGCAGTCTAACTGGTTTACGCATATTAACGGTAACATATCTACAGCGTAGAGTCACGAGATACTGGCTAGTGCAGACAGTAGATATGTACCTACTAACTAGGGCTAGGTGTTTCATTCATGGACCCTCTAAAATCTTGATTTGGAGAAAATATGAGTGCGCATACAATTTACACTGTAATTTTAAGTAACACCTGATTACAAATATTTTTTTTGCTTTTTTAAAACCACTTTCTACAGTTTACCTGTAGAAAGCAGAAAATTTATTTGTTAATTAATTTTAGTTTTTTCTTGCATCCTTTAGGATGCAAGAAGACGATTGACTGGAAAATAGTCAGGTTCTCTGAAGTGAGTGAGTCAGATGAGGATGCTGCGACGGTGTCAAGTGGCCATCGCGCACCGGGCTGTTCTCGGAATCTCTCACGTTGCGAAATTGGTTAAGCGGTGTTAATTTGTTTGACTAGACGTATGAGGTTACAATAGCTAGGACTAGACATTATTAACCGAAAATTTATTCGCGGCGGCGTGGCTGAGTCAATGTTTGACGTCACGATCATAAAGAAAATAATTTTATGGATTTGTATCGTAATTCATTAGTTTGTAATTTGATTCAACATGTTATTCGATTGGTACATTGATTTTGACAACCAAATGAAATGGGGATTCCCCTCGGTTTACGCAAATCATGACCATAATAAATAAAATATGATTGCGAAACTATTATAATACAGTGGTGCAGAAAAGCACTAACTTGTTTCTTAGTAAACAATATTCCAGTATTTCGAATGCTGAAACATATATACCTATTAAGAATGGAGATATTGCTGAAAACCATTATTTTTTAACCGCACCAGCATAATTTTATGTTGAAGTAAAATTTTCCACAATATTTATGGGATTACATTACTGGCTCGTGAGCTAGCAGATAACAACATTACACCTACAACCTGCAACATAACACCACAACAATGTATTACATGAAGTAGTAAAAATACGTAAATGTTTACGATAAAAGGTATAAGTAGCATTTCAAGTTTTCTTTTGTAGGCTACTACAAAAGAAAACTTGAAATGCTACTACATATTAAAATTATTATAATGAATATCAAAACTGTAAGGATACTTGTGGAAAACTTCTGAACGATTACCTTGAAACTTTAGCAGTAAGATAAGGGCGAAAAAGGTTGTTTCATAAAAATGTCAATATCATATTGAAACTAATGTAAGCCATACACGCTACGGGAGAGGTCACCAGTGCAGCTATGCCTGCGCGCGCTGGCCTAAAAAACTGCGTGGTCTATTCTCACATAACATACATTCCGGTCCACCTGCGCAGGCATACCTGCCCAGGTAGACCTCCTCCGGTGGGCCGTAGCGTGTATGGCTGTCAATTAAAGCTGAATTATAATATTGTCAAAAGACATGTGTGCATGTCAGTACTTATTTATCATCAGCACCGCTGTGTCAGCTTATAACATAAGTATGTCAAGTTAGCGAAGCCACATTGCTCTCTTGTGTTGCGGTGCGTTGCGACGTCACTCGTCTGTCGTTGGCCACCGTGCATAATATTGTGTAAAACTAGATAGCCCCCTCAATTCCTTTGCACAAAAATTCGTTTATCCTATATCTTTTCCCAGGACTCTAAATTGGTACAGCATTAAGCGTGAATGGTAACTGGTAACAGACAGAGAAACATACGCATCTATAATATGAATGTCGGAGCGTCACCGCTGTGGCAAACGCAACGCAGGAAATATTTTAACCTCTCTCTAGCTTGTCTGTACAATCTGCCGACTCTGCGAAATCCGAGCCGCTCGATGTTTGGCAACTTGTTTTTAGGGTTTTTACTTTAGTTTTATAGGCCCGCCTGCAGTTTATTGAGTATGCACTTTTTCTCGTAATAAATTGACAAATCCATCAAATATTCGGATCGGAGATTTTAAATTTTTAAATATTATTTTTAAATGATTTAAAACATTTCTCTATTCAACCTTGAACAAGTATTTAAATTTTGTACCGTTAGGGACAGAGATTATTTGGGATTTCCAAGCTTCCATTTTTTAAAGGAAAAAATTCAAAATGACGCGTGAAATTAGGCGTAAGTAAATACAGTAGGCTGCTTACTTGAAGGAGGTTAAGTTATAGGGGTTACTTGCAACACCGGAGATATGTGACTTCTTCAGTGTAGCATGTGAAGCTCCTTTAATTCAAATATCTTAACTGGGCACATAATTTCATACAAATCATACAAATGTTGACATTTCATAAGAAGTTCTGTAGTCATTACTCTTTAGTCTTAAAAATGGAGAATACACAACATCTAGCTTTTAACAAAAAAAAAACCTAGACCAAAATGGTATCATTCATGTCAAAATTCTCTTCTGTTAAATCGCTCTTCTGTTAAACGCAGGCTAATAATTATGTTGAGAGCTCATGCCGTACTCAAAGACCAATATTAATTACTTAATTGTAATTAAATCAAGATTTAAAAAATAACCTCCTTACGTCATAATCAGTGAAACACTTCATTAAGAGACTGTCCCCCGCAGACTACAGACTTTTAGTCGGCCGATAGTTTGACCAAAGTGTTTTGAGTACATTATTATTATCGGCCGATACAAATCGTTTAGTGTGCGACTGTGCGCACCTTCATACATCTTCGTAGTGATTAAGCTTTCGAATAAACTATCGGCTGACTAAAAGTCAGTAGTCTGCGGGGCTCTTAAAGTTAGGTATTTGATATTGGTATCTGAGTGCGGGAGTTAGTGGCCATGATGATGGTAGTGCGCAGGCGCAGGTCGGGAGCGGTGAGTCAGTTCCCGGTGACGTCAGAGCATTGTTGAGTGCGTCAGCGAGTCTGTGTGCCGCCGCCGCCATTACATATGCACGGTACATAGCAAACAGGTGGTGCCATATAAGTCGTTTATACAGATCTTATCAGAAATCAACGGAAAAGATGTGTTTTTCTTTAACGAAGTATTTTGATTGGTCTATAAGCCAAGAGTCGTAATAGCCCGAAATAGCATATTATTATTATATTCTTAAAATAAATTTAGAAAATTTAAGATATTCAACTCATAAGATGCTTGACAAAACTCTTAAAAAAGAAAAAAAAACTCATAACAACAATTATTCTGGCAAAGTTGAATACTATTTTAAGTTCGTAATTAGGTCAGGCGTAGCGCGCCGTAGACCCGCGTAGCGCTGCGTAGAGCGGCGTAGCGCCGCGTAGCACCAACTTCGGAAACGGATATTTTTTGCTGGTTTTGAATAAATTATAATATTAAATTAATATTAATATAATAAATTTAGGAGAACTATGCTTCAGCACGAATGGGTCGGCTTAGCTTAGTTTGGGCGTGAAGAGGTAATAGACAGACACTTTCGCATTTATAATATTAGTATGGATAGCAATATCTGATGATGATATATAATTGAACAAGTCGTTACTTGTCGCGAAACTATCAATAAGCAGTTCCCGTGCACGTGCGGTATTCTGCAGAGTTGACAGAATGATGTGCTATTGTAATATGTTGTATGTTGCCTGCAATAACATTTACACATTGGTGTTACCCAGTTAATGTGTTGCTTGGTTTGCTGGTTTTTGGTAATTTTAGGGTTCCATGGCCAAATAGGATTAGGCCTTACTAACTGTGTAATGTATTGTGTGTGACATATTATGTAAAATACATGTTTACTCGTATTTGTGACATTATATTACAAAGTATTTTCATCTAAAAATACATGTCATAAAAGTTTATAGCTTACAAAAAAAATATAGTAAAATAGAGTGTGATAAGCTGTCTCTTCTGCATAAATTATTATCACCACTTCTAGAAATTAATGTTCTCGTAACTTCGTCTCTAACTCGTCTTAAAAATCTTTTTAGCTCAACAAAGTAGTGAAAGACTTACGAAAATCAACAAAATAATTATATTCCTGTAATCCTGTGTACTGTGGACATGCTAAGACTGGTCAAATCTTAAGGCATGTTAAATTGTCAAAGTGTGTTATTCAGGCGAATCTAAACTTCTTCCCGAATCCCGACTCTTACGTATGCTGCTGGTCGTAATGATATGCCCAAGATAAAGTACAGAACCCATACAACACTATCTGGTCAGTGCTGACGGTGCGGTGCCGGTGGCGTGAGCGCCGCTGCTGGCTCAGCGCGGCCGCTGTCTGCTGCTGCTGTAGCAATTATAATTAAAAGACGTGAGTGGAAGAACCAGGTAAGTAACATTTTTTAACATAAGGACAATTCCGCTGTCTATGTAAAGCTGTCTATGTAGTCACAATCTATTACTACTGTTACTTTAAAGTTTTACAATAAAGGTTGCCTGGAAGAAATCGCTTGTAGCGATAAGGCCGCCTTTTGTACTTTTACTCTTAGTTGCTAAGTTTTGTTTTGTATGTCATGTTTGTTTTTGGTGCAATAAAGTGTTTTCATTCATTCATTCATTTCATTTCATTCATTCCTAATTTTCCCTTATAATTTGAACAAACCTTGTAACTTACAGCTCATCATCTGGCTGATATATGGCTTAATATTAAAAACCCTGTTTTATTATTTCAAATAATTTTTCCGGCCCTAAAGCCTCAATTTATAAAAAAAAACGGCGTTTTTTAAACTGTTACTTCTCTGGTTCTTCCATTCACGTCTTTATTATTGATGTTGCATAACAGCTTCGTCATATGATTTATTTTAAGTATTCATACTATCGTAAGCGGCTCATACAATTATTTTAAATGCGAAATCGTGTCTCTTTATCACCTCTAGTCTCTAGAGTCTAGGTATATCTTAAATCATGAAATACTTTAACTACATAGTTTAAGTCCTAAAAAAACAGATACAAAGTTTTCATTGTGGAAAATGTACGAAGTTGTGGACAGCAACTAGTAGTATTGTTTCCAGTGTCAACCTGAAATACGTGACTTCACCCGGCGTTTTGAGTTAACTGATTATATTCAAAATGGAGATAAGAGGTTTACTACGCAGGTGTAATGAAAACACCTACATAGCAATATACTTACTCCACGAAGGGCGATGGTAATCAGAATCTCGGATATTACCGCGATCCATTAGCAGATTGGTTTATACTACATGACGCCCGCAACTCCATCACGCAGAAATTAGTTTATCGCGCGGGAACCGTACATTTTTCCCAGATAAAAAGTATCCTATGTCCCGTCCTTTTATACAGGGTGTAACAAAAATAAGTGATAATACTTTAGGGTGTATACGAGTTCCTTGTAGAGAGTTCACTGTGAAAGTAGCAGCACTGAAAGACCTTTTTTTTTACTTTTGTATGGGGAAACTCGTGACGCTCGGGCCCTTTGCCCATACAAAAGTGAAATATAATTTTCGTCTTTCAGAGCTGCTACTTTCACAGTGAACTCTCTAAAAAGATCACGTACACAGTACACACCCTAAAGTATCATCACTTATTTTTGTTACACCCTGTATAACCGATAGTGTACCTCGATAGCTTAACTGACGATCCATCGACAGATCGATCAACACGTAACATCTATTTTAAATTGACATTTACGTGACGCCACGTGAAGCGTCAACACGTCGTGATAAATATAATATCTTATATTATATCGTCCATCGACGTGTAATATGCAGGGAAATCGTTTTCAAATATTAAATTCACTATGTGAACCTACTTAGGGTCGAACGTACTTGTGATCCCAGATATCAGTTCCCCAAAAAGCCTGATTATATTTTCCTCCTTGTATCATAATCAACATGTTCATGTTCTTAATGTCACTCGGGGACTCTTCTCATACACCACTTTCTAACATAGAAAACGCTTTACATATCATTTATAGATCTAAGACCTATAAAATAGAATTCAAAAGCTAACTACTGAGTCGATGGTTAGCTTTTGAACTGCGACATTTTAAACGGGATGTAACTTCTATGTTCTGACTGTGTGGGGTGTCTATATTCGCCAGATGTGTCCTCCATATAATCTGCGAGGGTGTGGGGTCGCAGGAGCGTGAAGTGTGCCGGGGCGTGCTATTGGCCGGATCGCGTCCAGCCGAACGTTATAATTTGGGATCTTCACCTAAATTTAACTTGAGCCTTCACGCCCGAAGACGCCACGGGGATCGTCAGAAATGTTATTTTTTACAGCAGTAAAAGAGAGACAGCTTTTTTATTTATTTTAATAGTATATTCGTAAAACAACGGTAAAAATGTCATAGTTTATGGACACAAAAGTTAACTTTATAACCAATTACTAGAACCAACTTCGTCATTAGTACGAAGCATTGCAAACATACTATAGCGAAAAATATTGTATTGCGAAGTTCGATTATCCAATAAACTAGATTTTTTACATGCTATCGACTCTCAACAATTACAGTAGACTCGGTAAGAGCAACAGAGATCTACTAGCTACTACTTATTCGACAAAGAACTGCATGAAAGTTAAAACAGCACCGACGAATACACAGTTATCATTTGTTCCTGGCAATCCTACTGTGACCACCAAGTCTACTAAAATTATAATGCAGAAATGCGTGTGAATTTCATTTTACAAGGCGAAGTGTGTGTTTCGTCAGTTGCGTTACGTCCCGGCCTCAACACGCTACCGCGCCGACCGCCACGCGCGTTTCCACAATAACATTATTGAATACCTGAGGAAATAGAACGATTAGCTTGCAGACGTACTTCTTAAATTGGTCGGGTTAGCGTTTCCCAAAAGTAAACGCTAACCCGAAAAAAAAATCAGCAGCGTCCATAGATTTTAATTTTAAACCTATTTTAACTTTTTATGAATAAGTCTGTAAAAGTGTTTAAACAGCCACAACGGCTTTATGGCACGAAAGAAATTGAAGACGATTTAATAGCTGGTCTTCGATATATTAAAGACTAAGGAAATTTCACGTTTAGCAGGAAGACTTACATCTGTGTAAGAACTTCTCAAAAAACTCAACTCAACGTCTTATTTTTTAAATAAACAACAGCTTAACATGAAAATCTGTCATGTTACTCCTTCTTAAAAGAAGTGTATTCATGGAGACTCTACATCGTTATACTACGAATAAGTTATAAAAACAATGCAACAGCTAATTTGTTTTTCACGACCGTACACAGATATCAGCAATACTTATGTAAACCGCGTTATGACGAAGGAATGTTTGTAATTTAACGTTCTGTTATTGATGTAGTTCTGAAAATTACGTGTTAACTATCGCTGATACTCAACTCTAGCTGGAATATTTTTAAAAAGTCGTGGCTTATCAATTTAACTACAACTGTACACAGATATTAAAGTAGCAAAATATTTTGACATTGTCAGTCAAGTAACTTTTTAAAGTATCAGACAGAGACAAAACTTCTTTCACAAACTATATCGTTTGCGCCCGAGTCAAAAACTTAATAATTATTTTTCATATGGACCACGACAAATACGCCTTAACGTCTCGAGAATAATCAAAATTATCTCGCCTATCATTTCTATAGAATCAGTAGTGGTTATTTAAAACGTGGTTTTATGTGACGCAGCTTAATGCCCGAGAGTAACCAGATAGTCTCTAGTCTCTACCATCAGAGGCGTCGTTAGGTGTAACCGATCCTACACGCCTCCTCACCCCCCTACACGCGACCACACACCACCGCACGCCACCACACGTGTCCACACGGCTCCTGTTACACCTGTGACATTGGCAGTGACACATATCATAACAGTTTTCCTGTTTGTGGTCAACATCATATCTTCCTTTTATATTCTATCATATATTTTCTCTGTGTGTTTTCCTAAGGTGTTAGCTTAGATAAAAGAGATAAGAAACCTTTTGTGTTTGCTGTTGAGGCTTTCTTTGTTGTGAATAATGACAGAAATCGATATTCCTGAAATATGAGAGATATAAAACAAAATGGTGCCAAAAAGAGCTCTGTACAACTACACATAGAGTTTCTATGTAACAGTTATTTTAAGTAACTTAATGTTTTTTAATAAACCAAATACGTGGTACGTCATATTTATACAATCTAAAATTAATTTATAAAGGATCAAAGATAAGTTTTTTCGACATAAGTTTGAGCCACAAGAAACTTTTAATTCTACTCTATCCAACGAACAACTCGACTCTACCAAACAGTTTTAAATCGATTACGAGTACAACCAAGTGGAAGCTAATCGGCATGCAAATGCACAGCTATATTGAGCTATCGATGCATCCTTTAGCAAAAGTGCAGTCGCTAATTAGAAATTAGGTGTGAGTCGATGACCCGCGGGCCGCGCGGCTGATGCGACCTGCGTCCCGCCCCGCCGCCGCCCCGCCCGCCGCCGCCCCGCCCGCCGCCGCGCCGCCGCACTCGCGTGTCAGCCTCCTCCGCGACCGCACGCTATGGCGCCCTAGACGCGCTCCGGTAGTGATAGTACTGTGTCACCGCACGCCGCACGCCGATATACACACGAGCCGGTAAGTCGTGTTTTGAATTCCTTCCCCTTGTTATGATACCTGCCAATTGTTTAAACGTTTCGGATGACTTGTCTGCACATTATGTTTACCCAAAAGGTATTCGAGGCCCAGCGATGCTAGTGCGAGCCCGCAGAATATTAATAAGACTATTAAGTGTATATTCGGTGTCGGCAGTGATATAAGTTATAACTGACCCAAATTAATCTAACGCATAATCCAGTTTTAATTTATTATACAACTAGTGCAGCTTCGTTGCGTTCGAATTTTTAAAATCAGTATTGTATAATTCAACATTAGAAAATATTGAAGTAAATCTGGAAAGATCTATCAACTTTACACAAAGTTTAAAACCTTGCGAGTCCTAAATATTGCATTATGCTTCCGGATCGTCCTGTCCTTGTTTCTTCTCAGAGCGTGAGAGCCGATGAGTAATTTACATATCGGTTGACATCTGAATCACTCGTAAACTCCACTCATTCAATCACTATCGATAGGGGTCGGTCACGGTGATTGGGCACGCCGTCGGCCGTCGGCAGCGCTGAGGCGACGAAAGCGCTCGCCTTGGATCTTGACCTTCCGAAACTGTTAATCCATTGTCAAAAACATCGCGATGCTTCGCACATTAATAGATCTTCCAAATAAGTGCATAATGACGACGGCCCTGATGCAGCGTTTTGTCAGATTTTAGATAAAGCAATAGGAGACCTCAAAAATATATCTATACAATCTTTGAAGATTAGGTGAGGCTAGGAGTAAATGTTATTGTAGGAAACATTTTATAATATTTTATAAGTTTTTTCAAACTACGGACGTAAAAACCTAGAGCGCGGAATTTATAATGAGTGTGCTAAATTTCCAAGTTGTAAGTTTAAAATTCCGTTGCAAAACCCGAGATAAAATTGTTTCTGCAGAAGTGAGTCACAACAAAGTGTGCAGCGATGCCGTTCAAAACTTTGACACTCTGCGAAGTTTTAACATTTTGACATTATTTAATTTTGAGGACAAAGTTATCGATGTTACTTTGCGACATGCTAACTTTGATGTTTTCGCCAAAAGCTTTTGCAGAATTTTTAAAGTTAAAAGAGTCAATTTCAACTCATTACTCAAGTATTACAAGTGAATCAAACTTTTATTTCTTTCTTAAAATTATGTTAATTGATTACTGTGACAGTGTGAGATTCGAAATTTTGGTTTTAAACATTGTAAAATTGTATGTATAATGTATTAATTATCCTTACATAAAATGTATATAACGTTGATCTTATTTAAAACACGGTTAATACTTCTCAAATTGTTGAGTCCTGTTAAATTTTATGTTTGTGTCTTTACTGCTCAAGGGTGATATTTTATCTGAGGCCAGAAGGGAGTTTTTCCACTTTTTTATATTCTAGTATTTTTAACTGAATGTAATTTAAAGTAAACAAACATTTACCAACGTTGGAACTTGCATTTTTCCTTTAACGTTTACGTATTATTTTGTTGTACTGTATTCTTATTTGGCGTTAGAATAACGTTTGACATTTTTTGGCGCGCAGTCAAAATAGTTCACAGACAATGTTCGGGTTGATCGAGCCCCAGGATTGCCTTTCAGATTTGTTTGCGAGTCACAATTTTTGTGGCATATTGAATTCGTCTTTCTCGCCGCCTCGATAAATATTCGAATTCTGTACAATAATTGGGGTTGCATGCGAGTACACTACGAGGCAGATAATTTTTTGTAGTGGCAACACTGTATCTACTCGCTATAGATAAGATTCGGCAGTAATGTATGCATCAGTAATGGTGATGGTAGATAGTCGGCGGCCGGGGTTGCCGGCTCTCAGAATAGCAATCAGCCGGGACTCGCGAAGGCTGCGCGGCCGCGGGAAATCTTAATATTGTAGTAATGACCTCAGCGCGGGCGCCTCGTCACCCGATGTTTTGCTAGACCAGGCTTTATAAACGTTTTTTATTTATTTATTTAACATTTGTTGCATACAAGACACTATTCACATAAACATTGACATAGAAAGACGACACAAAGGAACTGCTTATTTCAAAAGAAATTTCTTACAGCAGCCTTACGTACAGCAGCCGTACGTTTGTCTGGTAGATATCATAGATTCTAGATCAATTGCAATCAAAATGATTTGTGAATTACTATTTTTTTCACACAATACGTGTCAAGTCATTTAACATAAATCTTCTTTTTTAATTCAATTACTCAAGTATATTTTTCTCCTCATATTAACTTAGCGCTCATAAAATTGAATTCAAACTCGAACAAAATAATTAACTAACCTCCAGTATTAAATTCATTACTCCATCAAATGGAACTACATGCATCCTTCTCGACAAGTTCATAATTATTGTCCTGCAGCGATATGGCCGTGTGCCAACTGTACACTGTTCAGACTTATTTTATCTCTAAAACGACCTTTATTGCCAACGACATACGGATCAGTAGTAGTAGCTCTTCAGTAAACTACCAGTAGACTGTAGCTAAGAGGCTCACCGTCCATTAGAAATTAGTTGAGGTGCATTACTCTTCGCATCCTCTACCTCCTGAAGAGCGGCGGTTTCAATTACAAAATGACATGTCCCGTGCCCGTCGGCCTTTTGCCACTTGTCTTTGTTGTAATTATTGCTTAAGATCATATCAGATGGTTCATTAATTTTCTCTTTAGTTTGGCATCTTCCACTCCAAGTTTGAATACAAAATAAATCAGTATATAATAGATTAAAACAAATGAAAAATGAACCATTTTCTTCGATGAGAAAATCATCTGATGTCAGCGTATTGGATATGGTTGACGATATATTAAAACTATTTATACGTTATTTCTTGTTTTAGTGCTAATCGATTTAATTCGATATACTCATAGTTTAAATTTTATAATTTTTGTTATTGTATATTTACAAATAATAACAATTTTCCCATCTTTTTTAATAAACTTCATGAACTTGCAACTCTTAGGACAACTCCGAAAGCATATAATTTTAACCAATTTTGGAAATTAAAAATGTTTCATACTGTGGTGATGCAGGTGGTCACCTTGTAATTTGCCAATAACTAAGTAAGTTACCAACAGATTAGGTGGTTTTATTTGTGGAAACAGCGAAATCATAGTAATATTGATATCAGTCCGGTAATATTGTACGCTAGGTCCGCCTTATGCAACAAACTGTATAACGTCGGCATACCAAGTTTCGGTGTGCTCTTGCGTAAGTAATTGTCTGTACGTCCCCAGAATACGTCTGCTGTTGCCGGGCTGACTCTACATACATTGTCTGGTTTCCTTTCGATCTTTGTTCACGTCTATCAAACATAGGTTCCGAAAGTACTGGACATATTTTGATGGGAAAAGAAATAGAGTTACGGGACACATCATTTTTTGGCTGTGATGTGTGATTCCAGTGGGATTTCCTCTATAGCCTAATGACACCTTGCATATGTAATACTCAAGCGACTTCTTTCAAATATAATCCAAAATGAACTTCTGTGATTGTGACAATGTTAGGTATATTATCTAGTATTTTAAATTATCACCATTAATTAACTGCTAATCGAATAAGTTATTGATTAAACCGCTCTTCTTAGCGTAGTCGTAGTACCATCAAAGAAATTGATGGCAGATGGCAGATCAAGGTCATTTGGTCGGGTTATGTCAAATCAATGATAGTCGCGATTTGTCGTCTGGGTTTGACCTTAAACGACCAAATTACGAAGGTCCGCCATCGGCCTATGAATCAACTTCTCTGATAGTACAAGTCGTGGAATCAAGAACTAACTAGTATCATTATGCTAACTTATGATGCCAATTATCCTCGCTCCGATAAACATTAGGCGCCATCTTGGAATTGTTGTAGTAATTTTATAACCATTGGCTATAATTTAGTGTATTGAAGTTAGTTGTCGTAAGAAAGATTCATAGAGGTGTGAACGTTGCAACATCATGATAATACCCGTTTTAGAGTGACTCACAGAATCCTATTCAATTTTATTGTTATTGGTTTGTTCCTAATTTATTTTCATACATTTGCCCGTGACTTCGTCCCTGCAAGTGAGAGTTAACGAAACATCAGGAACAGGAGGTGAATCGGTAGGTCTTCGCGCGTAATGGCGTTTGTGGACCTGTTATCTCTAATTTTAACGTACCTAGTAAAATTTGCTTGAGAAGCTTAGCAGCTTCATGCAAATAAACATTCAGTTCCTTTTTAAAATATAGTATAAATTTAAATTATATTATTATATGTAGATTTTTTTGTATATAAATATGTCGGAAACATAACAGGATTAATTAATTCACGCATGAATCATCATCAAATTGTTACATTTTTTGCTGCACCTCGTTCCAAACTGGTCAATCTGGTAGAACTGATTCTAGCAGCCGGTACACAAGTTTTATACGAGTATTTTTTCTTCTTAGACCTTTGTCATTCAAAGAAGTGTCGGTATTAGAGTTTAGAGGTAACAAAACAATATGCGTTTGGATACTCTACCACCCTCAGCAAGTTTCGAAGTTAATTCAAACTATCGATTAAAATTTCAGAAGGCTGCTGAGAGCGGATCGCTACGAAACTAATATTATCTCAAATCAAAATCTCAATGGAGCTATTTCACTTGTTAATCAAACGATAGTGACTCTGCTGTAGGGTGTAGGATTTCCGGACAATCTCACAGTTACTAGACGCTTTCGTAATATTTATTTTCTAGAAATATGTAGTTTGAACTGAGACAGGACAGAACTATCAGTAAACAAATTATCTAGAACCGAAAACATAAAAACAATTCAGATAGAGTTGTATAATTTGGAGCAAAAAAAAAATCATCATAATTATTATTGGTAACGGTACGTTAATTATAGGTAATAAGGTCTGAATCTCTATCTAGATCTGAAAGGAATGAATGCGTTTTGATTGAGTTAGATATCGGAGTGGTAGATCTAGACCGCGATATCAACGGCACTGTAGTCTGTAGTATAAGCGATATTATGTGGTAGGTAAGCTCCTATTATTACTTGCATCACTATAATGTATTTTATCTTATACCTTTAGTACTACTAGCTAAAAGCCGAGCTTTGTGTCGTTTTTCTGTGTGGTTATAACTTATAGCCTTTAAGGCAGTTTTTTATATTTTATTGACTTCTCTCGCTAATGTAATGAATTATTAGTGAGCCATTGTTAGTGACTGAGAGCGGGCTTTGAGAGGACCTTATCTTAACAATTCTTTGACATTATGAATTGCTTGAAAAAGTGTGTTTAAATCACACTTCCTGCTCAATAGCAGTAAGTATGATTTAAACACACTTTCAAAAGGCAATCCTTTTGACTATGTTTCCTACAATTTAGGGAGATCGCACACGTCACACTTTTTGTGTGATCGAGTCTGCGGCTTACATACAATCTGCATGGCGCGCGACATCAGAATGTATGGAAGCCGCAGACGCGATCACACAAAAAGTGTGACGTGTGCGATCTCCCTTATAATAACACATTTCACACGTCTTCTTAAGAAACATATGCGCTATAGTGAGGTAAAAGCAAGTAGTTGTAGTGTGTGCAAGACGCCAGGCACCGGAGCTGCAGCCCGCATGCTTATCAGGCGCTATTGTCTGCTAGACAATACATTGTGTCCATCCGTTGTTCCTCGCCACTCATCTATATTTCCTTTCGTTCGATGACTCCTTTAGGCTAGTTGTAAGCTGATGATTCCTGCATGCGAGGCTGCGATCATAATGGTGACAGACGGACAGACATGGCGCATTTTCCTCGCCAGCGCTGTCGGAATATACATTATACAATCCACTGTGCGTCGTCACGCGCGTCCGCGCGTTGCCGCGCATATGAATGCGTCACTCGGCGCCTTGTAGTATTAGAATTTACAAATCATGCTGCATCATCAAATACTCTGATTATGTTATTGGACAGGGTAGCTGACTTTTTAGTTTCTTCCGTAGTTAAAAATCCATACTTACTAATAGTGTCTGTCTGTCTGTCTGTTATCTCTTCACGCACAATTCGCTAAAACGTTTTCGATGAAATTAAGTATGTAGATACTTTGAGTCCCGGAAAGGAAAAAGGATACTTTTAGCGCGGAAAATGTACGGTTCTAATGGAGTTGTAGGCGTCATGCTCCTTTACTAAGTACACAATGTAGAAAATTTTTAAAGCAAAGAAGATTAAAAGTAATTGGTATTATTAATTTTAAAATTAATAGCGTCACCTGCTATGGGCTGTAGAAATCGTGGAACAATGGGCTGTCGTCACGTGGTCGTTTTCTTTCTTCACGTGTGCGGCGCGCGCCCGACGTCAACGTGAGCGAGAGTGACGCTTGTTGACAGGTAGCACCGTAGGCTAGGTAGGGTCTGGCCTCACCGTCACAACTATAGAAAAAGCTGAGAGATTTGGAGACGGTCTATGTATAAAATACCTTAAAAGCATGGCCGCACTGCACAAACTGCTGGCAGTAACAGTGTAATCCCAGAAGTATGTAATAGAAACTTTACTGAGTGCGTTGTTCAAATTAAAACATGAATGTTATCATTTGCGCGTAGTCTATGTCACTGTCCACTGAACAATGAAGATACTAATTAAGATTTAGGTGTGAATTGTGATCCTATATCTATCGACAAACCATTAGTGGACAAACCTTATAAAAAAATGCAAATCTATATTTTAATATGTTCTATTTTGAGCGTGATCTTCCCATATACACGAAGACCCTAGGGCACAGAATATATATTAGTAGTACCAACCTAGGGCCAGAGTGAGGTCAACGAACACATCCAAATCTCCTTGGGGCCAATGTCGCAGGTCGAGGAAAATGTAAACAAACACGTTCTTATTGTCGGAGCCGACCGGAATACTTCATTCGATATTAGGGCCCAGGAGATGCCTAAAAGAATTTATTAACCGATTTTATTAATATTATATTAGCTGATCTGGCAAAACTCAAAGGAAGATCTTCAGACTAATCGAAAAGTTGTCATCAGACGATGACGTCATGTTATTTCACGTGTGTACCTAACTTTGAGATAAACTTCCATAGCGTGATTCAGCATTATGCCCTTTTTCGGCCGCTTCAACGTTATTTCGAGTATGAATACCGATAAAAGTTGATCCATTCATAGCTGCTCTATAGTCTATGTAACGCAGATAACATTTCAACAAAATCGGTCTAGCCGATTTCGAGTAGTTTGGCAACAATTTACAGTTTACTTCCAATTTAGTACTAAACGTAGTTAAAAATCTAGACGTCTATCTAGTGCCGGAAGAGCCCGTTATGTTATGAGCGCTGAGTCATTTTGGCACACATTCTCTGTGCCGAGGTACTTTGAAATAAGTTTTCCGTGTATCAGTTATGCTAACCTCTCGTTGGAGTGACCCGATATTATGACAGTAGTTTAATTCCAATTACTCAATAGTATCAAACATTATTATCTTTTATTTTCCTCGTGCAGAGCTCGCAGGAAATCCACCCAACTTTATTTTTCCCCACGCCCACGCCAGGATCAAAAACCGTGCAGACGGTGGAAGTGTCGCGTTACACTTTGAGATCGTTAAAATCGAGACAAGCCTTCTACAAATAAAAGAAACTTACTAGTAACTTAATAATTAAGAAGTAATAACAACAGGAGATTAATTGATAGCTAAAGATGTTCAAATCGACAGACAATAGACAATTAATAATGTTTATAAACAATAACAAATAGAAGTTAAGACACAGTTGCAGTACTGTCGCAATCCCCGGAAATCGATAGCAAAGAAATGGTGCCCAGTCGTGCCTTGCACGGCTCGAGAATCTGAGACGCATCCACCCAAACTTGTGGTTGATGCCTCCGTCCAAACGTGAGAACAGCAGTAATTTCATTTATATCCTTATATACAATAGTCAATATGTATTATATTAGCTAATAGCTGTGTTAAGACCTTTTTAAGAAAGGAGGGCCAATTTCAATAAATAAGATACTGCTCATCTCATGTCTCGTGTGTTCCCGCTGGAATCTAACCAAAGAAAGTAATGGAAGCCCCAGGATATATCTGTTTTAGCTAAAATAAAGAAAGGAGCTCCCAAAAGTCTCATCGAGGATTTACTTAAAATGTGACGTAAACATCTAATTAATAAAATTACGTTACTATAATAATATAGTGCTCTTTGTTTCCGGCATTATTCAATAATAATTACATATTAGTGCGGGCTATAATTTGTCTGGTCGTTACATTACCTCAGCACAATAATTTCGCTATCACATGGATTCATCAGGTCGGTGTCGAGTTGCGCTGTGTGGGCGCATCGCTCGCTGCTTGTTGCTACACCTCGCGCGTCACGCCACTTGCGAATGCCCATCCTTGTTATACTTTTGTTGGTAGAAGTCTCTAGAGCCCTCCTTCCTAAAAACAACATATTATTTTAAACAACAAACCAAAAATAAACCTAAAATTTGTTGCTATAACACTGGCGTTGAACTTCGTATTTACACTACGAGTATGTTTTCCGATGTTGGCATAATGGGGCACACTCCATCAATATCTAAGTTTTACCGCAATACTTGGGGTCAAGTATGTTTATAAAACAGGAAAAGTTGTTGAATTATTATGATAAAGTTTCGTTGCCGATGTTGACTCAGAAAAATCTTTGATCCAATAATGGTGACATGCTATGTAGTAACTAGAAGGATGTCCTCAATTAAATGATCTATTTAACCGCTCCATTACCTGGCAATGCCTCATCAGTTCTCAGTCATCAGACGGGCGTGGAATAATAAGCAGCGATCAGCATATAATTGTAATGATTTCGGCCGGCAGCTGGCATTGAGGAGAGGAAAACCCCAGCTTCCTGCAGACCGCCGCTCATACTAATGTGCTGGTGGCCCTGCGCGTCTCACACACAAGGATGTTCACACCGACCCTTGGACCAGATCGGTGAAGATACACTAAAACTTGAATTAAATTATAATAATAACACATAATATGTTACAAAAGGACAAAACAGGCAGTTGAATTATTAACTGTTCCATTGATCTCATTTTACTACCGTAGTACATAATTAGTGGGTATGTCTTCTTCAATTTCGATTCTGCTGGTTTCTTTTCGCAAAAGTAGCTTCTGAATAAAGATTTAATTTAAGGAGTAAGTACATTATTTTTCCTAGCCTCAAAATCGAATAAATAATCACCCCGTATAGGTGAATGCCTACAGGAAGTTTACCATTCAAATGAGCTAATAAAACGACGTTAAATCAATTAAGTAATATTAGTCACGAGCCCGAGACGCATCTTCGGACAAGGATGTTCCTACCCGATGACACATCCTGCGCGCACCGTCCTACTGTGGACTCTATGCTGTTGCATTAAGACACATAATCGAGTAACCGTCTGGGGTAGGAACGAGCGGCGTGTAATTTCGGTTGATTGTAAATTCCTTTTTGGTCGTGGTCGAAGGTCGCCGCCACGCGCCGGCAGGATGTCTGACATAACATAGCTTTTGGGCGCTTTGTTTGTTTCGCATGTTAAAAATTCCACAAAGAAGTATAGGAACCTGGCCCTTTTAAGGTCGTCCCCCGAGCAAACGACCTTGGCCATACATTTGCCGCGTTGCCGAGATCGCGCCAAAACCCTATTATTTTTACTTATCTTAGTTCAAAATTGTCCTAAAAAAAATTTAAAACGGCGAATATGTAGTATATGATATTGTCGATGTATTGGCGTGAGTTTCAAATAAAAGTAATTTGTAAATCCTAAGGAGATGCTGAATGTATGCTTGAATTTTAACAAATTGGTATTACTTTGGAAGCTGATATCATGAGTATAAGAAACAAAAATAGAAAATTTAAAACGACAAAAGGAATGTTGATATACTGAAGATTATTGCTGTATTTTTATTATAACTTTGTAGCTTTCAGATTATGAGTTTATAAGGTTTTAAATACGGTCATTTACGGAATCTCCGGACTGAACGCCCTTAAGAAATAAGACATGAAGAGATAGATCGATATTAAATAAACCCCATTAGTCAACTGAAATACAAACTAATTAATGAAAATACCATTCAACAATGCGCAATGAAAACTCAGTGTTTGGGTACAATACAAACAAAATTGTGCGTCATTAAAAACTAGATCAAAATTTAACATTCTCGCATTTTTTTCCTCTCGAAACTAACTAGACAATCCCGTTACGCTAGGATGGACATTATCCTTTTGGGGCGTTTGTCGGAATTCGATACAGTTAGACGCGCTAACGGGACGGCGGACGGCGCAAGGTCGCGTTTACGTTATGTTATGTAAATTACAGCGTAATAGAAAGTAAATATGATATGAATTATGTATTCGTACACTGTTTCGTAGGAATTCGATATGGGTGGGTCTCCGGGTGTCGTATATTGTGTTACAAATGAAGATCGATTAGAAATAAAAAGGAAAGTGAAACGGGGGATCGAAAAAACCCTCGTGGTTCGGGCAAATATTGTAGGATCAAAGGTATTAGGTATAAGGGTACTAACGGTAGCAGATAATTTAAGATCAGATTTATCCAAATCACGGCAAATTTTTCGATTAAAAATTTTATACACTTTGAACATCAAAACCTTAAGAATGCATTAAACGTGCGTTTAGTATAACCGTTTACTCTTTTAAACTTTACAATGCAAAGCTTTCTTCAGTAACAATCGTCCACGGATGACATTAAGCTCTCGTGGACGTTTGTGCTTAAGAGCTTTGGAGGACTCCGTTGTCGGGGCACCCTTTGTCCCGGTCTGAACTCGCAAATCTTTGTCATCCTTAAAGGAATAAAACAGAACTCTGGCTGTTCAAGAAAAGAACGAAACCGATCTATAGTTTGAGAGAGTGTTAAAAAAAAAACGTCCTCATACCCATCTACATTTTTTCATTTTCTACTGTTCAAACAGCTTTTTGTTAAAATAATTTAAATATTGTTAAATACTTCATGTTATGTGACGGACTTTAAAAAGGCCTGTTAATAAAAAAAAGCAAAAGCAAGTTATAAATGTAAGGTGACTTCATATTAATTGGCTAATGTCAAATAAGCGCGGCAGTTTCGTTTAAGCCCGTCACAGACCTAGCTATAATATATATTAATATGTTTATAGCTAGGCATATTAATATATATTATTTTCTATACTAATTTTCGCGTGACCACACACTCAGCTATAATATATATTTCTGTGACATGTGGGTTTAGTATAGATTAATATGCCTTGCTATAAATATATTAATATATACTAGCTGTCCCGGTAAACGTTTCTTTGCCATATTTTATAAAGTATATCGCCCGTATTATTTTATTGAATTAGTGACTAAATAAGTATAAAAAAAGCAGCTACTTACCACGGGGCCAGACTGACGTAGTGTGAAGCGTCCATAGATATAAAAAAAAGTATGTCACCATGGCAACGTCCATCGCTATCCCGCGTCGCATTAACAACATGGTCGCTCTTTATAGACAAATAATTTGCAATAAAATAAAATTTCGACTATAATTAAAGATCTAAGCTATCCTAATTCCTATCTCTCAAGTTGGAAAAAAGCACACATTTAAAAAAAAGAAACATTAAAATCGGTTAAGTAGTTTAGGAATCCATCGCGGACAAACATCGTGACAGGAGATTTATATATAATAGATATTATAGCTAAGTCTGTGACGGGCTTCATAATGACAAAGGTTAATCGCTATGCTAAATGATAACCGATCAAATGTCACTAATGACTAATGAGGCTAATTATTTTATGTGAAACAGTAAAGAATGTTTAAATGGACGAAACAGAAGTATAATTGGTAAGAAGCAAAAAATCCCACACTGACATAACAAAAACAATACAAAATGCACCTAAAAAGATGAACATAGTAACAACGATAATAATCATAAAAAATATCAGTTTTATTTACTGAACGATATTGTATCCACAAAGAAAAGAAGTCGCTGAGGACAGGATTCGAACCTGCGCGGGTAGAACCCATTGGATTTCAAGTCCAACTCCTTAACCACTCGGACACCTCAGCTGTGAAAGCGTTGTCGAAATTACGAGTCACGTCCCAAATGGCGCGAAACCAGTATTTATTTATGATCTACGTCATAATGTCATATTTAATGACACGATTTTACGATTAGGAGATAAAACAGCAATTACAAACAGCAATTACGCTATCGCATAAGATCATGAACAACAAATACATGCTAAGATGTAAATTCCTTTAAAATTTCGAATTTATAACAAAAAGTAATCAGAGATTTATAATAATATCTTGGATGCTTATCAGTTTTTATTTTTTTTAAACATTAAACGTAGACGAAAATCAAATAGTCCAAATCGGCATGACTATACATTTTGTACCGCCAATTTAACTTATGCCATGTGTAACTTGGCGTCGACGTCAAATCATAAAGTTTGAGGAAACACGCTGCAGGCAGCAGCCAGCAGGTTACGAGCTGTTAAACAACTAGGAAACTGTCATTAAACTGCACTTACGTCTTAGATAAGATGTTATGATGTTTAAACTTAAGCTTAGGAGGATGTTGATAACACTTTAATAGTAATTATTTTCATTACCTATTTGGAATTCAGGTTCTCAAGGAGGAGTAGAGGCATTCAATTAGGGTTTTATTACACTGGAATACGAAGGCAACCAGTCGCCGTTACGTCCGAAATGTATAGATAAAGAGTGCAACCAGACGAACAGTGATACACCCTCTATAGAGATGGATAAATTTGATTGGCAGTAAGTAGCAACTTGCGCTACGTCGTTGTGGTCATTGGTGTCCCGGCAAAATATAGTCCTTAATGTGATCCCCCAGCTTTAATCGCAATAAATAAGAGAGTTATAGGGGGATCAAATTTGGCTTAACACCACCAATCATCTTCTCTCTCTGTTAAAGTTAATGAGAACTGAGATTTTATTACGATAGTTGTTGTTTTAATACCTTCTCTTGTATATTAGAAATTAGAATGTAGAGGGTCAGCAATGTCTGACGCTCGTATTGCCGTCACGCGCGTGTCGGAGCGCGTGACGAATCTCATCCGTCACGTCAAGAGCCGTGAATACTTCCACATTAAATTGTTTATTTTACGTTAATTGCGTGCTCCACAGAAACGCTGTTATGATCTTACGTCACAAACATAAATCTGTGATTATTTAAACAGTTTTTGCAATTATTTAGGCTAGCACGCTAAGTAAAAAAGTTTGGCAAAAAAGACGGTTGGAGAGTAGTGTTTTGTGTCGAACTCGAACTCGAACTCGAACTTTACAGACAACCGAGTTCGAGTCGAGTTCGAGTTCGAGTCGACCTGGACTCGAACTCGACTCGAACTCGACTCGAACTCAACTCGAACTCGACTCGAACTCGACTCGAACTTGACTCGAACTCGACTCGAACTCGACTCGAACTTGACTCGAACTCGACTCGAACTCGGTTGTCTGTAAAGTCGGTTTACTGACGATAGTTGAACGTGACAACGTCATAGCCTTAAATGGACTGCCTTAGAGCGAGGTAACGCCGCATATTGCGTCATGTTTTTTCGTGCGTGCAGCCCATATTGAATTATAAGACGTTGTCACGTCAAAAAACAAATTTATATATAAACTATCTTTATAATGTGGGGTCGGGGGGTCTCGTAAACGGGGAGGCCGATCGACCCGGTCAAATTGCTCACATGCTGATCTGACCAGACTCGTTTTGTGCATTTCCCTGTGTGTGCACAAGTCTGGTCAGATCGACCTGCGTTCAGTTCTAACGAATCGATCAGCCTCCGCGTGTATTAACAGTTCCCATGGATGCCAGCCTACGAAGCCTCTTGTCTGTCGTATTTTTGTTGTCGTTTATTATTGACGTCTTCTGGCCCAAAATACGCATTATTAATTTATTATTGACACTCCTGCAGAACGTGTAGTAGACTGCGTAATGTTAGATCAGCAGGCCTACTATCAACTTTTAAAAGACGACTCAAATTCCGAGCAGTTTAATTTGGGTTCCTAAACAAAATCGCTAACATTCGTACCATCACCTTATTAAAACCGCGCCTCAATTGAAACGTTACGGAGCCGAAAAGAACGAATGAAGTCGTCAATTTGTCTCTGAACCGCAATCCCTAGGTTGAAGTGGGAAAGAGACAAAACTATACGAATAATGAATATTATGCTGTTTCTCTTGATTCGAATGCCGCGTTCTAAAACTTTGTATCATTTTCATAATACTGTATCCAGTTGGTATTATTTTATAAATTCTAGTTAAAAAGTGACACAAATTTTCTAATGATATAATTATTATGAAAAAAAAATATTTTATTTATAGTTCTTGTATCGGACACAAAATTTTATCAAGTTTTCGAACGTGTGTTGTATGACAGTTCGTGACGTAAGCGGGGTTGCCAGGTTTTTGGTATTCTACCGAACATTTCGGTATTTTTGTATTATAAGTTAATAATAATCATTTTATTTTTTATTATTATAACTCTTTTTTAGGGTTCCATTCCATGGGTACGGACCCAAAGGGTAATTTTAGCCTAGACGTATCACCAAGACTTCGTTGTCTGTCCGTCTGTCTGTCTCCAAGCTGTATCTCAAGAACCACTATATAGCTAGACTTCTGAAATTTTCACAGATTGTGTATATCTGTTGCCGCTACAACAACAAATACAAAAAACAAAATAAAATTATTTTTTGGTTTGTTCGGTATTTATTTGAAAATGACCTGGCAACCCTGGACGTGAGTGTGGCGGCCACAGATGCTGAACATTACAGTGGCGGCGCCTTCGAAATTTTGTAAACAAATTACCTATAGAATAGTGAGAATACAACAATAAGTTTATTAAAAGTTGTGGTTGTTTGTGTAAAAGATTGAAATAATAATGGCGTAAGTTAAAGTTATTCATAAAATGCGAGTATACGTAATATATTGCATATTTTAGTCCTTACCTTTGTTTCTACAGATATATCTGTGGACCTCCTTGGCGCTTTCATTGCTGGTCTCATCTCGTCGCACAATCCGACTACCAATTCTTTGGAAAGACGATAAAGTTTTATAAATTCATTATCTTCCAAATCGAATGGGTCGAATTGTGCTCGAGCGTCGAGTCTCCTTCTCCTCATAGAGTTTTCCTCACTATCGGCTTCCAAGAACTCAAAAAGCATCAATTCGTCGTCACACATCCTACGAATAAAACTGCACTTTAAACTTTTTGTAGAAGCACCGAAATCAATGCTATTTGATACCAATTTATGTTTTTACCTCGCGACACTGCTTTTCACTGCTTTTTTCTGACTTTAAACAAATAAAATTAAAAACTAACAACAAAAGAATCAAAATCAGCATCAAATTTACTAACTTGTTTTGAATCGCAAGTTTTGACAGTTGAGCGATTTTGTTTAGGCTCGAACGTCAGATAAAGTAAGGTGATGGTACGAATTTACGTACGAAAAAGAGTGAATGATATTGGAATGCGGCTCAGTTTAGGTGTCGACCTAAATTGGTTCGTAAAACGAAGTTGATGGTACGAAATATCAAATGCCATTCAGTTTAGGTCCTAAATTAAATCGTATTAAGCGTTGATAGTAAGCCTACTGGTGTGTATGTGTGTCGCACTCGTGCGCGAAACCCACATCTGTCGGGGGCCCAGGTAGGCATATCATTGTTTTTAATTGAATAAAACGATATGCGAGTTCATTATACATGTTAATAATGTTATTTATTAAACTGGTTGAAATATTGTTTTTAGGGGTAAATGAATAATTAAATAAAATAATTGGCTTATAATACAAGTTTTAAATGTAATTACTAAACAAAAACTCGACATTTAAATCAGGATTGCTATTGCTAGAACTATGAGCTTGTGTCAAGCATTTTCTGCTAATTGCTATTTAATTCTATAGACTACTTAGTCCTTAATGGTATTGGCAATTGGAATACTATAAACGTTGATGAAGTCGAGCACATTAGACCATCTCATTACTGACCGGCACAACAAAAAACGACGCACGACGCAGCAAAAAGTCCACACTCCACATGCGCCGCTCCGCGTGACTCATCACGTCGATGTCTTAGACGAAGAGATAAAGCCTTACAGTATGTAACTAAGATTTTCTTATCTATACTCAAATTGTAAATACGAAAATATGTTTGTCTATTCGTCGGTATACACGTTTAAGTGGAGGTTCTTTAAGTCCCGACGAATGTGTGGTTAAATTAGAATAGTTACGATCTGGAAACGAATCCAAAAATCTTTGGGCATGAATCAAAATCAAATGCTACATCTAATAACCCGAGTAGGGTATATTATCTCGTTCAGTACATCTAGTGTAAGCGGGCAGGTTGCGGTGGCGGTGTATAATTTGCGGTGAGGCTGCGGAGATCCAACTATAAATAACTAGTAAAGAATGAGTTTATCTTGTAGCATCACTTTTTGCGCAGAAAACTCGGCGCCTGACGAGTAGAACCGATTATAGACTAACTTTTTTCTCGCATCGCTAGATGGGTTGAATCTAAATCGATCCTTATCTATTTATGTACAAGAGAAACCTGATCGACTGATAGATTAAGGCCCAGACCTCTTAGAGATAGTAGAACTTAGAGATAATATGTACTCCTGTTCCCCTTGTGAATAAAAAAGGTTTTTTATTTAATTATGCCCCTAAATAGATCAACATTTGACGTCCAAAAATGCTACATCATATGGATGAGGTCGTGACAAAAAGCTAGTAGTAAGTCCTTCAGGTACTTAGCACGGGGCCAGACTGACGTGGTGTGAAGCGTCCATAGATATTATTATTATGTGTTTTTGGGGTTTTTATTCTCCTTTACAGGGTTCTACTAAAGTTGCGGGCTTTTGGCCAAACAACTTCAGGTAATGTGATGAATTGATGATTAATTGTTAATGCCTAAAAACTTGCAGACGATGCGACATGTGTTGAGGATGACAATAATTGACAGCTCTTTGTAAGGTGATGTAAATAAGTGGATGTATGTTGAGTGTTTTGAGTTATAATTATAACACTTTAAAGTTTAAAGCGTATCAACGGAAAAAAATCAGTATGTTAATGCAATAAAAGTAGATTGCACCGTTACGTCTTCAGATCATACTCTCAATTGAGTGGCACCACTCGTACCGAATATGCCACTTATCATTTTAGCGCATTTACCACTTGTACCACTGACCCGGCGAACAGAACCACTGACCTCCACGCGAGCGCGAGTTGACACGCTGGTCAAACATTGACACGGCGGACGTGACGGGCTATTGACTGTTGACTATTGACCGATGACTCACGTCTTAACCACATAGCAATGGAACTATTTTAATGGACCAATGAGCTTAGAAGTAAAGGAAAAGATAAGATTGTTTTAATTAAGATTTTTTTTTTATTTAGATTTGAACTAGCTGACCTTAAGAGGCCGGGTACCCTTGGAATTTCTCATACATACGTAATACCAAAATCATTTTCTCATACGAAAATATTTAACATGTTTGAGTTGTTTTTCAGTTTAAAATAGTAATTACCTAGGTTCCTGCACAAAAATTTACTTCAAAATATTTAAAGACAAAAATTTTTTTTTAGTAAATTTACTACAAAATATTTAAACACTAAAAAATATATAAATAAATATAAAATTTACTACAAAATATTTAAATACTAAGAAATATTTTTTAGAGTTTAAATATTTTGTAGTAAATTTACTATTTATTGATATATTTTTAGTGTTTTACTCTATTTTTTAGTGTTTAAATATTTCGTGGTAAATTTACTAAAAAAAAAAAATTTAAACCAAAGAAATTTTTTAGTGTTTCAATATTTTGAAGTAATTTTTTGTGCAGGAACCTAGATAATTACTATTTTAAGCTCAAACATGTTAAATATTTTCGTATGAGAAAATGATTTTGGTATTACGTATGTATGAGAATTTCGAGGGTACCCGGCCTCTTAAGGTCAGCTAGTTCAAATCTAAATTACAAAAAATCTTAATCGACTCTATTATGCATTACATTTAAAATTTACTCTTGAAACAATCTATAAATTAAAAAGAAACTAATAATTAGCAGCGATGTTTTAATTATACCTGCATTATACTTAGTTACTTTTAATAATTGTTTTGTGTGCAATAAAGTGTAAATAAAAATAAATAAAAAATATACATTGTATCTTTTCAATTGAGTCAGACTAGAAATGACGGAATCAGGCGAAAGTTTAACAATAGTGATAAAGTAGCAAGTAGCGAGGAAGAACTAACTCATTACCTGACTTGATGTTACAGCTTCTATTCACTAACTACAAGACTAACTTCGAGTAAACTTCGCGATAATAATTCAGTTAGATATGTAGAGTTCGTTTAGAGTTAGTTTACCTGTTAGAAGTCTTTTTTGTCAAGGACTTAAGGGTCACAATTCAATCGTATAGAAATACTACGCTAATTAATTTATTAACCGACTTCCAAAAAGGAGCGGTTATATGTTCGTCTGTTTATATATATATATAATATATATATAAACACACGAACATATAACCTGCTCCTTTTTGGAAGTCGGTTAATAAATTAATTAGCGTAGCGTATATATATATATATATTTGTATGTTCAACGATCACTTCGACGTTTGTGGTCCGATTTTCAAGATTTTTTCGCTATTGTATCGGGTTTGACCCAAATTTGGTACCATGTTCATAAAAAGGTAACTTGTTAATGGGATCCATAAGTAATCGAGGAAATTCTTCGCTATTTTTACCAAAACGCCGTTTATCTGGATGATATTGTGATTTCGATTCATAATCCGAAGTATTTCAAATGGAAACTTATAGTGATTTTGGATAAGTAATGACGTATTCCAAGTAAATCTTACCAAAAACTCAGATTTTGCACCAAGATATACCATGGTTTAAAGGTGGAGATCAGCGGCCCGATTCTGTATCGTACATTTGTTAGTTAATAACTGAGTTAGTAACGAAACCGAGGAGTGAGTAACGGAAAGTGCCACTTTTTGTATTCACTTGCATACAAAAGTGAGACTTTCGGTTGCCCACTCCTCCGTTTCGTTACTAACTCAGTGATTAACTCACAAATGTACGATACAGAATCGGCCCGCTATCTCCGGCCTTCTTATAGATACATGTTTAGGGGTTTCGACGTTGTTTTAAGAGGTGAAGGCATAATATGCTAATGGTAGATTAGATTAATCATCATCATCGTCTCTACCGTTACATCTTGCAACTTCACATTATGACTCTATTATTAGTATTATTAGTGTTTCTCATAGTTTTTACATCGAAACAGCTATATTTGATCATTAATCCGCTAAGATTAAGAAGTTAAGATTTCGAAAATTCTTTTGTTGTTGTATAGGGTGTAATCCGAATTTGGTACAATAATAATTATTACGAAGACGATGATGGGATCTATAGGCAATCGAGGGAAATTCTTGATAAAAACACACATTGTGGTTAAGAGGTTGTTTTATGAAATTAGGGGGCAAACGAGCAAACGGGTCACCTCATGGAAAGCAACTTCCGTCGGCCATGGACACTCGCAGCATCAGAAAAGCTGCAGGTGCGTTGCCGGCCTTTAAGAGGGAATAGGGTAATAGGGGATGGTAGGGATGGGAAGGGAAGGGAATAGGGGAGGGTAGGGAAGGGAATAGGGTAGCGGATTAGGCCTCCGGTAAACTCACTCACTCGGCGAAACACAGCACAAGCGCTGTTTCACGCCGGTTTTCTGTGAGAACGTGGTATTTCTCCGGTCGAGCCGGCCCATTCGTGCCGAAGCATGGCTCTCCCACGTTTCTAGTAACTCAAGCATATTATGTTACAAATAAGTGAAATTTAATACGAAGGTGTCTCTGGATCCAAAGGCACTGAACAGAACTCCTGAACCTTTAAACATAAAAGCTTGGAAATTTCAGCATCGCTTAGATAACTGCAAGCATTTACCACAATTTCGCTTACAGTAATATAATGTGCAATATTTAATGCGCAATATAAATAATGTGCAATATAGGTACCTATCTAGTATCTACGCATAAAGTCTTGTGGTCGTCTAGATAACTAAAAAGAGTAAAATTATTATTTTTTAACAAAAAATTGAACCCGACTTCCAAGGTAAAAACAATATTCTTAAAATGATCCAAAAAGTATGAAATAATTTTTATTCTTAATTTGTGCCTTTTTTAAAATTCGACTAAACCTTAACTTATTCTGCACAAAATTTTCATTATTTTGAAGTCGGTACCGTCCAAGTTCTATGTCAAGTACCTATCTCAGTTCTAGGTATCGATTTCAAAAAAATGAAAATTTTGTGCAGACTAAGACTTTTGTGGTTTAGTCGAATTTAAAAAAAGGCACAAATTAAGACTAAAAATTATTTCATACTTTTTGGATCATTTTAAGAATATTGTTTTTACCTTGGAAGTCGGGTTCAATTTTTTGTTAAAAATTAATGGTTATAAGGTTCATTTAAGTAAAAAACGCAGGACGAGGAAATGTGAAAGAGGATGAAATATACCTCTACAGAAGACATAAATATAAAATATCGTTAGTATAATAATTATGCAGTATGTAGTATCCTTCGATCGCGGATTCTTGAAAATCTACTGTTATTCTATTGTTGTCGCGATCACTGGCGCTATTATAGGGCTTGATAGGTTAAATTAAATTTTCCTTGGTAGCTGTAACATATAAAGGATATTATTGAAATTATTGAAGCAATAATACACTGGTAAATGTATTTCTAAGTGCTGTTGCCACATTGATGCAGTTTAGAAAATGCATGACTTGCGAAATACTCAATACTTAACGAGTCGTTAATGTGATTTCTCCCGATTGATGCAGCCTGCGTTCTGTGCTTACGTGTGATTTAACAAATCTGCTGCTAGCCAGTTTCTATGTGTTTAACGTAGCAGACATAAGAATTCTTCTTTCCACGATTTCTAACGCTCAAAACCCAAAACGTTTATTTTAAATTAAGAGCTGTTTACGTCCCTTCCCGTGACTTACTGTATGCTATATTTCAGCGATTCACCTTTGATGCCGTGATAAAGGAAAAAATAAGTAAAGACGTCACCAAAGTCCGAACAAAATCTTGAAATGGTTGCCCCAAATTTGTCGCGAGCGCTAAGTTTAGAGGCATCAAAAATTCCATTGTTTTTGTTTTCACCACTTGAACTGCTGCAGCAACCTTGTGGATTATATTTGTCTTCACAAACAAACGAGCAAACACTTCATGGGCGGCCTCGTGCCGGATCGCGTAGGGCGGGCGGCGCGGGGCGGGGGCGGGCGGCGTGAACTTTCACACGGAAGGCGGCGGCGATCATTCAATTGGGGGCAGCGGCGGGATTGGAAAATTACTGCCGGCCATCCGCAAACAGTTGCTGGCCAGTTGCTGGGCACGAACACACTGCACGGGCTATAATTTTCTCGCTATAATATGATATTGGTATATAAAGTATGCATAAATAATAATAAATGAATGGAAACAAATTGAATAATGAGAATATTGTAGGTTCTTGATCTTCCAGAACCTAACCGAATCTTTACGTACAAAACTCAAATCCAAATCAAATACGCTACTGCTTGTCTTAATTTTTCTTTTTTCTCTGTTATCTAATAAAGCTTATCATTGAATCTTTCTATTCATATTTTAAAGCATGCCACAGCGAGCGATATCTATTTTATCTCATCTATATTCTGTACGTATAAGTCAGGCCTTACGCTAAATGATCGCGGGCGGCACAGACTTGGGCAGTGGGCACATATTATGGGACAGAATGGACACATTGACTGTCACTCTTAATGTCGCTCCCACTTTCTACATCAATCACGGTGACACACACAATAAGTAACATGACTGTGAGACCCCAGTAGCAAGTTAGTGTGACTGATGTCCACCAATATAATAATTCAGATCAGCGCACTTTCCCAGTACCAATTGAAGGCAAACTCTCAACTCCCAATTCAATCTTTGTTAACCATTGTAACTTCGACCGAAGCAGTAACTTAACGCAAAATAATCAAATTTACAAATTCTCGAACTTAGGTAATAATAGTCTACTAGTTATCTACATACCCAATACAAAATCACAAAAACACTGCATAGATAATATTTTATGGCATACGAGGAAAATGACGGTCGTAGCAAAAAAGCGCTGCATATTTGAAACATCGTTTACCTCATCTATGTAAGCGGGTGTAATGATTGCTCGTATTATAGCATGGACCAAAAAGTGCAAAAAGAGGCAAAAAAGTGCACGCGCGGGCCCAGCGCGGTCGCGGACCCCGGCCGCATTCCTGCGTAATTACCCGGCTACCTGTCCGCTTAGCTCACGAGCTGATATTTATGTACCATTCCTAGACAACATCGAGCTTTCTTATCGGCTTAACCTGAGTCGTTTTGTGGGTTAGGGTGTTTGGAAGTCGAAATTTCGTTTTCATCCTATCTGTGGTAGCTATTACGTACTTGAATTAGATGTATCAATTTATATATCCACTCCCAGATGTTTGGTTTCACACTGATAAAAAATAAAAAGCTTAGTGATCGGTTAATGATTAAAATAGAGACAAGGTACTCTACCGAAACTCATATACTCTACATTCATAGACAAAATATGTGTTACTTACTATATTCCATGAGTTGATATTGAACTAACTGTATTGTTTTATTTTTCCAGGTCAAAAGGCGACATGGCGTCGCTCCAAAGAATATTGCTGGTAGCCGCCCTTCATCTGGCAATCTGCACAGCTGGTGAGTGTCCGCTTTACTAGTGCCGATAACTACTGATATAACTACTTGATGCAACTTATTATCTGCTATAGTTGTCTGTATCCAGTAGGTCTACTTTTTATACGATACTCAGAGCCACTCAGAGGCCAAAGCAATCATAGCAGATAGTCATTTGTGGACAGATACCAAAAACTTGTTGTCAAACGTATTTGTTATAATATTAACTTTCATGTTCTGATTAATAATATGAATAGGTAGTTATTTATCAGTTATAAATTGGTTGTAAATAACATTTTAAGGACGTGCTTCATGTAGTCGGTAATTTTGAGTAATTGTTGTTTCTGTCAATATCGATCGCTCCAGTTCCAAATATTGGGGTTACAACCGTTACTTCAAATGTGACTCACTGTTTGTGTCTCACTCAAACTTATCACGTTAGATGAAAGTAAAATATAAGATGAAATAAATTATTACGTTTTCCGAAGATAGATGCTGCGTTCCCTGGCCAGGGTCCGATATGGGGTGAATATCCGGTGTTGCTAGCGCTTCTGTAATGTCAGCTGATGCAAACGGAAGACGTCATGATACTTTGCGTTTTTCCCATTAAAAAAGTAATAACCGTGTATGGTTATTCTAAATCGTCTAAAAACCTAATTTACATAAGCTGTAAGCGACTGCGTAGGTTCCAGCGTGAAGCGTCATTTGGTTTCTATAGCTCTACTGTTTACGCTATACAATTTATAGCTCTAGTTTTTATCTGACCTTATCCCGACAAGAGCTTCCCTCTGAAGAAAACCCAGTCTTTGCAACTGATAATTGCATGTTTTATCAATAAACATAATATACCACCTGTTACTATATAAGACCAGAATAGATGATGTTATTGACATGTATATGTGAGTGGTTGTGCCGTGCATGGCGCAGCTGAGCGGCCTGTCTGCGCGGGCGCAGCGCGTGGGACACACTGTCTAACAAAGGTCTAACAAGCTCATAGATATCATAACAATAGACGCTACTTTTCGAACATTATGTGCTTTGACAATGTTTTTTTATGGATACATTTTGGTTTATTATGGTTTTACATTGAAACGAGGGCATAAAAACTAAAGAAGATAAAACTGTAATGTAGAGCGGTATGGGTAGTTTATATGGGCAAATCTAGATAGTGATAGTTTTGAGGATTCTGTAATACAACGTGAAGACTTTAGCTAACTTAAGGTAAAGTTCTCTTTTGTTTTCTATAGCTGAGCAGTGCAATGTGCATCTATTGAATCGTGTATCCTGTAGTTCTCAGGGGTCAAGGCCCACCGGTTATGTAACAAATTTCGCGGACGATAACACCGTCTGTCACACCCAGCACTAAACATTGAGCAATTAGCGAACATTCAATTTATAAAAACATTAACAAACATTACGTAAAACGTTAAATAAAGTTCGACGTGCGTCAGAGTTCAGACGGCCGGGCGCGGGTTTTCCCCAAGCGCGCGCTGACTCAACCTCGAACCCATTTATAGGTCTCGCCGAGACATTAAAATGCGAGACCCAGGGTGCTAAATACTTCTATTTACGTAATAGTAAGAAAAGCAAACAGATATGATGGTAAGTGATTACTAGAGAAGTCGCAAGTTCATTACTGGCGTTTACTTCTCGAGTCTCGATCCGGTAATCTCAACGAAAGACGATGCAATCGCTTTCAATTAAGCCTTCTGGGAGCTTGTGGAACTTATTAAGTCAAGCTGGTGAAACATGGCTCTATTTGACTATTCTTTACAAGGTTAAGAGTGAAAGCATGATGGGTGTGGGAGCTGGTAATTAGGGGCGTGCGATTCCGCGGGGGAGGGATGAGGGGGGAGGGGTGGAGCTGGCCGGGCGGCATTCCGACCCCCGGCCGGTATGCGGGCAGCAGAACGCCTGACACGCGCGATGTTCAGACGCAAGTTCATGACAATGTAAACAAAACTTCACACCACGTCAGTCTGGCCCCATGTTAAGTACCTTAAGGACTTATAGGTACCAGACACTGAAAATATATTTAATACTTTTATACTATACATAATACATATATTTAAGTTTTTGATTATATCATACACATCCAGACCCGGGAACATTGAAAACTTTTTATTCCGGCGGTGGGATTCGAACCCGCCACCCCCGGCTTGAGCTGCCACACACTCAACCAATTGAGCCACAGAGGTCACTACGCAAATCGTTTAAATAATGTAATTGCATTTAGCTGTAATATCATAATATTCTAAAGACGACAGTTTATCTGTCCGTTTGTTACTTCTTGACACTAAAAACCTAGTAACTATAATAGTAAGATTACTATTATACCACTTTTTAATGTAACTTTTGGTGTTGACTGTTGACAAATAATCAATTGATTGTTGTGCAACAAAAATTCGGGCAATATCAAGTGACCCTTTAAACATGAAATATCCACGCGAACGTGAAGACTGAAAGTCATATGCTTGCGGGGTTAACTTTTCTCCCTCGAGAGCCGACCCAGCTTCCCAACATGTGTGTCACTCAAATGACATGTTACGTCCTAATCTGATTTACGCCGCCCGCCCGCAATTACCGCCCGCCCAACCACGTACCTCCATCAACGTGATCCAGGGCTGACTATACTTTGTACTTTGTATATACTTAAGAAAGGGAATATTAAGATGTTGCTTGAATCTTATAAAACCGTACACTTTCCTGTGATATCATCAGACATAACTTAACAATTATTTAAGCCATAGATATCAGAAACCTGTGATTTAACTAGTCAAGCGTCACCTGCCGATAGTCGGCACTGGGGAATGGCGCGAGTGGTTAAGCAGTTTTGGTACAGGGTAAAAAACAATAAACAGAAACACAAACACGTGTTTCGTATTTATAATATAAGTATCTATATGACATTGATATAATATTATGCTCTCTAGGAGTAGGCTGCTTCAACAAGTAAGCTTTAAAATTATTCTTTGTATTTTTTACTTAATTTGATGCAAATACTCATCCGTGAATGTTGAATGGAATCCAGAAGAGCTCGTTCGCCGAAAAATTATGATGAATGAATGAAGAAATGAAGATGATAAATATTGATGAAGGCCACGACCGAATTGTATCAACGAGTTCCTCATTCTTACAAAAAACGTATCGTATTGTTAAATTTCATTAAAAAATCTTAATAATATAACCTCTATAATATGATACATCATTTGTTAGCGATAATTTGATAATGAATTTTATTTTATTGTTTAACCGAGCCGGCTAAGTTACAGAAATAAAATGTTATTTTGTTACACGCATGTTATCTATACTAATATAATATTATAATTTGGTAGAGTTTGTTTGAACGCGCTAATCTCAGGAACTACTGGTCCGATTTGAAAAATTCTTTCTTTAAAATATAAGCATCGCTCACTCAAGTAGGACTTAGGAGAGAGACGGATGTCGAACGCTGCCGAATTCGACATCGGTCCGCAGGCCGATTGTGCTTCCTTGTCGCTCGTTTCGCGCTCTCGCTTGCACTTCAAGCCTTATATGGAACGCCTCAGAGCGAGGTAACGACACATGAACTGTCATGTTTTTCGGGCACGCACCCCATATCGAATTATAAGACGTTATCACGTAAAAAAATCGTCTTTCGGAGCTGCTACTTTCACAGTGAACTCTCTACAAGAAACACGTACGCGCCCTAAAGAATTATCACTTAGTTTTGTTACATACTGTATAGATGATAACTGATAAAATATAAATAAGATGAATGCACGTGATCTGATATAATGTCGGTCGTTTTTTGTGCGCGGGCGCAGGTCACAGTGAAAGTAACAGCGGACCGTTACCAACAACAGTTAGCGCCGAACTGCCCGCAGCCCGAGCCCGCGACCCGAGATTGACGACTGCACTCCATGATTATTATTATTTATTGACTAAAACTATAGTGGACTTTCTATGAAGCTAGTCAAAACTGGAGAAAAAAATGAATTTTTGAAATTGAGTTTATAAGCTACAATAATTTCGGTCACATCTACTAATATTAATTTAAGTGTAATTGGTCAAAATGAAGTTTACGTAAAAAGTAGCTTCACGGAAATAACTTTACATGACGTCATATTAATATTTACAAAAGATATTAGTCATGCTATGACAGTTTGATGGCGTCATTAGTTACAAAATTGTTTGGTTGCTGTGTTATATTAAAGCGGTTGAAAAGACATCAACGACATCAAAATTGTTCACTCAATTCGCTCGTCACTTGGGGTCAATAGAGGGTCAAGAGGTTGACCTCGGAGGGGTTCAGGGGCGCGTGCGGATCCCTCATATGTGACCCTACGGAGTCCTGTTACTCGCAGACGAGGCTTTTCATGATTTTCCACCATTTTATTTTCAAGCAAATATATTATTTATCATTTTTTGATTTGAAACATCTCATAGAGTATCTAACCGATGAAGACTCAAAATAAGTTATGGCTACTATGATATGCTTTCAATGTCTCTTTGCTTGCAGCCCAAACAAGGCCGCTAGCGAATCATTGGCTTGGACCAGCTTTACCAAAAATCTTCGGCTGATGATGATGATGTACCGGAGCCTGTATAATGACGTCGCATTACAGTAATCACTTGTAATGCATGTAGACGCGGGTAATGGCCGGGAGTTGAATAACACAGGATGACTGGCGCCAGCAGAATGCGCTGGCGCCAGCACCACACTCCCTGCCAGCAAGAAGCTGGCATGGTATAATCAGCTCATCAAATCTTTACTTAAGGCAAGTGGCGACACAGCCTACTTAATTAAATGTATGTGATTTATACATTTAATTTAATGACGTAGATAATTTTAAAGTGCCAGATGTTATACGCAACTGCTTTAATTGCGCAAGAACTTTGTCGCAGTTAAAACTGCCCTATGTCTCTTATCCAGAGCTTTAAAGTATCTTCACACCAAATTTAACCTATCAACTCCCATTGCGGTCAACCGGACCGCGTAAACAATAGATTTCTAAGAATCTATGATCGAAGGATTAATCTAAAACAGTTCAGCCGTAGACAATAACTCATTTTCACATAAAGTAAGGCTTCCGATTTTTAAACAAAGACTGCTCCACAAAAATGCGTTTCTATAGAACGAATATATCGAATTAAATTAAAGCCGACCGTCCTTTGTACCGAAGATTATATTAAGGTCTTACTCCCGATTCGATTTCGATATACGAGTATATCCGATGTCGATTGAGACTTAGCTTCGATTGTGATTCGTACTCGTAATCGTAGTATCGGAACAACTTGTCTTATACTCATACATACTGGACTTTGTACTCATACATACCCTAAACTCTAAAGTATTATCACTTTTTTTAAGCCCCATATAGGTATTTTATGATATTTTTAATTTCACACGTATAACAATGTTTTTACAAAGTATAACGGAACAAATGTAGAGCTGCAGTACTGAAAATGTAGGGCGCGCGTTCGATCCAAAACCAATGAAACGAAAAATTTCATCCAGGCGTTACAAAAATTTAAAAGGTTTGTTTCAGATATGCAGTACTTTTTAAAATTAAATATTTAGTTCAGATGCAAATGATACTAAACTTAACATATTATGGATTTGTACAGTAAGTTTAGATATTTTGTAAGATGCAAGAATGTTTAGTATGGACATTTGTGCTAAAAGCGTATAGAACTTTATATTACTGGATGCCCCAGATAGGCTGCCTAATGTTTAGTTGCGTAACACCGTTTTTAGGGTTCCGTAGGGAGCCTTATAGTTTCGGTCTGTCCGTCCGTCTGTCCGTCTGTCTGTCTGTCTGTCCGCGGTTTTGCTCAGAGACTATAGGACCTACAAAGCTGCAATTTGGTTCAAGGTTTTAATGTATGTACTGTTTGGTGTCCATAATTTAAATAAATAAATAAATTAATGATGGCAACAAAATGGTACATGAAATCTTGAAAACATATTTTGTTTATGGTACCTTCCATACACATCAAGCGGGGATGAACATTTTTTTTCGCGTCCACCCCATCGTGTGGGGTGTCGTTATATATGAGTATATAATATAGGTTTTTTAAAAATATTATGAGTATTCATAGATCATTTTCCGATTTAGGGATCCGTTTGTGAAATATTAAGTTCAGTCCAGTGTCCCCCTCTTCTACCAGCTAAACGGTTGCTTCTGGAAATGTGAAAAAATTCACGAGAGTAGAAAATATGCTGAATTTAAAAGAAAAACTATCACGACTATGAAGACTTCATAAGTTTTTGAGTAATAGTCGATCAACTAAAAAAAATGTATTCGGCGAAGTATAAAGGAACTTTTCGTTCAAATTCCTTCGAAAGTAACTGAGATGATGTTGTTAGTAGTGTAAAACACGTTATAAATGTACATTCATTGACCACAAAAAAAAAAACTAGCGGTATTACGGAACCCTATATTGCGCGTGGCCCGACACGCACTTGGCCGGTTTTATTCTAAGCTTCAATCTATTTTGGAGCTGTTTATCACACTTACCTCCCCCTTTATCAAGTTAGGACGTTGATTAATAAACGGTGGGGGTAGGTAGGGGGTGGTGTTGGGCGGTGAGTCGTGTACCGCGAAACTCAATCAACGGCCTCAGGATAGGGTCGCCAGAGCAGAAAGCTTCCTAGGGTGCGCTATGTTTTGCGCGAGCAAGATTTTTGAGAATTTATCTAAAAGTAAATGAGACCTGGCCGCCCTGTACTTGAAAGTACTGCCATCCTGCCCAGAATTAATTTCTTTGATTGTATCTACATTCCCTATAGCAACAATATAAGCGTTGAGTTACGGCGGTTCTCTGTGAGACCATCGCAATGATCCAATTAATGCCATTCGTGCTGAAACTTACGTTAAACTGAAGACTTAATAGATAAGGGAGAGCAACGTTTCAAAAATGCGAATTATGGGAATATGAATGTATTCCTTTATTTCGCGCGTTACCATGCGGAGTATTTTTCTGTCGTTGGTTACTTAAATAAATGAGAGTGATTACTCGTATTTTTGTGTTCCCCTCCGGGAAACAGGAGCGGAGATGCGCGAGGCGCGGGGGGCGGAGGCCTATCGATCGGGGGCCTCCGTGACAGACCGTATCACCGTATCCCGATTCGGCGATCACTCTCGTTTTCACGCGATGCATCGATGATTTTGAACTGTGTAGTGACAAATTTTAGGAACAAGGTGAGTAGGGTATGATAGAAGCGTGGTATACTCGAGCATGTCTATTGTGCTCGAGCTCGAGATTCGGGAACGAAGATCGAGGTCAAACAAAATATCCTGTTGTACATTGACGACTTAGTTTCGCTCGTCCTAATTTTTTCGGAAACTAGAGACGCAATGTACAATGTTAGATACCGTCTACGTGTTTGGGTGATGAGACATCGTGAATGAGCTTGTTGTCTAAACAACGGTGACGACCCCATTGTGTTGAACATGAATAACTCCACTGTTCAAACATTATAACCGCAAATATAGTACTATAGAATGATACGTGACAATGTATTTTAGTTACAATGAATAATTGATTATTATGTAGGCCAGAGTTAACGGCTATCGTTAGCCACACAGTCATAAAGTTGAACTGAAAGACAGTGATTATTTTTAGTTCACAAATCACAATATTCATGCATATTCTATGCAGTTGAATTGAGGATTTTTAATCGTTTACACAAAAATATAGTGCTATGAAAGTTTCCTTTCGTTTATATATATTAAATGCGCGAAGGAAATACTTTACACATTTCATAAACACACACTTTCATGAACGTTTTTAAAAACTTGTGGTGTGTGCCCGACGCCTGACGCCGCTAAACACACCGCACTCCGCACTGTCACCGAGACTCTCATATATTAATTACGCCCGCCCATCGAAATACCCTATAGAATGATAACTCTAAAAATTGCGATTGCGAACTGTGAGTTTCTCACGCTGGTTCTTCTCGCCGGGCTTGTTCCCGCATCGGTGGTAGACACCATAGCTCCCGATTTTTTATATATTTGCACTGAATACTTTTTCTATGATTTTTGATTCGGTTTGATTGGACCGCACAAATAGGGCT
The DNA here is from genome assembly GCA_937595015.1 of Polyommatus icarus. Classification (NCBI taxonomy): domain Eukaryota; kingdom Metazoa; phylum Arthropoda; class Insecta; order Lepidoptera; family Lycaenidae; genus Polyommatus; species Polyommatus icarus. The sequence goes on along the minus strand of OW569332.1, from coordinate 376,987 downwards.
CCATTTTATGTCAGTAACTAGAGCTGTCACAACACTAGGGCAATCAAAGTATGCCGACAACGAAAGTAAAAGTGCGCACTTCGTGGAATCATTTTTTAAGCTCACGTATTCTTCCATAGTATGACATTTCGATGTCGCCGCCTTAATTAACACCCCTCACCCCCTGTAATACCCCCTCATTTCCCTGTAACACCCCTCATCTTGTGACGCTAATTAATTAACGTACACCCGGAGTCGCCGTTTTTAATAAATTCCCACGAAATTTGCTGTACTTATTAAATTATGTTTCATACTAGGGAGAGGCGTGACGTGGTTTGCTAAAATGTGCTTTATTCTGTGGTATACTTTTTAGTAAAACAACAAGTCTCCAAAATGGTTAACACTATAGTTTTTGTCCACAATCAACGTATGTATCTACAAAGACGTGTCAAATGTACTGCAATTGAGTTCTAAAGTTTTACGAGCTTCTAGAAACAATGTATGGCAGTCTAAAATTTCGACCTGCGCTATCTAGATGAGGTCTTTTCTCCGGCAAGAGAAGAGGCTGCGCATTTACGGAATATAGTGTTGGGAAGAGGTGGTAATGTGGCCCCTGCATAATATATATTGGCCCCCTTCAATATTTTAATGTTTTAACAACGCTATCCAGTATAATTTTGGTGAAACGGGATGCTCGTGGCATGCTACTAATATAGCACCGTACAAACCCAACAGAGGCTGTCAAGTTCGATTGTCATTCGATCGAGCTTAAACTTGCGACCGGCGAAACTTTTAAATGTGTGTGATTTTATTTCGATAGCTGTTGTTAAGAAACAGAAATATTTAGCTTTTGACTAATGGGCTATGTAGCCTGTGAAGGCTCCAAAGGTGACTATTACATTTGTTATGTATGCCGTTAAGTTTCATTTGTGCAATACATTTAATGTAACATCCTCGGGGGTGACCCCCGTTTACCATCACTAATTGATCTCAAAATACCAAATGTGATTGATTGAGAAAAATTAAAACTTTCGATTATCCTGCACGAGTTTTATTTATTCCCTAATAAGAAATGTTTAAACAAATGAATAAGAAGTCCCATATTGTATTTTTTAGGTTTCTAACTCATATATTTTTTACATAATGCTTGATAAACAAAGTGGGGGGCCACATTACCACCTTCTCCTATGCTTTCATAAATATTTTGAATTTAATTACATTCAAGAACTACTTTGAAGAACTATTTACTTATAATAGACATTTAAATATAATAATATGTAACATATTTAAAACTTGATGACGACCGCAACTCCAGACCGCAACGCCGTTGCACCAAAATTAGTTTATTGTGCGAGAACCGTATATTTTTCTGGGATAAAAAGTATCCTTAGATGTCCTTTATCGGGGTAAAAGTACCTTCATACCACATTTCAGAAAAATCGGTTCAGTGGTTTGGGCGTCAAGAGGTAACAGATAGACAGATGAATAAACTTTCGCATTTAAAATATTAACCATAAGTCACAACTATGGATGGATGTACATAAATACTTTGATAGTAAGAGGTAAAGAAATGTTATTATTGACAAAGAGTTATCAGTGCTTGTTAGCCCGCATGATGGCGCGTCAACCTCGATGGAACCTTGTATAGACTCATTAGTTTTTACTTTGCTCTTGAAGAACAGAAAGTACAATTAAAAATAGTTCTTTGTTTAAAGTTTTAATACTGATGTCTTTTTTGCAGAAAAAAGCAAATAAACTACTTATTAACCTTTCAAGCCGCATAAGAGCATCGGTGATCGCGACAACAATAGAATAACAATAGATTTCCAAGAATCCGCGATCGAAAGATTAAAGGAATTTTCGATATTATGACGACGTGTTTAATAGTGTTCGGTATCGTCGTTTTTTCTACTTCTCATTCTCTTCTAGGAAAACAGCTTAATCTGTTTTCCTAGAGGAGCATTTTCCGATAGCTTTTGATAAATTAGTTTCTACTATCTGTTATCACTTATTGACTATCAAGAGGCATATGTCAAACAATTTGGAGCACGTGTGGAGTTTGTTTGAAGTCACCCTCCTCCCCGCCTCCGCCCCGGCCGTCGAGGGCTCTCACGGCGCCCTCGATGTCCGCCAAACACTCAATTCTCTATTTATTTACATCACGTGCAGCTCATGTTTATATGGTAGCACTTTCTCTCACATCTTAATATATATATTTCTTGTGTGCGTGTGTATGTGACTGAATTCCTCCTAAACGACTGGACCAATTTTGATGAAATTTTTTGTGTGTGTTCAAGGGGATCTGGGAATGGTTTAGATTCACAATTTTGTCCGCTGGACAATGTTTTTTTAATTAATTTTTAATTTATTAGTAGTTGTTGATTTTGGAATGTTTTACATTGGATCCGACAGTCGGCTGCCATCGCAGTGTCAAATTTTAAATAATATTCGAATTCGGATTTTAATTTTGGTCGAAGCGCTAACTGTCGGACAGACGTCCGACAGTTAGCGCTTCGACCAAATTTAAAAAAAATACTTTATATACTTAGGGCCTGTTTCACCGGTTCCTGATAAAGAGCCAAATAGGCTATTTGACAGATAATGCAAAAAATTCTGTTCCACACGTGTCTGATAAGCCAATCAAGCAAATAAAATCATTGATATCATATCAGCCCGATCATGTGGCTGTTAAAGGTTTTATTTGTCAGATAACAAAACTTTTTTTTTGAGATCGCGAAAATATTTCCAACCTGCAGCCATCCTGCAGCCTATTATATATTTTTGCCAGTTATCGTAATGATGCAGTTCAGTGTTGTGTGAACTTTCTTCATGTTAATATAATATTATAATGATATTTTGAATAAACCTGGATCTTTTAGAGATTTTAGAAGATGAACTAGATGATTTTTAGGGTTCCGCAACCAAAAGCCAAAGGGTAAAAACGGGACCCTATTACTGAGACTTCGTCAACGATATTCTGTTACTAACGTAAGAAACTCATTGGACGTCGTTGTCTGTCTGTATGTCTTTATCTGTCTAGCCAAGTGTGAGTCCGACTCGCGCACAAAGGGTTCCGTAAAAGTAGGCCATAAATTATTGTGTTTTTTGTATGGGAATGGCCCCCCTTAATTTTTTATTTTATTTTAATATTATTATTAAAAGAACACATATAATTAAACTAGCTTTTGCCCGCGTCTTCGCTCTCATTAAGAAGTATAATTATATATACAATCTTTTATCCCCTTAGGGGTAGAATTAATAAAAACCCATTATTAGCGAATGCCTACGTCATATCATCTACCTGCATGCCAAATTTCAGCCCGATCTGTCCAGTGGTACGGGCTGTGCGTTGATAGATCACCATGTCAGTCAGTCACCTTTGAGTTTTATATATATATATATATATATATATATATATATATATATATATATATATATATATATATATATATATATATATATATATATATATATATATATATATATAGATATTTTGTGAAAAATTCAAGTACCTACCTGTTGCCATTATTTATATATAGCAAAAAGGCCAAAAAATCATGTTTGTTGTATAGGAGCCCTCCATAAATATTAACTTTATATTGTTATAGCGGCAAGAGATATACATAATCTGAGAAAATATCATATCTCTAGCTTTTACCGTTCTTGAGTTACAGCCTGGAGATAGACAGACAGACAGACAGACAGACAGACAGGCAGGCAGGCAGACAGACAGGCAGGCAGGCAGACAGACAGGCAGACAGACGGAATAGCCGGGTGCCGCTTGGGAGTTGATGAGTTTAAAGGTTAATGGCATTTAAGTTTTATTATGTAACAAAATAATGTTTGTGTTTTAAAAATAGAATGTGTCAATAAATTTAAGAGAGAAATAAAAGTATTAATGCAAAAAGTATATATTATTATCCTTCAATATTCAATCACCGTTACAATTGAAATATTAAATTAAGTTTTATAATTACTACTTTTTATTTTCTTATTCACATTTTAAAACTAACAGAGTTAACACTTAACTGAAATGGAGGAGGAAGAAAAGCTATTAAAATAAGTATAATATAAAATATTTGAATAGCCTTTCTTCTTTCTCCATTTCAAGTTATCTACTCTTTTTTATAACGCATTTCCATCTTCAACATCAGCTGTTTCTTAAAAAAAATTCCTGGAGTTCTTCCTCAAGAAGGGTTTTTTGTAGCTTTACAAATTCGAACTTTTCTTCGGCTAATTTATCAAAAGATCTTTTTGCTTCGGGTTTACCTGTAAGGAAATACATATTTTTAATATGCAAGTATTTCATAACAAATACTTAAATAATGATATCCTGCAAACTTCAGCTAGGGAGGCAAATCTGCCCAAGATCAACATCAACCAGCTGCACTGAACACAAATACTGGTAGGTAGGTTATAAGACTGGTAGGTGATCAACTTTTAAGTCAGATCAGATACAATAATAATTATGTCACAAAAATGTTAAGTACACTGGGTGGTTGAACTTGTTACCTCTGTGTTATGAGTTATGACTTATGAGTCATTACTAATTTCACAGATTATGATGTTTGAGATTTTAATAATACTGAGTAAATGTAAATGTTCTAAAAGTCCACTGTGGACTCTTGGAAATGCTATTGTATTCTATTGCTGTCGCGGTCACCGGTGTCCTTATGGGGCTTGAAGGATTAAATATTTATTCAGTATCAGGTAAACTTACACAGAGCAGGATGTTTTTTTGATCAGTAGCACCTCAATCGTGGGTATCACAGACATAATAGATTTTCATTTGTTATGCAACAGCTGGCTGCTGCTTGGGTGAAGGTTCCACAACAACTATATCATCTTGGCAAGAAGTACTAGCCACAATAATGTCTATTCTGGAATCTGGAAACAAACAACATATGTACTTATAAATTTACATTATGTTTTTTTATTAAGGATTTTATCTAATGAAAATATTTACCATTCACTGTATCACTAGCTGTCATTGGGATCAGATAATACAGATTACAGAGAGTTTATTCAAACATAGGTATCAACAGCTGTCTAATCTACAACTAAAGACTGAACTGCATCATGCATGAGACAGAGCACAGCATGCTGGAGAGATTGGAGACACAAATCCATCTTCTTAGTCGTTTCCTTTATTCGACTTAACCTCAATCTTTAGACATGTATCACTAGTTCAATAGAACTTCCTTGAGGCTTCTTTGATTGTCTTAACTGTCTGTTTCCAACTCAGACCAAAGAAACAAGGTTTCCAACGAAATCGTGTTTTTATTATAGTAGTATAGTATCCTCAATCCCCATGGGAAAATTTACACTTCTCTCGCGATTCTTTCCGTTGTCTAATATAGCGTCTCGTATATAAACATTTTTTAGTCTACATTCTATAATACAAATCACAAAATATTAGGTAAATTATTCAAGAAACTACTTAGAAGAACATAGAACACTGAAATATTTTCAAATGTCTTGAAAGGTGTCACCTACGATTCGTTTTACGTATTTCATATTCCTTGCATATTAAATATGTCTGTTGTTGAATCAAAACCTTTTGACTCTTTTAAAACAAATCTTATGTAAAACTTTAGTAAATCCATCAATACATACGTCAACTCTATTTTTGTTGCTGTTTTTTTCTAATATATTTATGTGAAATTATGAAACTATTGTACTTTTCAATATAAGATTGGGTTAAAATGGAACGTACGACGGAAATTGCGACGTTGCCACTCCGACTGTCAAATAAGGTTAGAGTTAATTATCTGGCGCGTAATTTAACAGAGACGTACGTCGTGGAACCAAAAAAATACATCTGGTGGATTTATATGGCAGATATTTTTATGTGGTAAATAGATAATGGGAGCTTTATCAGGAAGCGGTGAAACAGGCCCTTAATATGGCAAAGAAACGTTTGCCGGGACAGCTAGTATTATAAACACACCGGCAAAATTAGAGGAACATAACAAAATTTTATTTTTTGTGAAAAGTATTCGCTGTTTTTTATATCTTTATTTATTTATTAAATAATTGACGATTAAAAAATAAAACTTATATAAATTTAAGGCATAAAAACGTGTAAAATAGAAAAAATCTGCAAAAATCAAAAATTAAGAAAAATCTTTGAAATTTCAGTAGTAAGTTTTTAAGTTAAATTCTTCATTTTTACTTAAGAAATGCCATGTTTAAAGCGTGTAATGCCTTCTATGGATCTCAAGAGGGTCTGGATACGCCATTCCATGCTTGCATTTTGATTGTCGATCATTTCCTGTGGGATATTCTTCTACTCCTCCAGTAGCGCCAACTGGAGCTGGAGTTTTAACTCGTACCGTTCACCCATTGATGTGCCACACGTCCTCAATCGGATCCACATCCGTAGACCGTGCTGACCTCTCCACCTGGGCTACACCAGCATCATTTAGGTAATAATATCCGATTTTTTTACTCTATGGACGCGCATAAAATTGAAGTTACTGCCTAAAACTGTGTAAAAGGCACAACATGCAGTTATAGGATCTTTGTGCTATAGCCCTGTACTGTCAAAGTACCATCATTAACAATCATCAGCTCCGTGCGGGCTCCAAATCATATGCCACCCCAAACCATTACGAAGCCTGCATGATAGGCCACTGTGTCCGTTAAGTTTGATGGTCTATATCGTTCCTTACGATTTATCCACATTCTTTATCGCCTGTCAACAAAATTTACACAGAGTTTGCTCCCATCACTGTACAGCACACGATTTCACTCACTTGTTAAATTTTGATGTTCACGCGCAAATCTTAGCCTGGCTCTTTGCGGTCCTGTCTCAAGTTTTGGTGCCCTTGCTGGCACTTTTGAGTTTAATTTAACTTCTTTGATTCTTCTTCTTACTGTACAATCACTTACATGTCCATCTCGGAACTGTTTCGACAGGTTTCGTCTCTGCAAAGCAGTTTGAGGTCGATTTCTTAAGGCTTGTACCCTTACAAAACGGTCATCCTGAACCATTGCCACCCGAAATCTGCCTTGTTCTCGTCTCCAAACGTAAGATCCAGTCTCTCTGTAGCGTTGAAAGTTACGATGGACCACGAAAGCCGACACACCTAAGGCCTGACTGACCGAACGGTAGGTGTGACCTTTCTCTATCGTGGTTACAGCTCTAGTAGTCGTAGATGTTGGAAAATCACTAATTTTGTATCTAAGCAATGTGTTCTTCCAAAAACCAAACAATCAAATGAGCTAGCATACCTTGCACCCCGCTAAAAACGCCATTCTTATAAGAAACACTTACAACGTCAATCATCGAAAAACACTTAGTAGGGCATAATTGCAATAAAAATCTGTTAGCTTCCCAGTTGTGTTCAATATTTTATTTCTTAAATGAGCTTAGAAACTATAAAAAAGGATTTCACACAGCCCGACCCACTTGAATTCAAGTTGTGGCCCTTTTTACCTATGTTCCGCTAATTTTGCCGGTGTGTGTATATTACATTTACATGTATACATATAGGCCAACGTTTACGGGTCAGGATACACTGAAACTAAGGACAGTAAGAATTGGGAAAACAAATCTTTACAGCTTGAACTTATCCTTGGGGTTCCTAAATTGAATAAGTGGCTATAGTATCTACATCTTGATATTAGAGTTCAATCCATCTGACCAACTCTTTCGTTTTATACACTTCTTAATTTGATTAGATATTAGATCAAGTAAATAGATTACTTACCTAACGAAGTCTGGTGGAAAACAAAAACAAGCAATTACTAAACAAAAACAAGACGTAATTACTTGGGTACGGAGTGTTTTTCGGTTGTTACATGATTTACTGATGAGTGGGAAGTAGGGCCTGGGAACTGGAGCTTATTGGATAATACGTCAAATATATAACATAATATTATAGGTACAATACGAGTATATGACGCTGTTTTGTTATCGCTGTAATCACACAAGAAAATAATACAAACAAAATGACATAACATACTACAACCATACTACAACAAACGAACGAACGAGACACAAAAATTCATACAAAAATCCAAACTTTATGAAATTCTGTGTATTTTGAATTTTTATTCATCTAGGAGGCAAAACTTATACAATAAGTTTTTTTATGTTTACAAGTATATTTTATGTATTATAATAAGTATAAAATAAGTATAAAATGTGTCTTAAATCCCACTCGATGTAGGTCAATGTTCTAGTAAACTGTGGGGATGAGGGTATGTGGGGCACGCGAGGCTACTGTATCTCGCCCTGCGACGGCCCCGTAAGCCCCGGGGATAGATATTTTACACCCAACAAATAGATAAACGTGGAAAAGATTCGAGAAAACTGTTTCAGCTCCTTAAGACTTTAATCTTTGAGATATTTCTTTTTAGAACAAAATGTGCATTTTCCTTAGCACTTAGGAAAATTAAATGTAGAACCTTTTAGTATTATTTAAGTTAGTATACTGCTGAGTAGTGAGTAATCTGTCTGTACTTACAATGTTGTTCTTTCTGTTTCAGGTCCCGTGGGCCCGCTCCCGAATGTGACGAGTAGTGATTTAGGACTTGCAGAAGGTATGTCGTTTTGATTCTTATTTACATTAATATAAGATAAAAATTAAAAAATTAATATTTATACATAAAGTTAGGTTAGGTTAGGTTAGCCTACTTTAATATTTCACACTATAGAAAATCCTATTATTATTAGCAGTCCTAGTATTAAAAAACCGGCCAAGTGCGAGTTGGACTCGCCCATGAAGGGTTCCGCAGCAGCAATAAGGTTTATTTCTATGAAATTTAAAGGTTTTTGAGTTATTTTTATATTTCAGTTGATTTAATGAACAATGATATTGTATGTTACTAACGTAACTAGATTGGCAGTCTACGACAGAAACGCGTCACCACTTTGAAGATGCCTGCAGGCATATCTGCCGTACATAATGACATAATAACATTATGGAGTGACATTGTCTTTTGGGCTATCAAGTGGTTACGCATTTTTTGCATCAGTTTGTAAGACATTGCCACTCTAGTATTTTAGAAACTCATTGTTAATGAAAGTTAAATTAAGGTTTACTATTTATGACGTATAAAAAAAAGTACTTGCTAGATCTGGTTCAAACCAATTTTCGTTGATAGTTTTTATAGTAATGTACATCATATATATATATTTTTTAATTATCATGACCCTACTTTAGAAGTTAGAGGGGGCGACACACATTTTACCACTTTGGAAGAGTCTCTTTCGCAAACTATTCAGGTTAAAAAAAATGATATTAGAAACCTCAACATGATTTTTAAAGACCTATCCATAGATACCCCACACGCATAAGTTAGATGAAATTTTTTTTTGTTTCAGTTGTACCTATGGGGACCCCTAAAATTTTTAATAATTTTTCCATTTTTGTATCAAAATCTTAATGTGGTTTACAGACTACATTTACTTACCAAGTTTCAATAGTATAGCTCTTATAGTTTCGGAGAAAAGTGGCTGTGACATACGGACGGACAGACAGACAGACAGACATGACGAATCTATAGGGGTTCCGTTTTTTGCCATTTGGCTACGGAACCCTAAAAAAATACTAGGATGACTGTCAACGATGGGACGTAGTTTGTCCTAGAAGTTATTTTACACACAGCTACAGCCTACAGCTACTGTTTGTTAATACTATCTTTTAGTTGCTGAAAATACTTACAATAATAATTCAGTAATATCGTCACCTGATTCTGTTACAAATTATTACAATGTAAATAAAAAAGTTATAACATAAATAAATATTAAATATACTTTATAATAACATGTATTATTTTAACTTAATATTTAAATTATATGATCAATCTTTTCCGGCCGCCGGTTCTTCTCGGCGGGGTAGTTCCCGAACCGGTGGTAGGCAACGTAGCTTCTTCGTTCGACTTTCAAAAAGAGTATCATGATACCTATTTTGAATAAAAATATATTTTATTATTTTTATTTTTATCAATATGTGCAGCTTATGGTTTATGTATAATCATCAATCAGCAATCTTTTAACACAACTCCATGTTTTAATTTCCAGGTAGCTGCTCAGTGGGCGCTACGACGTACGCCCCGGGCGCGACGGTCCCAGGTTCGGGTCCGTGTGAGCGGTGCTCGTGTGCCGGCGGAGAGGTGCGGTGCGCCCGCGACCGCTGCGACCCGCGACCCGGCTGCAAGGCGCTGCACCGACCCGACCAGTGCTGCCCGACCTACCAGTGCGACTGCGAACAGGTTGACTAACATAGTATATTATATATCGTGTTAGTAAGGCTGTTTTGATACAGTTTTAAAATTTCAATGATAAAAAATACAAATGAACAGTTCAATCGTATTTATAGACGTGTACATGAAACATGCATAAGTCGTTGCGAAACTAGAAACGGTAGAAGTTTTTTTTAAATGCTGAAACGAGTTGCAAGTCCGTTCTTATCAATATTAAGATCATTAGTTTTTCTGAAAGTAATTTTCCCTAACCGCTGAAAATCAAAGCAGTTTTAGTTTTTATCAAAATCTAACTCGCAACACCAGTGCTTGCTGTTTATATTTATAGATGTGTGGTCCACTTGTATAACCCATCAAGCCTCAAGCGGCCCCCGGCGGCCGTATAACATTTGAATATCTATATGTCTAGTTTTCCCACGATCGAGGTAATAATAATAAAATCGTATCGCGTTCAGTACATCGTGTACGACGTGGTAGGCCTCAAGTAGACTTTCTAAAAGCGTCAGTTTCTTAGGTATTTGAAAATAAAATATTTTTACTTTATTTCAGGACGGGCGCGTATACGCGAACGGCGAGAAGCTGGTGGACCCGGCGGACCCGTGCCGCGTGTGCTACTGCCAGGGCGGCGAGGTGGTCTGCCGCCGCATCGCCTGCTTCCTGCGCGACGACTGCCGCCCGCGCCTCGTGCCCGGCCGCTGCTGCCCCGAGTACGACAACTGCCCGCTCAGAGGTACACGTTTGATCCTGGTTGTAGCTATACCACTATAGCGTGGGCGAGCAATGTTTCGGCATGAATGGGCCGGCTCAACCGGAGAAATACCACGTTCTCACAGAAAACCGGCGTGAAACAACGCTTGCGATGGGCGACGAAAGTTGCTTTCCATCAGGTGACCCGTTTGCTCGTTCGCCCCAAAAAAAAACATTTTATCTTATACCAATAAAGTTACCAAAAATTCAAGTTAAGTTCGATATTTTAATTCCGAATAGACGAAACAAATTTCAAAAATATGCTTATCAGTGTTGTATTTTTAAATCCTGGTTATTTTGGAAAACAATTTTTCTTCTCAACTTCAGCATCTCACTAGATTATTGTTATAAATTTCAGGTGTAACATCGCTGCCCGGTGTATCTACGCCCATCCCGAGTGTATCTTCTATTGAGGAAACCGGCGTCAACTCTGCGCCCGCGCCGCCGAAAGAACCCATCAAACAGGAGATAACGATCAAAGAAATAACGCCGGTCTCGGAAATTCCGATCAAAACGGACGTTAAAATCAAGGAAATAATCTCCCCGTCCGATGCCGAAGCCGTCGAATACTCGTCATCAAAGTCACCTCTCATTCCGCGAGAGGCCACTTCTGAACGAGCCGCGAATGCGGATGTGTCCTCTGGAATCCCCGATGCCAAAGTCTCGTCGCCTCTCGACTCGGCCGCGACAGATCTGTCGACGATGTCCGTCGTGAGTTCCAGCGTGGCGAATACTGAAGCCGACGACAAATCTAAAATTATTTTGCCTCCCAAGGAAAATAGTGCCAGTGATATTTATGCGTCCAAAGTACCGAATATTATCCCTCTGATGGGAGTTCCGGTGACATCACCTACTCCCGTCACCACTAGGGCACCGATAATAGAGGAGGAGGAGGCACCTTTAGACAATCCGGCCTTTCCGCCCATACCGGATGATCTCTCAGTGATGGGAAATCACGAGGACGATCAAAATATTGAAAACGAACAACCCAGTGACCCCGATGTCGTAAGTGCGACGAATAAACCGGTGACCACTCCCACACCGGAGTATAAAGACACTGCGACGACCTCCTCATCGAGTATCGTAGGGATCGATTCGTCAGCGACTGAACGTTCTATTGAAACTACATCCGACACTATCAAGGATATTCTGGTGAGCACACAATCTGCGGCCTCGAGTGAAAGCACGATGCTGGATTTGAGATCTGTTATTCCGAAAGAAATCTTGGACGCCCCCTCCCTAATATCGAACGAAAGCACGGGGGAGCTTTTAGACGCTCCGGAATCATCCACAAAAGGAATCTCCGAGGAAAGGAATCATTTTTCTGAGGCTTCCACCGAAAGCGATAAAACTGATAACATAGTGGCAACTAAAGAATTGAGCACGTCTATCTCGTCGAGTGAAACTGCTATGACAGTTCCGGAAAAAGTCGACGATAGTACTGAAAATGTGAAACAATTTAATTTGAAAGACGACACATTCAGCTCTACTGCAAATCTCGGTGAAATAACATCGCAGACTGAATTTAGCTCCATGCCCATAGAAACTAGCGACCAGAATCCCCATGGAGTCGTCGATCGGGACGAATCGGATAAAGTTTTTCTATCTACGACTGATTCGCCAGTATTTCCATCCTTACCGACCAAACATGCGTCGGAGTCCGAAGTTATCACGTTATTGGCTGAAGTTCCAGCAGTAAAGGACGACAGGTCCTACGAATACGTGGAAACGACTGAATTTATCGTGTCACCGTACTACTCCGAAGAGAGCGCCACGGAAGCCGTGGAGCTCATTAAAATATCTCCAAATGCGCAGGAGTCGTCATCTATAATATTGCGACCGAAACCTGCCGAGAATAGCAACGTCTTAAACGATTTAATAAATTTAGTCGGCGACGTGGCTTCCATGCCGGACCACACGGAGAATTCAGAATATCAGACGTCAGCACCCGCGGCTCTCAATTCGAACTCCGAAGAACTGATCCCAGTGAACGCCGGTTATAAGAGCAAGAATAACAACTGGAATTTGAATTCGATCACCGAGCAGCCGCATAAAAGTAAAAACTCCGGTGCCGTCAACAAACAGAGGGTGGTCGAAATAGAGGATGAGGAGAGCGACACCATAACGGACTCGCCCCCGCCCAACGACAAGGTGGAGCCGACCACGCGACGACCCATCATCGACAACGTGTCGGACGAGGCCAGCAACAAAACGGACAAGTCGAACAAGAAGGATATCGAAATTATTACTCAATCTTACGTACCGACCCTCAACAAGCGTCCAACCAAGGTCATCTTGCAGGAGGAATCCGACGCTTCCGAAAAACCAGTCCCGAGCGGAGCTCCAGCGGAGACACCGAAGCCCTCTGAAATCTCGACGTCCCTAGTGACCACTCTCGCGCCCAAAGCGGTGGAATGGTCCCCCGCCGTCGCGGACGAGGTATCGGACCGAACGACAGACGCTTCGACCGCTTCCGAGTAAGCCCGCGCCGGGGGAACAGTTTCGGAGAATCTCATCTGTCGAGCATTTCGTAGTACTACGTTTCATTTTTGAAACTTTTACTATCGTAGAGACTATTAGGTTTATAGATACGTGGAGTCTTATAATTAATGTCAATTGACCCCCTCGGGGACACGTTAGGAGCCCTAGAGTAAGTAGGTGCCGGCGCGCTCGCCGGCTCGAATTTATAAATTGTACTAGCTGGACAAATTATTATTTATAATATTTAGGATATAGGCGCGACGTCGGTCCGGCCGGCGGCGGACGAGTAGCTTTTTGTGTTAGATTAAGTTATTTATTTTAGTGAGAAATTCGAGTAGACGATCGATAGGTAAGCAACCGAGCTAGTCAAGATGTGACCGCGGTCGCCGCGCCACGTTGCCATTTCTGCTAGCTGTCCCCCGCCCGGGACGTGCCAATGTGGTTGCGTTTCACCGAGCTGGGCGACTCCGCCGCCAGATTTATATGCGGGGAGCCCGACTCCGGTAAAATATAACCCGAAAGTAGTTGTCGATAATTTTCGTTTGAATATTGTAGAGTAATGCATGACATAATGTCCTTCGTCGACGGACCTCCCGAACGTCCAGGTGGCCGCGCGCGACGTCGCCGGCGGTCGCCAACCCTCCGTGAGTGGTCCGACCCTCGGCCCGCTTCCACCGTGGAGGGCTCGAGTGTCATAAGTTGGGTAGAGTGGTCGCCGCCCGGAGGCGCAGGGGCGGCGAGGGGCTCCGGCCGGGTGCCGGGGCGGGGCTAGGTATGGAATGCTCCTTCTTGCTCCGGAAGACCAGGACTTTTCCCGGGCAACAAGCGCACGCTCACTTGTATTTAATTTGAATCTATTGTTTTTTACAATAAAAAATTTTAGACTGATGTCTCGTTTCATTTACTCACATGTTTTAAGTAAGATTCAAATTTACCTGTAGATTGCTATTGTAAAAATATAGCGTTATTATAATTGTAATTATATAGTGTTATCAATGGTCTTTCCACACTACAAACAATTTTCACTTCGTAAGTAAGTACTTACAATTTAAGGTACGGTCAAAAGATTCTGTGCTATTAGGTTATATGTTATATATATATATATATATATATATATATATATATATATATATATATATACATATAACCTAATAGTCAAAAGATTCTGTGCTATTAGGTTATATGTATATATATATATATATATATATATATATATATATATAAACTTATTTGATATTCACTATATTTTATTTGATAACTTTTGGGAAATCCAGAAAATTGATTAACTTACAAAACGAAATATTTCAAGAGATGTACAAGTATTTTCACACACATTACTCCCTTGCTGAATAAATAGCAATTTGCTACAGAATAAACTTTTCAACAATCAGTACAGGGATTTAATACTGCAAAGACTTATATGGCCTATGACACCCTGTACATGGATGGATAGTGGACACATCCTATACCCATCATACGACATTCCGCCTCACAATCCCATAAAAATGAAAGTCCAATATAAAATACGCAAACAGAATCGCAGATGCGATGCGGTGTCGCAGCTGCGACACCGCATCGCATCTAAGAACAGACCGTGGCCTCGCTCTAAGCGGATTATCAGTGTCGCAAGTTCTTCGGATGCTCAGCTGGCGTTACCCAACCGCTGTAAAAGTTCACGCGCCTTTCTAACGCTAACCACTGAACTGTTGATGAATCACTCAGCTAAATGAAACATTGTTGTTAATTATGTAAATTACGTGTTGGAAGTAAATATTCATCAGTTAACAGAACTTGGCTTGCAACTAAGGCTTTAAAATAGTTTTAAGGAAAAGGAAACTTGAGCACATCTTGTACCAAAGCAGGCTACGGGTAGTGGTTCTTGCCTTCTCCTATCGAACGTACTTTTAACTAAATATACAGTAAAATGGATACGAGCAAAACAATTCTAGATTTACATATTGCTTTGAGTTGTAAATGTAATTTTACTATTCAAATAACAAAGTTCCTAACTTCCTATGCATATTATACAGAGTTAGTCCTTTAGAAGACCCATGGATATAATCAGTATTGTGAGTCTCCACAGTACAGTGAGTGGTACGAGTTTATTCATCCGCGGCGTTTGCATAATATTTGCATTTGGCCCGCACTGAATATAAACGCGTTGCGTAAGGATCCCCGAAAGTGATTGTAATATATCCAGCTTTCTCTGTCTCCGTCAAATACGTACATTTTCTGTGTTGTTAAAAGAGACCAATGATTTCAAGTCTAAAATAGTTACGTATGCAGGAATATTACTATTGTTGATTTAAAATTTCCCGAGTTCATTCGCATGATAATTTATCCAGGTGAGGCGATCTATCTATTCTAATATTATAAAGCGGAAGAGTTTGTTTGTTTGTTTAAACGCGCTAATCTCAGGAACTACTGATCCGATTTAAAAAAATTCTTTCAGTGTTAGATAGCCCATTTATTAAGGAAGGCTATAGGCTACATTTTATTACGCTAAGACTAATAGAAGCGAAGAAATAGAGGAAAATGTGGAAAAAACGGAACGGAAATATATTTGAAAGGGCTTATTTGAACGCGCTAATCTCAGGAACCTCAGGTCCGATTTGAAAAATTCAGTTCATTTATTGAGAAAGGCTATAGGCTATATTTTATTATGCTATGACTAATAGGAGCGAAGAAATAGTGGAAAAGTTGAAAAAAACGGGAGGAAATTATTTGAAAGGGCTTATTTGAATGCGCTAATCTCAGGAATTACTGGTCAAATTTGAAAAATTCTTTCAGTGTTAGATAGCCCATTTATCGAGGAAGGCTATAAGCTATATTTTATCACGCTAAAGCTAATAAAAACAAAAAAATAGAGGAAAATGTTGATAAAACGGGCTAAATTATTTGAAAGGGCTTATTTGAACGCGCTAATCTCAGGAACTACTGGTCGGATTTGAAATATTCTTTCAGTGTTAGATAGCCCATTTATAGAGAAAGGCTATAGGCTATATTTTATTACGCCACAACTAATAGAAGCGAAGAAATAGAGGACAATGTGGAAAAAACTGAGATCTTAAGAAACTACTGTAGCAATTTTGATGTAATTTGGCACACATGAAGAATAGACCACGTGAAAGGACACAGGTTTCTTTTTTTGTGGAAAAATGTACAGTTTCCTTGACATTCCTAAATTACGCGGGCGAAGCTACGTGGAACATCTATTATATCATAAAAGTATATTGTCCCACACAATATACTTTTATGATTTGCGCGTTAATTATTCAATCGATGTACGGAAAAAACTATAAACTAAAGTCCACGCGGACGAAGTTGCGGGCAACAGCTAGTCTATTATAATCAGTTTACCTTTATCTGTCTATTATAATCTCTCTGTGTCTAATTTCTTAACCCTCTCCTTCTATTTGGTTCAAAAGGGGCATTCCTATCATAAAGAGTTTTATGGACGTTAGTTAACTAACGGCCGTTCCCAATATTCAATCTATCTTTGGTTTGACATACGACCGATCGCAGTATTGAATTGACATAAGATAGGTAACTATTCCTATCTCTAGTAGGGCAAAACCAGAGATAGATCAAAATATATTGGGAACGTAAGTAGCTCACAAGTAGGTAATAGTTACAAACACGTTACCACATTCGTATTAAATAATTTTGTAGTTTTTAGTAGCATTTCATTATATTATATGTGTGTGTGACCTGTTGTGCTCCTGTTGTGTGTTGGGCAATTACTGACGTCGTTATTATTTATGATTCTGTTTGCGTATTTTATATTGGACTTTCATTTTTATGGGATTGTGAGGCGGAATGTCGTATGATGGGTATAGGATGTGTCCACTATCCATCCATGTACAGGGTGTCATAGGCCATATAAGTCTTTGCAGTATTAAATCCCTGTACTGATTGTTGAAAAGTTTATTCTGTAGCAAATTGCTATTTATTCAGCAAGGGAGTAATGTGTGTGAAAATACTTGTACATCTCTTGAAATATTTCGTTTTGTAAGTTAATCAATTTTCTGGATTTCCCAAAAGTTATCAAATAAAGTATAGTGAATATCAAATAAGTTTATATATATATATATATATATATATATATATATATATATATATACATATAACCTAATAGCACAGAATCTTTTGACTATTAGGTTATATGTTATATATATATATATATATATACATATAACCTAATAGTCAAAAGATTCTGTGCTATTAGGTTATATGTATATATATATATATATAAACTTATTTGATATTCACTATATTTTATTTGATAACTTTTGGGAAATCCAGAAAATTGATTAACTTACAAAACGAAATATTTCAAGAGATGTACAAGTATTTTCACACACATTACTCCCTTGCTGAATAAATAGCAATTTGCTACAGAATAAACTTTTCAACAATCAGTACAGGGATTTAATACTGCAAAGACTTATATGGCCTATGACACCCTGTACATGGATGGATAGTGGACACATCCTATACCCATCATACGACATTCCGCCTCACAATCCCATAAAAATGAAAGTCCAATATAAAATACGCAAACAGAATCATAAATAATAACGACGTCAGTAATTGCCCAACACACAACAGGAGCACAACAGGTCACACACACATATAATATAATGAAATGCTACTAAAAACTACAAAATTATTTAATACGAATGTGGTAACGTGTTTGTAACTATTACCTACTTGTGAGCTACTTACGTTCCCAATATATTTTGATCTATCTCTGGTTTTGCCCTACTAGAGATAGGAATAGTTACCTATCTTATGTCAATTCAATACTGCGATCGGTCGTATGTCAAACCAAAGATAGATTGAATATTGGGAACGGCCGTTAGTTAACTAACGTCCATAAAACTCTTTATGATAGGAATGCCCCTTTTGAACCAAATAGAAGGAGAGGGTTAAGAAATTAGACACAGAGAGATTATAATAGACAGATAAAGGTAAACTGATTATAATAGACTAGCTGTTGCCCGCAACTTCGTCCGCGTGGACTTTAGTTTATAGTTTTTTCCGTACATCGATTGAATAATTAACGCGCAAATCATAAAAGTATATTGTGTGGGACAATATACTTTTATGATATAATAGATGTTCCACGTAGCTTCGCCCGCGTAATTTAGGAATGTCAAGGAAACTGTACATTTTTCCACAAAAAAAGAAACCTGTGTCCTTTCACGTGGTCTATTCTTCATGTGTGCCAAATTACATCAAAATTGCTACAGTAGTTTCTTAAGATCTCAGTTTTTTCCACATTGTCCTCTATTTCTTCGCTTCTATTAGTTGTGGCGTAATAAAATATAGCCTATAGCCTTTCTCTATAAATGGGCTATCTAACACTGAAAGAATATTTCAAATCCGACCAGTAGTTCCTGAGATTAGCGCGTTCAAATAAGCCCTTTCAAATAATTTAGCCCGTTTTATCAACATTTTCCTCTATTTTTTTTGTTTTTATTAGCTTTAGCGTGATAAAATATAGCTTATAGCCTTCCTCGATAAATGGGCTATCTAACACTGAAAGAATTTTTCAAATTTGACCAGTAATTCCTGAGATTAGCGCATTCAAATAAGCCCTTTCAAATAATTTCCTCCCGTTTTTTTCAACTTTTCCACTATTTCTTCGCTCCTATTAGTCATAGCATAATAAAATATAGCCTATAGCCTTTCTCAATAAATGAACTGAATTTTTCAAATCGGACCTGAGGTTCCTGAGATTAGCGCGTTCAAATAAGCCCTTTCAAATATATTTCCGTTCCGTTTTTTCCACATTTTCCTCTATTTCTTCGCTTCTATTAGTCTTAGCGTAATAAAATGTAGCCTATAGCCTTCCTTAATAAATGGGCTATCTAACACTGAAAGAATTTTTTTAAATCGGATCAGTAGTTCCTGAGATTAGCGCGTTTAAACAAACAAACAAACTCTTCCGCTTTATAATATTAGAATAGATAGATCGCCTCACCTGGATAAATTATCATGCGAATGAACTCGGGAAATTTGAAATCAACAATAGTAATATTCCTGCATACGTAACTATTTTAGACTTGAAATCATTGGTCTCTTTTAACAACACAGAAAATGTACGTATTTGACGGAGACAGAGAAAGCTGGATATATTACAATCACTTTCGGGGATCCTTACGCAACGCGTTTATATTCAGTGCGGGCCAAATGCAAATATTATGCAAACGCCGCGGATGAATAAACTCGTACCACTCACTGTACTGTGGAGACTCACAATACTCATTATATCCATGGGTCTTCTAAAGGACTAACTCTGTATATGCATAGGAAGTTAGGAACTTTGTTATTTGAATAGTAAAATTACATTTACAACTCAAAGCAATATGTAAATCTAGAATTGTTTTGCTCGTATCCATTTTACTGTATATTTAGTTAAAAGTACGTTCGATAGGAGCAGGCAAGAACCACTACCCGTAGCCTGCTTTGGTACAAGATGTGCTCAAGTTTCCTTTTCCTTAAAACTATTTTAAAGCCTTAGTTGCAAGCCAAGTTCTGTTAACTGATGAATATTTACTTCCAACACGTAATTTACATAATTAACAACAATGTTTCATTTAGCTGAGTGATTCATCAACAGTTCAGTGGTTAGCGTTAGAAAGGCGCGTGAACTTTTACAGCGGTTGGGTAACGCCAGCTGAGCATCCGAAGAACTTGCGACACTGATAATCCGCTTAGAGCGAGGCCACGGTCTGTTCTTAGATGCGATGCGGTGTCGCAGCTGCGACGCGCGACGTTTCAACGTTTATCATACGATTTTTATGATATACTTGATGCAACATTTAACCCTGGATTCGAATGCGATATTTCAACGAGGTGACGGAGATAAAATGGGAGGATGAATGTCGCGTTGCTCTGTAAATGTCTTGTGTGATCATTTTTCAAAAATTTCCTCTACACCTAATGTGGCATGTACAGAGCGTTATTCCGATTTATCAACGCGACGCGACGCAACGCAACAGAGCAATGTGGCTTCGTTGTTATTCTTAAGACACGAATATAAAGAGTTCTTATCTTGAGAGCTTAGGTTAACCAATATCGTCATAAATAGTTTGCCCAACACGAGCGTCGTCAATGTAACAAAATCTTAGAGACAGGTGTAAATCATTTCCAATTAATTTATATTAACGGTTATCTATGATTTATAAAATCAATTAATTAATTATTATTAATTATGTAGCTGTTTAGTATTCAACATTTTTTGTAATAATAATATGTTAATTGTTTTAGTCATTAAAAAGACTTCAACGCGTACCATACTTCAACTAAATTCAAAGTTTTTAATGCCACCGAATACTGCCGAGAGATTTCAATAACTCGTTCATACTGTTGTGTGTATATGGAAGTATAGTTCAACCAAGTATGGTATCTGTGGAGATCTCAGTGCTTATTACGGTCAGCGAGCGTTTCCGCTCGCACCGGCTCACAGCTCTTACATAATGTGTGCGCACTCGAGTCGAGCCTCCACATCATACTAATATATTGTTCGAGAGGTTTCTAGATTACAACATTAAAGAATAAATAAGTAATAAGTTTGAAATACTCTAACTAGAGTTAGAATCTAACCCGAATCTCTCATGAGTATAACCAAAGCGGAGGCGCAACATCGAATAAAAATCTCCACTTTCAGTAGGTACCTTCAACATAATTGTCTTATTTTAAATAAATAGGCAAATTATGTGAATTAAAAATAAGAAATCTATGCTTCGTTCATATTGTTATGAATGTACTGAAATATTATCATTATTGAATTTACAAAATTTAAACTGCTGATGTGATCTTGCGTGAAAACATGTTCCAAAATATTTTCCTATGTTACCCGGAAGATCATTACTCATTTCATTTGTTTAATCGGACCTACAGAAGTTTAGCCGCTAATGGAAACGACTATTTTGGCAGCTTATGTATGTATGTATGTATGTATAATTGTATACACTATACATAGACTGCCAAAATTGCCCTAAAAAAATAAAATAATGTTTATTGAGAGTACTTTTTAAAAAATTCTTAAATTCCTTTCTTTTGGTGTCGCCGTAATGGGGAAAAAAAGTAGTTTTACTCGGTAGACATAAGTGCAAAACCCCTGTAATTTATTGTTACACTAGGTCTTAGCTGTCAACAGATGTCAGACGGTCTAATGATGTCGCTGTATAATGAGATGCGCGCGCGCAAGACCAAATACGTCAAGGATTACCAACCAGTTCTGTGCTCACTAGACTAGGGACTGCTGGCTGGCCCTACCTATACATTCTAGAATCTAGATCAACTAAGTTATAGCTTCCAGAAAGAACAAACAAACAAAGTGAGATGCCTCCCATTTATCTTACTCTGATTTTCTTTTCATCATAACTCTTGATAATATGTTGCATGTATACTGTTGAAATGTAACTTGAAGTCCTTAGCTCAGGGGTTCCCAAACTATTCGTCGCGGCACCCTGATGCGCCGTAGAAAGGCAAGAGGGGCGCCGTGAATCGATCCTCCATCATTATCCAAAACCACAAATATTAGAAAATAAAATTATAATATGTATTAAATAATAAATATATTAAGTAAATCAGGTAGACGATTAAATATTAAATTTGTTTATTACTATCTAGTATCTACCTGCTTAACCTAACTATAATCATTGAAGGTGTTTATTTATGTACCTTTTTTAATAGCGCCACGTCGTGACTCGTGACCAAATATTGTGATTTGTGACGTGTCATGTGTAACTTCGCCGTAGGCTGAAAAAGATTGGGAGCCCCTGCTTTAGCTCAATACATAAGACGTATATTCCACGTACACTTCTTAGATCTGAATTATGTTGATTACAAGATTATACAAGCAAACAAAATATCCAATTCTTTATGATTCTAATATTATGCAGATGAGGCGCTGATGAGCAATAAATATGGAGTTTATTCATGGGGCTGGGGCACGGCTGCTGAAAATTCATGAACTCGGAACGTCGCCCGCTCCCAGAGACTTTCCTTTGAGTATAGGATATTTAGGTACGTAAATAAATAAATAAATAAAGTTATGTTGTTATAATGTTAAATGGTAATGAATACGATATGAACAGTGGCGTAGCTAGGTAACAAAAGGGCCTGGGGCAACTTATAAAATGGGGCCCCACTGCCATGTAAACTGATAAGGTTTTATTTAATAAAAATATGAAATACCTAAACAAATACTTTAAAAATGCTTATCTACTTTAGAAGGAAGGAATTTAGGGGCATTCTCTAGACTCTAGAGCAGGGGTTCCCAAACTGTGCGCCGCGGTGCCGCGGTGCGGTGGTGCGGTGAGACGTGGATAGGCTTGAGGGGCGCTGTGAGTCGATCCTTCATCATTATCCGAAACCACAAAAATTATAAAATTAATTTAATATTTATCATGTAAAGCACCTGTTTCACAACAAATATTTCAGCATAGCTACCTAGATATGCTGAAATATTTGTTTATTACTATTTGTACTGCTTAACTTAACTATAATCATTAAAGGTATTTTATTTATGTAAGTATCTTTTAGTAATATCTAGGTAGAGTAGGGCGCCGTGACAATATATTTTACGTGTAACTGCGCCGCAGGCTGAAAAAGATTGGGAACCCCTGCTCTAGAGTCTAGGCATAACTTTCGAATTTCTCTCAACTGAGTTGCAATGATTGAAGTAGGGTTGCAACCTGTTGTATTTATTTTGAAAATGGGAGAAATTCACAAAAGTTCAGTTCGATCGAGATTTCTGGTAAGGATTCGGGGGCCCCCAGAACTCGAGGGCCCCGGAGCACTGCCCCGCCTAGCCCCTTAGTAGCTACGCCGCTGGATATGAACTAAAATATGCACTTATTTTACGTAGTGCTAAGGTAAATTGTAGAGTCTTTCTTTAAACTTCTTTGTAGACTGTATTATTTCACTTTGTGAAAAATCTTATTTGCAACGTTGTTACATAATATTGGATTTTGTCAAAATCTTAGTTGTGAGTTTCATAAACAATACATTCATTTATTATTTGCATTTCGCAAGTGTCAGCGAATGTCGAATGTTGATAAATCACATGTGACTGTGTACATTACAATCCAAAGTTATTATATGTCTATTTGAGATCCCATGTGAGGCCAAATAATATAATATTGTGAGAGTAAACAACGCACAGCTATCAGATATTATATTGTTAGCAAATATTTGTCTGCTTGTACAAAATTTTGAGTAAATATAGAGGCTGGAACCTATAATTTTATAAAATAAATGACTTTATACACCAAACATGAGAATGTAATTATTACTTACACTGATGCAGCTTTCTAGTCTAAAGTCTTGGCTGATAAGACTACATTATAAAGTTGATACTGGTTTAGTCATAGATTATAAATTGTAGCTCTAGTACACTGGTAATCGCTTCCTTCTGTTCAATTAACAAGAAAGCGAGCTAATATTTAATTTAAAAGTGTCTATAATTATCGTGCAGTGAAGTCATAAGTTGACATGTCTTATATAGATAGGTTATTTTTTTTACAGCTGCATTTAAAAAATAGAACCGCCTCAGCTGCTTTTCGGCCTCAAGATCTGCAAGTACATTAGTTGACTGATAAAGCCACTGAAATCATGTCCCACACAAGAGTTTACTTTATCTTTTTTATTCTGAATTTCATCGGAACAATCAGAGAACGATTTCTCTGATCGTTCCGATGCTTATGGCAACTTACGATCACTTTACGATGTTATGGCAGTTTTTATGAATTCCCTTAATTCAATAACGCCGCATAAAGTACCAACCGTAATAACATTAAGTTTATTTGGCGCGTGGTACAAAAAGTTAAATGTATGTAAATTGAAATAAAGTTGGGCATACATGGCAGGGCGGGGCGGGTGAAAGCGCGGGGGAAGGGGAGGGGGGCGGCCCTCTATATGCGGCGGTGGGCTGCGCGCGCGCCACACTCGGACATCCAACAGGTGAGTCCTTACCTATTGCCAGCTCGTTATCTTACGTATATATATATATGTGAATGTGAGTTTGTTTGTGTCAATTTCATGCTGAAATATGTGAAAAACTGAAGGGGTTCAAGCTACTAGATTTAAACGCAACAAAATGTACGATTTCAATGTTATAATATGTGATTATATTAATAGTTAAGTTACGAAATACTTTGGGTATTGATTTGATTAAACGTAAATATAAAGACGATATTTACGTGTCATTGTTTGTGATTATGTTACTTTAAAAATGTGATATTTAATTTGGAAGGATTATAGTAACATATGCTTTCTTGGTTTAGGCATGTTTAGGGCTTGTTTTCCAATCACTTAACAAGCGAGGAACAGCTGGAGTATAGTACAGGATCCGTGATCTGTGTGATGCTGCACTTTCCCTCTTACGCAAGGAGGAAGTCCGTAATGTGACGATTTAATTACGTGTCACTAACGTCTCTATATTCTGCGAATTTATTTAAAAAGGATAAGAGTCGAGCTAGTTAATGCTATTAAGACCGGAGTTGGAGACATTTAATTATTACTTAAGTAATTTCTTAATGGAGATTTATGTTGATCGTAGATTTATGGAATTATCTCAAAACCTGCATTACTTGTGGGACATACAGAAGCAAACTCCCACTACATTTTCTGTCATCTTCTTCATTAAGGTTATGTGATTAAATGTCTGTGAGTACTGTCCTAAGTAATTCTTTAAATTTTAAAGGTATTCAAGTACAGCCGATACAGTAAAACATCTTAATTTTAATGACATGAAATGAAGACTCCCTGATTCAAACAAATTCCTCATTTGCTAATGTTGTTTACCGTAACTCCGCGAAAATCCTAACCAAGCCCTTGGCTATAGGAAATGGGCATATAAAACCCGGTGACCTTCGCACATCTCTATTTTAACTAGATCTATAAACTTTTAATAAGTTACGACTTCAACATTTTAAGAGTTGCGAGAAGTTATGTCCAAATTATTTTTCGATAACAGTTCATTTTTTGAAAAACCTGTATTTAATTGAATCTAAAAAGTTCAATTATTTTGATAGCTTAGATGCTATGAAATACGAACGGCCACAATAATGCGGCAAACTTGTAACATCCCATCGTGAATTTTTGTCAGGGTCTGGAGTTCAAATTCGGCCAAATATTCTTCATTAGAGCAAGACATTTAAAAGCATAATTAGTAGAAATAGCAAGTTTATAATAAACTATTGATCGATTGAGTTTACTGTGAAAACGGTGAATTGTAAAAGGATCTCAGTAGACTTTCACAGCAGGTTGTGGTTGCGCAACCTGAGGACGACGATAGTCACAGTCGATAGTCTCTACGTGCTCCAACTACTACCACTGATTGTAGTTCACTTTGTGAGACATACTCGTACTTACATTCTAAATAATAAATAAATAAATAAAATGTTCTCCTCTAGGCCTAACTAACTACTATCCAAGTTTATGAAATCTAAGTTATATCTTTTATTTTCTAATAACATATGTACTGTTTGTATGTTTTGATTCTTTTTAATGCTGCAACTTGTGTTAATTTCCAGACACAAACAACCCGCAACCATGAAGTCGATCGTGCTGTGCCTGGCGCTCGTGGCAGTGGTAGCGGCGGCCCCGCAGCGCGAGGGCGCCGCCTTCAGCCGGGAGGCCATCAAGCAGGCCCAGAGCACCTCCCTTATCCCTAGAGACGCTGTGATACAGAAGGTAACTTCACTACAGCATCTCATTCCTTTAGGATCTTTTTCTGCAAAGCGGTGACACAAACGTGTGGAAATCTGTACCCACGTGGAAGATCTTGAGATATTGTAAACATACTATATTATTGCGATTATAAAAAAAGCAAAGATAATAAGTGTTTAAGAAAGAATTCTCACAGGAATCACTAAGAAAAAGGCCCTGTCAACATTTTTACAATTATTGTAAACAAAAGTAATGAAATTGTAGTGTGTGTGATATTTGGGTAGGTAAACTTTGTAAAACACTTTATATGTTACAAAATACTCACCTTAGATCTCCCTTTAATTTGAAAAGGTTGGGTTATCGTTGTGAGGGATACAAGTTACAACA
Organism: Polyommatus icarus; assembly: GCA_937595015.1. NCBI lineage: Eukaryota > Metazoa > Arthropoda > Insecta > Lepidoptera > Lycaenidae > Polyommatus > Polyommatus icarus. The sequence continues at coordinate 350,488 of OW569332.1, read as the reverse complement.
AAGTCGCAAACCGCAATGTGATACACCGCCGGCTGCGGAAGACCTGACTTTAACTAATGTGCCACAACTTTGTAACTCGTGAGTTATGAGTTAACCGCGTCGTCGCTATCCGCTGTCCCCGGTGATATACTCGTATATTATGACTAATTTTCCTTCTATTCGAAAACTCACTTAGGTAACTTCCTCAAACTTTATGTAGCAGTTGTGAGTGTAAGAATATCAAAACGATGACTAAATTAGGAATCAGTGTGAAAAGTGTGATAACTGATAACATTATTATGTTTGAGATTAACCGAGCAATATTCGAAACTTTCTTGATGTTTATGTTCTTATTATTTTGTATTTTCTATATATTTTACTTCCCCTAACATCCATACTAATATTATAAATGCGTAAGTGTGTCTGTCTGTCTGTCTGTTACCTCTTCACGCCCAAATCGCTGAACCGATTTTGCTGAAATTTGGTATGGAGATACTTTGAGTGCCGGGAAAGGACATAGGCTACTTTTTGTCCCGGGCGTCATCTAGTTTTTTTATACTTTGGTCATCTTCCTAACTAACGTGGTTGTCTCCCCCAGGTGCAAGAGGGAGTGGAGCTGGCGGCGTACGAGTCCATTCCCGCCAATCAGAGGGTCAGCCTGCGCGAGATCCTGGGCGACCAGCTGCCAGAGGAGGTCATCAACAACCTGCAGAGCCAGATCGACCACGCCGTCCAGCAGTAGACCAAAGTACACCCATCGTCGCATCAAAATTGTTACAGCAGTATCACCTATTACTAACACTACGAGCCTGTAAGCTCTCCAATCTAAACGTTTAGGTATTTAGGTCTCATTTAGTTTTAGTGCTAGGTGTTACTCCTGTGTCTTCGTGTGTCATCATCATTATTTATCGTTAGCGAGGTACCAGGCGCGTAGAGCGCAGCGGGAGTGGCGTGTCGCATGCGCCGAGTTGTGATATCACATCGTTTTGTTTGTACATAATATATTTTTATAATAAACGACTTAACGTATTCGTAGTTTTATTACGTAAGGAGGAAACTTCGGAGGTATTATTCAATATCTAAGCTCCGTTAATCAGTATAAAGTATGGCACGTTATGTAACGATGGAATCGATTGTCACCTGCCCTGCCACATGATTATTTTACGAGTATGTTATTTTTTAACTCTTTCTTTTCTTATCGTACATTACTTTATCAAAAACTGTAAGTTAAAAAAAACCTTCACACGTTCCCGGTTTTAAGGTTTTTATTAGTTTATGTCTAACATTTAATCTGCAATGCTATTGAAATGATACACTCTTGTACATATACCTCAGAAACTGGGCATGAGTAATTTTTCCTCAACAAGACGGCCATTCTCAGGAGAGCAAAATTTACGTGTCCCAGCTTGTATACTAACGGTAGATAGCATCAGTATCTAGCTACAAACTTTAACACAGGCTTCTAATTTAAGTAATTCAAACTAAATTAATTGAAGTCGTATTCAAAAACCATGTTCCCACGCCAACTTGATCTCGAAACTTGCTTGTAATTTTTATAACGTACCTATTTAATTTAATCTATTCATGGTTTTAAACGCCTATAAACATTGGTTATCGCATTGCAAAATATCGACTCAATAGGCCCAGCCTATAAATAGTTATCATGAAATAATCGCTTGTCCGATCAAAAGTCCTAATTACCGTAACACCTGCTGTTTTTGGATGCCCATCCAAAAATATCAGGATTTGGCACATTACGAGTGCACGGGTTGCTTCTCCTTAGTGTGTGCCATGGCCCATCAGCAGTCCCACGTCGTTAATATTAGTGTGCCGCCGATAAAGCACGTTAGTATCTAATTACCGTAGCTTTGGTTACAAACTTGTTTAATTACCGTAATCGTTACTTTTCAATTATGTTTAAATTAGATTTTTATTATGTATATTATATTTATGTTACATAATTTGGCCTACGTACGTTGCCCTAAGCTAGTTTTTGTCAACTGTGTCGTTGTATCGTTACGTAAAACACTACATTTGTCTAATTACCGTACCCATAAATTTTTAAGTCTCATTATTCAAAAAACTTTAACCAACTGTTTCACGCCACATTTATTATTGTGTTCGTATCTTTCATTTCTTTAATATTTCAATGTGTCTGAGTCAAATCGACGAAGAAAAAAAAACGGTTACGGTAATGAGGCAAATAATGCCAAACCGGAGAATGGCCGAAGAGACTTCTGAAGTTGTCTGTAGAAAGAAGGCAGTTTATTATCTTCGTTCGGGGGTCACAGTGAATGTGATGTCGCAAAATCAATTAAAGTCTCTTCAGCTATGATTTGGCAACTCGTCTCTCTTATGGCGATGTTGCGGACACTAATGATCCGCATTGGTGTCAAGTCGTGTGTCGCTGTGGTCGCTGTGACAAGGTCGTGACATTGTGACACGGGTCATTATTGGATTGGCATTTTTGGCCTTACACTTTAGAAAGCTAGAATTTATTGGTCTCGATCCTAGGAACCCGGGGCTCTTTAGTAAGTCGTTTGACCTGAGAAATCACATAAAAAGGATATAAATTAAAACATATTTTATTGCAAAGGACATTGATATCGCTACTATGTATTCGTTAAAAAAATGTTTTTTCGGATTAAATTTGGGGTTACTATCAAATGGCGCTTAATATAGCATGAGGACCCAGGTCTCGTGGGATTGCGTAACCGTCGCGTCGCGTCGCCCCGATAGAATTATTCATCGTTAACCATCGAGAGAAAGTATTACGATACACATGTGAGATATACGTAACAGTCGCGACAGCCCAGTAGTGGGATTAGCTTTAAGGAGTTTGCGCCCAGGAGTTGGAACTGATATCAAGGGCCTACACCCTGTAGTAGATAATGCTGTTAGGGGGTCAGCAGCAAGCGAACAGTAGCGTAGCCAGTCTTTGCACATAATATAATAGGTACTACAGCAGAATATCGCTACGAGGGTATACCGTATGCTATCTATTATTATAATTATTGCGACGATTATAATATTCTTTTATCTCTAGGAATTGTCAGTGTAGCTAATATATTTAAATTTTATGTTGTATATTTAAACCACTTTCCTTAACACAATGAACATGCTCTACGGAGAGTGCTTAAGTGATTTGAATACCGGAGAAACTCATGAACTGTTTGACATGACAGTCTGACAATACCACGCTTGTTTTTTTTTATGAAATAAGTGGGCAAACGAGCAAACGGGTCACCTGATGGAAAGCAAACGGGTCACCTGATGGAAAGCAACTACCGTCGCCCATGGACACTCGCAACATCAGAAGAGCTGTAAGAGCGTTGCCGGCCTTTTAAGAGGGAAAAGGGGAGGGTAGGGAAGGGAATAGTGTAGGGGATTGGGCCTCATGTAAACTCACTCACTCGGCGAAACACAGCGCAAGCGCTGTTTCGCCGGTCGCGTCGGCCCATTCGTGCCGACTGCCGAATCATGGCTCTCCCACGTGTTTTAAATAAATAGATTCTAAACTATAAAATTTCTTCTATTCCTATTTGTTGTTCCTTATAATATATCTATACGTAGTAACAATAATAATAATATTATGTAACTTCTTAATCATTTTTTAAAATCATATAAAATATAATATAAATGTACTTAAGAATAAGATATAGGTACCAATAATAGCTCCAGATAAAAGTTCCAAGCTCTTATCATCTAAGTTCATTTCTGTGAACTGAGCAGTGCCATCTAGTACCGACTCTCGGTACTAAATTCACATGAAAGCTCCACCTCTGACACAATGTGTACAAACAGTTTGACATTTTAACGACGGGTGGCAGCACTAAATATAGAGCCTACTTCTGAAAAGTAAGTAAAACAACAGACCCTGAATTAAAAAAAAACTTCCTAAGCATACTGAAGACATTTCACATTAGACAATCAAGGATATTGCTGATCTGTTAAAATATTAACATTAAAAAAGGTTTAAAAATACAGAGAATAAAAGAGACCACATAACTCAGGCTGACATGTCGGCGCAACTCATAAACTATAAAGACTTAGATTCATGTAGTATGTAGTCTGAACGTTACACTTTTACATGAAAAGTGATTATGAAAACTTTCATATTCATAAATATTGTACAGGAAAAAAAAATGTTTACTACCCTAATAATATTCCTTGATATTACTTACATTATCACCAATATTTAAGATTATAATTATGCTTTGATTTTGATTTTTACTTTTTTCAGTAATTATTACATGTCATGAAAATAACAGTCAATTACTGTTATTTTCAACAAAAAAAACACTTAATAATTAAACACTTAGAAAGAAATGTGGACGGGGCTATTCGGTGTCAGCCCTGGAAGGTCTCATGGTGTCAGTTTTTGTGTCAATTAAGAGGCCATACCAATTAGCTGGGGAGGGCACCGCCTGTGCCGTTAGCTCCCGGGCCTGGTGATTCCCAGTAGATCATTATGATCAAACGGCGGCGGGCCCTGGCGGCGGGCCCCGGCGACAGCCCGCGCACCGAACAATGCCAGACATTTCCGCGTCGGCGTCTATCTGTGGTCATTTGTGCTCTATCGTGCGATATATGCCTCTGATTTAGGGCTGTGCCTTTTTCTTTTGGAATTTTCCTCCTTCCTTTTCGAATTAAAGGAAATCGAGAAACGTAAAAGAAGTATAGCGCTATAAATTTCATTGCTTTTGCATTCTGAAAACTTCAAATTCTTGATATGTTCAGAAAAACATTTCACGAAGACAGGACAGAACAGACTCTTCCTGGGCAGAGCCAGATTCCTGGACTCCATCTGAAACCAAACTCTTTTGTATTCACTTATATTAGATTCAAAAGTGGTTTGAAAGCCCGTTGTTGGTTATTTTCTGATTTTAGATCGAAACCTTCAATCACGTTAACAAAGGAACAGCACCACATTATGTTAGGCGCAGGCCCTAGGATATTAAGATCTGCGGTGATGCTAGGCTCCTGTAATTTAGTGTCGTTATAACCCCGGAGTGTTAATTGAGGCGGGCGGGGGTTCCGCGAAGTGACACTCTACATTACGTAATTGCATGTCACTCATTACCACAAACGACTTCTCCTCATCGCCGACAAAAACTCACCTCACTTCAAATTCACTGGATTCCCGAGTTATGGCTACTGGAACAGATTTTTAACGCTTCTCCTAGCTATTACATGTACGATTAAAGAAATATCCTCTAGAGTTACGAGGGCATTACCAGCCCTACAGAAACAGACTTTTGTGAATTCCTTTTATTATTTATCTCAATTCTAACTACGACTAATTAATATTTAATATTATTTCGTTGTAACTTGTAAATAAAAATTAATATCTGCAGCACCCTAACTTTTATTATAGCAACCCACAAAACATACTCGTGTAAAAACTAATAATATTTAAGTAATTGGACAGGACTGTACTCCTGTGTTGAACAGGAGGAGTACTCCTCCTGTATAGCCTATAAAAGGGCTATTACAATAATTTTTGTAGAGGTACATAAAAATGAAAATACAATGGGCCAAGCTAAGAAGTAATACCAGATTTTAAATGCAATTTAGTGTGTAGATAATAATATGCAAAATATACTTTTAGCTGATTTTAAGTACTATAAAATAACATTTTGTAATGAACACTCTGTGGGAGTAATTTGGCATCTGTTGGGTTCACCCAGGTGAGCTTCAGTTCGGCGATGCTATCTGGTGGTCAACGAACGATCACGGAGTGTCGGCTCTCGCGGTGATGTCGATACCTTACACGTGCAAAACCTCTACTAATTAATTAGATTTTTGAAACAACTAACAGAAGGAGGTTATTATTTTATATTATATTTAAAGTTTGAACTTTGATTCTTTGTTATATTCAACGATTGTTATAATCAAAATTCGTAAGTTATGCAAGCTTAGTATTCCTGAAAGACAGTTTTCAGTTTCAGCTTCTACATACTTTTTCCGGGCTAGCCTTCAAGCACCAATCATTACGTTAGAAAATTTAGAGGGTGATTGTGTTTTTGAAAATTGCAAACTAAACATTTTTCATTTTCAATGTTGGATAACGTATTGAGGTAGAGTAGCGTGGAATTAAACCAGACATTTTATTTAACAATACATTTTTTTTCCAGAAATTGTAAGAATATTTTCTGACTTTGAAAAGTTTGCGCAGCCAAATTCAGGCGCAATGTCTGGCCACCGAAATGCTCCACATTGTCAAACCCATGCATTATGTCCGCCGCTAGATCCAGTAACTTTAGCTCCTCTGTAATACCACCATAGTGGCAGGAGCTCAGGCACAGATAACTAAATGAGCACTGTCCAGGTTTCGAGCTCCCTGTTGATGACTAATTGTGATGGTACCATCTGTGTGGTTCGGTGGAGGGCGGAGGCTCGTGCGTCGGTCAGTGTGCTGCGCGCCGCCGCCCGCGCCGCACGATGTCCCCGCTCGTGCTCGTGCTCGCGCTCGCGCTCGTGCTGCTCGCAGGTACGGTCACTGACCCCGCACACCTCGCACTGATATCCTTTTTTTCGGTTTTGCGAGGATTTTTAAATTTTTATTCCCTTATTTAAAAAACGTTTCTTTTTTGTGAGTTCTTGTAAATGTAACGTTTACAAGAACTTACGTTTAGTAGCAGACAGTTTAATTATTTTTAATTTTGTAACTTAAAATATACGAATTACTTCCATGAGGGTCTAATAAAAGGTTCTTTCGACCTAACTAAGCAGGTAAGTACTCAGAACATAGAAAAAGCCCCAAAAATAAAATGAGTTTTCTTTACGAGCCAAAAAAAGTGTCAGCTGGAACAAACGTACCAAGAAACTAAAAGGCCAATCATGATAAAATTTGTGCGAAACTATACTGTAAGTAAAATTTTAAAATAATTAAAAGTAAATAAAGTAAAATGACATGTTATGATGTTCGGAAGTTTCGGTCGGTCCGCGGCCGCGGTACAAAAGAGTTCAACGCGCGACAACTCGTCCTAACTTTTTTACACAAAACTTATTTATTTTTTGCGATTTACGTACAAGCGGACAGACGGCAATAAATTTAATATGGAATGTCGTTATGCTTTTTAAGATTCGCTATTTAGGATATTACAGAACAAACTTTTTATGATATAACCGAAATAAATGTTTGTAATCGATTCTACTGTGGGTTCTCGGTGAAAATACGTTCAACATCAACGACACTTTTACGAAACGTTAATGAAACATACTTTATGCACAATAGTGCAAGAACGTATGTTTCATTAACGTTAAAAATAAATATTATTATTTTGGGTTATATTTTCTCTTTCAGTTTCATAAATCATGATTCATGACATAGTGTTAGTAAAATTTTTAGTCAAATCAATAAAAGTTATTACTTATTTTCTATTCAGATTAGCAGATAACGTTTGAGCGGCCGTACCTATAGGTACGTTGATATTTTTCTGCGTATGAACATTATTTTTGGGCGTGTGCATTAGGTGGAGATCCAATAAGTTCTCCACATTATCAGCACATCTAAAATTTTCTTTGCATTATTTCTTTTTAATCATTTAGCAGTGAGGTTGGACAAAAACTCTATTGCCAAATAGATTTTATCAGATATTTAAAATGAACGGAAATTGTGGCCAAAGTATAGTCTACATAGATTTTATCTAAAGATTTCATTCATATGGTTCAGAACAAAACCTGATTGTTAGAGTATTGCAAATTGAGCGGTGTCCTGGCTCAGGCTGTGTTTGTAGCGCAATTTACCTCATATTTCGAACCTCAACCCGTTGACATAAAGGTTCTGTTAGAGGCAAAACATTAGTGAACAGTGTGCAGCCGGGAACGGGTTCCATGACAACAAAACCACCAGCGCTCATCGCCGGCTTCATGTCTTTAAAGTTGCATGTGCAAGCTTTGTCTGAAATCTTTTTGTTGCATATAATTCCATTTTATTAAATTGCAATAAAACCTGGGGTTGAGGGCTGAGATTCCATAACTGTGGGTTCCCGCGATATAAACTTTTTACAATCACAAACCATGTGTCCATGGGCGACGGTAGTTGCTTACCACCAGGTGACCCGTTTGCTCGTTTGCCCCCTTATTTAATTAAAAAAAACACTTAGTTGTTGATAATTTTAAGGTTTCGTACCCTATAAACGGGAAAACGGGATCCTATTACTGAGACTTCGATGTCTGTCAATCTGTCTGTCTGTCTGTATCTCAAGAACCGCTATAGCTAGACGTCTGAAATTTTCACAGATTTTGTGTTTCTACAACAACTTAATACTAAAAACAAAATAAAATCAAAGGGGGCTCCCATACAACAAACGTTATTTTTTAAACTTTTTTACTCGTTATCAATAATGGCAACAGATAGCGATATGTACATATATAGATTACTAGATGTCTAGATGATGCCCGCAACTCCGTTGTGCCAAAACTCGTTTATCGCGCGGGAACCGTACACTTTTCCGGGTTAAAAACTATCCTATGTCCTTTCCTGGGACTCAAAGCATCTTTATGCCAAATGTCAGCAAAATAAAATCGGTTCAGCGGTTTGGGCGGGAAGAGGTAGCAGACAGACAGACAGGCACGCTTTCGCATTTATAATATTAGTATGGATGTTAGTTCTTTTATATTTAATAATAAAATTAAAATAAAATAAATTATTAAGGGGCTCCCACAAAACAAAAAATAGGTAAAAAACACAATTTTTATGCGCGAGTCTGATTCACACTTGGAAGATTTTTTTATTAAAATATCATAAAGTAAAGTTGGATGTATGTAATGTAAATAAATATGTATTTCGTCATCCAGTCGCCACTGTGACTAGTGACTAGACAGGGTTCCCGTCTCCCCCTATTCCCCTATTGTCCATATGCTAATATAGTGTTCGCCGCCTGTCGGTATCCTGAAGGATATCCTAGCGCTGGTTCCGGCCTTTCCTTTAATCTGTCAATCGAAAGGTTATTATTTATTCTAATAAGGTCCATGCTTCCCTTTGTTGACTTACTCGGAATTAACTTAGTGGTTTCATTTTCTTGAAAAATGTTTATAAATATAATATTTATAGGACACTAGCTGTCCCGGCAAACGTTTCTTTGCCATAATATAGTATAAGTATATCGCCCGTATTTTTTTATTGTAGTGACTAAATAAATATGTCACCATGGCAACGCCCATCGCTATCATGGTCGTCGTTTTTCTCGAGTTGTAATAATTTACTATTATTTATTCAACAAATGCACTTATCAATATAATAAGTACCGAGTAGCCGATTCTCAGACCCACTGAATATGCATATAAAATTTGGTAAACATCGGTAAAGCCATTTCGGAGGAGTTCGTGGACTAACATTGTGACACGAGAATTTTATATATAAGATTACGTCCTCAATAATTATAAAAGATCACGTAAGACAAGTTTGGGCTAATTAAAATCATGGAAAAGTTATTTATGTTTTCCCCATTTTTAAATGCTCGAATTTCCCATGTAAAAATTTTGTAACGATATATATTTAGACATATAAAACTATAGTTTGGACCAAGTTGCGTGATAAATATTTTCTTTGCATTAAGCCGTTCTTATTGTGCATTTTATTGCTTGTAATTACACTTAAATGGTTGAAATTCAGTATCATTTAAGGAATTATGTCGGCGGCGGTCGGGAGTCGGGACGTATCAGTGAGGAGGCTCGCGGACTCTCGCGAAGGTCGCGACCGGTTTCGCGGACACTTCGCCTCCAGGGACTGTAGAGCTATCCAAGCGGGCAAGTGAATTAAAAAGCCTTCCAATCGAATTCGCAACTCCGTAACGGGATAAAAAGTATCCTTTGTCCTTTCCCGGGGGTCAAAGTATATCCATAACAAACAGCAAAATCGCTTCAGTGGTTTGGGCGCTAAGAAGTGACAGACAGACAGACACACTTTCGCATTTATAATATTAGTATATATGTATTGGGCTACTGATATCTGTGGCCCAATCATCAATAATTATAATTTATATACATTTTGCAATATACCTTTAATTTTATCAAAATCTATATTTTACTCGTATTGCATTTACAGTCGTAGATAATATAATCTTACAATCGTAAACTTTAACTATAGTCCGCGCGGAACTAGTTGGCCGCACTGCCGGTATGTGAGTATACGGCGACACGGGCAGAGCGGCCAACTAGTTGCGCGCGGACTATAGTCTGAAACAATCTTTCATGTGTGAAATAACTTTTTTTTTAACCCCCGACAAAAAGAGGACGTTCTTCATTGATTCTGCGAGTCACACGTACTTCACTTTGCGGTTGTGTTGAGTGTCAAACTGTCAATGTTAACGGAACATTCGGCATTATCATAAAATACTAATAATGAACTATAGTAAATAATTCATAAAAAGAATTAAGTGAAAATAAATCTACTAAAAGCTTCTTGTGACAAGTCTATTGACCTCCGTCGACTATAGCTACTAACGAGACCGGGAAAACTTCTGATTTTTAATAAATATAGTCTTTATTATTTTTAACCGACTTCAAAAAGGAGGTTATCAATTCGACGTGTATATATGTAATATTTCCAGAACTAGGTACCCAATTTTCGTATATATTATGTTAGTCTATATCAGCGACTGAACAAATGTGCCAAATTTCAAAAGTGTATGTATGTATGTATGTATGTATGTATGTATGTATGTATGTATGTATGTATGTATGTATGTATGTATGTATGTATGTATGTATGTATGCATGTATGTATATATGTATGTAAGTTTTTATGTCTGTGTTCGAATATCTCTGGAATTACCATTCTGAGTTCAGTAATTCTTTTTTTGTTGTACTAGGTATTGTTCAATTTAGGGAATAGTGCAAGTTTCATCAAAATCGGTTCAGTAGTTTTGGAGATACGGAGTTTTAATTATCAATTACGTACAATTTTGAAGTCGGTTTTATATCTTTTTAAAATACAATTATTACTTATTATTTATTAATTCTTTGTACTGTGTTAATTTTGAGTACACTTCAGTGGGAAGGTCAAAGACCGATACAAAGAATATTCTGTAATTTATAGGACGTTTATGGAATCTATACGTAACTGAAGTATTTGTAGTATAAAGTAAATGTTTGTAAACATTGGCATCGTCAGTGTCACCCGCGGCCGGATAATGTATGCAAACGCGCGTGCTGGCCGCTTTTTACTATCGCGCTGATAGAGCACGTGCCAGGGGATAGTCGACCCTGTGCCCCGGGGATAAGGCCCCGCTGCAAACATGAATGGGAGCCGATACGTTAGAACCGGTACACTCATTGAAATCAGGTTTCGCCAATCGCCACTCTATTCGTTTGTACTAAACTAACAGCGATCATCACTATCAGACATCGGCACTTCCTTATCTGGTCGCGCCTATCTTCGTTCCAGGGCCCGTACCACGAAACGGCTTTGAGACTCAAACAATCGTACGAGAATGTTGCGTCCTACTCTAACAAACGTGAAATGACGTTGTTAGAGCAGGACGCGGCATTCTCGTCCGATTGTTTCAGTCTCAAAAAGGTTTCGTAGTGGGCCTACTGACACAAAGGAAATAGAGATACTAGGAGGTGACCTCGTAAGTTCACGCTCGTTTACAGTTATCTGCGATCTCCGTTAGACCCCATCGCCGAACAATGGGTTCCCACATGGGGCTGGTGCCGGCCGTTCCCATGACCGAGGATGACCACGGTCTAGTTCGTCTCCCGTACCGCTTCGTGTTCTCAAGTCGATGAACCTCTTAAAACGAATCGCCGACTCTGTAAGAGGCGAGCGTAATGTTTGCATTTGCGTGTATTATCACAGTATGGGCTACACAGTTGCAATCATGTTGAACAACCTACACACGGTACGCGAGCAGTAACAACTTATAACAGCTGATCGCTTTATGGATACATTGTGAACAACTTTCTGGCCTAGGGAATAGTGAGTACAGGCAAGAAAATTGAGTCTGCCTTATCATTTGCTCTCTTACATTCTTTCACACTTCCTTTTACATTCTTCTCCGTACAAGTAATATATCATCTTTTGTAAAGAAGTGAATCTATTGTAAGTGGATTAAAATCTACATAATATAGTAAATTCTAGAGGAAAGAAATTATTAATCTCATGGTTGTCATATTCAGTTCGGTTATACAATTGTTTCCCTAGCTGCGTTTTTATGACTGTTACTGGAGTCAAATTTGAGCTTTCCAAATTCATAGTTCTACACTGTTTTCTATTTCGCTCCTTGAAGGAATAGTCTTAAGAATTTAGTCCCCCGCGGGCGCGCTAGCACATTCCCTCAAAATCCATTCGTCGGCTTAGCTCGAGTTTTGTTTGTGTGTTCATTAGGTGACCTACCTTAAATGAATATTGATGTGAGGCTACCGTTAGTTATTAGCGGGTCATTGACTACAGATGGTCGCAGCCCGCAGCTCGCGGCTCGCACCAGCCGCTCGACATCGGAGACACTCACATATTATCAGGTTTCAATGGCAATTTCCTCAAATACATAACAGTTCTTTTATTTAGATGACAATTCGATAGATGATACTGCTACTAAAGTTCGACCGGATCAATTTCATGACATTACAAAAAACCTGCGTGAATTCCTTATGTTGTGTTTCAAGGCGTGGGGATCAGGAGTGAGAAATTATTCAACTCAAAACAGATAGATAGATTTATACGCTTTTGTTTGACATATTTGCTCGTTTTTTCAATCATTTCCTAAACTATTACGCGTAGCATTGCTATGTGTTTCATGCAAGTAATAAATAAAAAGATAATCTTTGATATTGATGTGTCATCACGATGTTTTTTGCATTCGTTTGATTTGTAACAACAAAGTTGCGGTGGTGCTTGTAGCTCATCTATTGATGCATTTACTTTGTACTACTGTATATACGATACTGCACTTACTTTGTAGCCAATCTAAACTGAGTACGGTGATACATGGAGACTGGAGTCTAACATAACAGGCGGGGGCAGACTATCCGCCGCCGCCGAGCCGACCGCTGATCACAAACCACTTTTTACGTCGCACCCTATAGTTCACCGAGTTCACCTCTACTCACACCGAGGCGTTTGTAGTTAGCCATTCAAAATTTTACTTTATTTACTTCGCAGAAACGTTTCGGGTAAAGAGAACATAATATTATTATGTTAAAACAAACATACTGTATTGTATTAGATGACACCCGCAACTACGTTGCGCAAGAGTTCGTTTCTGGCGCAGGAATTGTACATTTTTCGGAATAAAAAGTATCCTATGTCTTTTCCCGGACCTCAAAGTATCTCCATGCTAAACAGCAAAGTCTGTTTAGCGATTTCAGCGTGATAAGGTTGTTACCACAGAAATGTATCAAGATAGAACGGCGACGCGCGTGAATTACTAAGGAATCGCGCGTGTCAATTTTTGCTTTGCTTTTAGAGAGAACAAATAACTTACCCGTGGAAAGAAATACCTCTTTTTGACCGATTGACTTTCATACTTCTGTTTTTACTATTAAACACTGCACAATGAGGCATTTTTGCACAACTGTTCCGGCGTAATCAAGTGGAGACGTGCGAGCTGACTGAATGAACGTTTAGCGAATCTTGCCCACTTGAGCAAGATTGAAACACGCGTACTCCACCCGCTTAGCCGTTCTATCTTGATATTATTTCTATGGTTGTTATCTTATAGACAGGCAAACACATTTTCGCATTTATAATATTAGTATGTATGGAAGTAGTTCAACTTTGGATATATCTTTAAAATGCACCGCAGCGTCGCGTCGCCTCGCCTAAATCGCGGCATTAATGCGCCGCAATATATATATACAAGTTCATTGAAGTTGATTTGTAATTGTAATTAATTACAAATCAACTTGTATACGGGATCAAACTATCCTGCCAGTTTTTAAAGTTAGAACTGAATAAAACCGTGTGCAGCTTGGCAATTGAGAATACGTTTTAAATGATAATCCCAAATATTAAGCTACATTATTTTGTAACAAAATTATATGTTCGAACATCGCTGTCAGTATTTGATGCTTATGCGAAATCGAAATATAGTATGTTGACCCAATTTTTGAAGAGTAGTGGTCGCTCTGTGGTTCCTAATACAATCTGGTTTGTGGTCAGCGGGCGCGTGCGGTACTGTTAGGTGCGGTACGGCGTACGGCGTAACCCATTTGCGGCGGGCGGCCTAGCGGCCAGGATCGACCCCCGCCCTCACCCCTCGCCCCTCCAGCCAGCCAGTCGTTCCCACGCTCCACGAAACTCGTTTGCAATAAAAATGAAGTGCCTTCGTTATGATTGAGGAAAACGAATGGAGACATTACGATTGGATTGGGCTGCGGGCTAGTGTTATGTTGTAGGTCCCGTCTATGGCTGGCTGGAATATTATTTAACCTTAATTTTTACCCACTGCAACCAAAATAGTATAAGGCGTATTTTCAGCTTCACATCGAGTAGTGTCCCAATCTTTAGACAAGACAATCATCGTACAACCGTACCCATTTCTCACTCTCAAATTATTCCCATCGTATGTTATATGTACGGCATTCGCCCCTACAAGGGACCTGCCACCAACTCACATTGCTTAACTGCTGCTCCTTGGTTCTGTATTTCCACTATCTACGTAGTATCAAGTAAATCAAAGCACAGCAATGTTAATATCTAGCTTATAGTTAGAAACACTTGAAGATTCTTATTGTTCCTTTGTTTTTTTCCAGCAAGCAATGTAAGCGGGAGCCGGGCTGTTCGCGCCATCAAACATAATAAGCTATCGAGTAAGTTAAATCCATTATTTCTGCCTTGTTTTTGGTACGAAAAATTCTTTATCAGTAATTCAAATGAGATTGCTTATCCTCAGACCTTAGACTTTACTCGTAATACACGCATACTATATGGTGGTTCCAGGGAAGGTGGAGCTGCCAGCGGGCTGCCTGTACGGCGGGCGCTGGCACGGTGAGGGTGCGGTGCGCGCGGAGGCGTGCCTGGAGTGCGTATGCGTGCGCGGCGCGCTGTCGTGCCGCCGTCGGGCGTGCGCCCCGCCCCCCGACCCGCCCCCCGCCTGTCACCTCCAGCAGGTGCCCGGAGCCTGCTGCCCTGAGCTCCACTGTCCAGGTAACGTTTTCTATACAGTTTGACATACCTAAGATAAGGATTTGGACGAGTGCACCTTCTTAAGCAGAAATATTTTTTTAGATGGCGTAAAAAGGTTGGATCAGGGAGCGTCTGCGAGATTGGACGACTTTACACCGGAATCTATGAGCCATGGTTTGTTAAATCTTTAACTGTGTTAAGAATACGCATGCAGAGTAGTGTAAATGATTAGTTAGTGTTGCTAAACCTTGTTTAAATGTCAAATCAGGAGTAGTTCTGCCGGCGTGCGTGGAGGGCGGCACGGTGTACGCGGCGGGCTCGGCCATGGCGTCGAGCGTGTCGTGCGAGCAGTGCTTCTGCCTGGGCGGGTCGCGGCGCTGCGTGCGGCCCCGCTGCCTGCCCCCGCCCCCCGGCTGTCGCGCGCAACCCGCGCCCGGCGCCTGCTGCCCGCAGCGCTACTACTGCCAGCACGTAGGCACCACACCACCGCAACATCAAAACCATCATGGTGGGCTGTTTACTATAATTAGAAATTATCAAATTCGTATAACTTGTGATAATTAATCAATTAAAAAATTTATGACAGATTCTATTGTTCAAAAAGTAATACTTGTGATAAAAATTTCAGACTGCCAGACAGAAGACGGTCAATGGGTTCGGGAAGGCGAGGGAGTGTCAGCGCTGAGCTCGGACAAGTGTACTCAGTGCTTCTGCTTGGGAGGGAAAATACTGTGTCAGAGTCAGTCCTGCGCACCCAAGCTGAAAGGCTGCACGCCGCTCGTGCTGCCCGGCCAGTGTTGCCCTCACAAGTACATCTGCAACGACCGGAGTAATAGTAAGTGTTCATTCCAATGAGGAAGTGTCTTTCTTCGGCACGGCAAGGAGGATGGGGATTTTTAGCGTATCTCATAAAAAGCGATTCTCTCCTAAAATTACCATTTCCTTTCATGTCACAAAAAAGATTAAATTTTCAATAAGTAATTAAAAATGAGTCTTATCAGTTTTTTAAAGGATGTAATTTGCTTTTTCAGATACCATGTCAAATTTTAGCAAACAAGATAATCTGATAGTGGCATTGAATGAGAACAGATCCTTCCATACATCTAAGTCTACTAAACGTGAAACAACAGTTAAGGCAGCCAGTTCAAATACGAACAAGAAATCGACTCCCCCGACCACCACAACTAAACATGCCACGACAACTAAACCACCAACGACAACAAAACCAACTACTACTGCCGAACCCACAACAAAAACAAAAAATACAACTACCACTAAACCAACCACGACGATGAAAAAAAACTTGGTTACTAAAGTTGAGAACACGACCAAAACTGGTATCACAAATAATGAAACATCAAATAACACTATTAAGGATATAAAAGTTAGTTTAGCGACCACACCAGTACCTAAGGTTAAGAAAGAAGTAACTACAAAGATACCAACAATGGCAACGAAGGAGAACACTACACCAGAAAGTTCTACAGAGATTACGAGTACAGAACAACCGGAGAGGACTATAAAAATCATCATTAATGGAACAGTGAATTGCACGACCGAACTGTCTTCGTCGACTCTCCTAATAAATACAACAAACACAAATGATACAGTTTGGATAAACACTGAAATACATCCTCGTATACCTATGTTCAATAAAGAAGAAATAGAAGCCCACACCTCTTTACCGAATGAGATCATAACTAATAGAGTATATAATGAAGATTTTGATGAGAATGAAAGTTTTACTATAAATGTGACGAGTTCCCTGCGCACCAACACGAGCAGCCCGGCTCTTAGTACCACCACCACGTCGACCACACCGCGGCCTAAAACTGTACCACCCATAATGGTCGATGGAGCAAACGCATCAAAGTCAAAGAAAGACGAGTTAGACTTTGACTACAACGAACCTACGTTACCACCGTCGCTGCCTAATTTAAAGTAAGATCTTAAATGAGACGATATAAATGATATGTGTTTATTTCACTTGTATGAATCCACTTTTTGTGGATTGCAA
Source organism: Polyommatus icarus (assembly GCA_937595015.1). Lineage (NCBI taxonomy): Eukaryota > Metazoa > Arthropoda > Insecta > Lepidoptera > Lycaenidae > Polyommatus > Polyommatus icarus. The sequence goes on along the minus strand of OW569332.1, from coordinate 333,416 downwards.
ATATATGGCATAAATAATATTTTAAAAATATTTTTCAGGATAATTCCTTTCGTAGCGGCGGATGCAGTTGTCGATGATGAAACGTTACCAAAAGAAAATTTACCATTCACAGCGGTTTCACAAGACGAGAAGTACCCTGTGTATTATCCCGGACTAGAAAATAAGGAGCTTGAATATCCTATCCGTAGGGAAGACGACTACAATGCTAATCAATATCCGATATTCGTATCAAAGAAAGAAGATAATAAGAACTATCCTTCTTTGACTAACTTCGATAACTTTAATGCAGGCAACGAAAATAATATGACCGATGCGTTACCAGGAATGCAAAAATTCATGACCGAGAAAACAAGTGGCAATAAAATGGAAATTAAAACATCGGAGCCGAGCATCGACAATAGTAGAATATCGGGAGCTAGCCTATTTTCACCACCAGTAGAGACAGAAGGTAATAAGTAATAAGTGTAATTCAGGAATTATCGAACATACTTATGTTACTTATTTGGGTTGTAAAAATATTACTTAAACTGTTTCAGGGGGATTCATTCCTAAGGGGCCTGGCGGTATCGATGAATATTACTCCATATACCCGAGTACTCCAGCGGGTCCGACGATGCCTCATCTTACGACTTCAATGCAAATAGATACTAAAGGTTGTAGTATTTTATTTTACACAAAGCTAAATGTAAAATAAGTTTTCCTACAGATATTCTACGGTATGCTGAAACCTTACCTTCCAATGTTTAAATAGGCTTAGATGAAATGTAGGTGACGAAACACATTTTTGCTTCCAGAGGACTGTATATCTAGTACCGGCCAGCGCATATCGGATGGTGCAACAATTGAGATGGGTTGTTCGCTGTGCATCTGCGCGTGGAGCGAGCTGCACTGCTCTCCCCGTCCCTGTCACACACCACCCGGCTGTAGGTGGCGCACCGCCAGCATGCACTCACACGATCTGTGCTGTGGGGAGTTGATTTGTGATTATGGTAAGACTAACATGATATAACTAAGATTCTATAAGTATGAGTATTGAGTATTCTATAGGTTTTTCATAGATTAATAAAATTAAAGTTTCAAGGTGAACATACATAACTAACCAAGTTATCTATTAATTGTTACCTGTTTAATCTATAAGTTCTGTTTTAATTCCAGACAAAAAATACCCATCAGTAACGACTGATTTAAACAAGATGATTGAAGAATCTTCTGAAGCACCTTCTAACAATACTGTAAACGACGCAGTCAAAGCAGCAAATAATGCAACTGTAAATAATACAGTAAATACGATGCAAAAGGACACAGAGAATATATTAATTGGAAATAACGAATCGCCTTCAGAAAATAAAACGCAACTCGAAGTATCTACTCAACAAGTTCCACTCACAACTGCAAAGGTCGAAGCCAGTACAACCAAGGCACTAATATTTGCTGAACCTTCTAGTAACAGCAGCAACAGTCAGTCACTGGAGTACGAGGAGGAGGAAGACGATGACGAAGGATTTTCTCTGGGGAGCGTATTAAAACTACTACTCAGTGAAAGTTACGACACTAAAACTACCACATTTTCACCCACTAAGAAGACAACATTACGCGTAACAGAACAAGTATATAGACCAACTACGCCCAGGATAGAAACACCACCGAAAGATTTCTACGACGCGCACAACGAGTTCATACCTATGCCGCCATCGATAGTGCCTTTCAAGAAGATACCGATGCCCAATCCCATTACACGAATCGATCATCTCCTGCTCGGTGAATCCAATGCAATCAGAGATACCAATCCCCGGATTCCTACCACGACTAAGCCGACGCCAACGACTAGAAGATATACCGTGAAGACGACGCAGCCGCCGTACACGAGCAAACCGACGACGATTAAAGAAGTAATACCGGAGCCGACACGACACGACAACGACATACCATCGGTGGAGGTTTCTCGACCTCCGCAGCCACTCGGCCTGGGCCCGCTGAAGCTGGCGGGCTGCAACATCTACGGGCAGATGTACCGCGTGGGCAGGATCATCACGGAGCTGTCCACGCCCTGCCAGGAGTGCCGCTGCACGGAGTTCGGGGTTCACTGCACCGCGCTCGCCTGCTGAACTGTTCGCAATATTGTGATGAAGTGTTACAATCGAATTGTCGCATTTAAAGTGCATTTATAGTTTACGTTGTACAGTAGAGGAGTAATTAAGATTATATTTATTTAGTTTAATATCAGTATTCACGCCGGCGTTGATCTCACGTAGTAGTACCGTTCATATTTTATACTAATTTTCACGGACGATGTGAAACATTCATTTGAGTGTAGCTTGCCTCAATATCTTATATTTTAAGTAATTCCAAGGAAGTATAGGAATAAAATATTAACTCGGGATATTTGTTTTATTGCATAGATAATGCCGGCCAAATCGGATATGAAAAAATAGATAAGTGTGTATATAAGATGGCTTTATTAACAAGTATCACAAAAGGACATCAACAAAATCATCACAACGACAAAAGCTTGTGACTTCGGTTAATGTTCAACATTCAAAATAATACAGTCTTTACATGAACACCTTTTAAGTTACACAATCACATAACGACATACCAATAGCAAAAGTCAACAATTTCAAACATAATAGAGTGCGCGAGCACTGTATCTTTGTACCAATCAATAAATAGACATTTGAATAACACATAATTATAATAGGTATAAATAATGAAAATTCATATATACTTTATGTGGTATCTTTTGATATGTTTGTTAAAGATCTTCAAAATATGATATTATAATACGGGGTAATCTAGATGCCCAAAATGAAAAGAGGACAGAACTTATATCGGACTAGATTGAACGTTATAACGTCACGTTGGCAACTACCTATACTCGTATCTGACCAAGTCATCAGAGTATATTTTATGCCATTCCTTCTATACTGCACCCAAAGATCATCCATACTTTTGTCAAGAAGTTCCTCTGTATCTCATTCGAATCTTCTTACTTTAAATCTAGTTGCCGTTATAAAGAACAAGGCATTTTTTAAGTCAATTCGTTGCGTTTAAGTTATTTCACTTATGTAAATACCTATCTAACAACAATGTACACTTAAAAATATATTTCAATGTTATTTAACTATATTTACAAAAATTTTATAAATGTAAAAACACATAAGTACCTTCCCTACTGTTATTATGTAATCGGTATTTGGTTAAAAATTATCTTACAATGAAATCAATAACGACTATGAGGTTACACATGAAAAATCACTAACAGTTTCTTTGGTTACTTCATTACACCTGTACAAAATCGCCTAAAACCAACCCAGCGACAGTATGACACGTATCAAAATATACTGGAAGACTGAATTTTGTGCGCACTTTTTACATGATACTCAATTCGGTTACATAATAATTCTTCCTTTAAACGTACGTATGTACTACGTATACCGCCTATTTAATTGTCTGTACCATATACCAGACCTTTATGTACACTTTCACAATCAACAACTAAATTACATGAGTATTGAGGTTCACGTCGGTTTGACTAGCGAACATAAGATGTAGTCCCTCAGGGACCGCTTCTCAGCCCAGAGTTCATCTATTGCCTTCCATGCTCAGCTGAGAATGCAAATATTTCCTGTATAGCTTGTTCCTCGTCTGGAAGCTCGTCTATCAGGTGCCAAGCTCGACCTGGTACTTGTGTATGTAGAACACTGTCATGGTGAGTACACCCGTCATCAGCAGCACGAACGAGCCGACCCGGCAGATCTCGATGTAGGCTTTCGACGAGTTTTCTCCTGGAAATGAACAGGAAAATATTTTGAAATTGTGACAATTTGAAGATAACGATGGCTTTATTATTGCAAATTACTTTTTCTTCCGGCTAACCATTATTATTTACACATTATATTGACTAACTTACAACAATAATATTATATTATTTTGTAGCCTGTTGCTTTCAACTTAGCAATAACATTCTTACGTAGATAGCTAATACAAGATTGAGTTTGGTTACGGAATACGGCGCGGACTGCGCGCTAGAGTACAGGAAACATGCAACAGATGGCAGCACCAGTTAGAAACTATTTAGAATACTAGAGGAACGCCAGCCGGTATGAGTATATTACCGGTGGTAACGTACAAGAGCTATAGGCATTACAAGAGCCTATTCTAGGAAATAGATTTGGCAGTGCCTTCCTTTTCTTTTATCCTATATTTTTAATTATTGTTATAGTAATGTTACACACCGGTGAAGACTATAAAGCCGAGCAGCAGGCCAAGCAGCGCGCCGAACACGTGCGCCGGCCACGCCACCGGCGAGCCGTCGAACGGCGCGTGCAGCAGCGCCACGCCCTCCGACGCGCCCAGCACCACCACCGACAGCGGACGGAACCACCACAGCGGCACGTGACCGTACCTGAAACGTCACACCACAGATTACATAAGTTAAAATCACGTCAGATCCTTCCTTAAAATTGTATTAAAGAATTATTTCCTAGGCAGATGGCGGACCTAAGTAATTTGGTCGCGTTAACTCAAACTCATCCGACCGATCACGGCTAACATTGAATTGACATAAGCCGACCAAACGACGTAGGTCTGTCAACTGCCTAGAAATCAATTTCCTCGGGTATACCGATCAGACACGGCGCGGCGCCATACCGTGTCACGGTGGCGTCGTCGTGCCGTAACACGGTGACGGCGCCGTGCCGTGTCTGATGGGGACGCAGCCTAAATGTAGCACCTCCGGCAGACGTTTAAGATGATATCAAAAACGATGTAAAAAATTGTAGTACCTTAGGCAGACGTTGGGTATGTGCGCGGTGAGCAGCGCGTAGACTGCGGCGGAGGCGCCCACCACCTTGACGCGTGGCTGCAGCGCGCTCGCCCCCAGCGCCCCGCAGCCCACGCCCGACACCCACACCAGCGCCACGCGCGCCCACCCCTGCTCGTGCTCCAGCCGCCAACCCACCTGGAAACATATTATGCACTCAATGAGTACTCAAACACTAATAATTTACTATATAATTCATTATAGATCTAGACAGATCTTAGAACTGCGATAAAAAGATTTTTGATGATGAATACCAAAATATGTTTTGAGAACAGGTGAATCGATTTCAATTATTTTTGTTGGGTTTGCTAAATGCTAATACATCAAATAGATTATTATAGAAGAAAGGTAATTATTTAAAAAATGTCTTAAAAATCACGCAGAAAGTCACACATTTTTTTCGAAATAAATCCATCCTCTTATTGACCGACGCTCAAAATGTCTCAATAAAAAATCCATTAATAATATACCTAATATCTATGGACGCTTCACACCACGTTAGTCTGGCCCCGTGCTAAGTACCCGAAGGACTTGTCTTACAGGTACCAGACAACGGAAATATATTTAATACTTGTATACTATACTTATATTTAAGATTTTTATTATATCATACACATATTTAATACACATCCATGACCCAGGAACATTGAAAAACTTATTGTTCCGTCGGCGGGATTCGAACCCGCAACCCCCGGCTTGAGTTGCCACACACTCTAACCATTGAGCCACGGAGGTCGTCAAATTCATTGTATTCACGCAGAAGAGTGTAGCGGTAATGAACAGCCAGACACTTTCGCATTTATATAATCAATACTCATACTAGTATGGATTCGGTCTAATATACAAGAAATGTTACGTACAGCGAGGGCGACGAGGGAGTTGAGCACGAGGTGCATGGGCGTGGCGTGCACCAGGCCGTAGGAGAGCAGGCGCCAGGGCTCGCTCCAGCGCGGGCCCGGCAGCCACTCCAGGTGCGCCTGCCACCGCGCCGGCCCGCACAGGTGTAACAGCACCTGCCGAATAAACACAACATGTTTATGTGTATTTTAAACAATTGAAGGAATAGAAAGTAAAAAAAAAGTTAAATTGTATAACCCTGCGGGAAAAACTGCAAATAGAGAAATAACAAGTTAATTACTTACCTATATTGTTTATCGAACGTACACAATTTTTCTTTAATTACTGATTGCTATCAGCACAGTCTATGGAACTTAATCAGTATTTGCACAGTCTGTGTTGTTTTGTTTATTTATGCTAATTCCTTATCAGTCGAATGCAGTGTACTCGAAATAATCGAATACTGTGTTTATCAGCTGGCCGCAATTGAATTAATTAATTATTATCGTTTTATGATTAATTAATTATTATAGTGTATTAATCGAGGAGTATACTCACGATGATGGCGATCATGGATATAATGAAGTATGGCGGTCGGAGCGCGTCGAGGATCTTCTCCTTCCGCTTCTGGAACTTGGTCTTCGCCGAGTCGCTCGCCTGCTTTGTCAGCGGCGGGCACTTCAAGGTCTTCCTGGTGAGGGTGAGGTTTATCTCGTACTGGCGGCGCGGCGTCGACTTCGCGGTGTGGCCCAGCAGCCGGCGGCTCTCCCCGGGGCTGTTGGTGCGGCTGTCGCCGGGCGCGTCCTCTGTCTCGGTCCAGGCACGCGCCGGCGGCGGCCGGTCCGGCAGGATCCGCCGGCCCTGGTGCACGGGCGCGTACTCCTCGTTCAGTCTCCTCGCCTCCTCGCAGTCGGCGTCGGGGGCCATCGTTCCCCGCGGTCATCTCCGGCCGTCACGACATGTCGCCGGCCCGCGCTGCAACACAGTGACACGCTCAGTCCGGCGCACGACATTTATACGGGCATTACAGGAAAATAATTACGGGAAAATTAGTCAGAATCTGGCGATGAACAGGAAACTGACGATGTATGTAGTTTCGCGGTTCCCCAATTACGGTGGTGTCCTGTAACGTTACATCAATTCTGATAACTTAATCCGTCGTGTTGTCGGGCCGAATATAGCCGTTCGGTTCCCCTGCTAGGTATTTCGTACTACAGTTGCGTTTGTAAAGTATTAATACTTTATTATCTAGTTATGTACCAATTATAAATCTCTTCCGATTTTTTTTGCATTAGGATGGGAAGTGTATATACTGCGTGTTCTGCGACGTGTTTGTTTGCACGCTATTAACAACGTGACATTGTTGGTGTATAGCACAATATATTATATTATGTTGTAACTTGTAGTGTGTGTATGTGTGTGTGGTTGTTATCCTGTACCTTGCGGTCTGAGGTACCTAGACGTAGGTATTCCCCCGTAGATATCTCTACTGTTAACAATGTAACAGCTGTGCCATTAACCACAATATTATGGTGGGTTTTCATCCGCACTACTATATGCGTTACTCTTTGCGCTGTGCTTTAAAAATAGCGGGAAGTATAAGCCACATGTCAAGTGTCATGCCCATATTCCATAAATAGTGTTGATGATATTATGGTCCCATGTTTTTACATGTTGTCAGTTGTCACTGTACAATGTACATGTACACAGCTAATTATGCCAAGCCATCCGCGATGTCAGCTGCCATACCGACGTGTTGATATTATGCCTGACTCAGAAGGCAGGATGAATATTCAAACACTGATTAGTGATCACCTAAGCTGATAGTGCTCGGTGCCAACTGTCTGCCTAGTGCCTCGCCTACTAATATGATAATAGTTACAGGGAATGTGCATGAACAGGGAATATTTTATACTTATTAGTTATTACGCAAAGATCGGAGCAGAGGGCCCTTAGCCCTCCTAGCAGATACAGTAAAATATGACCAAATTCCGTCACGTTACACACGTTACACACGTCAAAACTCAAACGTCGAACAAACTTTATTTTTACTGTCTGTGCTTGTGCTGCCAGCTAGGGTAAAATATTACAGTAATGTATCCTATTATAGGTTTTCTTAAATTAAACATCTATTAGAAAACAAGTTTCGGGTTGGCCACCAACTGTTGCGCGTATTTCTCATTTAAATAAGTACGATAGAATCACAATACAGTTCTTTGTGGTTCTACAGTAAGTACTTAATAATATGTACATATTTCCAATTAAAGCAATTTGACTTACATAATATCTTCCTTATACCATTTCAGGAAAATGTTCGTAAGCAGTAAGCACATAAAACTGCAGTTGGCTGTAAAAACAAAATAATTGTTATGTTTGTATTTAAAATACGAAAATCACCACACACTATCACGAAACGACATAACAACATCACATATAGAACGTCTGTCACTGTCATATTATATACTTTTTTACCGAGCACAGACCCATCCCATCAAGCCCCATAAGCTCACCGGTGAGTGAGGCACAAATCACAATAGAATAACAATAGATTTCCAAAAATCCGCGATCGAAGGATCATTTACTTATGATTTTCGAACATCTGAAATATCTGCGTCTGTGCTCGCAGGTACTCAGTGCGGTAGTAAGAACGTCACGTTCATATCTTTGGAGCAAACGAATTATTCTGCTACTAACTAGTTCGGAGTACAACAAAAGAATTATGGTTTCCGAGAAGGTAGGCCCGGTGAACTTTCTATCACTTGTCTCCTAATATAAACCTTTCTGACTTTTACGAATATTTCAAGACTAAAATTAGGTAAATCGGTTCATCTGTTTCCGATTTTTAGCGAGACAAAAATTTAATATTCATTTTTATTTATTATTTTATTTTATTATTATAGATTAGTAACAGTTTTTGGATTTTACACTAACACTTATTTAATATAATATAGACTTCAAAAGCTCCCGATTTACGCCTTCGGCCTTCTGTTCTATTCGCGAAAATAATAATATTTTGTACCTGACTCACAAACAAAAGGCTGAACAGTCCTTGTTGGCTTTAACTACTGAGGACTCAATTTTTTTTAAAATATTGCACTGTACACAATAAATGCACAAGTATCCCTTTTGCACTAGTTTAGTCGTTCTACAGGTAAAATAATTTTACATTAAATACATACTATCATTTGGCGAACTTTTGTCATTGTTAATAATATTTGGTTTATTTTTTTGAAATAGTAAATAATTGTGCCTTTTTTAAACCATCCAAAATAGTTTTTAAAGTGTCAAGACTCATATAATAACTCTTGTTGCTACCTAAAGAGTTATTAGCCGAGACAATGGAAAATAATAATATCACATTTCGTCGAAAAAAAAAGCTAATTCAGAGCAAAACATTGCATTAATGTCGGATGACGAACCACCAAGTCCTCACTCCTCCTGGGCTCAATTTATCGCGATCTAGCCAGCCAGCACATACGTGTTTCGACCGCACAGAAAATATAAATAACCTACCTAAAGTCATGCATTGAAAAATTACAACTAGTACTCACTAGCGCCCATGATTAAATATCACATCTCAATCTTGAAGTAACATCATTGAAGCTAGAATCAAAAGATAAAACTATATCCATAATGAAGAAGTTATCAGATGCCACTACACAGTTACCATAGTTACCGCACACCGAACAAAACATTCTCCACGCAATGATTAATCTAAGTTTTATTCATAAAATTACACAGTGCAGCTCACCAGTAAAACAATAACGTCTGTAAATCGTAATCACTTAATAATAAACAAAATCTGGAAAGTCCGAAGAATGACACCGACGCGAGATAAACCAAATATGTCAAACGTCACAAATGTCAACATCAATAATTGAAGTGCGCAAACAAAAGATTGTGGGTAGTCCGAAAAAAAAAATATTTTTATTCTAGGCGTCTACTAGTTAATTTGCCAGTCAATATAATTATGTATCGATCATCAATCAATTAATTATAAAAACTTGTTAAAAACACTTCGTTTAACAGCTTATATTGGTGTAGTGTTTGTGTAGTGTATCTACATATTAAGTAGATACTTAAAATTGTCTCATGCACACCAGTAGTGGGGGCAGTCTATATAAGTCGTTGTCAAGTAGTCAAGAGTTTCAGTTGTATAGTGGCAGTGACAGTGGTCAGTGAATAGACGTGCGCTCCGCAAGTGGTACTGGGTGTGTTAGTTACCCAGTGTCCCGAGGATACCACAGATGGAATCACTTTAAGTTACTTTATTCACTTAGGATTCACGGAAAAATGTAGAAATTGGTCTTATGATCTACTCAAGTCCTCTTCTGTGATTAATAATGAGATGTTTGATATATCTACAGATAATATTACTGCACAAATATTTTCACAGATGTATCTGATATTATAAATCATAATATAGTCATCCGCGATCTTTTATCATTGTATAAGAGACTTGAAATATCTTAACCGTTCATGACATTTTCTATATTTCGTTGACATAATAATTATATTTTTATTACATTTATTTATGGCTCATGACTCATGACTCATGTAGATAGGTACTCAGGGAAAGAGGATATTTGGTATTTTACAAAACAGCAGGAGCATCATTATTATAAACACCAACAATAATATGGTTCGCGGTGACCGCACCCGCCGCAGACCGCAGAACTGTTTGAGCAGGTTTTCCTGTGCGCTATCCTGTATTACTGCAACTATAATTTATTAAAAGCAGGCTGTAGTCAAGACAATATAATTTTTTTCAATCACAACGCTGCTAAAGAAGTTTTCACCTCAAATGCGTTGGCACTCTGGAAGTGCCAAGTAGTGAAAATAAAAAGGCTTCTCCGCACAGTAGAAAGATAGGATATGTTATTAGTTCTTTGCCGCGCCGGTTATCTACTCTTTTTTCGTCTTACAAATTTTCAATCAGAAGAGGTATCATACGTCGTTTGGCCAATACTAAAAATATCTGCTATCCATTTCTATAGAGTTTCGGCAAATAATATTGCATTTTGCGTAATTACGTGAAAAATGTTACGATGAAGGTGGTTTTGGAGGGCCATTCGGTTCACGTCACTTTGGCCTGTTTCACGCCAAGGTTGAGGCTGGACCGAAATAGCTTCCCACTCGCCCTCGCCCGCTGTTTATAGTTCACTTAAATTTCACGCGTTCGCTACATTTATTTAGGAACATAGATTGGTAATTGGTATACAATCCAAGCCGATCTTGAAAATTTGCAAGGAGTTGCATGTACCATGGAGGAAATTGATTCCTAGGCAGTTGACGGATCTACGTCATACGTCGGCTTATGTCAATTCAATATTAGCTGTGATCGGTTGGATGGGTTTGACGTAACGCGACCAAACTACTTAGGTCCGCCATCTGCCTAGAAATCAACTTCTTTGATAGCCATGTACTATCAAAGAAGTTGATTTCTAGGATCTTACCAAATTTTATATCCTCCTCGCGGTCTCTGCTAATTTACACATTAGCCGATACAGCAGTTTCTGAGCTAAGTAATAGATTTTTTTTATATTATTACCTATTATGTATTGTATATATTATTATGATTGTGAGGTAGCGAAAGATGATGATGGATTTAGAAACCGACGAACGATGGAGCAGGTATCAATTACGACGGATTTTTGTATGTGGATGTATGTGTTTTTGTTTAGGTCAAGCGATTTCAGAGCAGCAGTAAGGGTCTTCGGGATGACGCCAGTTGAGGAGATGATGATTAGGGCTTTACGCGAGAGCGAGATTTTTCTCGTCTCGTCTCGTTCTCGTCTCGCTTTTACGAGACGAGAACGAGACGATATGTTTTGGAGAATATTCTCGGCGATACCGAGACCACATGTAGGGTACCCCAAGAGTCTCGTTTCGGGTCTCGTTAATTTTTTTTAATGAAGTTTTTATTCCAAAAATCAAAAATCAAAAATTAAAAAACAATATATTTTACAAAATATAAAACCTGGTAACTATCCTAACTGCATTTTATCATATAAATACGTTAGTCATAAAAATATTCCTTATTCTCTTTATTATATTATAGAAATAAATCATTATTTACAACTAAGCGAGACGAGACGAGACAACTGGTAACGAGATGAGACCGAGACTGGAACGAGACTAAATTTTTTGAGGATTGACGAGACCGAGACGAGATTTTTGTTACTATCGCTTACTCTCGTCTCGTGTGAAGCTCTAATGATAATGGGTATGATTTTTACGGTATCCTGGCGCCACATTTGCTATATTTAGACTGCGAGAGGTATGTATGTATGTATGTATGTATTTTTGAATCTTTTCGTTGTGTTTTTGTTTCAGGTAATTGGTGTTCGGGACGGCTATATCTATGAGGTAAGTGATTTTTTGAGATTTGATTATCAAGGTTATATCAGGTCTATTACTGAGTATGGTGCGGTCGGTGACTATGTCTCGATCCCTATAAAATTTATCGGTGTTGTTTTCCAAGACGTTGCAGGGTTTATATTATTTGTAATAAGGTGTGTGTGTGTCGATTAGTTTGTACTTGATGGCTATTAGTTGATGAATATGTTTAGCTACATTGTCATGACGTTGGTACACCCACCTTTCTTTGTTGGCCAGTGAACTACATCCTCCTGTAATGTGTTCTATTGTTTCGGCGGTTTGGTGGCATAATCTGCATATTATTATTAATGTGTATGGCGCATATTAGGCTAAGTTAGTGGATGGCTAAATTAGTGTGTGTCAATGTCAACGACCGCTCGTGATGTCCACGCACGGGTTTTCCCGCGACGATCACAAACAACAGGACAGGGAAAATAAATACTAGGAAACACAAACATTTGCACCCCCGTTTTATATGATTTTAATAATTAGTAAAGTGGATATACTTCAAAGTGCCTTAGTGTGTGCGCAAGACTCAACGCACTGTCGTCTCTTTTACATAACTTCATATCGTAATCGTTGGACTAGTTTTATCTACGCTCCACCAAGGCATTATTGTTAACAAAAAGCTTGAAATTTAAAAATTATGTAGCCTTTAGGCGTTCGTTCCATTAGAATTTAGATAAACAAACTCAAACACTACAGCAAGAAGGCAACAGACAACCTGTCATAATACTGTTTAATAAAATCACTTGTAAAACATCCCCCCTATACCTTCCCGCTCGAGAGGCTCTCATTGTAATGAGGTACCGTAGACTAAGTTTGCCGTACTACGTTATACGTACACGTACAGTCACGTCCACTGACGGCTCTGGATAATGTATTTATGTAGGTAACAGTACAATCGCCTAGTAGGAAAAATTGCTGTATATGCAGTCATGGCATTTTTAATATGAAAAAAAAAAACCGGAGTCATTTGCAGGCAACTTTACGAAACAAACGAAAAAACCAAACAGTACCTACTGTCGAGTTCACGGAGCTACAGACTGTGATATCTACGCTGCTGTACGCTACAGTGTCACAATGCAAATAGTATACAGTAGATGTTCATAGAAGATCGACCGTATCAAGTTCACGCACAAAACAGCATCATTTAGACAACTTGCAGTATCAAAACGGAGCAGTACCACATCGCTCGCGTGTACAACTTGTCTCTATGTTATGTGTTTTAAGACACCTCTGGTTTAATCTACTGTATATATATACTGTGGTAGTACAGTCCCGTTCACAAGTCAGACGGTAGTCTGCGCGAGTGTACCGGGATAATGAGCGCTCCTCGCTCCTGATTTAATCCCGGCATAATTACGCACCGACAGACGCGGAGGCACCGCACTATATCTATACTTAGTTGTACTCTACAAGTACTAGATATAGTTCTTAGTGTTCGTAGGCCTTTGTTATACGGCTGAATCAGATTATGGGAAAAAGACTCAGGCTTTTTGCTTTCATCGTGAATAGCTGAGATCACAATGAATGTCGTATTTATCTAATAAAATAAAGTATAATATAATCTCAAGCAATTTCAGTTACTTTTAATTTAAATAAAATAATTCAAATCGAGCTGAAAGTTTGCATTGCTGTTTGGTAAGTGATGACCGTTTCTGAGTTCTAACATGCCACACAAGCACCCTTTCGTGTTAAACAACTCGCTTATTTAAGCTTCCTTATTATTCCTACTACTCGTAATAATAAGAATGTAAGTGAACAACATCAATCTTGTTAAGAATTAACAAGTGTTTACTGCCGCTCTCACTTAACATCGTTAACTATTAACAGCCCGGGAGCGGCCCTCGGTAGTCAAGTATATTAAGCCATTGTTACTGCAATAAAGTTAACTACCATACATGTGGGATGAAGAACTATAACTACCACCTGCCGAGATCATAACGCGCGTAACAATTTGGTGCCTCTCAGTCGGCCCAAACCGTTGACCTTTTCTTAGTACAATGGTAATTGACCGACTGAGAAACATATTTAATAAATAAAATAAAATATATTTTTATTCAAAATAGGTATTACAAACAACCATCCATTTAAAATTTTAATTAATTCTTAAAGAACTGATTAATGGCGATACAAATATCAATGATGTTCACCATAGTCACAACTCACAGTATTACAATTCCTGTAATACTGTGCCACAGTCAGGTGAAGAATAGAGAATGTTATAATATGATCAAATGTAGAGTTCAGGTTATTATTATTATATTTGGGGAACCAGATACGATAACCCGAGTCGTCGAGGTTCAACGATAGTTATAATCGCTTCAATATAATATTATTATCTGCTCAAATATTTCTGAAACTCGTAAAATGATATAGCTGAGAAGTATGAACAAGTATCCTAAATTCATATTATTGAATTGCATAATATGGACGCGTTTATCTCAAAGTAGCTTAAAAGTCACATCTAAATTATTATTGTACCCTCATATTTGCTAAGTATACTTATGTATTTTGTCTCTTTTACTTGATAATAGCACAGAATATATATTATGGTAATAGTGAGGTTTACATTAATTTTAGTTTTGTTTCGCTCAAAATGATTTTGTGAAGTGCTCCTCGGTGAGTCTTGTGAAAGGTTTTATTTAGTTTCAGGCAATTACGCCGACTGCAGCGAGCTCCCGACAAGCGGCTTATAATGAGCCTCGTAATAAAAAAAGTAAGTTAAAGGGAGGATCTAGTCAAATACTTATTCAGTCTTATTGTAAATGGAAATGCTGAAACTGAAACGACAGAAACATCACATAATTTTCATCTTCCATTAAAAAGAATAAGTTTATTAAACCGAGTATAGCTGCGTTTTGAACAACATTATGCTGCGTACGGGTGGAAATGGAAAATAATAGGAAACAATACCCATGTCTGTACGTAACTCTGTACGTCTGTGTATTACGAGTATGCATTGGACTGACTGCGCTGAAATTTTTTACAAATATTTTCAAAAACGCTATTGTTTGGGTACAGACACGTCATGTCTATTGATCACTGTAGTTGTGGAGTTTTATGAATGAATGCAACGAATGTTTGTAAAAAGTCTGAGTTAGTAAAATGAATTTGAAAATTAGAAATTGAATAAAATGTTCACCCTATAAAGATATAGACTATAGAGTCATGTGGTCCAAAATATGTCTAAACTTTAAAGATTAATTTTTTTGTATTAACATAACAACAATTAAAACATTGTAAAACTAACGACTGAAATGTTTACCATGTCTTGTTACTGTTTACAAAAATATTAATTGAATCGGAAAATTAGAGTCAACCATTTTTAAAATTGTTATCTATGTGGAGCTCATGATTGCTGCACTAATGTAGTGTTGAATTAGCCCCAAAATGTCGGCATTGAGGTAAATAGGTAGGTGGCGTAATCTGTGTCAATGATCCGTGTTATGTGTACTAACTGACAAATTAGTTCATTGTGTAGACATGGGCGCCGGCAGAAATAATTCCCAAGGGGTGCAGATTTTAGTTTTCTTTCTTTTCTTTTCTTTTTACTTTTTACGAACAACAATGATTACTTCAAAAGAATACATTTAGTGTTCAGCACTTCAGGGGGGTGCCAGGGGGTGCACTTGCACCCCTTGGGAATCTCGGGATCAACAGGAATGATTGAAATAAAAAGCATTTTGTAACCCAAAATACCATGACGTACAAAGATATTTCGTAATGTTTCAACATTACGAAATATCTTTGTACGTCATGGTATTTTGGGTTACAAAATGCTTTTTATTTCAATCATTCCTGTTGATCCCGAGATTCCCAAGGGGTGCAAGTGCACCCCCTGGCACCCCCCTGCCGGCGCCCATGTGAGTAGATCAATATGACTATCTGCCGCTAAAAACTATTTATTTTAGTTAGTATCTATTTAAGTCTCTGTACTCCTAATTTACATGTTGCATCTCAGCTTGTTAGAATTCTCTAGGATAACAAGAATTATTAGTGCAGCCAGAATAATAATTGTAGAAAGTTAAATAAAAAAAATTATTAACTCATTAAGTTAAACTACTGGAGACAAATACCATAAAGGTAATTAACTCGATTTCGGATTTCGTGAAAAGCCTCAATGAAGGTGATCCTAGACACCTTCAGTTAAAAAGACCAAATACATAGTTTAAAGACTAAGCTTCCGCGTACCTAATTATAACAGAGTAAGGATTAAATCGCATCTTTGTTGAGAAGTTAATGTTTATCAAACTCTGAAAATTCTGAAACTACTTAATCAATTCTTACGTTTTACACTTACAAAACGTACATTTCTTTGGATTCTGCTCGGTTTTAATTCTGTTTTGCCGTTGTTATTTCTGTTTGAAAGCTAGACATCATATATTGCTGATGATGCAATTAAACATTAACGGAAAGCATGGAGAATATAGGAAACAGCAAAAATAGTTCACAAACTAACATCACGTCATGTTTACTGCCACTAAAATATTATACTTCAATGCTTCGAATATTGTATCCTTGTAACGTCGTCGACTAGATTCAACCGGTTTTAAAATGTTTTGAATTTTATAGTGGACTATAAAACGACCTATTGTTTTATGACCTGAATAGCGGACGTATCATTTTTTTGTCAACATCCGACCTCTAGTGTAATCTAGACGGCTGTAGACTGTCGACATTTTATTTCGCTATCAAGTCTTTCCTTTAGCTTAGATAAAACTGACTTTTTTTGAGTTTCCAACTGCATTAAAAAATTTAACCTACATTTTCCCATGGCAAAATTATTCTTTTTAAAAAAATCACTCTTCTTTTTAATCTGAGTAGGCATAAAATAATTTAATTTCTATTAAAAGTGGATATAGCTTTTCCACCAATATACTGCTTATGTAAACATCAAAGTCCAAACTCCTAAATAATTTACTGCTTACTGCAAACTTCTTTCTTTACATCAAGAATTTTCATTTGTACGCTCGCATTAATTAATTAGTGTATCCAATATATAGTACTTAATCAATTAAAATAAAAATTGAGTTACAATTTAAAGCGGCACTATTTTCTTTTGTTTTCCGCAACTGGTATCACTTATCATCAGCTGCAATCACAATTCACAACACGTCAATACTAATTGGATTTTCTGTTGCCGATAACAATTTTTCTTTCATGCTTATAATCAGTTGGTTTCACGACGAGAGGGAATGGGATAAGCGGGGCTTATACACGATTTTCACAATAATAACAATGAGTAACGACTTACAATGTATGACACGTGCCGAGCGGTATGCTTCCGTGTGCGCGTCAAACGCGGGCTCGCTCGCCGGCCTCGCCGGGTCGACTGCCGCTATCTGATAACGACTGATAACGCGATAACATAGCTGGTGTTGCAGGGGGCGAGGGGGTGATCTAATTAGGTGTCGATTTTGGTGGGAAAATGCTTAAGATTGTGTATGAAAATTATCATTTATCGGTATTATCAAAAGGTTGTACATGAGATGTAATAGTAGCGTCATATGGCTCTGATAATTTGGTTAAAAATATTTGGCCCTTCTAAGCAGGTGAAGAAATCAAAGGATTTTTTCACCTGATAAGAAGGAAAAGTTATTTCAACTTTATTTATTTCATAGGTCTACTGTCTTAAAGAAGAGCTTTTAAAAGACACGATAATACAGCTGTTTTGATGATAACAAACTGATAACTCGTAACTGATAAGCGGATGAGTGTGAACTGTACACAGTGCAGTTATAATATAAACATTGACCACATGTGGAGATATCAGTTACATATAACGTTAGCTATCTGTTTCCTCATGGGAATATAATACATAGTCCTCATAAAAATGTGATATTAGATAATAATGCCGATAGAAACTCATAAGATATTTACACAGATAATAATTATATCTATGTAAATAAAAAGCAAGCAGCGGTTCTCGGGTGTCGTGACTCGTGACTCGTGATAACCCGAGATCCGCTGAACCAATTTCGCTAATTTTAGTCTTGAAATGTTCGTGGAAGTCCAGGATAGGCTTATATGTATAAGGGGAAGCGAAATGAAGTTCACCGGATTATCGTACAAAACATAATAAAAAGTAAATCAAAAGAGTTGAATTGAACTATATGATATCGAACGTACCGTAACTTCTTGGTGGAAATTCATGTTTCACAGTAATAACTTACACTTTTTATACACTTTTTCCACTTTTATTAATTTATTTTATTGCAATTTTGTTTTACACGACCGGTTTCGATAAAACACACCTTATGATGATTTTATCGAAACCGGTCGTGTAAAACAAAATTGTAATAAAATAAATTAATAAAAGTGGAAAAAGTGTATAAAAAGTGTAAGTTATTACTGTAAACTGAACTACACAATTAACGTAGTTGTTCTATCTACTAGATATCAAATCTAGAATTTCGGGACATTTCTGTGGACTGTACGGGGTCGTTGTTCTCTGATGCTGATAATATTATAAGTATATTATATTTATAATTAACGGTAATAACCTAAAATTTTCATTACGATGCCGCGGTTATCCCTAACAACTAACAAGTGGATGTTATTAAACATTTCATAATTTAATTTCTGAACTGTTTCCTTATTTCACATCATTAAAATATTCAAATCGAAATTCAATACATTTTTCTTTATCAATGAGGAAATATTGGTACTTTTTTATCAACATAATAATTAATTAATTAAATTAGCAAACGGGTGTTTGCCATTAAGTATTGTCCAAATTTATCAACTACAAAATAATAATGTAATATAAACTTAATTCCATAAGACCCAAGTAACAAAAGTAAGAAAAAGTTTATAAAGTGATACTTAAATTAGTGACATCATAGTGCGCTATCTCATTGTCAGGGTTTGATTAGATTAACAAAAGAATACGTCATGAATGTGCGGTACAAAAACACCAACGTGGGGTTGAATTCTGAACACGATTAATTAACAAACGCCGACTACATGCAGCCACAGCCTTAGGCAGCCTCTACAGCATCCGGAAATTACATGACGTGGGAATTTCAGACTATACGATATATTACTGAAAAGTTTTCACGCTAGAGGCGGCACCAGCATAGACATAGAGAGACGAATATAAAAAAAGTTTCTGTCAATATTCTGATATGACGTGTGGAGTTTTGGCGGGCATGTGAAAGAGTGCTGTTGTTTTTATATTATTTTCCTAAAATTGTGTTAGCTGGGTTTTTAATGTGTAATATTGGTAGAATATTAACTATTAGATATTCGTGTTCATGCACAAGTGTAGGAAAGTGATATCCAGAAACGTGCTATTTTGTGTTCCCTCCAAAACTCCATCGAAAGTTTCAGTAAAGCGTCTACCACTTTACTGAATCGACCGACTTGACTCCTTGACTATATTGACTTTTACAGACTTTGACTAGACTTTAGAACTGACGATACATGAAAACGATGATGAAAAATATAATAGGAGGAATATGGTTTTCCCGCCATATTCCTTACCTTTTTACCTTGTCTGTGGCACAACATACACATCCTTTGTGTCAAGTTGCCAAAAAAGAAGAAAAAGAAAAAAAAGATATGACGTGTGCAACATGTCGCAGTTTGATCGGATTACTTACTGTATGTGCTAGTGGCGCCCTCTGCTCTGACCTGTGCATACATTTCACCATCGAATGTTCGATTTTTAGCTCTTGAGGATGCTTCGAATTTAAAGGAGATTTTTGTGGATACTCGCTGCAATGAATTTATCTAAATTTAGGCGACACCCACAACTCCGTTGCGCCAAAACTCGTTTATCGCGCGGAAACCGTACATTTTTCCGGGATAAAAACTATCCTATATCCTTTCCCGGGACTCAGAGTATATTCATGCCAAATTTCAGCAAAATCGGTTCAGTGGTTTGAGCGTGAAGAGGTAACAGATAGGTAGACAGACATACGGATACACTTTCGCATTTATAAATATTAGTATTTATTGTCTTTGAACTTCTGACCTAGTAGGTAGGTACCGTTTTAATGTCATATTAATCGAAGCTAACTTATTCATTCTAGTAGTAACCAAAACTCGCTCTCAACACTGTCATGTCCTATTTTTAACCAACTTCCAAAAGGCGAGGAGGTCCTATATTCGACTGTAGATATTTTTTTATCAACGCTCTAAATTTTCCTCGGTTTCCGGATGTAATGTAGCGCCAGCTTTATATCCGGTCTGTGGCGGTCGATACGCCGGTAATTACGCGCCGCGATTACCCCGGCCCGTTTGTTTTACTCCTGCAAACCTCCCCGGTATTCCGCAAACCTAGTCTTTTGTATTGCCTACCTTACACGATCCTGGTTGTATTACAAGATTTTTACATATAAATTGAAAGTAAATTTGATTCTGTATACGAGCGGAAATCGGAAAAGTTTCGAAGATCCAGTGATATTACTATTCGGGATTTTTTCGATGAAGAAAAAGTTATGGTTCATAAATCGTGTTCTATAATATACGTCATCATATCAGCATATTGTGCACTGCACACATACATATTATGGACTGCAGATCCTATTACATAAATGTTTGCTACGTTCCCAAGTTACACCATTCATGTCCGAGTATGTAATGCATCCTGTCTGGCAAAAGTTTGTTAGTTTCCAATTAGGAACACCTGAATGTTTCTACGTAATTTACCGGCGAGCTCCTGGCATGCAAATGCCGGGCTAGAGGCCCCGCCCGGGGCACCGGGGCCCGACGGCGGGTACTCGGCCGGGGCACCGGGCCCCACGGTGGCGCAGGGCATGAATATGCAGCGTGTGCAGGTCTGATTATGTCTCGAGAGTCGAGCGGCGGAGAGCCTGTCTCGGGCTACAGTTACGAGGCGCGGGACTGACGTACCAAATTGATATTATGTAGACTGTAGAGCCACTCGAATACTGAATTTAAATTGTAGAGTCCTTCATAGAAATAAACCTCATACCATAAATATATAAGTAAATAGCTTGTTATCATAATATTATTATTATAATACAATTCCATACTATATTTAAAGTACCTACCATAAAACATCAAAACTACATTTTTTATGTAATCTCAATGAAAAATTGTAAAGTACACACGAGGGGATAACAGAGTTTAAAATTTCGTTTCAGAAATTCAAGAGTGCAGACTGCTGAAAACTGAGTGCCATGCAGCTCAAACTATTCAATTGGAAAAAAATACACACATGTTTTTAAAGCCAGGAAATATGCCCAAAAATATACGTAGACTAAAGTATCTGCTCAAAAACTTTTATTATAGACCATATATATATTTATTTTTTTTTACTTCAATTCAACAGTTTGTGTGAGGTTAACCCTTGCATCGTTAGCGTAGAGGTTAAAATAAGTGAAGACTTGGCGATACTGCAACTCGACAAATATGAGCTCCAAATATGCAGGAAGTTAACCTAGTTCTGTAATTAGGTGGGTCAAGTTGATATCGTATAAGGGCTCCGCGCGGTCCGCTATTGTGTGATGTAGATAGCCAGACACGGCGGCGCCGGCAAGGTCGCCCAATAATATACTGTACTATAAACAATATACAGTAGCGTAAATCGAACGTGCTCTTGAAATGCAATACGTGAGTAGAGCGCTCGAAACTGCCGTAGATACAAGTGCACGAGTGTTCGAAAATTTTATAACCTTTTCAAAGTTAATTTTTACCATAATTTTCACATACATTTGACATTTGTTAACATGAAAATTAAGTAGCCGACAAAATACATATTATTCCTTCGATCGGAGATTCTCGGAAATGCCATTGTATTCTATTGTTGTCGCGATCACCGGTGCTCGTGCACTCGCGATCAACGGCTCTTGATGGGTTATATATTACTGCTGACTTCTAAGCTCTATAAAATTATCTGAAATCAAACTGTGTGCCTGCAACTTCAGATTCTAGGCTACCTAAAAATATATGAAGGTGGCTTACTACATTTAAATCATATTGTGGCAGCTCACAATATAATATAAACTGACTCATCACAACACAATAGTACCAACTTTATACACAGATACAATACTATAAAGGTATAATAGTACTTCACATAGAAATAGCTGCGCGTGTGTGATAAATGTACCTAAGTAGCTATTAATACGAGTAGTAAATAAACATGATTTATAGTGAAAATGTTGTTTTCAGCTGTTGTGGGCTTGTGGTCTGTGGATTCCCATTTATCTATTCTCTGTATTTCCTTGAACCGAGTTATTCTTAGAATAGTTTCCGTTTAGGGGTTTTATGGCATTATTGTGTTTGTTGCCGAAGTTATGAAATTGATTTATTATACGCTGTAGTGTCAAATAAGTACATAAAAGGTAAATATACCCTGCTCGTTAGCTGGGTGGATGTACGTAATAGTAAAACGAAACTGAGGCAGCGAGCTTTTGACATGGTTAGTATTTTTCTTGAAGATAGGAAAAATCTTTACAACTAGATAATATTGGATATCTTTTAACTACATTCCACATATACACTTCTTTGGGTCAGCTCCTACAATTAAAAAGCTACCTTTTATTTCCTATTCTGCTTAAAATTTTAAAACTAACTTTATAAAGAATACAAATTTAATAATATTAACTTAATAATAATCAGTCTACACGATATTCGGGCAAGTTGAAATTAGTACATTTTTTACAATGAAAGTGAGCACGGTATGTGAAAGCGAATAGGTACATTATTCTGCTCTGTCAGTATATGTCAGTATTTGAGTTTTCAATTTATATTCCTGATACAATTTGAATACTTCTTCATTGATCTTGATAATATTTTTGGTGGTGCAGGGGCTGTTTTGCCAAGAAATTCGTGAAAGCGCTTATGAGAACCTCTCAATATTTATGGATTATAACTTTGCGATTTTCAAATCTTCTTCTATCAAAGTTATACTTAATTTGTTCTTAAACCTGTCCATAAATGCTAATTAAGTCGAAACAAATTAAAATATCCCTGAAATATTGATTTTTTTCATATTCCACAATACTAGGTCTACGTAACTTTTTGACGACCTCCTGAACTACGTGGGGTTTGTGGGACCCCAACGAACTTTGTGCATGTCTGTTCTTTGCATCGGCGACACAAATGTTGAACCACTGCCATCAAACGCTAGGACAACGTCTTAACTCCAGCTACTTAAAGCGTCAATAAAATCACACGAATTTGTAAAAAGTTATGAAAGTTTTAGTACGTCTGGGGTTTGTCAGACCCCACGTGGTGCAAGGAGGGTTAAATGAAAGTCCATCATTTCTTGAGTCAGAAACATGAAAGTTTATTGGCGTTTGCTTTAACCACAAAAAGGGGAAAAATATCCATCTTTGTTGTTATACTATGTTAACAACGTTAGTTTAGGAAAAAATCACTAAACAAGCGCTTAGGGTCCACTTACACGCAGTTACTATAATCCGATCCCAATTCAGTTAAATATTATAAGGTAACCTTTGTGAATTAGTTTTGGCACGCAACCCGTCGCTTTGGTTGTGCGTGCTGCCTAATGGCAATAATGTAGGTACAGACAGCAACCTGCAATCCTAATTCTCCAATTTTCTTCGGATTAAATTAATAATTATTGTGAGTAAATATGGGCTCGAACTCTTCTAAGATAAAAAGGAGATTTTACTGTTTTTGAATTCGTTGATTCTGATCTTTGACAAAGTAGGTACGCAATAGCAGAAATTGGTGGAATGCCAAGCTTTTCAAAATATTCGCGTAATCGTGCTATCTGTGCATTAGATAATATAGAGAGTACATCTCATAATATTGTACTTATTTTTAGTCTATATAAATTGTGTCTACGTAACGTACATACAGAAAAACGTATCTGAACAACAAATTATTATTATTAGTATGTAAAGGTCATATTGGTTGAATATCAAAATTGCAAAATGTCAGAATGCTCGTTGTTCCTGCTAGCCGTACCACAAAAGTTCACAAGTTTATAGCCTATTAATTTTTATGCGTTTGGATTTCCTTGTCTGAAAATAGCTGGAGTTTTCACTTTCATATAGCTTCGCCATTTAATCACAATCGTAAGTTTACGCCTGTCTACAGATATTTCCTAACTTACCGTAACTAAAGGTTGATTTACTGGTGAGAAAACAATTTACAAGGAACCTACATGGCATCCTATCAGGATTCAGATTCACAAATCACACACATTTAAATTTTAATTCAAAGCATGTCAAGCCTTATTGTTACTATTTAACAAATAATACAAGATTGAGAATAGGGCTTTAGGCCTTTAGGGCTGAAGTTAGCGGTAATGAACAGATATCGTGTGCGGGTACTATCGCGCGTGCACTCGCTCGCCAGCAATGTGATGGCCGAATACATATTTGATTTGCGGAAATTCCAATCGTTAACTCGAAAGCCGTCTGTAACCGAGACATAGGACTCATGTTGTGTTTTGTGTTATTGCAGTATTGCACCGTATTATCGAATAGACGCAATGAAGACATTCTTAATACCTTTTAAATTTTAATGCACACCACAATATTAATGCTATGTAGGTATGCACTGTGCATAATTACGTACAGTTCATAAAACGTAGCTGTTACTTATTAGTATCACGACAATTGCTCTTATGTCATAGGCCTATTAGTTATCTACTCGTATACTTATTATAAAACAAAGTCGCTTTTTTTACCCTTATGTCCCTTTGTTCCCTTTAATCTTTAAAACGACGCAACGGATTTTGATGATTCTTTCAGTGTTAGATAGCCCATTTATCGAGGAAGGTTATAGGCTATATTTTATGACGCTAAGATTAAAAGAAGCGAAGAAATAGAGGAAAATGTGGAAAAAACGGGGAAAATTATTTGAAAGGGCTAACTTGAACGCGCTAATCTCAGGAACTACTGGTCCGATTTTGAAAATTCTTTCAGTGTTAGATAGCCCATTTATTGAGAAAGGCTATGTACTGGAGCAATTTTTATGTTATTTGGCACAGATAAGAAGTAGACCACATGAAGGACCGCGATAGGCTATCGATTTTAATAATTTTTTCAGTGGCTATATATTTTATACCCGTGCGACGCCGGGGCGGGTCGCTAGTTACCTATATAATGAAAAACGTGATAAACTTTAACTTTTAAGATCTAAATATACACAAGATCTTTCAAATAGATATAGCAACGTGTCACAAGATAAGCTTCGAAATGTACGTATCTTGATTCATGATGTTATTTGACGGCAGTCCGCAGCTGCAAGATCTTGTTTCGTCTCGTCCCGAAAAATCTTGATATTTATATACTCCCTCAATGTATACCTACTCTGTTGCCTTTTCTGCTTTAATATGCGACTTAACTTTATATTGGCTATGCAATGAATAACATAAAAATATATATAATAAATTCTTGATATTTTAATGTTAACGAGATTAAATTAAATCTGAACACCACATGAAATAAAAAATAACGGCAGCCCACAGCACACAATTTTGAGTAAAAACCACAACTACTCGTAATTTTTCGTGTTTCAGGATGGTAATGAGTTTCTCTAGCAGCTACAATGGTCCAGGATACTCCAGGATGCAAATTAAAAGCCGCCATTTTTAATATCCTGGAGGAAACATGGAGTATAATGGAGTCTGGGCGTTCGTTTAGCGCGAGTTGCCCGCAGCCCGCAGCCCGCAGGCCCGCGTCGCTCCGGACTGGGTCGAGTGTTCCGCACACACCGTCTTGTGTTTAATCTTCATAATACCTCTTTCAATATTAAATACGATACTTGCAGCTGCAGTTTCACTGCAGCATTCAAAGGATACTTAACTCTTTTAAGACTTTATTTAATCCAGCTTTAAAATGGGCCAGCGTTAAGTCTATCATTGTCGTATGATTTATGAATTGGAAGTTACCTATTTGTCTGCATAACTAAAAGCCCCCTTTTAGCCTCCCTTTTATTGAGGTCACCAAAAAGCAAAAATGACATAAACGAAGAAACTGCCAAAATCAACTTCCCTCATTTTTGCACTCGGTAAAATAGATAAACTTTAATTATTGAAAATATTTAATAAGGAAATTCCCAAAATACAGTTATCCTGAAACATATTATATTAAGCAGAAATCCCGGGGCCACAATCAATACAAATGACGTTATTGGGTGTATCTATGTGGAGCGCGTCCACACACTTAATTAATTAGTAGAACACGGCCGCTATCGCACTTCCCTGAATGTCTGGTTATCCTCCTTCATTCAGCCGGCGACGACCAAATCGAGGAATTTCCGGTCGAAAATCGAGATAGACTTTGAATTCACTAAACTCGGTTCTCGATCGAGAGATCTAATGATCTCTGGCAGTATGAAGCTTGGATCTCTTAATTTATGAAAGTTGGAACGAAATGTTACTTCGTAAAAGATTACTACATTTTCATTTTTGGCTGTAAAAGATAAAAAATTGAAGATTTTAACTTTAATATCGTTTTATATTACAATTAAATAGACAAAAAATAGTGATAAGAAATAAAATTACGAGTAAATAATAAATACAAATTACGTATTCCTTGCCCAGATAAGTCTTGAGGTTTGACAAACCCCACGTGGTGCGCGGTGTAACTTTTATCCACGTGGTGCACGGAGGGTTAAAATTTCAACATCTATTTCACCCCTTTGGGGGTAGAATTTCCAAAAATGCTTAAATACGTATCCATTCATTTTCATCAATCATTCAGTAACCCAAAAATAAAGTTTCATGCTTCTAACTCAAGAAATATCGGACTTTCATTCAAACTTTCAACCCCTATTTCACCCCCTTCGGGTTAAATTTTCAAAATTCCTTCCTTAGTGGGTGTCTACTTAATAAAACAACCCTACTCACCAAATTTCGTGGCTTTTTTTTCGTGGTGGTAACTTTAACAGTTTTTGCGCAGCGATGATGAATCAGTCAGTCAGTCAGGACACGTAATTTTATAAGTATAGATAATAACAATTTGTCGTGAAGACCGACTTCCTGTGGCCGATAAAAAATTGCTGTAATCCATACTAATATTATAAATGTAAAAGTGTGTCTGTCTGTCTGTCTATTTCCTCTTCACGCCCAAACCACTGAACTGATATCCAGGCAAAAGGTACGGACGAATTTTAGCGCAACGAAGTTGCGGGCTTCATCTAGTATAGTTATCCAGCCGAAGCACGACGTCAGCGCAATGTTAAACAACCTAACACCAATAATAGTTACGACATGAACATTGATAACATTTTTATTTCACATGCTTATTATCTCCAGCTCTCGACTGACGCCACTCTATATCCATACCGCGCCCGGTCGCCGACTAACTGAACCATATTGCAATAGGGATAAAGTCGAAATGTGGTAAACTGGGATGTGATCGAGTGTGCGTATCGGTTGTTACGACCGCACATAACGTTGATGTATCGATATGTTTAGTGCACATAAAACTAATTGAACGATAGTGCTGATGGTGTGGCTGTAGCGCCAGCCGCCCTGGCCGGGGCGGCGGGCGGCGGGCGGCCTGTTGAGTGTTATGGTGTGGAGTGTTATGGCCCATAAACAGATAGCTGGGCTTTTAGACAAGTAGTATTCGATTATTTTGACGGCGAAAGTAGAAATCTAAAATGTATGAATTGATATGAAACCTCGCTAACGCCATGTAGTCACTTACCTATTTCGCTTGTTTTTCTTACATACTGAACTATCGAAGTTATCAATTGCGACTACAGTCTTGACTAAAGACCAGGCGCCAGCTGGCGCCGGCAGCGT
The DNA here is from genome assembly GCA_937595015.1 of Polyommatus icarus. Taxonomy (NCBI): domain Eukaryota; kingdom Metazoa; phylum Arthropoda; class Insecta; order Lepidoptera; family Lycaenidae; genus Polyommatus; species Polyommatus icarus. The sequence continues at coordinate 305,664 of OW569332.1, read as the reverse complement.
CCTGTCTGAGGAGCCCATGGTCTACACTTGGTGGTACACCCAATTTGGTCTCAATTATTTTAAATGTAGGGTATACAATTTACACGGAAAAGCCTTATTAAAAACCGGCTTCTTGCCTGTATTATGAGGAAGATACCCATCAGGTGATCTCTTCTATTCGTTTTTCTTACAAGTGCAGTAAGAGAAATGACTTTAAGATTAGATTACAAAAAGAAAATTAGTCATATAAGTTAGTTATACAACAAATAAACTAGATAACTAATTAAATAAATAATTTCCCTCTCATATGACATATCTACTTTAATCCTTCAAGCCCCATACGAGCACCGGTGATTGCCACAACAATAGAATACAAAAAGCATTTTCAAGAATCCCCGATCGAAGGATTTAAGCATAAACAACAATATCCCGAACTCCAAGTCAAATATAGCCGGTGAAAGCGAAACGACAGGTACCTGCGGGGCTGCAGGGGGAGACTTTAATCTTGTGATCGACACCGTGGAGTGCGAACAATACGATAGTGCGATATTCTATGCGATAGCACGCGATAGGCGCGATTGTAACTAAGTAAGTATAATATTTATTTTCTTTTTCAGTCCGTTTAGCCTCTAGATATAAAATTTTAAAAAAAGTGTTGAATTCTTATCTTTCACACGTAAAATAAGTAATGCTTGAATTAAGATTTTTAATTATACTCGTATTGAAATATATCAAACAACGACTATTTTGGGCTTACCTGTCACCACAGCTGCGGTCGAGCAGGCGGGGCGGCGCGGGCGGGCGGCGGAGGGCGGACCCTCATGTTAACTTATCTAAATCATAGTTCATTACCGCCCTCGCGATCACAATAATTAAATATCGGGATTCGGGACACTCGCGCGCGCGGTACGCGACTGTTTACAAATACGGGGCGGGCGGTGCGCTGGGCGGGCGGCGAGGGTCAACGGCCGCGTCGCCCCGGCAACTGCACGCTGCATGCGCGAGACGGATCACATGCCATTGTGTGCCCGCAGCTCACGCACTGAAAAAAATGTCTAGACAAAATCTTGTGCGTGAATATTAGTGCGTATCGAAAAGTAATACAATATTCAAACAATACCTAAATACCTTAAACAATGAACCGAGCAATTATTTTAATCATTGCATTTTGAAGATGGATTTTCGAAATAAGTATCCTAAATTGTTACCAAAAAAAGAGAGAGAAATACGTTTATTTATGGTGATGATGATGACCACAATGAACATAGGTTTTTATAATCGTTACATAATACTGAATATTATAATACTTATAATTTTTTTGCCACGCAAATAAGTCTGAATATCATTAACAATATTAATCGTAGGAACCTATTTATAAGTCACATCACATCTAACTTCTTCCTAAAAATGTCTTACTACCTTTGAGACCTGAAGAAATTTAAAAGCACATAAAAATGACAAAATGAACAGCGATTTTCTTATTTTGTGTTTTGTGGCGCCATCTATTGGAATTTCCACGAACTTGCTTGAAGCTTTCTACGCGTAATTTACTCGTGTCTACAAAGATTACAACTACATTGGGTGCAATAAACTCGACACTGCAAACGTTTCCAATACGCTCCAGTAGATGGCAAAAGCTACTGCCACCGACATCTAGCAGGGAGTAGAGGAAGTTTTAGTGAAAATTAAAGTGAAATTTGAAAAGCATTACTGTCCATTATCATAATGATGTAAAAAACGTATATACTCTAATTAACTTATATTATCTAGGTATTTATTATTCAACACAATAGTCTATTTCACTTAATAGGTAAATTATTATTGCATTGCAAATGAATAGTTCGTATAGTCGCTAGCAGATGGCGCTAGATGTATGAAACTTGTATTAACTTTTTGAAAATAAATTATTTAATTACTGTAATCAAAATCAATAAATTAAACCTAGACTAAACAAATAAAGAACTAAAAATATTTCGTCCAAATCGAGCTTGAGTACATAAGGCTTTAAAAATATTAACAGCATAATAATAATATGAACTTAAGTCTTACGGTCTTCCCTATTCTCTATCTAGGTATAGCATGCCTGTGGCCTGCGATACAACAATAATAATTGAAGACGTGAGTGGAAGAATCGAACAAGGGAATGGGGACTCCCGCTGCAGATATGTGGGGCTCGCCGCGGCGAAGATGGTGAGTGCCGCGGCCCTACCCACTAAAACACTGCGATGTTCCTGACTCCTGCAGCTGGCGAAATACACGGGTCCCGACGAGCATTACTCCGTTGTATCTAATTCATAACCTAGCTAATATATCTGGCTACACATATAATCTATAGTTTTTCCCTTTCATATAATTTTTCCGGCCCTAAAGCCTCTATTTAAGCAAAAAAAATGGGAAGTTTTTTCATGTTACTTTAACCTTATTCATCCACTCACGTCTTGAATTATTAATTAGTATCGAGATAAAACTAGTTGTTCTGTAAATTACTGTAGCTCCACAGGTACCTATAAAGAAGCTTTATATTGTTTGTCGTTCTAACTATATATCTACTAAACTGTAACGTCGTGTACCGTTTTTATTTTAGAGATGTTATTGAACCTTTGATTCTCTCTACGTCTTATCAGGCTAATCTTCGGCCTATATTCCGTCGGCAACAACATTTAGTCTGTCGTCTATATGAAGTCGTCTGCCCACGCCCCGCTAATTTCTATATTTATATCTCGCGGTGTTTGTTGTTCCTGTTCACCTCCTCCTAGCTCCATCGCTAAACTAAACACGGTCGGTTTGTTTGTGTACGATATCCACGAAATATGTTTCACTCTGTGAAAATACTAAACAGAATCTAGCCGGAGCGTGCTCGCTCGTGTAAACTTTTCTCGATATTTTGTTTTAGCTGCATTAGCACTAATGGATGATCTAAACGTATTCAATTTGCACGTTCCCAGAAATAAGTGTCCAAACAGATAACTAGAATCCTCTATGATAATCCAAATATCAGGAAATGATAATCTTAATTAGTAAATATAACTTGTGTAGTATCTGTTGAGCGAGACCTAGGTACAACTACGAGGAAGACGCGACCAAACCACTTGTCTAGACTAGTCAACTAAAATATTATCTACTTCAAATAACTGCGAACTCATGCGCATCGCAATATCATTTTTATTATGAGTTTTGTCGCAGATATTTGTGATGCGATTCGAATTCGCAATTTTATGTGGGAACCCTTAGAAAAGCCAAATTAACAAGAGCCTCCTTACATTCCCTCAATAATAAGGTAGACACAAAAATGTACATAGAATATTATAATGACTGTCGTTGCATGCATCAGCGATCGCTCTCGATCGCCGGTACACGCCAGGCTGCCGGCTCGAAGGACCATAATCGATTTTCAATTGAATCTCGCTGACAATAATATATCTGCGGAATATTTAAAGAATGTGTCTGTCTACTGTCTCTTCTGTCTAGTGTCTACGCTGTCTAGTGTCTACGCTCTACAAACTACAATTGATTTTTGTCTTCGTGATATTGAACTTGGCAAACTTTTCACCTTAACATTTTAGTCGAATAAGTACATATTTTATTTAACCAAAACTAGAATTTAGAGTTTCTTTTGGGTAAAATTAATAAATGATTTTTAAAACTAAAATATACCATTATATTATACCTATGGTATTACACATTGCTTTGAATTTTGGCCCGCAGACAATAATTATTATAAAGTATTCTGATTCCTAAACTGGCAGACAAACGGACCCTGAGGACACAAAAGCCCGAAGGCCCAAATTATTTAGCGAGTGGCTCACTGTACACATACCAACATAACATCAACACTAATATTATAAATGCGAATGTTTGTATGTTGTTTCCTCTTTACGCTTAAACCACTCATCCAATTTTGATAAAAATTTGGTAGGTATGGACCTGATAGTTTGTTTCAGGACTCAAACTATCCCCATACCAAATGTTATATACCCGGGAAAGGATATATCCTTTCCCGGGTACGATACGACACTTTTTATCCAGGAAAAATGTACGGTTTACGGAAAAGTGTTACTAGTACGTATTATAAATGCGAAGCATTGTAAATAACTTTTGACAACGTAACAATTACGCAGCTAGATAGCTGCGTAATTGTAACGTATATAAAGCTAAAAGTAGAGTAGACTAGACTAAGAGTCTAGAGCCATGACTACTAGACAGACGGCACAGACATATTGTACTAATTGTGTGTGTCCGGAGTCCGGACGATCGCAGACATACTTTTACGGATTCGCTGAACTTGTGTAATGACGGAAAGTTCTGAAGCAAACGACTCATGTGTCTACCGTGGCCTGTACATTGTACAATCAGAGAAATTGGTTCATAAGCAGATTGTCATCGGCTAGGCTTGGCATAACCTGACTAAGTTGGGCAGCTCCGCCATCTTTTCCGCCTATTAATTTCTCTGGTAGTATCGATGTCGCAGGCGGATTGTACTATCCGCCGTTTTACGTAACGGCTAGCTGTTTCAAAAAGCAGGGCCGTTTTGTAATGCGGCGATTTATCAATTAGCCGGATTGAATGCGGCTGAATCAAAAATCGCCGGAATGTATTCGGTGTAAGTCGTCTCTTTGACAGTTTTTAGTTCCGATTTTTAATCCTCTTGGCGCTGACTGTGACATAAAAACAACAATGGCGTTGGATACTGAAAGTTTGTTGCTAAATAGCGAAGTTTTGAGTGAACTAAACAAAGAAATCAGTAACTTTCAGAACAAATTTCAGTTGCAATTAAATGATTTCTTTTATTCTTGATGTAAAACAGTGAAGAAAGTACCGGTACGAGGAAAGTACGATGCGGCTAAACGTGGGCCGCCTTATTGAAGAACGTATCGCAATGACAATCGGGCTAATCGTTAAACCGCCGTATTACAAAACTGCCCTGTTTTTTAAAACAGCTAGCCGTAATGTAAAACGGCGGATTATACAATCCGTCTGCGACATAGACAAGCTACCGCTCAAACAGGTACAAAAATAAGAAAACTTAAACAGCGCCGTTTAAGTCGCCAGCACAAATCACATTGCACATTCCACATACACATAATATACTCTCTTTTAAGTAACTTCCTATCCTGGTGCGAAAGATAATAAATTTGGATATCAAACGAGCAGGAACGTCGTCGATATTGAACGTACGTCAGCAGTTGTTTTCACGTCCATCATAGTGAACTTTACAGACGTTTTGTTTGCTTGGGAAATTGACATGATTCGGGGAAATTCTGGTGTAATGTACACTAGACAGTGCAATTATTTTAAATTAACAGATCAAAAAGCCAGATCGGCAAAAGTTTTTTTCACTTGTTTGGGCTTTACTAATGGATTATGTACGTAGGAAGTTAGGAACTATTTAAATACGAATAACGATGCAGGCCCGTGGGCGAGGAAAAAGAGTGAGTTTCAAACAATAAAAACCGATCGACTTTCCTGTTAGTCTTAGAAGTCAAGTGTTGTATCAAATCCATATCGGGAGGCGTCTTTCATCAGCTGGTTGCGTTTTGGAGCTGTAAAGCTGATGCGTCGTGTCAGCGCCCGCGCTGATGCCGGCTTCTGAGTATTTCATAACGAATGAGTGCTGAGTACTGACCTAATTGTTAGGAAATGTAAACGTATAATACTCAAAAAGACTTGCAACAATAAGACATTTGTATAGCAACATCGCCAGAAATATACGCTGAATAAAGAGTATTACAACTTTGCCTTCTTTCCAATCAACAAAAGTACACGAACAAACGTACAAGTCTAGGTATTGAAGAATCTAGCCAAGAACGAGTCGGTCTGATAAATTAATATTAGTATTCGCAGAGCGATATTACATCACATAATATACAGAATGATTTTGAGTCCGAGCTAAAACTTCCTACAGTAAATTCTTGAATATAAAGTAAAATATTTAGTAGGAAACCTAATTATCCTAATTTAGTATAAATAGTATATTGATGCTCAGATGTTTTGCCGCTTTGGTGAGATATTTGGTCACTGACAGCTAAAACACCATGTTACCGAATATAATATTTGACTCTCTCTGTGTTTGCGTACGATGTGCGAGAGTATATAAGAGAGGTAAAGTAAATACTGAGACATTGATGAGTACTCGCAGAGTGAGTACTCATGTTTATTGTTGTTTGCTCACAGTTATATACTCACAATAATGTATGATGTTTGTTTGATGTCTTTAACGTTACGTTCGTGATATTCGAGGAGTCTGGATAACGATTTCAATGTAAATATAATATTATTTAACAAGTTTAATACAAGCGGCTCTCGTCTGCTGCTAGGAGCAATAGAAAAGTAATAATTGAAAAAAAAAATGTTGAACGCTTTCACTATCTTACTTGACGTAAATATTACCATCTAAAGTTTATAAGTGGTTTTCAGTAACGAGCTCGATCGAGATGTCCCTCACCTCTACGCTATTAACTCGCAGTAAATCAGCGAAACAGTTTCAGTCCTCAGTCCTCACTCCTGGTGTGTGGTGTCCGTCACCGTCAGGCGCCAGGTGACGGCGGTGACAGGTATTGCGGCGGCGGTGACGGACGTCCTCCGCCTCCCCCTTGCCTCCCCTTATCGTACGATGGACGGCTTTGATCAGCGGCCCCATCAATCTGAGACATCGGGGAAGTGTCCGCTGGTACACTGATATATGTCGCCCTCGGGACGTATGTTTAGCATCAAAGCAGGTACAACGTGGATAGGATTTCCTGTGTGGATAACGGATAATATTGTGCCAATTTCCATAACGATTCATCAAACGCTGAGACGTGCTGAAAAGTTTAGATTAAAAACAAATATTATTTTATATACTTAACTGCATATTTTATGACAATGTATCTCGAAATTATACTAAAGTGAAAAAATACAATACTAATGTAAGAGATAACATTATCCATACACGCATTCATACAGTCATTCGTGGCCACTGGCCAGATGGTGACGATCGAGGTCCGCGTTTATCTACGTTTAAAACTCTGAGATTCTGGAAAAAACAATCAGCATGCAAATCAAAATAACTGAGAATTTCAAGCAGACGCGAATATTTCACTTCAACCGTAAATACAGAGACATCAGATGTCTAAACACTCGCCGAAGCTCGCCAGATATTTAAACACTCGCAATCATTTTAATTAGTTCTAAACTCATTTAGCGAGCTTTGGTATTTCTTCAGAAGTTTCGAGCACATAGTAGCCCGTAGTTCGGAATTATTTGAGTTGAGGGAATAATTACGCAGTACTCACTAGTCGCCCCGAAGATAAAATTCTGGACTTTTGTGTAATAGAGAGGGATTATCATACATACAGTGTGACATTTACGAGACCCTCATAATATTTGAGTTCATGCAGATGCAGATAATCAATAATGTGGAGTCCCGAGCCAAATGTTATAAAAAAAAGTAAATGAGATGAAATCTGTAGCAATAGTTTGAGTTACTGTAAATAATTAAGTCCACTGACTACTATAATAGTAATTGGTATTTAAATATTTATACATTAGCAATCCTACTAATAAATATATTTACGTAGGTCGTAGCATATTCAAGGTCGACTCTTTTTGTGTCATGAGATATCTTAACATGCTAGACAAAGACAAGCAAACATCGTGTAACTATTCACTGTGTTACCACCTCCAGCTCAACGCCGGCTTTAGTTGACCGCAAGCTGTCTAGTTATAACATGATATAAGCTGCAGCTCGGTGCTCCACAGCTCATTAGCTGTCAGTGTCGTCACGTCACTCGCCACGTGCGGGATTACGGCCGACCGCCGACCGCCGATACCGCCCAGTTACATCAAAGCTGAGCTGAGATCGGTTCTGATCAATTAACACTTTCAGTACGCTCCCTGTTATAGAAGTAGTTTGTTCTATTTATATTCTACACCATACGCTTTTGTACATCATGTACCTTATTAATTTGAATAATATCTTCCCTTGATGATTGATCCCCTGATTGTAAGCGATTTTCATTGCTTAATAAGGGCACTTGTTGTACCAGAAGAGCTGATAACTGTGCGTCTACAGATTAGTCATAATATTCTCTTCGATAATAGTTCTATTCGGGGAACTATTTAAATATAATGTGTAAGTAAACAAAAAAATAAATGTATTTCTGCTTAGTGTTAATCTGACGGTAAGCTGCCTCCTGCCAGCGCTTCCCAGAAGCTATATAATGGCGTTATAACAGCGATAAAAGTTTTTGGCGAGAGTGTTGCGGCTCCTGGGAATAACTGGTAAGGAATGTGCAGGCCCGTTGACGTCACACGCCGGACGGACACTATTTTAATAAACTTTATTTCGGCCCGATCTAAATAACCCGAGGAATCGTAGGCGTCGATTAATTCAGCGACGTGATAGATGTCATTACACATATTTTCTGGTTTTTCCTCAGAGTATTGTAGATCAAAATTCTCGTAATCCCGGAGAAAGCAAACATAATATTTTATCCAAAAACCCTAATATAATTGTAAAAGTATGTTGAGTATGTTGAGTATGGAGAACTTTGCCATTTTCAAGGCTCGATCTGATAGCCAACGGCCTAAAGGATTTTGAGAAAAGGGAACATACTAATTTTTATGTCCTCCGTCGCCGGTAATCGTTAACCATCTGTCGATGCTCCTGCCCATTTCTTGGTGCATTCCATAAGCAATTAAATTTTCAAACAACAGAATAAGTCGTTGCATCACGGACGTCGAACCCGCGACCTTCGCATCACGTTTGCCGCTCACATTCCTCGGCTAATGTTGGCAAATTACAGTAAAGGACGAGGGATACAAATCTAAGGATAATCGAAGTAAATTGAACAATCTATTGAAAAGCTTTTACAACACATAAAATGTTCTAAAAGCGTTTAAAGGACGGCTGTCCTCGACCTCGCCCGGCGGAGTTACGAGCGCCGATGCCGTCCCATAAACTTAAAATGCACTGATATTTTCGTCCACAAACCGATATAAGTTTGTTCGATGGCTTTTTACGAGACCTTTTGCCGGTGATAGAGACGGATAAAGAGTTTAACTGATGTTGTTCGTTAAAATTCAAACGTAACAGAATAACAATAGATAGACAAATAATGTATAGATATTTAAATAATGTATTTTATACAGAAGCTAGTAAATTAAATGCCTTACAATATAATTATCATGGCCTTTATATTTCGATTGAGTTTAAAGTTGAAATTGAAACGAAGCACAGAGTCTAGTCTTTACGCGGTTTGAGTCTCAATAATAATTATTGTTGAACTACATTAATTGAACTCGAGATTACTCGACGAAGGTCACAAAAAGTCACAAAGTCCTTTTTATTCCTAAATATAACTCTTTAACACATTAAAATATTGTTATTGTTGATTATGGTCACGTCCAGTAGTAATTAATTAATTTGGTCTGAGTGATGACGCTGGCACAGGACCTGAATAACGATGAGCTAGAGCTAGATTATAGGTCTCTACTCTCTATCATGTTTTAAACTAAATTTTCTTTTATTTTGCGATGAACTGTTCAAAGTTCAAACTGTTTACTCCAAAAAATTCAATTAGCTAATTCATTTTCATTACTTAAAATATACTATCACCGAAATAAAGGCAGTTACATTATTTTTGTTTCAGTTTAACGTTCTTGTATTCACATAGTTATCAGGTTATGTAACTTGTAAGTTTATAACTAGTTTATAACACTCTCTCTTCCGCTAACTTTACGAGAACGCAGCTCCGTTGCTTGTTCATATATTATGTTTTATACAGCCCACATAATATATTTATTTTAAATACAATCTATCATGATTGCTACCTGGCCTGGTGACCATGATCATGACCAATGACCATGGATCGCGGTATCATGGTCAGCGATGATGTGTAACATTTAGCGTCTCCTCGAGGCCGTTTGCTATTAGTGTGCAAGTAATAGAAGATAGTCAGATCGCCAGCTTTACCCCCTCCCCCCTTCCTCTTTTCTCCCGGGAGACTTACAATATGAGGGCGTTCACCAGAGTAACAATATTTCCCAAATACTGTTATCAGTAACTCTATCACTTTCTCATCTCACACTAAATACATTATTAATAATTGTACTTTACTCTCGGGGAAAACGTCAATTGCGCAGATGACTGGACGATTAAATTATTGAAAATCTAATTTGTCTCTGAATTAACAAAATTATATTATGATGCAATAAAATATCCTATGTTTTCATTTATTAAGAGTCATGTACTTTGCTCAAACATATTTTTAGAATATGAAAGTTATAATCCGTTTTGTAAAATTACCAACTTTAGTTTCGCGCGGGTGATCCTTAAACAAGTTTTTTTAAGTTTTTGGACTGAAGAATTATATGTGTGCTGTGAATATTAATCAGGTACCACACTTGAGTAAATAGCTGCAAATACTTTTCATCCTACGCAAGCGAAGACTGTTTGAAATAAAAATTATTGCAATAATATCGGGCGGCGCTTCCTGCGTTTTATGTTCGGCGGATTTATTCCCCGGCCGTTTCCCGTATGAAGATATTTAAGTATAACGAGTAACATAAATAAATGTTTATTTGATAAGCGATAAATTATATCCTCGTCGGCGGAAAATTTCGACGTCGGACGCCGATGAAAGAAAAATCGACGAAATATGGGCGCCTGTTGCCAAGGGCTGCGCTAATCTAATCAAATCAAATAGAAGTTCGTCCGAGTGAAATGTTTTTTAAACAGTTGACTTTTTTTATAGAACGATAAATTGACGACAACATAATATTAAAAGCTATACTGATATGAACTCAGATTAAAAATTTACGATCAGAGAACAACAATAGTCAACGTGAACATTATTTCCTAGAGATCAGCGAATAGTATCGCGATATTGTTTTATGTAGGAGTGTGTGCATAGTATACAGTGTGTGTGACGCGGAGATTTCCCGCGGGGCCGCGACCGTCGCCGGGATTCATACTTAATGTGTACCGGACTGCCGACTCGGGGGCCGGGACAACCTTCCGTGGGAATCTAATAACCCCGCCATCTTCGTCAGGTCCTCCGTTCTACTTGTAGGGTAGGGTTCTACTTGTATACTTGTAGGGTGGTCGCAGGTTGAGTATAGCCCAGCTATACTCAACCTGCGGCCCGCCGGGACTATGTCAGTATCCTGCATAAATCGATGATTTAGAACGACGTCATTTTTTACCCCTACATAATTTTGGTTCCGGACTGCGGCCCGCGACCCCAAAATAAAACGTGTATGTGGCCCGTTTAAAAGAAAGTTGAGTACCGCTGGTACAGACGAACAACGACGCAACTCGATCAAACCGATTGCTAAAACGTACGCAGGTGTATCGGGATAATATCGTCGTAAAATCTCTATTTGTCCGCGACAAACAATCCTACTCCGCAGTTTACGAACTTGCACTTTCATATCGAATGTAAAATTCGCTGCGTTTTTGTGTTGAAATGATTTCAGTATCCCAGTTAATGATACTTAGAATTAGTAAATTTAAAATTACCGATATAAAGGGGTTGGAAGTTAATCTGTACCTGAGCGAAAGTAGAGCAGTTCGCGGTTTTAAAAAATAAATGTAAAACGCTGTCGGTAAAAAACGAGATTGTCTACTACACTTTCATCCATAAGCCGGGTTTGTACCGCGGTACAAAATATGTATGTAATGTAGAAAATATTAATATTAATTCATGATAAATCTACATGAATGACTACATAAGCTTAAAGAGCATTATACCTCTATATACACTCTATACAGTACCTATTCAGCAATGTAATTTTTAACACATGTAACGTATACAGTGGACTGCATGCTTGTTGGCACTATTGCCGCATGTGGTGTGAAGGTGCGCCATAATTCCAGGTACACGTGGCCACGCAGCCAGTTAAGCGGTTATTACTGGAGTTTGGGTGTTGGGCAGTGATTGATGTTGGGTTATTAAGTATTACGTCATCGTTTAATCGCCAGCAGAGGGGTGGGAAGGGAGAGGGTTCTGTGGACGTCTCTTGTCCTCGAGCGCCGGTCAAGAGGGAGTTTGCACTCCAGCGCCGGGAGTTAAACCTCTTTAAAGGAGTGCTCTCGTGTCAGCGCCACGAGATGCGTTGGCGAATTAAGATGAAGTGGTAGGGCCAGAAGCGTATAATATCGCGATCTAGGGTATCTTTAAACCTGTTTTTAGATATCAACCGCTAAAATTCATACAATGTTATTCATACCGGCGTAAGGGTAAAGATATGCCTAATAACGTTATATTCTTCGAAACACGATTACAGTAATTTGCCTCGATAGAAAAAAATCGTGAAAATCATCATAAATTGCCATTTTATTGCAATTTTTCGATTTTACGGCGAATTTAGATACAATTCTTGTAAAAAATTTATGTTTTCATAAACCTTTCATCAAATCCCATAAGGTAGTATTTATGGTTTTCACTAAAATGATAGTTAGTCATTCAAAATAAAATAATACCTATAACGCTCGCACTGTATGAGGGCGGCGGGGATGCGGGGTGGCGAATCAGTCGGCCGCGGAGCTTCGTCGCAAGCAGACACGTACTACTCGTCGGCCCGCTCTTTACGAGAATTTGATGTGAAAATGACTTGACTAGGGCTTGCAAGTGTACTTATACCATGCAAAGTCCACACGATAAGAAGAAGAACAGAGTACTTATAGGTATTATCGGTATTATCTTTTTTTAGTTAATTTTTTTCCTCATTAGATACGAATGAGTAGAAATAAGGGTCACCGTACACTTGACTGAGTATCGGTATTATCTTTTTTGACGTTATTTTTTTCCTCAGTAGACATGAGAATAAGGGTCACCGCATATTTGACCGGGTACCGGTATGGGTATTGGGTATCTTGTTTTGACTATTCTTTTCCTCTGTAGGCATGAATTAGTAGAAATAAGAATAAGCGTCACCGCACACTTGATCTGGTATCGGTATCGGTATTATCTTGTTTTAGACTATTTTTTTCCTCAGTAGGTATGAATGAGTAGAAATAAGGGTCACCGTACACGTGACTGGGTATCGGTACTTATAATATTTTTTTGACACAATTGTTTCCTTAGTAGGTATGAATGAGTAGAAATGAGAATAAGGGTATTGTCCAGTATCAATAACAATATTGAACAGTTACTAGAACAACACATTTGAACGCCTCCGTGGTCTAGTGGTATAGAGCGCGGCTTTTGACTCGGAGGTCGTGGGTTCGATTCCCGCGTTGGAAACATGATATTTCCAAGTTTGGTTAGGACAATGCATGCTGATCACCTGATTGTCTGACAAGTTAGATGATCCATGCGTCGGATGGGCATGTAAAAAGTCGGTCCTGCGCCTGAACTCTCGCTAGTCATGTCAGTCTTCCGTCCCACTGGGTTATGAGAGTAAAGGAATAGAGAGTGCTCTTGTGTACTGCGCACACACTTGGGCATTATAAAATTACTCCTGCGTAGCTGGCCTGGTTTCAATGAAACCGGCCACCGTCACCGAAGCCGGTGTGGGAGCTATTATTATTATTATATTACATTTAGGGACTCCCAACAAATAGGATGGTAATGTGTATTTTGCTTTGTCTTTTGCTTTTGAAGACCGAAGAGATAGAATGAAGAAGAATGTTATTATGTTTCTTACAGATTTCGAGCTATGGTTGTGCAACCAAATATAAAAGAAAAATTGTTCAGATAATTCTGTTCAAGTTTTAGAAGGGCGAGACTTACACATAATTAAAACATAATATTATTTTTTAACAAAAAATTAAAACCGACTTCCAAGGTAAAAACAATAATAACATTAATACGAACTGTTCGGTCGACCTCTTTTGTATTTAAGAAATGACACAAACCAGTGACAATGTAAGACGTCAATATATTAGTCTGAAAGTATGGCTCATATTAGAAACATGTAAAATTAGTAAATTAAAGTGTATAAAGTATTTCAGGTTTTTTAAGTTTATAGAAAACCTTTTAGAGAAAACCACATGGTCCTTTGAGCCAAGTGAAATAAATAGAAGCCTTCGAGGACTTAATCGGGACCTCTCGAGAAGACAACATGGTCCACCGAGCAAGTCTTCGAGGAAACAAGCAGGACCTCTGAGAACCAACATGGTCCTGCGAGTGAAAATATGGACCTTCGAGTAACATGGTCCTAAGGGCCTCTGAGGAGAGTAACATGGTCCTTAGGATCTCTGAGGAGAATAACATGGTCCATATGTAAGCAAAGCAGTAGGACCTCTGAGAATTTAACATGGTCTTACGAGCTATTGCTAGATGATAATGTGAGTAAACAGTGTATAAAAAGTGATAAGCAGAAGGGAACTTAAAAATAAACGAAAAAGCTAGAGAAAGTCGAGAGAAAATTAATAAGAAAGACATGAATATAAATATAGAATACATAAAATTCCAAATAACATAAAATAAATATCATCAAATGTCACTGTGGAAAAATTCATGAAAGTTATAATGTCAAAAACGTCATAGCAGTCAGATAGAAGAAAAAGTCAAGAAAAGGTTTTTATTTGTGAAGAAGTACGGTACCTGAAACGAACGTGCCAGATATACGTCATAGAATAGACTAAAGAGTGTCAAAAGTATTGAGGTATAGTATGTCAACAGTGTCAAGTCAAAAAAGAAGGATAATTTATCGTCGATACAAACACAAAATACGAAAATGTAACTTAAACTATAAACAAGCGAGATGTGGAAGGGAGATACGAGAACAGAAGAAAGATTACAGAAATGATTATCGTTGAGAACGGCCAGAAAATGTTTTAAAATACTAGAGAGACATACTAAGAAAAAGAGAATTTAAAGCAGAGTTTAGTAAGAGGAGAATATCTGGGCCGTTAGAAAGAAATAAATTCAATAATATTTGCAAATACCGATTGATAAAGTGTGCTGCCTTCCAAAAGGATAAACTCATTTATAGACAATTTGCTTGTTTATAATAACTTTACTTGTATAAGAAATTATAATTATTGTATTTTGTAATCATATTGAGTCAGTTTTTAGAAATTTATCATTGTTATTAAATTATTTATCTTCAGTTAAGGACATTACAAGATGTCCTTGGTGGGCGGCATGTTCGGTCGACCTCTTTTGTATTTAAGAAATGACACAAACCAGTGACAATGTAAGACGTCAATATATTAGTCTGAAAGTATGGCTCATATTAGAAACATGTAAAATTAGTAAATTAAAGTGTATAAAGTATTTCAGGTTTTTTAAGTTTATAGAAAACCTTTTAGAGAAAACCACACGAACTAAAAAGTATTCAATAATTTTTACTATCTAATAGTGCCTTTTTCCGAATTCGGTTGAACCTCAACTATTTCTGTACTCAATCTTCATAATTTTGAAGTCGGTGCCAGTTCCAAAAGTTTCAAATATTCTGTCAGAGGACTGAAGATTCAGCTATCTGGTACCGACTTCAAAATAATGAAGATTGAGTACAGAAATAGTTGAGGTTTAGCCGAATTCGGAAAAAGGCACTATTAGATAGTAAAATTATTTAATACTTTTTAGTTCGTATTAATGTTATTATTGTTTTTACCTTGGAAGTCGGTTTTAATTTTTTGTTAAAAAATAATAATAATTTCACTCTTTTTAGTTACACTAGTAGGTAAACCTTCGCGTATATTTTACGTATCTTATTACAATTTGTTAAGAGTCACAACTCACAATTCACACTCACAAAATAATATATTATCAGTGAATTGAACATATTGTGCTAAGTAATTGAACAATTTTAATGCTTCAAGCCCCAAGCGGTCACCGGCGATTGCGATAACAATAGAAAGGCTATTGTGTCTCGTTTTTCCACGATCGAAGGATCTATCAGATAAAAAATTGTATAAACTTGCATAAAATGTAGCGTAGCTAGGTGAACTCAAAATCAATATAATATTATCATAATTATTGACAGCTGTTCTTGTAATCAAGAATTCAATTTCAAATCGATACTTAGTGCGCCATCTATGTTATACAGTACATAATAATAATTATTATTAGTATTTCCATACCTATGCCTTGTACTATTATCTATTCTGTGCCATGAGACTTTGGTGATCTTAACACGACGTGGTAATGATGATGACGATGATGATGATGATGATTATGATGATGAATATGAATTGCATAGTAGCATATGCTTTCTGTTCTTAAAACAACGCCGAAACTCCCAAACGTGTATCTATAAGGAGTCAGGAGTTCTCTCAGCGTCTTCGAAACCATGGTATACCTTGACCCAATATTTTACTTTTTGGTAGCATATTCTTAGTACACTTCACAGAAAACCAAAACCACTATATGTTTCCATATAAATTTCGAGGAGTTCCTTCGATTACTCCTGGATCCCATCATCAGGTCACCATTTTTGTGAACATGGTACCAAATTGGAGTGAAACCAAATACAACAAAACAAAAATTTCTAAAATCGGTTCACATACGGCGGAGTAATCGTTGAACATACAAAAATAATAGATAAAAAATATCCACAGCCGAACATATAACCTCCCCGTTTTTTGGAAGTTGGTTAAAAAAAGACGGGAACACATCAATTGACAAGAATAGTAACTGGTATTACCATGTCCAGGGATAAAGTCTATACAAAAAAAAGAACAAGATTACTACCTCAGTGCCCCCGAGGACCTTTTTTGGATATAACTAATTATTAAAAAAAAAACTATAGGTATATTTAATAAAATATAACGAAAATGTAATGAACAGCTAAATAACCATCAATTATATAAAAATCTGCAATCGCAAAACCAAATAATTAAAGCATGAATCAAAAAATTCGAGACGTAAAAATGTTCGATTAGGTGTATTTTTGCACCGACGTACAATAACTTCAAAACGCGGCGGCCGGTGAGCAACTCGATTGTCGCAAATCGTTCGCCGACATCGCCCGAACTTATAACATTGAACGTCGTACTGTATGGTCATTTAATTTAGTAGTTATAGACTTTGTCCAAAACAAGATAATACCGATACCGATACCCGGTCAAGTGTACGGTGACCCTTATTTCTATTCATACAATACCAACTAAGGAAAAAAAATTTCAAAAACAATATAATACCAATAACTATACTCGGTCAAGTGTGCGGCGACCCTTATTCTCATTTATGCCTACTAAGGAAAAAAATTGTCCAAAACAAGATAATAAGACCAGGAATAAGAGAATAACCTGGCGTGCGCATAGAAAGCGCGGGGCGGAAGATGGTTTCCCCGCGCGTGCTCCCGCCACGCTTCATACCTCACCCCCTCAGAAACACGATGCGCACCCTACCACTTCATCTTAAATAAACTCCACATTGAAATGTGGGTCGGGTTTTTTTGTTAATTAATATGAATTCTGATATATTTAAGATTTTCAGGTTCTGTAGTTATTACTCCACATAGGTACTAACAATAAAATATGACGTTCTGTAGAACGTTTGAAAGTTTAGATATCAAATCAAATCATTTATTTCGGGCATCAGAGATATGTGGTGTATAATTCCACAAACAGTTAGTATGTGGAATACACCATTCTGTAAAGGTGGGCTAACCAGATTCACTAGAGTCATCAACTCATCACCGATTCGATAGTGACTGACAACAATTACACCTTATTGTGGTTCCAGTCTCAAGTTCGAAACGCCGAGGCCACATCTCCATTCATTAAATCCTCGATCTTAACGACTTGTGTAACTAATTGAGCAGACCTTGCGTGCGATACAGATCCATTACAATTTACAATTAACAGTGTGTTATGTCTTCCTGACTCACTTGTTTATTCGCGATTCTCTCAATACGGTTTATATCTTTCGCAACGCTTAAAACGCCATTGCTAGCTGGATGTTAAAAATATTGCTGATAAACGTATTTTTTCAATATTATATAAAGGTAAAAGCCATAAGAATCAGTAAGATAGCTATGTAACATTCTGTGTCAGCGAAAGATTCCTTGAGTGAAAAGTGAAGTGGCTAGTGTTACACATGACTAAATAACTCGTCTAAGTCGAAAACAATGTGGATGAGTCAGTTCGTCTGTCGGTCAAGGCCGGCCGCGGTGTCGGCGGGTGTCGGCGGGTGTCGTGACGCTGACATGCCGGCGACAGTGACACGCCTCGACCGGTCACACTCCGCTGACACCGTTACAGGAACCCACAGCCCACTGTCCTCGGTTCCGTGTTCCGACTCCGGCCTGTATAATGAATAATGATTCACCGTTATCTTTTATTGTTATGTAATTATTATGTATAAAATGTACGTAATTGTATGCAATTAGCACTCTACTAGCTAGACAACTAATATCAACTCCACATTCTAAACGTTTTGATTGTGATTTGTTGGTCTGTAGTCTACTATTATTAGAACAATTCACCTACTTGTTGTACGAAGACTGAGCATTGCAAAAGTCTGAACTCTATATTACATACATATTTTGATCATTACGTATGCCTCTAGATAAGAATCGTCCCCATAACTGTAGAAGTGATGATGAACATAAGATCGTGTACACAAAATACTATGGTAAAAAGTCATAGAGTCTGATGATGTAAATATGTAATCAAAATAACATACTTACTTTCAGAAATTATTATTTTGTAGAGTTCCAAATATAACAGTTAACTTGCATTCACTCTTCCTAGATTGTCAAAACAAAAACGTATCTTTTGACTACGAAATAGAGTACGTTATTCAATAGCAGGTGAAAACCTACATCGGAACATCTGGAACACTAAACGCGCGGTGATTTCTAGAATCGTCGATAATGCACAATAATGGCGGCATTAGCCGTGACCTTGAGCCGGCCCGAAATAAATGCACACAATGAGTATACACCGTGCACTGCCGGCCACACTGACTGCTATACACTACGGATATATTGTACAAGAAGTTCCGCCGACTACATCTTCCTCGATGCTGCTGCTTGACGTAGAGATCGGATGGAACAATAGACGGAGGTCTTCGCAAGCCTCAGGGATTTTGACCATATGGCTAGCAAGGGGAATGATAGTAATGGGACGCACGTTCTCTACATCTTTTTCTAGAGCCTAGAACCCAATCTCCTAAATCATCTATTTCTAAGACGTAGCGACGCGAGCGCAGCGGTGAGGCAATAACAATAAATTCAGCTTACCTCGTTGCGCAACTCGAGACCAACACAAACCAACAAACACCAAATGCGCCATATTTCATCGCATATCGGTGCTCGGCTTAGGATTTGCACCGTTTGCGGTAAGCCTCGATTCTAGAGTCTTAAGAAATCCTATTGCGTTTTCCACTACAAAATATGAAATATTTCAAATCTGGAATGTATTTTGTTGCAATTGTTGAGATTAAAGCAAGGAAACTTGTCTTTTCTGCTGCGCAGCTGACGTAACTGTTGTTGATTAGGGTACCATTTTGTAATTTCCGCAAACGAAGTACCAGACGATAAGTAGTGAGTAAGCCGTTCCTAAGCTATAATATCGGATGGAATACATAAACTGCGCATTTATCTAAATTCCTGTAATATTTGCCGGCGGCGCGGAGCGGGTGGCGGGTGCTCGGCATAGTTACGGCGGTATGCGCGTCATATCGCCGCCCCGCACCGCCCGCGCCGCCCCGCGTAGCGCCGCGACGGCTCCGTTCCTCGACCGAATTCTTCCACTTATGTGACCTCACTACTTGATGCGCTAGGCGACTACCCTCGGCGACTCGCAGTTGCCAGCCTCATTTACCTCAACCTCCCTCCCCTCAAACTCTACATTATGTGTATTAGAACGTTTTAATAGTTTCTTAATCACCAAACAGTCGCCTAAATGCAGGCGTTTGGCAGGATTATCCTTTAGCGCCTACTTCTGTAGGTTGTTTTATTTTGCAGTTTCACTTGTTTATTTAAAAGACAATCCATTACCGACATACAATATAAAGATATTATGTTCAAGTATTTAAAGACACTCATAAGTGATAACCCATTTATACATATTTGATATTACATACCCCTAAGTCTAGTATATGCGAGTCTATTTGCAGACGGTAACCAACCTCACTTTACCCTAATAAGACATTCCGCTGTCTCCTGTCCCTCGCGCGGTGCCCCGGCTCGAGGCCCGGTGCCCCACTGCGCCACTCATCCTGCACCCGACGTCTTAACTCACTTCCGTTTGTTCCGCCAGGTGTCTATTAAAGCGATTGTCTAATTATAATGCGATTCACCCGCAAACGTTCCGTCCGAAACAAACTGAAACAAGATCTATACAAACATTTAAACTACATAGCCGACTCTATTTCCCCGATGTAGGCCGCCGTGCTCAGCTCGAGGCTCGGGCGAGATTTTATGCGCCGTAAAAAGCAAAACGATAAACATCAAAGTTTGGCCGAAATCAAAGAGGGGGGAAAAGTTTTATCGCGATAATTAACATGAAAATTTCATTAGAATAATATATAAAAGTTGTAAGCGAAGTGCGAAGTAATATATGGAGCCGGGAATAGCTCCACCCGGGAAGTGGAGCACCGGAAAGTGGGAGACCGCGAACCGAGCTACTATAAGAACATTAACTCGCGAGACGCCAAACTTAATTTGTAATTGATAATAATGTGTTACCGTGTAGGTACTCGCAGAAAACTCAAGTGCAAAAACACACGCTAATAATTATTATTCTAAGCTGAGATACGTCTACTCTATGATCTACCTTTGGGTATTCATCAGCTCATATACCGCCTACCGGGTACTAAAGACATTTCCGCGCAAAAGGACAAACTAGTGGCCATTAGCCCACAACGTCAAGTGGGCGAGACGGAGCGACCCGCGCCCGGCGGCCCGGATAATACGAGAGCCTAACATTTCTTTTGCCGTTTCCATTACGTATAAAGTGGCGCTGTAATGGCTCCGTGGCACAATAATTAGTGCTATTTCGGGGCTGCCCACCAGCGATAAGATAGATGGGTGACGCGACAATAGCTAAATGCTAATGGAACCTAAATGCCAGAACCCCGTCACTATCGACAGGTATACTATTGTTCTCCGACGCGCTGCATCGTTGCGAAATACTTTCACCGAGAAACTTGAGTACCCGAATGTCATCATTATAACTCGCAATTACTATTACTACCGATGTAGAGGCACTTAAAAGCTTTCACTATAATTTGATATTCCGTTTTCACAATATGTGCTCCTAAAATTATGTTGCGAAAACTAAACAATAATTTGACTAGAAAAGTTACAGACATTCCGACGTTGTCTAGTTAGTCAAGAAATACGTTTTTAATATAAAAATGGTAGGTACGACACACATGGGCCTGTTTCACCGCTTCCTGATAAAGCTCCCATTATCTATTTACCACATAAAAATATCTGCCATATAAATCCACCTGATGTATTTTTTGGTTCCACCACGTACGTAGGGAAATGGATATTGCTATACTGTGACGTACGTCTCTGTTAAATTACGCGCCAGATAATTAACTCTAACCTTATTTGACAGTCGGAGTGGCAACGTCGCAATTTCCGTCGTACGTTCCATTTTAACCCAACCTTATATTGAAAAGTACAATAGTTTCATAATTTCACATAAATATATTAGAAAAAAACAGCAACAAAAATAGAGTTGACGTATGTATTGATGGATTTACTAAAGTTTTACATAAGATTTGTTTTAAAAGAGTCAAAAGGTTTTGATTCAACAACACACATATTTAATATGCAAGGAATATGAAATACGTAAAACGAATCGTAGGTGACACCTTTCAAGACATTTGAAAATATTTCAGTGTTCTATGGTTCTATTACTTCTAAGTTCTAAGTAGTTTCTTGAATAATTTACCTAATATTTTGTGATTTGTAAAGAATGTAGACTAAAAAATGTTTATATACGAGACGCTATATTAGACAACGGAGAAGTGTAAATTTTCCCATGGGGATTGAGGATACTATACTACTATAATAAAAACACGATTTCGTTGGAAACCTTGTTTCTTTGGTCTGAGTTGGAAACAGACAGTTAAGACAATCAAAGAAGCCTCAAGGAAGTTCTATTGAACTAGTGATACATGTCTAAAGATTGAGGTTAAGTCGAATAAAGGAAATGATAAGGAAACGACTAAGAAGATGGATTTGTGTCTCCAATCTCTCCAGCATGCTGTGCTCTGTCTCATGCATGATGCAGTTCAGTCTTTAGTTGTAGATTAGACAGCTGTTGATACCTATGTTTGAATAAACTCTCTGTAATCTGTATTATCTGATCCCAATGACAGCTAGTGATACAGTGAATGGTAAATATTTTCATTAGATAAAATCCTTAATAAAAAAACATAATGTAAATTTATAAGTACATATGTTGTTTCTTTCCAGATTCCAGAATAGATATTATTGTGGCTAGTGCTTCTTGCCAAGATGATATAGTTGTTGTGGAACCTTCACCCAAGCAGCAGCCGGCTGTTGCATAACAAATGAAAATCTATTATGTCTGTGATACCCACGATTGAGGTGCTACTGATCAAAAAAACATCCTGCTCTGTGTAAGTTTTCCTGATACTGAATAAATATTTAATCCTTCAAGCCCCATAAGGACACCGGTGACCGCGACAACAATAGAATACAATAGCATTTCCAAGAGTCCACAGTGGACTTTTAGAACATTTACATTTACTCAGTATTATTAAAATCTCAAACATCATAATCTGTGAAATTAGTAATGACTCATAAGTCATAACTCATAACCCAGAGGTAACAAGTTCAACCACCCAGTGTACTTAACATTTTTGTGACAATTATTATTGTATCTGATCTGACTTTTAAAAGTTGATCACCTACCAGTCTTATAACCTACCTACCAGTATTTGTGTTCAGTGCAGCTGGTTGATGTTGATCTTGGGCAGATTTGCCTCCCTAGCTGAAGTTTGCAGGATATCATTATTTAAGTATTTGTTATGAAATACTTGCATATTAAAAATATGTATTTCCTTACAGGTAAACCCGAAGCAAAAAGATCTTTTGATAAATTAGCCGAAGAAAAGTTCGAATTTGTAAAGCTACAAAAAACCCTTCTTGAGGAAGAACTCCAGGAATTTTTTTTAAGAAACAGCTGATGTTGAAGATGGAAATGCTTTATAAAAAAGAGTAGATAACTTGAAATGGAGAAGGAAGAAAGGCTATTCAAATATTTTATATTATACTTATTTTAATAGCTTTTCTTCCTCCTCCATTTCAGTTAAGTGTTAACTCTGTTAGTTTTAAAATGTGAATAAGAAAATAAAAAGTAGTAATTATAAAACTTAATTCAATATTTCAATTGTAACGGTGATTGAATATTGAAGGATAATAATATATACTTTTTGCATTAATACTTTTATTTCTCTCTTAAATTTATTGACACATTCTATTTTTAAAACACAAACATTATTTTGTTACATAATAAAACTTAAATGCCATTAACCCTTAAACTCATCAACTCCCAAGCGGCACCCGGCTATTCCGTCTGTCTGCCTGTCTGTCTGCCTGCCTGCCTGTCTGTCTGTCTGTCTGTCTGTCTGTCTGTCTGTCTGTCTGTCTGTCTGTCTCCAGGCTGTAACTCAAGAACGGTAAAAGCTAGAGATATGATATTTTCTCAGATTATGTATATCTCTTGCCGCTATAACAATATAAAATTAATATTTATGGAGGGCTCCCATACAACAAACATGATTTTTTGGCCTTTTTGCTATATATAAATTTTCACAAAATATATATATATATATATATATATATATATATATATATATATATATATATATATATATATATATATATATATATATATAACTTAAAGGTGACTGACTGACTGACAAGGTGATCTATCAACACACAGCCCGTACCACTAGTTTAATTATATGTGTTCTTTTAATAATAATATTAAAATAAAATAAAAAATTAGGGGGGGCCATTCCCATACAAAAAACACAATTTATGGTCTACTTTTACGGAACCCTTTGTGCGCGAGTCGGACTCACACTTGGCTAGACAGATAAAGACATACAGACAGACAACGACGTCCAATGAGTTTCTTACGTTATTAACATAGAATATCGTTGACGAAGTCTCAGTAATAGGGTCCCGTTTTTACCCTTTGGCTTTTGGTTGCGGAACCCTAAAAATCATCTAATTCATCTTCTAAAATCTCTAAAAGATCCATGTTTATTCAAAATATCATTATAATATTATATTAACTTGAAGAGAAAGTTCACACAACACTGAACTGCATCATTACGATAACTGGCAAAAATATAACAGGTTGCAGGATGGCTGCAGGCTGGAAATATTTTCGCGATCTCAAAAAAAAAGTTTTGTTATCTGACAAATAAAACCTTTAACAGCCACATGATCGGGCTGATAGGATATCAATGATTTTATCTGCTTGATTGGCTTATCAGACACGTGTGGAACAGAATTTTTTGCATTATCTGTCAAATAGCCTATTTGGCTCTTTATCAGGAACCGGTGAAACAGGCCCTAAAGTACAACAAACAATATAAGTTATTTTAATCACCTTGGTTCCACAGAACGTATTCAATCAAAGGAATTCTTTGAACCTCGTTGAAGCCATTATGTCGCTAATCACAGTCGTAACGTCACGTGGCCGCGAGTGAACGACCTGTCCTGTCAGTTGTCCGCCAATTGGTCCAATCAGCCAGATTGACAATTGCGCCTGCGACTGACTGCGCTTAGTGCTTCCAATTAGTGAGGAGTAATGGCTGCTTCCTGGACATAGGAATGTAGCTGCTCCATCACAAGAGGCCATCAGTCATTTAACGTTTTAGCTCTTCTTTGCGACTTTTGTAACATCTTTTTAAATTATCATAATATATAATAATATAGAGAGTCCATCTTCGTTTGTCATCTAATTCTAGGAACCTGCCTTTTGGTCATCTCGAAATTTAGGACCACTTCATATTCCCTTTTGTACAATAAGTACAGGCTGTAAAGAAGATAGCACGTTTAGAGTGATTTTTCTTCTGAATTTAGGAAATAATAAGGCGAGTAGATAAAATATGGCAATACAACGACTCGACATGACGCGATTCGTCTCTCCATAAACTTTTAGCACCACGGATTCAGGTTGCAGTATCGTGGTTTCAATAATATAATATTAAGTCATAGTATGTGGCTGCGTGCTGCCGGCGATGTGTCGGGTGTAACAGAAGCCGGGTGTCGACACAACTGGGCCGAGGACAGAACTAATCGCTCATTTAAACGCTCGCCCGCTGACACTTATTAGATATTAAATTCGTGCCTGTTTTGCATAAATAGTAGCCACAATGTAACTATGTCATACTAGATAAATTAATCTAAGCATATTGTATGAAAGATGAAGGGTCAGTTTGAAAGACAATTATTATTTAACGCCAAAATTCGTTTATCGCGTGGGAACCGTATTTTCGGGATAAAAAGTATCCTATATCCTTTCCCGGGACTCAAAGAATCTCTATGCCAAATTTCAGCCAAATCGATTCAGCGGTTTGGGCGTGAAGGGGTAACAGACAGACAGACAGACAGAAACACTTTCGCATTTATAATATTAGTATGGAAGTATGGAAGTATGGATTGTAGTTTTATACTCGAATCTTATTAATTACCAATAGGTACCTATTGGATTAACGGAGCCGCGGAAACCAGCCAGTTTATGAAAACAAAAACCCGGCTAAGCTGGTAAGAGGTATATGGCCTCTTAAAATATTACGGCAGGTAGTTGGGTACACTCGCTTTATCTCGGCTCTAACAGACAAGATTTATACCGCGTTAAATTACGCCGTAAATGAACACGGGAAAGTGACGCCGCCAGCGCTATAATTCAATTTGTTTTCCATACTGCCTACTGGATGGGAGTTATGAAGAGGCTGGGTTTTAGTACTAATGTTACAGCTGCTGCTTCGTTCAGATTCTGCCAACTTACGTCCGCTTATGTTAAACTACTACCAGTTTTGTAAACCATATAACTTACAAGTTTTTCGCTTCCTCAAATATAATACCTCTAATATTATGTAATTAGCTTTGGCAATATTTCGTTTTCACCTCATTGACACATACAGGATCTGGAGCAGAGCAAAATTTCCCATAACGCCCTAGATATCTACAAACCTAGATATTTCGTAATCCTCTATCTCCGAATCCTCGATGGCTCGATAAGAGTCGATGACACAAGTCGTTGTGTTATGAAATGTTATTAGCATCCGGACCTGCCGCAGTCCCAGCTCCGCCTACGTCAATATAACGGACTTTCCTCATTATCGTCAGAGTTCTTAAATTGCTTTACGAGATAATTATGGAACATCCTTATGAATGATAGTGCTTTTACCAACCTAGTTAGTAGTTACCTGGCTACTGTTTACTGAAATTCGTAACTGCATCTCAGCTTTTCTAGTTGATTATGTAAATTTAAATCTGATCTCTGGTTTCTATAATACTAAGTACTTTTATAGTTTAAGATCTATTGATTGACATTCAAAGCAAAATATGTTAAGTATAATGGATCTTAATTCTTAAATCCTCAAATCGGTTACGAAAATGGTATAAGGCAAATGTTGAACGAGCTTATTTTTTAATCCACTAAAAATATAATCCCTTGGGCCGAGCACTCTCAGTATTAGCGACATCAAAGAAACATCGAATGCGGAATTATCGGGCTCGTCGATTTAGATGTTTTTGAACAATGACATTGAACATTTCGATTCGTTCCGTGGTTCATTTAAAAAGTAATAAAACGTGTGATGAAAGTGTTAATAAAAATATGTTTACGACGGCGGCAACACAGGCGGCGCAGGGCGGGCGGCGCTTGTCGTAAACCATCGCGGTAAGTTTATGGGCGGGCGGCGGCGGCCTCGTTGTCACACCGCGTTATAAGATATTATGTCAGCGTTGTTTGTAAACACCGAACAGTAAACACACGTCGCGCGTCCCTCGATAAGGAACTACTATGTACACGAGCCCCGATATCGGCTGCTACTATTTTCAAAACTAAAACGTAATATGCTTGTAATAATTTTCCTAGCGGAGACAATAGATACTTCAGCCAATCTACCATGTAATTTATACAATCCTGTACATATACCAGGGCTTAGCCGCTTTGTCTCTACCACGTTAATGGCTAGAATTAATTGGAAGGCAATATATTCATCGAGACAGAAGCTCGCATGTGAGCACGGCTCGGGGTGCGTACAAAAGGCGCAGTGATGCAACGCGACGACACTTCAATGGCGAGAGGACAATCAGCGGGAGATTAGCTCGGTGACGGTGGCCGACAATCTCGCCCGTCACTGCATATGGGAGCCTGCCGGGTACAGCAGGATAGGGATACCTGCCAGGCTTCTCTATATTGTGTATTTTTGGCAACCCACATGCAACTCCTGTATTGTTGCGAGTGTCCATGGGCGACGGTAGTCATCAGGCGAACCGTTTGCTCGTGTGCCCCCTTATTTTATAAAAAAACGTACTTTGGGCCTTCACATTCCTATGCAGTTGTCTATACTCTATACTATGAGTCCTCCCTTCTTATCATAAAAGCTCCGAGTCCCGAGACCCGCGACGAAATTAATCAGAAGAAAAGTACCTTCTACTTTTTTTCTAAAAAGTAGAAGGTGTAGCAATTATTATTTTTTTCTATTCGCAAATATAACAGTTAACCATTATTTTAAAAAAGTTAGAGGTTATAAAAAAATATAAATAAAATAATAATATTATTAATTATTTTTTCAACATGTTCCATAAAACCTCTTACTTAAACAGATGTGGTTTTATTCTATTACCATTGTTTCTTCACATTTTCAATTCTGAATAAATGTGAAGGTTCGTAAAATCATATTGTTACTGACTGTACGGCGATAATAAAGTGCAGTCAGCGAGTTGTGACAATATACCGTATAGACAGTTTCAGGACACAAGCTGAACAGTGAACAGTACTCCCCTATACTGTATACTGTATAGCACAGTGGTCCCCAACCTTTTTTTCATGCGGGCCACAAACGTGTTTTGGTCTTGGTGTCGCGGGCCGCAATAAAAATTTTTTAGGGTTAAAAAATAACATTCTTCAAAATTAACGATTTAAAAAAGGAAAAAAATTAACGACCATCCCGTACACTACGTTTTTTTGCCGGTCGGCGTGAATTTCAAAATTGTTTAACATCACGCGGGCCACAAATAAAGTCCCGGAGGGCCGCATGCGGCCCGCGGGCCGCGGGTTGTGGATAACGGGTATAGCACATGTCTGGTGTTAACAAAGAGGCTTGTGATGTTGATCGTGCTACTCCTTCTTATTAAGCATAACATTACTAGATTGTCTAGAAATTCGTATTATTCATATTATTATAACTACATAAAGAACTTCCCACATCATGCAAAATCATGGTAGAATGTAAGAACTAAATATACTACTTGCCACCTATATGTACTATCAGAGAAGTTGATTCCTATGCAGATGAGGGACCTACGTAGTTTGGTCGCATTACGTCAAACCCAGCCGACAGATCACAATTAACATTGCATTGACATGATCGACCAAATGAACGTTGGTCTCCCAAATGCATAGGGATCAATTTCCTCGATGGTACATTGTAAAACTACATTCTGTGAATAAAGAATTTGTATTTGTACAAAAGTAAGGGGCGAAAGTAGTCTTATTATCGGGTATTGAAGCATTAAATTAAGACGTGGCATTTAAGTCATCTCGTCGCTCTACTTAACAAACGATACGACAAACTATGATTAAGGTTGAAAGTTTTAAGCGGCACGTCAGAATTTGGGATTAAATCAGTTGATTTAATCCCGAATTCAGCTGGTATAACGACTTGTCGAAATGAGTACAGGCGCAATGCTGTCTATTTCCGTGCGGACCCGACGCCGTCTGCGTACTGTGTAGTACGAGCTAGCTAGCTAGCTAGTGGACACATAACGCGGTCAACTGCGCTTCCTCGACAACACGTCATAAATATTACAAAACAAACGGACGGATTAACTTTATTTATTAGGGACGCATTTCAGATAGTTTCGTAACGGGCGCAAACGTTAAAACATTAGGAGCTAATTCGATATCGGCGGCTTGTCTAATGTGGGGTAATCGCCTGCGCGATGGCTGCGGCAAACACCAGACGCCAAATGGTTTAACATTTCTGCATGATTGCAGTCATTTATGCTAATATAATAAAATAGGGCGCTTTCGCAGTTCGCACTTTCGAGCTGATGTGGCTCACGTCAGTTGCGCAACTTTTTGTGCTTCTACGGTTATATATTTGGAAATAGATCTACAAAAGATTGCATTAATGCATAGGCATAGCTCATAAAAGTCATGGGTACGTTCCTGACGAAGTTTCTACGATGTGTACACACACACACACTCACACACACACATTTGTTATGTTTATATACATTCATCATGATGCTACTGTTCAATGCTACATTACAATAGCTCTACTGTGTAGCTGATACAGCTACTGGTATTCTGCACCCTCATTTAGGGGCTAGGTTTTATTTGCCGAGATCCCCGGATGTAGCACATAAAGATGTCAGCAATTTCCTTCGCGATGGAAAATCCATTTCCGGTGCCGGAGGCGGTTCCGGCCACATCCATCCTCCGTCACTCGGTGACTTACGTTGGGGTTCTCCTCCTAATGCATCGCGAGTGACGTCACGCGATGTTGTAACGTCATCACCGCCTCTGCCAAATCGAAACCGAATGTGCTGACAAGTCCACAGTATTACAATATATTGTACCTAATGCTTTCTGTGACACGTCTGACCAGAATATTAGGTGACTCGGTCGGCGGACGTGTCCTGTTTCTTATCAGCAATCAATGTATTCATAAGTATTATAGTTGTGAAATACTCGGTCATTTTTGACCAGTAGGTACTCAATTCATTTGGATTTAAATAGGTGATTTATTATAACGCGCATTATGATTAACTGAAATTAGTGTCTACAGGTAAATATTTGATGACGATCACTACTCTATCATAATGTTACTATGCGACAGAATTTCCAGTTACAGAAGAATTCTCCCGGGGCGGCGCGGCAGCGGCGGTGCCGTGCGCTGTGTACTAACTCCTATTTAACGGTCCGGTGTCCACTGTCCACACTTCACATGTAATAAATTAAGCCAATTCTCGTCCGCAGAATTTATAATGAGGTGATTTATCAGCGTTAGTTCTGCACATCGTCTGCGAGTACACTCTCCGTCACTGTCCGAGGGAGACGCAGCTCTAGCGGTGACCTCGAGGCTCGCAAAAACACATCCATCGCCCGAAAACAAACGGTTTAATTCCATTAGCACCTCCTATTATTTAAATCTCATCCGAGTTGTTTGTTCGGGTCGGACGTGCTCGCTTTATTCCGCGAATAAAGTTTGTTTGTTGTAAATGCAGTAGCTTGCCTGATAACAGTTTACGACTGATAAGACCGTCGTAAAGTGCCGGCTCGTAAATCTGTGTGTAACCGGCCGCGACGAGTACACACGCAGCCGACGATATACTTTACCACTTTTGAACCTTACGGCTAAAGTAATACAGTCGACATGTGAAGCACCAGGTTTCGGGTATACCTCCTAACAGCGTCGTAAACCCACATGCAGCGAGACGCGCTGACTCACTCCTTGCACAACGCACTCAGCACTGACGCAACACTCAACTGTAACAGACCATCCTCATCCACTTGAACACAAACTACCACCAAATATACATAACACATAATAATATGTAACGTAAAAGTAAGAGTAACCAAAAATATTAGTGTATGTGTTAATAACTAAACAAGCGATTTTCCACACCACATAACAACAACAAAAAAAAATGGTAATTGAGTATGGACTCTTTACACGTGGATAAAGATCAAATATGTTGTGATCCTCTTAAATTGCAAATCATCCGGGATAATGTAAGAGGCTGACCGTTTTAGTGACCTCCAAATTGTAATAAAAATATAATACTCATTCTCTACCAGTAAAATATTCTGACAGCTAGTAGGTACGATCTTATTAGATAATGGTACAGTGGAGGTTAACCAACCATCTTAATGGGGTAAATGTATAACGGTAGAGTGTCGCGGTGGTGACGGTCGCCACGCTCTACCACCTGCAGCTGTCACCGGAACCATCAGATCGGCCCACTTGCCCGGCGACCTGCCCGCGCCGCCCGCGTCGCACGGTGCACGGGCCTGACCTCGAAATGTAACCATAATAACCACATACCTCGCAATCTGCACGGTTTTTTGAGTAACCGTTCGCAGGGCAAACGGGTAACGAGGCCAGCAATTTACTTTGATTCCTCACTTCCGCAACAGACAGTTTTGGTGCAGCAATACTGTCATTAGGGACGGCTCGTAAGTCGTACCTCGTAATAAGCAGCTAGTTACAATTCACTGACGTTTCGGTTTACGTGTAAACTTTTAAAATGTGTTTCAATTTTCAATAGAAATTAATTCGAAAAGTATTTCTGATATTTCATAAAAATTTCGTCGGAACGAAAGTCGTCTGGAACTTTATAAATTGTATAAATTATCGTTATTAATACTCGCGAGCGGCGACTCGGGCCGTATTACATTATTTTTAAACAACGGATACTCGAAATTCGTTTAAATAACAATAAAGAGCAAAAGCAAAGATATAACTCGAGTGGGATTAATTAAATAAATACGACGAAAGCGCCGCCCGCCCTCTGTGTCGCCGCCCGCCCGCCGTAGTTCCGCCCCGCGACTCCGCCGCCCTGACACTCTGTCACATTTTCATCGAATTACTCTCGGCTCGTGTATTTGCTTTCATAATAATATGACTGATCGGGTAATCAATAACACGCCAGCATATTATTGTAGACTGTAGTGCCCGGCGGCCGGTATATAGCCCGCAGCGCGTGGTAAACGCGGTTATTAATAATAATATTCCGGTCATTTATTACAATCCGATTATACTTTCAAATACACTGGACAGCTGCCAGATCGTGATTATGTCGGTCCGCCGCAGCTCAGCGGAATTATTCTAAACTCATGTGCAGATATTTCATATTTCAATGACCCTAATAACGTTCGGGCGTCCTACTCTGGACTCGATACATAGGAGTCCGTACTATGTTTGAATAAACACTTTGCGGTGTAGAGAATAGGGCAATTTGCAAATCGATTGAAACATATAACAAAATAAACAAGCTCGTATTGCGAAACAGAAAAACAGATATCTTAGAAAACATTGGTGAGTAACAGAAAACAGCGGCGCGTACATACATACCTACACGATACACAGCGACCGGCGATCGCTAACAATCAGCTACATGTACGAGCTAGCCTGGTGATGACACCATCACCGATCACCACCGATCCATCCTTTGGAACATTACGCCTGAACCCGCATTTGTCTAGTAAAAAGACTCGGGGCGAGTGTTTAGAGACGGTTAATTATACAAGGTTTCAATAAGCGTAGGCAGCAAAATATAGTTCCTAGGTAGTAGGAGAAAGTTTGCAGAGCAGCGCTAGAGAGTTGCGAGTGCAAACAGCGAGGGCATCCGGCATTAGCATGCGCGGCGGCGGCTCTGGCGCTTGGCGCTGACGCCAGATCACACATAACCGTTAACGTACAATGTACATACTTATATACAGACATTCTATTTGTAGATGAATATTAGATACGCTTCGATTTCTTAAGCATAGACAAAATTATGGAGGTATGTGAAAAGAATACGAAAGCTCCGTCTATAGTCACAATAATTACTACAATGTTTTTGATTCGCCATGTAGATTATGACGAATACAATAATTTTTCAACTTATACTTACCCCATTCAATAAAAATTAAACCGCAACGCTAACAATGTAAATGTCACTAATTAACCGCGCAATAAAGGGCTATAATGGGACATCGTTTTGGTGAAGCGTTTTGTAAGTAATTCCGTAATGAACATTATTATATTATACTTGCGAAAGCTCGCTGCTGTCTGAATCAATTAATCGGGCACTACTGTATATCAGATGCCGTCGGCAGTTTTTAACTTTTAACACATGTTCGTATAAACTCACTGGCTGTAACAACTCCGTGCGCTTCACAATTTACGAGCTGTATATTCAGTTTCCTCTGTTGGCCGTTTCGTCCGTTGGCCCGAATGCCTGATGCCTGAAGTGTGAAGGTTGTAGCGGGATGCCTGATGCTTGATGTTGGAAGTCTGTGAAGTGTGAAGTATTATGTCTGTCGCCTTGTGCCGGATCGGTGTTCCTCGCTCGGCGCCATATCGGTCAGTACCACAGAATACATAATAGTACTTTGTCAGTACTCAGCACTCGGCAACGAGCACCGATACTCAGGGCCGACCAACTTGTTGCACTGTCAGTACAGTCTGCAAAATAACCAGTTGAGAGTAAAACATATGTACAAACTTTTTTTAAATTTCTTTGTTATAATATAACTACTTACTCTCTGTAATTAAAATTAGGTTTCGCTATTAATTTATGGATTTTTCCATACGGTATACCGTAAAGCTCCACATTAACATATTTTCAGCGTTTGAATCTTAAATGTTATAGATCATCGTCTTGACAGCCCCGAGGCAGTTTTCTAGTTACTCATTTTTTTATTGAATATAAAATATAAAAATAAAATCATATTACGTACTTCCGACAAGCTTAATAAATCTATACCTATTACCTACTAGGCTACTTTAGATTGTTTTGAAAGACTCGAAGGGGGCCGAAACTTTGCCTATAAATATTATAAATATTAACTACACTACTTAAAAGCAATAATTCAGTCCCGATAACTGGAAAACGACGAATACTCTTTCTGCGGACTGTATTGCGCGATATCTCACTGCTCACAGGAACCTCGAACGCCTCTCACCTTGTGAATTTTTCGAATTCTACGAAAGGACGACCACTTACATATAAGCGTAGCCGTGATTCAAAATATTATCCTTATGATTTCTACCTATATTAGGGCATTCTACAAATATATTGCATGGGTGCCGGCAGGGGGTGCCAGGTGGTACACTTGCACCCCTTGGGAATATTGAAATCAAAGCGCACGGAAGTGCGCAAGCCTAGTTCCAGCAGGTCGCGCGCATGCCGTGCACTATTTACACGAACCGTTTTGACGTACTTTTGACCCCCCTGTAGCTCAGTGTCTATTGCGAGTGCAAAGATAAAATTATACCTACGTAATTATTTACGAGTACTTAAGCAGTATACCCAATTTCATAGATATAGCTTCAGTAGATCCTGAGATATATCCTTGTAAAAATAGCTTATTTTGGCACTGACTCACTCATTCACTCACTCACTCACTGACCGGTAATCAAAACCTCTAGGCCACTTCCAATTGTCCTAGCGTTATGAAATTTGGCACACAGGTCGTGTGTTATATGTAGATTAACGAAAAATTAAGAAATTGTAGAAAATGGTCAAGCGTGAGTCGGTTCATCTACGAACTTCAGAGGCCACTTCCAATTGTCCTAGCGTTATGAAATTTGGCACACAGGTCGTGTGTTATATGTAGATTAAAAAAAATAAGAAATTTTAGAAATCGGTCAAGCGTGAGTCGGCCTATCTACAGCCCATACAAACTTTAATGTCATAGCGTTATGAAATTTGGCACACAGGTCATGTGTTAAATGTAGATTAACAAAAAATTAAGAAATTTTAGAAATCGGTCAAGCGTGAGTCGGCCGATCTACGAACTTTAGAGGCTACTTCCAAATGTCCTAGCGTTATGAAATTTAGCACACAGGTCGTGTGTTATATTATTATGTATGTGTTACGATAAATTAAGAAATTTAAGAAATCGTCAAGCGTGAGTCAGTTCATCTATGAACTTTAGATAAAAATTCTTATGTACCAGTGATATAATGAGGCATCTATTGAAAGTATTGTTTACATCGGGCGTAGCACAAAAAGAAAACATAGGTAGGATTTCTTGAAAAAAAGTATTGAAATCCCACCAAAAACATACCTGTTAAAATAGGGCCTAGTTCCTATAGGCTAACTGTTGGTCTAAAAAAAGAGTTGAAATCCAATCCAATGCCAAGTTCAGATGCACTTCATCGATCATAATCATCTTCATCTACAGCCTGATCCATAATACTTCTAAATTTGAACTTGGCAGGTTTTTATGCTATGCGTTACACTTGATTAATTATATAATTAGATAATATTAATAGAATTTAAATAACCTGCCAAGTTCAAATTAGAAGTATTATGGATCAGGCTGTTGATGAAGATGATTATGATCGATGAAGTGCATCTGAACTTGGCATTGGATTGGATTTCAACTCTTTTTTTAGACCAACAGTTAGCCTATAGGAACTAGGCCCTATTTTAACAGGTATGTTTTTGGTGGGATAAATAGAGTTACAAAAGATTTTGTAACTCTATTACCATGCCGTACAAAGATAATTCGTAATGTTTCGGCTCTAAATGTATTCTGCTGATGTAAATAGACAGTCACACTGTTGTTCGTAAAAAGAAAAGAAAAAAACTAAAATCTGTATCTACCTCTTGGAAATTATTTCTGCCGGCGCCCTGATCTGATAATATTGTAAATCAGAACAAGTAACGAAGAAGTCGAAACTATAAGCGCATTTATTCGCACCGCGTCGGTTCCGACGTGAATGCACTTTTATTGACAGACGACGACAAATGCCTTTGCAGTATTCGCCGTCTGTAAACCTCGCACTTTTGTTCGTGTTGTTTTCCAAGTCTCGGAGAATCGTTTACGTCGTAGCAATATTCGGAGTGGGCAGCGCGAGCGGGCACTCGAGTCTGATCACCACAAATAATTACATTAACAAAGCTCTCAACGTTTATAGCTCTGTTTGTCGCCTCCGAATATATCTTACAGGAGTATAAGTCCAATAAACGCCACAATGTTTGTTTTTGATTTAGAATATATTTTATGGCGCATCACTTCGTTTAGTGCACTGTACACTGTACACGTAAAACATGTAGATGTATATGTATTGCACGTGACAAAGTAATTATTGTGTAGTGTTCCAGAAGGTTTGCGGGAACGGGGGAACTACTACCATTTCAATACCATCTCATTGAGATTATAGATTGATCTTATTACACGAGCCCAATCGATCGGCCAAATTAGAAGTATTGGTATGGAAAAGTAAAAAATATTTATTTTGTATTGCATTTTAAAGTTACTTAATGTAAATTTTGAAGTAAACTTTAAACAGACGCCGGGTGTCGTGGACTCTTGCGAGTGCTGGCAGTAAGTGCTGGCAGCTGGCAGTAAGTGCTGGCAGCTGGCAAGTAACCCGTACGTCTTCATTTGCGAGAAGCGACGCGACGCCCTCCAAGTCCTCCAACATTCAACATACGCCAATTTAACCTTTTGAATAAAATATTTTGCAATTTTCTCGAGAACGGTAGCCAAATATAAACGAATGATATTTTTATTTTGTGACAGTTTAATACTGCGCTGATTTTTACCGTGATCATTATGATCCATCAGGTGTAGGAGTAGTGTCACTAGTGTCATCATCCCTCCCCCACTTCCTCGGGCGCTCATCACCGGGTGATTAGTCAAGATGTAACGAACTGTCCCCCTGTCACTCCGCTCCTACAGGCTACACGACTCGCGGACGTCTAAAAGACCGTGACAATATTAGCCGTGGGAATGACGAATTCCTCACAAAAATAACTTCGGCAGCGGTGGACAAAAATAAGTCACTGAGATACGCTGAAGTACACCTTCAACATCAGCAATCAACATTTCGTTCTCCCAATTTCATAAAAATAGGAGTACCTACTTATACGAGTAAGTAATAATATATTGATAGACCTATTTGCCATCTCAAAAAGGATAATATTATAAAGATATCACACGGATGTATGAAAAAACATGAATAGTTTTTTCATACATCTATAACTTCCATGGCCGATCATAGAGCGTGATCACTATTAAAAGGATGGTCATTCCGGAAATTGGTCCAATGTCAATATTATAATACACAACACATGCGTGTCACAACTTTCTAATTACATAAGGAAAAGCGATATTGCGTTGGTGTGATCCAACTGCTGTATAATTCAGGACGCGACGTGACGCCGCCTGACGTGACACGACGTGACAATCACCAGACGTCACGCGCACAATTTCACATATTACGTAACGACAATTGACTAATAAGAACGTTTTCTTTGTTTTCGCGAAGCGGGCGAAACCAACCTGTAACGAAAGCACTCGCGGGCTAACATCGGTAAAGTAGGTTGGAGGCATTTTCAAATTTAAAGTATTCGTAAAAACAAACGTCGCATAATACAATAAAAATAATGTTACATTATTTTTTGTGAACTTATATCGGCACGCGCGTGCACGAGGAAACTTCCGCAATACAGGAAGTATTGCGGAAGTTTCCTCGGGCTATTTGCGAAATAAACCGAATTGAGGTCTGTATTTGTCCAGCTCATGTATTATTGATACGGCACTTGACCTGCTGGCCGTTTCATCACTCTTAGCTCAGTTTTACGGCCGCGCTACACGGATGACCCGACACAATTTATTGCGAATAATAGCAGTGTTTCGGTGAAATCTTTATTAATGCTAAGACTTTATAAAGATATTTACTAACATCATTTCCTTCCGAAGGTTATAAACGTGAAAGTGTGCCTCCTTGTTTACGCTAAACTGTTTAGAAGGGTATGGATATATTTCGAGGCCCGGTAAAATCCTGAGGTTCGGTACCTGGAACCTAAGATTCGTTAAAATACTACGCGAAAATGTATTAGCTGGGAGGTCAAAATCATTATCAATCATTATGACCGTAGATGCTTTAGTGCAGGTCTACAACCTCTCGCTCCGGGAGCAATTACATTCGCCATACCAGTATAAGAGCAGTGCAGCCGATACATTAATCGAGGTGGAGTCCTCGTAGCGGGCGTTTAGTTACAGTTAGGTTCAGGTTCCGATGATGGCGCGGCAGGAAGCGGCCGTCCAGACCCGTTACTTCCAATATCTGATCTCAGCCCGCAGCTCGCAACTTCTCAGAAACGGCGAGCGGCTGATTCCGATTTGCGACGATAAACGTCGATAAAATCAGAATATAAATGTTGCTAAGTGTTCCTTTGAGTTTTTTTGTACACAAAGTTACAAAATTAGCTTTTTTAACGCTTTGCAATATGATAAATGCAAAACGCTAGTAGGCGTGTAAAAGGCGTTAAAATTATGTGTATCTGTCTCCACTTATTTACACAGAACAGATTTTGATAAAAAAGTGTATGGCAATAACATTGAGTCCCAGGAAATAGGATAGTTTCCATAGCGGTAAAAGGTACGACTACGTGGTAAACTAATTTCTACGCAAGCTAAGTTGCGAGCAACATCAACACAACCTCTTCGTGAATCTCATAGCATAACAGAGGACTTTATCCATAATTAAAATTTTACAAGCTTCCCATGAAAGTTATAATCTATCGGCTCCACAACGAGTATCTTTAACTGTACCTATTATCTGGCTATCCAGAGACTATATTATTATCTCGGCGGAGAGACGAGTGACCTGGAGATTAAACATTAACGGCCCCGGACTCGAGTCGTAATCGTTCGTTAACTACGCGAGATTTACTGCCGCAATAACAAATGATAATTAAAACAACTGAAGCGCTCCAAAGTTTTTGTGAACGACCCGAGTTAAAGAACTGGGGAAGTAATCAGCCGCGGGAGTGAGGGAAGGGAGGGGAGACAGGAGCACCTCATAACATGATCACTGTTTATTGCTGCTAATTAAACTGAAAACCTACACCACTTGTTCTTCCAAGTAGAGTAATTTGATAGCGACATTAAGAGGCTCCAACTAAACGTACTCGTATAAGTGGCATTCGAGAGTTCCGCATAAACTTTGGTTCTAGGAAACTTAAAGTTTTCACACTTAAAGCATCCTCAACAAACTTCAATCTATCTAATCTCCGAAAGTACGGTGCAATATCTGTCCCGTATTTCAGGCGGGCTTAGCACGCGACGTGACGCCGCCTCTCCGCTGTCATGCCGATGTAAGGCGGTGTCACGTCGCGCTGTCACGCCGGGTGGAGACTGGCGTGTTTCGGCAGGTGACCCGGATTTCTTTGTTTACCGTCCGAGGGAGGAGAGGAGATTAGCGCGAAGTTTTAATTTTGTTTATTGTTTATGTCGCGGCCTTGCGAGTTGCCAACTGGGGCGGCCGGCGGGCGGCGGGGGTCGTCGTTACTCATCATTACTGTCATGCTGAGTTACTTGACTTCCGATCAGGTATCATAACAATTACCAAGTCTGATTCAACCGATTAAAATAAAGACAGTTTTAAATATAGTTCATTTAAATTTTAAACATATACAGCACATAATTTAAAATTATTACATTTTTATTTAAAACATGAGAGATTTTATTCTACATGCCTTTTTTTTGCTGTTTCTAATTCCGACATCATCCTATTCTCGACCTTACCTTAAATCTTAAAACGCTAGCAGTAAAGTGTCGCGAAAAAGGATAAATCGGCAATTTAAATGCAAAATCAAAACATGAAATTACTATTTTCTATTTCCATTGCTATTCTTAGCATTATTTAGCGCGACGTAGGCGGGAGCGACTCGCGGCTAGTTGTTATTGCCTACGAGTATACCGAGAACCATTGTGTGACGGTTTAAATATAAATTGTTATAGGTAACTCGTAGGTAGATTATAGATAGAACTTTGATATATTTTGAGCATTTCGCTTTATAGAGATCTATTTACGAGCATCATCTATGTACATAAATTGTCACGAAGTGTGAGTCACGGGGACGAATAAAATACACATTTTAAATTCTCCACAGAATCTTATAAAATAATATGACGACAGCGCGAAGTAGACAATTTTAACTATTTATTTGTTCCACGTGAACGCTATATCAAAGCGAGGAGACGGAACGAAAATATAAAAAGCTATAATATTTTCGTTGAAATATTTGGCAGGAAACTGAAAATCAATTTATGATTTCGATGCCAGTTTGAATATTATTTATGCACAGAACACGACCGCCGCGCGCCGGCCGCCGGCAGCCGCGTGATAAGGTAGAGTTATGACAGTGTTTGTGCTGCCGAGTGCCGAGAGCTGTGCGGTGACAGTCGATATACTGCGGTGACGCCGGGTGACGCACGTCATTATACTGTGCACACCACCCCAATCCAGACCAGAAACCAACTAGACCACAATTATTCATATTAATATGTACACCAGAACCAATTCAATTGTTTAAAAACAATGCTTTTCTTTTGAGTACAGCGAGGCCTGAAACAATATTTTTCTAATAGGCCCTAAACGCACGAATTCCATAAAGTCGGTCGTTTTATTTACATTTGTTATTCGTGTTCGATTCGTAAACAACTTGAAAATTGGCTGGTTTCGCTAAATATTCATTGTGTACGCGGCTCAATTCATAGGAAGAAAAATAATTGGAGTGAGGATTCCCGCGGAGACAAGCGACCGTCAGCCGCGTGGGCGACACTTCGACACCGACTCGTGAGTCGTGACACCGCCGACAGAGTGACACTGGTGTCATCGCCGACGCCGGTGTCACCACCGATGCTGTTGACACCGCTCCACCCACTGACACCGACCCACTGCACTTGACTGTGACACCCGCTCATTAACATATTTTTTTCCCTTCCGCCTTCATTATTATAATTTATTATCTGTGTACGGGCACGTCGAAAACATGTGCTCTACTGCTGTGACATCACACTGAAACACTTTACGGCAAATAACGATTATTAAATGTTAATATATTTTATAGCCAACATACGGTGTTATAATATGTACACACACGTCACGGCCTACGGGCGAATGGCGAACAAAATATTTCATTGTAGTAAAGTATTGTGTTACCAATTATTATATTCAAAATGGAGCCTCCGTAAATATTTTAGAATTTAGACTTTACATGATTATTACTCTAGCAAACTTAAAACCTCGCGCCGCGCCGGGGGAATTCGATGCTACTATTTAGTAGTTACGATGGTGACAAATTACTGTCATAATCAAGGACGTTGAAATACAGTACCCGGCGATAAATATTGCACATCGACCTTTGGAAGGTGACATTCGGCTAATTTCGGTTTTGTAGAGCGTTATCTCTTACGCACGAAATACAAAAAGTCCGGTATATATATGGAGCTGTTAAAACAATTATGGTTTGCTCCTTTTGACAATTTTATTATTCTTTGTATAAAATACACCAAATTTTCTATAAGTTATGGCTTTAGGTTCGGGTAAAATAAAATAAAAAAGGGTGTTCAAATTATGTTTACGTATTTAAAATTCGTTTGGAAAATTACAGCTGTAGCAAATTTAGGGGTGTTAACAACTCTAGATATATATTTTGAACTGGACGCGACTGCACTCTATTGAATTTGAACAACGACTGACATAATGTCAAATAGGCGTGTGCTACAAAGATAACGCTCTATGAAACCGAAATTAGCCGAATGTCTCTTTCCAAAGCTCGATGTGCAATATTTATTGCCGGGTACTGTAATAGCTATTATTTCAACGTCCTTGGTCATAATATTATAGACCATAACTGCGCTGCTGGTGTAGGTAGGGTCACTACAGTGTTACATTAACACTTTTAGTTTAACTAACTAATATATTATATTCTGTAGTTTAACACAAATTATAATATTATGATGTATTTGTTTGAAATTATGTAACACTATACCCGTGACTCGGTGAGTGACAGACGGACAGACATGAGCGACTGACGGGCCTCGCCGGGGGCGAACTCTTGTGAGGAGCGAGCGTTTACGATTCCTTTTGCAGACTCAAAATATTTAAATATAAATACTATCTTATGAAACAGTTGTCATCGATGTTTTAAAATGCTAATAATGTCACTATAAAAGATAACTAGAGTTAAAGTTTACAAGGATGCACTTTATTGTTTTTATATTGATGACACTGATTTTTCAGATATTACTAAGACAATAGGAACTAGTTAATGATTCCTCGACGGTCCGCAGTAATGACAGCAATTAGTGCAGCGCTGCGAGTGCGCACGCGCGTCATCGCTGCCGTGTCGCTGTACCGGTGCTGCCTTGCGCATCCTAATGGTTGATTAAGAGCATTAAACAGGTAAACGTTCTAATTGTTATTGTAAGCGCCGTGCAAAAGCGTCAATGCACAGCTCGGGCCGGGCGGACTGGCTACGGCCTCATTAGCGGCGGCTTCCTGCACAGCATCGTGTTTACCAATACTAATTACTGCCTTCGGCTTTCATACATATTAATCTCCGTTTTATTGCAAAGGATGTGGCCGTCAGCCGCGTTATTAATATTTAATGCATGTTTCGTTCGCTGCATACACCGGGAAAGATTTATTCAGATCAGATTACCGACATCTGACCGTGAGCGCGAGCGTCATGTTACATGGTGATATGCTAGAGCAGATAGACACGAGTAGGCCGCGATGACCTGTAGGTAATTAATATGATTTTGTAGACGACACCCAAAAGGAGCGAATATAGTAAAACTTTCTCGTCGATCTAAAAATAGTATCATAATCCTTGCGCTTGAGTATCTGTAATTAGTTTTACGCACAGCGGAAGTCCCATCTGTAATTGGTATTAAGTGTGATTGTTGAATGCTAAAGCTGCAGCATATTTGGAGTAAGATCAACCATTTACGGCTCCGTACCCTCAACATATTATAGAATAAGACGGATGCTACCATAAATTTCATATTAAGTATTGTCTTTGGACAAAGTTGCGAATACTAGGCTGTAACTTGTCAGCTCCTGCTTGCCCCGTCGAGGCCCGAGGCACATAAGCGCAGGGCGTCGGCCCGCTATCGCTGCCCCGCGACCTCACATCCTGGTATCTGTTTGATCTGCCGCGGGAGCTCCTTACGGCCCGATAGCGGCTGACGGACGGCCGCGATAGCGCGCACGTCAAAACAGGACCGTACCAATATTATAGGACATTAATGCATTTATCCTCAATAATGAGATCCCGAAATAGATTTTGCTTTTATGTTATTCATGAACTGTGGTCATCGGTTACTGTTTATCTTACATTGTTATATTTTCCTCCTTAGGTCTTGCTACTGCCTACCTCCAAACCAAATAACAGCTATGTTCTCCTTTCTCTTCTCAGATTTTCTAAATTACAGTCTACCGTTGTACCAGAACATTGAAGATGTTGCTAACTACTTCGTCTTGTAACTCGTATGTCATTTAAATCTCATACAATAAACATAAGAAGGCGTTTTTCCCACAAGATTAAAGTACTGTATTGTAAAACCGCTCTTTAAAAAGGGCAATAAAGACAACATGAAAAATTATAGGCCAATTACATTAATACCTGTAATCTCAAAAATTTTCGAAAAAGCTATTTACCGACAAATTGAAGCATTTATAG
Source organism: Polyommatus icarus (assembly GCA_937595015.1). NCBI lineage: Eukaryota > Metazoa > Arthropoda > Insecta > Lepidoptera > Lycaenidae > Polyommatus > Polyommatus icarus. The sequence goes on along the minus strand of OW569332.1, from coordinate 262,356 downwards.
CAAAATATAATATTTTAACTCCTCAGCAATATGGCTTTCGAAAAAATTACTTAACAAATCTGGCATGCTTCAAATTAACAAAAACAGTTACGGAGAGCTTAAATCAAGGTAATCGAGTAGTCTCTATTTTTCTTGACATGTCAAAAGCATTTGACCGTGTAAATCATAAAATACTCCTCGATAAGCTATCAAAATATGGTATAAGAGGTAACGCTTTAAGCTGGATTGCCTCTTACCTACGTAATCGTTCACAACGCGTAGTAATAACTAAAATAATTAAAAAATAGAATGGCTACATTAAAAAGATCTACCGATCAAAATACATCGTAATCAATTTTGGAATTCCCCAAGGAAGCATCTTAGGGCCTCAACTGTTTCTTTTTTATATAAATAATTTCCCAACAAGTATACCCCATGACTCTATTTTATTCGCTGATTACATAACTATAATAATTAAAGATAAAACTAATAATACTTTTGACATTCGAAAAAAAAATTAATAACACTCTTAATTTGACAAAAAAATGGCTAGAAAAACATGACCTCATTATCAATATTGACAAAACTAATATAATAGAATATCAAACTTATAATAGAAAATCCATGAATCTAAATATTGTATTGGATGGTAAAATCGTACAATTTGTAGACAATACAGTATTCTTAGGAGTAAATATTGATAAATATTTTAATTGGAAAAAGCACATAGAAGCAACCTGCTTAAAATTAGACCAATTTGTCTTTGTATTAAATCGATTACGAAATGTGAGCACTAAAGAATCGGCGTTGATAGCATATCACGGTTATGTTGCTTCCGTGTTAAGATATGGTTCCGTGCTATATTTGGTGCCAATTATACTGAATGCTGTAAACCACTTTTTAGGAAAATTACGAGTAATTGTCTGCCTTTACCATGTTTATATATATTCGAAATAAGTGTATTTATTAAAAATAACATTAATCTTTTTGACAAAAAAATATATAACACAAGCAGATCTCTGAGACATAAAAATAAATTATGTGTACCAACACAAAGGCTAGACGCTTTAAAAAAAAATGCCTTCTGTATGGGAATTAAAATTTATAACCACTTACCTGACAGTATTAAAAACAATAACCCTAGAATATTTAAGAAACAATTATTTGAATTATTGATAAACAAATGTTATTACTCAGTGAATGAATTCATTAATGATAAAGACTTGAATAAATATATGTAATTAGTGTTTAAGTATAGTATGTAAAATTTAATGTATTTAATTTGTTTTCATCTATTTCCATTGTAATGTTGCTATGACCTATATATAAATATTTGCACGCCGCATGAGGCACAATGTGTCTGAGCTATTATATATTTCTAAACATCTTTTTTGTACCATATTCTGGCAAATAAATATTTGAATTTGAATTTGAAATTTGAATAAACAATTGTCTTAACTCTAATTAAGATCTGTAGCCAACAAAGGCCTGGCTGCGCAGGCGCCGGCGCTGATACATATTAATGGCTGGCACTCGCCGGTCGCCGGGTTGTGGTCATTAAAACACCAGATTAACTTGCAGCTTAGGATTAAGATTGATCAACATTCCTGACGACAAAAGGCCTGTTGTTGAGTAATCAATATTCATAACGCAAGGAAGGCAAAGCATATAGAGCTAAAAATCGGTGGACAACTCATTGTGTGTTTACAAAAATAATATGATATTATACGCATGCTATTAATATTCGATTCCGTAGATCTATCACAGACACAAATCACACGGGCGGCGGGCCTCACCAGTAATTCCACATTAGCGACACTGGTGGTGCGGATGTGCTGCATAGTGCATTCATCACGCTATATAACTCAATATCATATGCCGCCTGCCTGAAGCCTCCGGTGCATTCCCAATAGCAGCATCTCTCGCGATCGGAATAAAACAGGTCACCATGGCTGGCATTCCCAAAATTCACAATTTTTAACTCGGGACACGTGATATGGATTAATAATCCAATTAATAAATCGTCCAATAATTCGTGTCTGGCCAGCTTAATGGAGTAACTTAACATTTACCAAGTCGGAGAACTTTTTTACTAGTTGTTGTTTTGTGTAATTTGTGTTTACATGTTGTATTTGCAAACGATTAACGAGAGCTTACTGCGAAGCGAAGCGAGGCGTGTAAGCTCATTTCCCTCGCTACATCTTAACATAAAAACTTGTATTAATGAGCTCATTAATAGTAAACGCGATGTAAACACAGACATTTATCAGTATGCTAAAGCTAATATTTTTTGTGAAGCTTCATGTTGCTGTATTCACCTCAGTAGTTGCAACACGTCTTATCTCTAGCACGAATCGATGAATATTCATGCTGGTCAGGCACATGAGCCGAACAATCGAGCGTCAACAAACAGCAAAGATGGGTCCTCAAGAAACGTTTTAGTCAACGTTATCGTAACTACATAATATTTGAATATAATAATATACTACATGACGCCCGCAACTCCGTTGCGCCAAAATTCGTTTATCGCGCGGGAACCGTACATTTTTCCGGGATAAAAACTATCCTACGTCCTTTCTCGGGCCTCAAAGTATCTCCATGCCAAATTTCAGCAAAATAGGTTAAGCGGTTCGAGCGTGAAGAGGTAACAGATAGACAGACAGACGGACAGATAGACAGACACAATTTCGCATTTATAATATTAAATTATTAAGTAAGTATGGAAAGTATGGATTAGGCGAAGAACAATTTTTCGAGAATTATTTCCTGCCTGTTGATTGTGTTTGGGATGTTTCAATGTCCTGCCCTTACGCGAGTATAAGTGAATGCCGCGGCTCAATAATGTATGCGATGTGTCGCATCAGGAAGGAGCGATGTGAGATGTCCTTAAACGGCGCCGGAAGCTGCGCCCGCGCATCTCGCTAATTGCTACAGATTTATGGCCGTATTGGGGACAAGAAGGTCCCGCCAGTATGGGCAATGCACCGTAACGATCCCGGGTCCTTCCTCGAGGAGTCCTTCCTCCATTCCTGTCCCCATTTGAGGCGCAAGTAGATCCTTTCTTGGAAACACCTCTATAAGAGAAATAACCGATACGGGATACCGTTATGTTTCCGATTGAGCGGGTTCCTGGAGGAATGATATAAACTGTGTGAAATATAATAACATTATATTGCAATTTGCATGCCTTCAGTCTCGTGAATAAAGCACTATTTTTCCAGTCGTTTACTACATTTTCCTTTTGACGGTGCTACAAATAAATTAGTCAAGACACATGAAACACAGACAACAGAGCGTTGAAACTGTCGAACATATTTGATGACAATTTAAAAAACTTTGCCAAAGGACTGATTAGTGATGACTGATGAGTGATGAGTGATGACATAATAAAACCAGAAAACAATGGACAAGTAATTAATAATACTACCTAAACTAGCTCAAAGACAATTGATTACTAAACACAAACACAGACCTCATTAGTAAATATTTTGTTATGCTCAGTCCATCGCGTCCGCGCTCTATATCTATGGCTTTGCATAGTTGCATACTCTTTTTTTGTTTTCTACAGACGACATTATAAACAAATTACAATGCCTTATAAACCTCATGGTAGTACATGTCAAGTACATGTCCGCTTCATATTCATGGCGTTGTTTACGCCGCACGGGTCCGGGCTCCGGTCACGTTAATAGCCACTAAATACTTAAGTGCCGCGGAAATGTAACACCAGGCTGCGAATATAATTATTATTCTGTCACTAGATATCTCTTGATTGTCATAACAAGGATACATCCTCCATACTAATATTATAACTGCGAGCGTGTATTGGTTCGCCTGTCGTTCCCCTTTCTTCACAGAAGATATTGCGCGAAGCTATTTCTTTGTTTACGTTTAGTTTGGATTGAATCGGATCCTAAGAGTATCGTGTCACAATATAATAGTGTGCACGACTGTCGGACTGTCCGCGGCTAATTCCCACAGCTCGTTAATATTTATAAAATGTTCACGGACGTCATTGTCCGCCGACCGCGAACATATCGTCAGCCATATTGTTGATGTCCTACGCTTGTTCTCGTTAGGATGTGGCTTGTTTCATAATATCAGAAAAAACTGCTACAGCTTTATGTTACAAAAAAAGTTGGCTGCCCTAGCGATTCCTGAAAATGTAGAAAACAACGTACAAAGCTAAAAGCCTACATTTTACGAATGAATTCAATTTCTAAATTACGACTGGTAAACTTTACAAAACATCTACAAGTTAACCATATACAATCATTTATGTTGTTTACGTCTTATAAGAGTACATAAATAAATAAGGCCTCGTGCGACGTTTTCCATCTTCACAAAGTCTTTAGAGTGGTTAATTTTAAGACATAAACCAAATGAAGTACACAAACGAAGAGAGAGGCTTAGCCGGCTTACCGCTAAGTACGGCGCGACCGGAAGCTGCCGGGAGCCAGTGCCGGGCGCCGGGCCGCGGGATATTACAGATCAGAACACAATCATCCCGCCGACTTGCCGAACGTAACGTTAATGTAATTCCAGATTACACTGCTTAATACTAATTTCACCATCGGTCGTTAAATTTAATCGTTAATTAAATTAATAAGTCCTATTATGTCTTGTTCTTGTTTAATATCAAGAACAAGACATAAAAGGACATTCATCATTGAGACAAATGATTTATCATAGGCGTTGGTGAAATTGGAACTAAATGTAATATATCATATATTTTTTATTATCGTGTTGCTTCTTCTTTTTCACTAATGTTGTACACTTAAAAGTGTTTTATGAATGATAAAATAAGCAAAGTAAACATGGAAAAAACCGCTCTACATTCCTGGACGGAGCACAAAGGCATTGTTGAGAAGCTCGCTCGCTGCGTAACTGCGGTACAATATTACTATTAGCTATTAAGTCCTAGGTCATAAGTGTACTGGCAAGTGCGCTGCGAATGCGTGCCTTATCGCGTTATAGATTGTGTCGCATTTAGATACGACTGATACATAGGTATGATTTTATTGTAACAGATATACAATAAAATCACAGTAATCATAATAAAGTAACTATTCAACATTATCCTCCTTCCTCAGAGGAAAACCTGATATATAGCAGATATAGCAATATTATGATCGTCCTTGGATCCGTAGTCGTAACTCGTAGCAGATGAGTTACTTAATAAAGGATCAATTTATATAACATTATGTAGATGCAGGTTTGCTTACCTTTCATCAGCATCAGTGGTCGTTGGACCAAATCGAACCCACGTAACCGCTCCTTTTAGATACCTAATAAGTAAAAAGCCTCCCCCGTTGAACTCTTTGATACCGCGAACCTCGACAGGTCACGCGCGGCCGATATCGCGCCCATTACAATTCATCTCGTGATACCCCACTTATGTATTCCGACGATCCGAGCATTTGATCCAAAAATATCTCCGAAATTTGCGAATCCTCCTTCGCTCGCAAAAAGTGGAGAGATAAGGGCGTTTAGTAACAAGCTTCTGACGAATTTATTTTGTTATCGGAAGGTATTTCTGAATCATAAAAATATTTTTAGGCGTTCGTGCCGCAATATTCGTGGAGGGAACGCGTTAACCAGGAACATGTCGGGATGGATGGAGTGTGAGGACGTGCGGCAGACAGATGAACTTGTGTGTTTTTAATTAACCGCCGCCGCCCGCCCCGGCCGCGGCAGGCAGCAGAATAATGTTGGCGATGACAACCACACGGTGTTATAAATTCCGGCAACAGTATCCGGAACTCGAAGCGGTATTTATTGTATACGAGTTATCTTTTCTTATATTTAATTTCCGATAGATGAGTAGGAAGCCATATTGATCGTCGTAAATATAGGGTCCGATTAACAGTCTTGGAACAATCTCCGTGCAAATAATTGACTCTAGACTGCAAGTAATAATTTATAAGAGACGTGATTGATCTGCTAGTCCCGTTGTGTCACGGGCGGTTGTCAGCCTGTCCCGCTGCGTCACGGGCGGCTGTCCGCGTCACGCTGCAGAAGTCACGCGTCACGTCGCACCGCGGTCCACCAGCCAACCGGTGCGCTGTCTCTGCGCACACTACTTATTGGTGTTATGATAAATCATATCCACCGTGTGCACTTTTTAATTATAAAAATTGACGCATGTTCTAATTAGCACCAGCATTATGAAATTGTTAATTCTTAACAATGAAGCCATTAATGAGTTCCACGTCTTGATTTTGTTTGATTGATGATACAATCCCATACCTAATAGAGAAAAGCTAAAATTGTTGTGAAATCTAAAAATATACGAAAACAACTATAAAGTACAAGGACGTGCCGAGGAGAGCATATGAGAGTGTAAGAGATTTTTCAGTGACTAAACAAAAGCTAGGTTATTCACAAAGGTCTGGCCTACATCTAGTTCGGTGCTGAATTATAAACTACCTGTATTGTGAAGTCCCCGGCAGCATGCGGCATTGTCACACTAATTACTCGGGGTGCCGACTCTCGGGAATAGAGAATACTATAATGTTCGGAACTTAATACTCTATTATTAACTTATAAATGTTGAGTATCATTACGATCTGTTCAAATTGCTAACATTTCCTTATCCTGCGTTAAAGTCTAAAGAGTAGTGCAGTGATTAGGTGTAGAGTGTAGACAGTTATAGGACACAGTATATTTTATGCAGAAGCGTAGCGTGCCTTGGTAGGGCCATGTATAAAATAATGTTTGAAGTCTTTTAGGAAGGGACGGAAGGGTAACCTACGCATGTTGGGGGCTCCGTATTATTGATAAGGCAGATACGGCGGTAGCTACGCCTCTGATCGTATGTCCTACACTCAAACACTGCACCACACAAAACTGAATTCGGTGTAGGAGACATTATAACTATGTACTACTATTATAGTACGTCTACATGACATTGTATGACTATATCTATTTTCGTACTTCGCTGAGTTCCGGCCAAAGTGTATTTCCCGAACCTTTCTCAACAATGGCGCCCCCAAGCAGGGTTCGCCGTAGAATGTGATAATGTGATTTCCTGACCCGTACCTTCGGCCTTATGTGGGTCGGCCCACTCTATTGTAGCGGCTAAGTGTTTTACAATACAAGGGTATTGTAAGCTGTTTGTGAGAGGAGATGCTACATAATTAAATTATTACATAATTACATATTTGTTTTTGAGCAAAGTTGTTACATGAACTATAATGTGTAATAAGTACAGAGCGCTTATTAATAAGCTCTTCCCTCCACGAGATTAAAATATACTGTGTAAAATCTGTAAAGTCTTGTGCCGATTTTGATAAAATGTTATGTAAGCTTAATCAATCAAAAATCTCCTTTGAAATGCTATTTGAAATGTCCTTTGTCCTTTTGTTTCCTGATACACTGAAACAGAAAGTATTCTTAGCATTTCCTCAATTTCTTAAAGTCCCATTCACTACCTATCTGATTGAAGCAATAAGAAATTACATCTTAAATATTTTCGAGACGAGATAAAAAGTTTTAGGAAAGGTACTCAGAGGTTTATTTTTATATCGTTATCTATAAACGAGCAGGTAAATGAATACGCGATGTAGCTAAATTAGCAAAAAAACTGCGCAGCTATTCAAAAGCAAAAAATTTGTACCTAGCTGTACATTGCACAATAGTTTTTGCTAACGCGAGGAAGTAATTATTATGAGTTTATGACTGCATTATGACAGCATAATATTGCATATATGTAAATAAAATACATAATGAGATGGTCGAGGGCAGCCGGCCGTGCATGCCATGCATGATCGTGCACGGACGAGGGGCACACACGATGCATACAGCATATTATGCAATATGCATGCGGCCGACTATGTTATCGAAGAAAAATGTAACGCTTAAACTACTGAAGCTAGGAGGCTTGAACTACTCGCTCCTTGGTTTTCTATTGAAGCATGTTATGTACTACAAGTATGTGTATTACATAGGCAACTCTAGTCACAACTCACATAAATACGTTTCAAACGCGGCATATCAAAAGTCATAAAAATTTAAATACATAATATCATGACTAATAGAGACATATTCAGATCTAACTCTAACTAATTTATCTACATGTTATTTTAATGTCCAAGTTTGTAAGCAGAAGATTCTACTTATCTACAGTTATGAGTTGTCACTTGTCTCTACTTATGGACAGGCATCACGGAAGCGGCTCCAACTTACATCTGCCACAACTGCGCCTATAAACTTGCGATCAGGCCCGAAGCCTTCAGCAGCGTGGTACATACTTAGAAACTTGGTAATTACTAATTTCCAAAGTATTGTTATCACTTATCGGTAACAGTATCGCACAAGAACTGCATTAACCTTTTCTCCATTAATATAGCCTATGCGTTAAGTAAATGTATGTATATTGTAGAGCACAAAATTCTTCAATTACAAATCACAACAAAACACACTCCGTACTTTTTGTGTGAAGAGGTAATAAACACATACACACACTTTAGCTCGCCAACTTTCGCCTCTACAATTATTATAATTAGCGAGATTAGTGTAATGAGAAACTAAAGTGTTAAATTCATAATAAGTAAAGTTACGTCATGTAAACTGAGGCTAGTAATTACCTACTGAATGTTTCATTCTCTTGACCGCTTTGATCAGTTTTTTTTTAACTTTCTAAACTGGATATTAGATATTCCACTTTTAAAAATAATACTTTTCATTATTTTAGCGAACTTATTCTTGTAATTAGGACTTACATAAAACAAACTCGACCTAGTACCTAACTAAAAAATCTCGAAGAAGTGCAGGTTGACTCTATTTCAATCCTCTTAATCTCAACATATTATACCTACCGCGAAGCTTTATGATAGCAAGGATCTACCGCTGCGGTTCTAGTTGATACGACACGATCACACGACCATTTCATAAATAATTTAGATTTAGCAAGTACCACACTGTCCACAACTATGTCACACTACAAGCAGAAAGTTAATTACTTATTGAAATAATAGCTGACCCGGCAAAAGCTATTTTGCCATATAATTTATTTCTAGTATCAATATAAAACCTAGATGAAAACCTATTCTCATGCCTAAAGAATGTACGTACAAAATTTATTTATAATCGGATGAACCGTTTTTGGGAATTTCGTGCAAAAACACTTTGACACGAGAATTGTAATATTATAAGAAAGACGAAGAGAAGAGATATTATATTAAAAGAAAGACTTTTAACTTTATACACATTGTCAGTAGTCAGTACTAATAATATAATAATAAGTGTAGTTTTGGCTGTCGGCCGAGCGGGCAGTGTGAATGAACGACTAATCCTGTTGGAAGGTTGCGTAAGAGACGATACTGAACCGGCTTTGTGTTGTGGACTGCGGTTACTCAATATCGATTACCGACACCGTTGTGTTGGCAACGTGACTCTCGTCTAGTGACCGGTAGCTGGTGGTCAATAGTCTTTGTCAGAACAGTAAAGAGCTCCTACGGCTAAATAAAAACCATCACTGGTGTTATCTTAACAGATTGCAAATGTTACAATTTGCAAGGCTAATCCCGTGAGTACAGAGTCAATATATATATAATATCAATTTAATGTTTTGTAACATCCTATGCTTTCCAAGGATGTCGTATCGTCGTCGTATCGTCGTGTGCGGTGAACATCATTACTGGCCACTTTAATCCGCGCCAGGCCGCGATGTGCGGCAATCCCCAAGCGTCTGACACAATCTCCTCTACCAGCGCCGCGCCGCCACCGACCGCCCGCGGGATGAGCTCCGCCATAAAACTTATCACACGCCTGGCTGTTATCTACGTTTATACGCCTGTAAATATTACGCCGCTACAAAACCACCGCAGGCCCTAAATGTTAGCCGTAAAGTCGTAAGCGCAGGCTTAAGGACGTTCCGTCCGGAGATGCCGTAATTGACCGTATTTAAAACCTTAAAAACTCATAATCTGAAAGCTACAAAGTTATAATAAAAATACAGCAATAATCTTCAGTATATCAACATTCCTTTTGTCGTTTTAAATTTTCTATTTTTGTTTCTTATACTCATGATATCAGCTTCCAAAGTAATACCAATTTGTTAAAATTCAAGCATATATTCAGCATCTCCTTAGGATTTACAAATAACTTTTATTTGAAACTCACGCCAATAGATCGACAATATCATAAACTACATATTCGCCGTTTAAAATTTTTTTAGGACAATTTTGAACCAAGATAAGTAAAAATAATAGGGTTTTGGCGCGATCTCAGCAACGCGGCAAATGTATAGCCAAGGTCGTTTGCTCGGGGGACGACCTTAAGTTGAAATGTTGCTATATAATATGTATAGTTGTCTACCTTGTGTCCGTGTTTAAGGTAGACCGACCGACTGATGTAATGCCGAGCAAAATAATTTTTTTCTTAAATGGTGATTGCTAGCGAATATATTCTACTCTATATAAATGTCTACATAATCACAAGTCCACCAGAACGATATTCTTTATAAACCTGCAATGTCGGTATAATGTATAACTTATTCCGCGGATTATATCTGTATTTACCCAGTGAACAATAAAATTCATGGGTAAACACAAAGTTAGTACTGGAACAACTTTTCCGCTTGTAAATTCTCAATGAAAAGAAACAGTTCGTTATTCGAAACACAAAGAGTAAAGCAGAAGTTTTATAACAACAATTTCATTATTCAGATCCGTATTGAAATTGTTTGTAATATTTGCCACAAATTGAGAGAGATATTTTATCAGTTATAGCTGTACTCATATTTAAGATACCTAGAATAGTCATTAGTCGTACTTGAAAGTGCACTTAATTATAGAATATAGATGCTATTAAATGCACATTCAAGTACGAGTTACGACTATTATAATAATACGTAAAATTTGTAACTGTAACTCAACGATCATATTATGACATTCATAGAAAATTAGTAATTTTAAATTGAGGTCGACATAACCTCCGGTAGTAATTGCTTGTTGCATACAATAAAATATGATTGCAACTTGCAGGCGAGAATACTCCACATTTTGTCCTTTTTTTTTTTTTTTTTTTTTTTTTTTATCGATGGGAAATGCTTTACGCATCCCCAGCGACCCGGGGGAGTGGTCGCCGGGGTATGTGGGACTCCCCAGGTGCTGCGGTAAGGAGGAGCACCCGGGGCTACCCACTAAAACCCACCGGTGCCTCCTTCCTCCGCTACGCTGCTGGGCCACCGGACCCGCCGACGGGGGCGATATCTGCGGCAGCCCAGTTAGCGGCATCTGTCTGGCAGACTCCATCGCAGCAGCTGTAGAGCTGTTGAGCCTTCGGGAGAGCAGCCCGAGGCACCGGGCGCTCTTCTACCGGGTAGGGCTCGTGCAATGGGCAGCGGATTCCCCAATCCGCTGCCCGAGCCCTGATTACGGCGGGAGCTGGCGCTCATGTATGGCGCGCCTGCGCCCTCCGCGCCGTCTTCGAACGGGATCCGCGGCCACGTCCGCTTCTCTCTCCCGTTCGGCAGCCTCTTTCTGCGAGATGACGGCCTCGCAGAAGTTGGCTATTGCGTCAAATCCTTCACTCGACCGAACCATAGCCGTCACTATGGCCGGGAGGCTTAGGTCAAGTCCGATAGTAGCGCAGAGCACCGCTCGTTGTTCTGCCCATGCCGGACAGTCCTCGAGCGTGTGCTGCGCTGTGTCATCTCCGTGATCGCAGTGGTGGCACTGCGTCGTCGGTTCTCTCCTAGCCGTACGGTGCAGGTAATGGCCAAAGCACCCGTGCCCGGTCAACATCTGCACCATACGGAAGGTGAGGACACCTTTGCAGTGCGTTACCCACGTCTGCAGGTGCGGGCGAAACGCTGCCACCACTGCGCGTCCAGCCGTTGGTGTTGCCATCCGGTCCTCCCAGGTGCGCATTATAATTATGCGCGCCTGACGCCTCCACCGAGCGGTCAGTTCAGTGGATACTCGGTCCCCCCTCTCTTTGACTTCCGCCGTGCGATAATAGATTTCGCTCAGAACCCGCGCTTCCAGGTCCCAAGGCGGGGTTCTGGCGAGGATTACCGCTGCTTCGCAGGATATTGTGCGATATCCGCGTATGATTCGTAGCGCCATCAGTCGCTGAGGACTTCTCAGTAACGCTCTACTCTGGGTGTTAAGGTTGTCCGCCCAGACAGGAGCTCCATACAGGGCCATGGACTGAAGGACCCCTGTATAGAGCCGCCGACAAGTTGACCCAGGACCCCCTAAGTTGGGCAGGAGGCGTCCGAGGGCCACGGCCGTCTTCTTCAATCGGGGCACCAATCGGCGGAAGTGAGTGGTGAAGGACCACCTAGAGTCCAACACCAGACCCAGGTACTTCAACTCCGCACCAATGGGCACCTGTACATCTCCAATAGGAAGGAACGAGTTGGCAGGAGGGCGCATTCGCGGGCCATGAAAGAAGATGGCTTCCGTTTTGTGTAGCGCAACTCGGACCCCTAGCGCTTCTATGCGCGCCACCACCAGTGCCGCTCCGACTCTTGCCAGACGGATGGCTTCTTCAAACGTCTCTCCTTCAGCCAGCATGAAAGTGTCGTCAGCGTAGCAGACGAGCCTGAGTCCTCGGAGAAGTGCCGCACGCAGAAGGCGATCAAACCCGATGTTCCACAGGAGAGGGCCAAGGACAGACCCCTGTGGAACGCCGCACTCGGTCACGATCCGGATTATGGCGCCGTCTCTACCTACACACACTATCACACGGCCTCTTAGGTACCCTCTGATGATCTTGCGGATGTACCATGGCACATTGTGATAGCGGAGTCCCTCTTCGATTGATTGGTAGGGCAGTGTATTGAAAGCATTGGCGATGTCAAAGGACACCGCCAACACCACTCCGCCATTTGCCATCTGCTCTTCCGTGTACTTCTTGACCTGGAGAATTGCGTCTATTGTCGAGCGTTGGGATCGGAAGCCATACTGTGCCTCAGAGAGGTTTGGCCCCTCTCGCTCCAGGTGCTTAATGATTCTAGTAGCAATCACTCTCTCCAGCAGCTTTCCGGCCTCGTCCAAGAGAACGATAGGCCTGTAGGCCGAAGGGGAGTCGACCGGGCGGCCTTCCTTCCTCAGCAAAACTAGCTTACCCTCCTTCCAGCATTGAGGGAACTCCGCTTGCTCCATACACGCACTAAAGAGCTCTCTCATCCTCTCTTTGAGCGGGCCCATGGACCTCACCCAAACTCGGCCGGGAATTCCGTCCGGACCCGGGGCGGTCTTACGCTCTTTCAGTTTGAGGATGGCGGCGTCCATCTCGCTCTCTGTGACGGGTGGCACTTCTTCATTTGTGGCCGGCCCTACATCTTCGAGCGGCTCCGAGTTAGCTGCAGCTGGGAAGAGTGCTGACAGGATGCCCGGCAGCCGCTCCGGAGGCAGTGACTCTAGTGCTGGAGGGCCGCGGCCGAACTTATTCCTCACAGATCGGTACGGGCGACCCCATGGATCCCGATTTAGATCTTCCAACATCTCCTCTCGAGCAGTGTCTTTGGCCACCCTAATGGCTACGCGTAAAGCGCTCTTGGCGGCTCTGTATTCTGCCTCGAGTCTTCTCTCCAGAGATTGGTCCCTGATTCTTCGTGTTCGCTGTCTCTGGTATAGCCGGCGTGCTCTGATGCATTGGCGTCGGAGCTCCGCGATCTCATCCGTCCACCAATACACCTGCTTTTTCTCTGGGCGGCCCTTCGCCCGGGGCATCGCGGCGTCGCAAACTCTCGTGAGGGCCTCACGAAACCAGAGCGCCTCCTCATTTACAGTGAAGGGGGCCGTAGGCTTTGGTGTCCAGGCCTCTATCAGCGCTGCTTCATCGAGCGCCTCGCTATCCATCTTTGTGAGAGCCCAGCGCGGAAACTGGGACACTCTCGCTGACGGTCGTGACTGTGCTACACCTGAAGCGGAGACGCTAAATCGGATGTACTGATGGTCCGACAGAGTCTCGACATCGGCAACCACCCTCCAGTCATGGACTAGTCCTCCAACCGCGGGGCTGGCAAAGGAGAGATCGACGATCGAGCTCCCCTGATGCCGGACGCAGGTAGGTGCATCTCCGCGGTTTAAGAGCGAGAGACCAGACATGAGGGCCCACTCCAACACGGCGTCGCCACGGCTGTTAGTAACGCGGGACCCCCAGGCGGAGTGTTTGGCGTTAAAATCGCCGGCGACAATAACGAGCCTAGGTGCCGTTCTCAAGGCTGCCGCCTGCAACTCGCCCAGGAACTCCTGGAATTCGGCGAGGGTTTTATTGGGAGAAAAGTACACGCCGAAGATCGTGTACTCTCCCCAATCCACCGCCACAAACCCTTGGCCCCTGTCTCGCGGAATAAGCGGTGAGCCACTGTCTGAAACACAAATAGCGACGGAACCCGACAGGTCTCCTACCCAGTTGTTGCGGGCGGGAATGTAGTAGGGTTCGGCCACAATAGCGACGTCCACTTGCCACTGTACTAGAACCTGGAGGAGCAAGTCCTGAGCACCAGCGCAATGGTTTAGATTTGTCTGGAGGAACTGTGATGGTTGTCTAGCCATTATTGGTTTCCATCAATTCCACCTGTCTGGCCTGTGGCCGACCCGTCTCTTGAGGCTTCCCTCCTCTTTTGCGCCCCTTCTTCGGAGGGGCACAACCTTTGCCGCCTGCCGTGTGGTTCGGGTTTCTACCCGCCGCTGAGCATACAACACAATGGGGCTTCGCGGAACAATCGGAGGCCTTATGGCCCGCCTGACCGCACCGGTAGCACAGCTGGCCCCTGTCTACTTCTGATTGGCACCGCCGCGCTGTATGGCCCACCTCCAGGCAGCGGTAGCACATCATGGCTCGCGGTTCTAGCAGCTGGACTCGAGCCGAGCTCCAGCCAACGAGCAGACGACCCGCAGCTACCAAGGTGTTGGCGGCAGCCATGGGGCACTGCACCCATATAGAGCCGGTACCTCCGGGACCGGCGCGAATATCGCCCCCCTTCACGTGTTCCGAGGAGCAACCCGTCTTCGTTATAACCGCGGCAATAACATCCTCCTTCGTTACAGAGTCGTCCAGACCTGAGATCCGTAAGTCGGAGCATTTTACCGGTCTGGCGACTCTGGCTATTCCCGCCAGCACACCTCGTAGCTTCTCCGCAAAGCGGTCAGCCATCTCGCTGGTCGCAGTGCTGGGGAGCTCCATTATTCGGGCTCCTGTCGCCGCCTGTCTGCATCGGACACCTTCTGTCAGACCCAGATCCGCCAAATTGATTTGTTGGCGGGCCCTTTCGATGACGTCCTTATAATTAGCACCGCGTTCTACTGCGTCGTGCTGTAGCGTGACGACTACTGCAGCTGCAGTGGGAGCGGCGTTTCTCCTCCTTCTCGGTCTTCTCTTC
The DNA here is from genome assembly GCA_937595015.1 of Polyommatus icarus. Classification (NCBI taxonomy): domain Eukaryota; kingdom Metazoa; phylum Arthropoda; class Insecta; order Lepidoptera; family Lycaenidae; genus Polyommatus; species Polyommatus icarus. The sequence goes on along the minus strand of OW569332.1, from coordinate 247,034 downwards.
GGCTTCGGTCTTTGGGAGGCTTTGGAGGCCCCCGTCAATCCTGCCTCTGCCCTGTCCGGGTGTGCCTTGACCAGGCTTGTCGGATCCGGTAGGGTTCTCTTCTTTTCTTTTCTCTTAACCACCGTACTCCAGCCCTCTCCTTCTGACGAGGGGCCGGGAATAGCGGCTGGTAATGAAGCTGGCGGTTGTTCTGCCGGTTGTTCTGCCGGTTTTTCTTTCCGGACCTTCTTCTTCCCCTTACTACTCTTCTTTTCTTTTTCGGGTGCAGCAGTTGCTGGGGGCGGTGTTGCTGCTGGCCTAGCTGTCGTCACCGGTGCCGAGGTCACTGATCCTCTGGAGGGCCCAGGCTGAGGGATGGCGGGCCAATCCTCGGTGCGTTGAGTACCAGCTGTGTCGTGTCTCTTGTCTGCCGCCAGCGGCGGACGGAGCCTTCTTTCTGGGAGCAGGCGGTCCTGCAGTCCCTCGATTCGTGCGTTCACCATGTTCGAGGTCCTCTCCATGATGGAGCGGGAAAACTCTTCGAACATGGCCCGCAGTCCCGAAACCGTCAACTCTTCGGAGCCACCTTTTGATGTTGGGACTCTGTTGTTTTCATCGACCGGAGGAGGCGGTTTTGATGTGGTATCCACCGGACTCGCCTTTTCCCGCAGTCGTTCAACTTCCTCCCGGAGGCGAAGGTTTTCGGCCTCTAACCTAATAGTATCCTCCCTGAGAGTCACGAGGCCTAGGAAAGACTCCTCAACCTTCGCTTCTCCGTCCTTCAGGGCCTTCGAGTAGGTACCCTTTAGGTTGTTACTTTTTGTTCGCACCATTTTTATCAACTCCAGACCTTGTTCTCCCATAACTTTCAGTTTGGTGGCGGCCGGGAGTTTCTCCAATGCCGCTTTTTCCGCCTCTTTCTTCGCGGCTTGAGCCACTTGTCGTTGGGCTCGATGGAGCGCCGCAGTCACTTCTTTGTCGGCCTGCAGTCGGAGATCCTCGTACTCCAGTTCAAGGTAGTTCCGTTCAGCTTCAGCCATTTCTGCAGATTCCCCCGTGATAGGGGGGCGTCCTCGCCCTCTTTTTGCGGACTTCTTCTTTCGGATATCTGATCGGGAAGACCGTTCAGAGCCACCATCGTCTGAGCCAGACTGGGACAAGGACAGCCTTCGCTTGCCCGTCAAACTAACGCCTGCTCGATCGCGGGACGAAGCGCGAGAGCTTCCGGCTGTTCGCATGGTGTTAATGGAACAGTCGGAGTCGTCTATCCGTTCTAATAGCACCATCGGTGTCTGTTGTGCTGAACGTGAATCGTCAGTATTGGTCGAGCCCGTTTCCGGTGCGGTTAGGAGCACCGGCCCCGGACTGTCGCGCATCATCGCGCTCTCCTCCATTCTACACGCCGACGTAGCGGCCGCCTCACTACACGCATTGTTGGCACCCCCCGTATACGTGGGCCAGACTCCTGGTTGTGAACCAGAAGTGCGGGATTCTCCGACGGAGTCGGTACCCGCCCGGGGACATATTTTTACAGTGCGCTTATCCATGGTTGATCGTTAAGGCTGATCTAGCCTGACCAATTTGGGGTGGTTCCGCCCCAGTGCCCTTGCGACGCAGTCACCCACTCGCCACGCAACCCACGGCCGGGCACCAGAACCCTGGTTTGGGGACCCACAGGTCCATCCGTCACACAGACACTCACCGACACATTAAATACACACAAACACACGCTGATGTAGAGAAGAAATAAATAAAGTGAAAGATAGAGAAGAAAAGACGTTGAAAGGATAGAATAATATATAAATATAAGAAGCAAAACAAGAAAGCTAATAAAAAGAGAGAAAGATAGAAACAGACCGGCGATCAGCCACCCTGAGTACCTCACTCCGTGTAAAGGGCGGAGTGGCGCACCCAGGGGCCCAGGGACACCAACGCGGAGGAACCGGTACCACCCCCTCCACATTTTGTCCTGGATAATGGTCAGTGTTCATGCTACATCGCAGTGCTCTCAGCGCAGTGCAGGATGCGAGGATGGCCGGCGGCCGACGACGGAATAGTGAATAAAACATGCCGCCGGAGGCTGCGTCGTCTCCGCCTTTGTGTCGCAGCCGGCACGCGACGTCGCGTCTCACACTCCGACACTTCCTGCACAATGGCCCGCTCCAGTATGAGCAACATGCACCAGTAAATATTTGAAACTCTATAGAACGTTTGACGTGGGAGAGACATGCTTCGGCACGAATGGGCCAGCTCGACCGGAGAAATACCACGTCCTCACAGAAAACCGGCGTGAAACAGCGCTTGCGCTGTGTTTCGCCGAGTGAGTGAGTTTACCGGAGGCCCAATCCCCTACCTTTTTCCCTTCCCTACCCTTCCCTGTTTCCTTCCCTACCCTCCCCTATTATCCCTTAAAAGGCCGGCAACACACCTGCAGCTCTTCTGATGCTGCGAGTGTCCATGGGCGGCGGAAGTTGCTTTCCATCAGGTGACCCGTTTGCTCGTTTGCCCCCTTATTGCATAAAAAAAATAGAAATGCCGAGACTCGTTAATATTCACAAGCAAGAAATGGCCTCAATCATGTTATGTTTTACGTTGCTCCTCCGTATGCCGTTTCATTTCAAGGTACATCAAACCAATCATGAAATAAATACTTTGCACTGCTCGAAATGCCAACACGAACTATTCTACCTTTTCCGAGTAAAATCCCTGCGAATCGTCACGTCCAGCGCCCGGCGCGTGATGCTGACTGCGCGGGCTGCAAACTGCAGCGCGGCGATTCCACGGAACTATGGTGCCAGCAGTTTTCACAATATGAGCATTAAAATAAGTAGGTATATGTTATAACTCGCATCTTTTCTGCCGACAAAACATCATCACCTCGACGTCAAACTAGTGAATCAACATTTTCTTACTCCACTTCTCTATTTCTAATCTTGACGTTATATTATTATGTCCGACGTCACCGCTGGGAATTTCCACCTCCGTCTTTCACCTGTCCCGCTCCTGCAATCCTTTTTCATTATCTCGGCCAGCGATTCCAATAAAAATTCCGCACCCCGATGTGGGTCAGGATATCGGTATGTGCGAGTACAGCCGGAGGAGATACCTCTGATATGAATTGCGGTGGGAGCGATGCGCCGGCCGTCTCGCTGAGCGGTCTCAATAGTGGACTTTTGAAATCTTCCTGGTGAATGTGGGCCGAGGGTTGCGGAGTGACGTAATTTATTTTATTAACCCTGATACCACTTGGCGACAATGCGACGTGTGGTGCCGTCGGTGTGAAGCATAAGCTTATGATTAAAAACCAACAAATTGCGTATTATTTTTCAACAATATAGTTTTCTCCAGTCTAGAGTCCAGTGACTGGTCTACATTACTTTTTCTTTTTATTTCTCGTAGACATCGAGTACATAATATTATCGTTTGTTAGCGTTACATAACTATGCGCATAGCTATGGCCTATGTACCAAAATAGCATCAAAACGAAACCAAAACATTAGCTATTATTAATTCAATAAGCTTTCTCTCGTCGCTTATACCACAAGCTTCGCAGCAATTACCGAGCAACAAGTGTCAACGAATGAGCGTAGTACACTGCGCGTCCACCGAAGCCTCCGCGGGGCCGAGCTGAAGCCGGCGCGCAATGGAGGGCGCACTGACAGTGACACAGATGTGCGACCCCGGGGTCACGAGGTCGCGTTACCAGCCCGCTCCCGCGCTCCACCATTGTGTACAGCTACAGACTAGGGCCGGCTAACGGCACGGCGCGGCACGCTGTCACGTCGCGAGCTACTTACACCGCTAGGATAGTTAGCACCATACAAACTGAGATGTAAACGTGACAAATAGTACATTGTTAGTACTGCGCAAAGACGAATATTTTAGGTTCCGATAGCCTCAACACTGCGTCCGTTAAGAGCGTTGACGATCAAAGGTTTCAAGTCCCTTGGTTTTCGGTTAGCAGCCCCTCCTTACTTAGCAAAAACATAACGTACCTGAAGAATTTACTTCACGCTGTCCTCCGTACGCTGTATCCCGTAAGGTTTCAACTCAATCGAGCCGATCCATTAGTTACGAAGCAGTGGTCTCCCACGGTAGTCTCGGTCACGTCAACGGTCAACCGAGTTGTTCTATGGTCACGTAGCGCGCTACTTCCTAGCGGATAGTTGACATAATATAAACAGAGTTGTCTCCCAGTGTTGCGTCAACAGTAACACATCGGGAGGCCGTGAAATGTCCAATAAGTTACAGAGACGTGCGCGGCATACGGCCTCGCTGGACGGTTACTCTGTTTTCGGCTATTATTTGTCAATGCGTTTAAGTAAACTTTTCTCCTTCTGTGCACGACGCATACCTGATCATGCTGCCCAATATCGTTTGCTGCTTTTGGAATATAAGAAATTTTGACGGAAGACCCTTATATTATTATGCTTCGAGACGTTTGCACTTTGCTGGTATTCATAACTTATTACAATCATAATGTAACATATTAATACGTATAAGATAGCTGGAAGTGCAATATGCATGTCTTCATGAGCTTATTAGGAACTGAGTACCGCACCGCGCACGGCGGACAAGTTTACAAACTGTGGACGGCAGTTGTTTATAAACCTCGTCGTTTTGGTCCATTGTGTCATAGCGTGTTGTGTCGTGTAACTCTTGTAGTGTGGTGTGGTGGTGTGGGGTGGGGTGGGGAAGATCGAGTTACGGGGAGCCGACCACATGTTGCCGGATTCAGTTACACCACAATGTTCGGTTACATTTTACATCGAGGCGATTGAAATCTCCAAGTTTTAAGTTTAAAAGTACGCATCACCAGGAAATTGATTCGTATTACATGGGCCCCCAATTTGGTTAGGTTAGTCACGAGTCATGAGTCATGAGTCATGACTTATATTGACGGGACATTTTCCGACCAAATAACATAGGCCCGGTGGTTTTTGCTTTCGAATGGCACGCTACCGCTGGATAAATTTAGCAACAAATGACCTTGAAAAACATCCCAAAAATTTCAGGAAGCGATTACATTACGTGCCCTTTGATGCCGAACAGGAAAATAATCACGGTGGTCGTTGTAAAAACTTCAAACGCCGTAAATGTATCTCCCCCCTCTGCCCGATGTAAACACCACTCTACTTCGTTTTCAATGTAATTGTAATGTTCGCTAGCTGAGTCACGATTCGCTACAAATAGGCGATCGGTATTAGATACAGAGTCCAGCCATCTGGTGCTGAGTGGTAATGGAGTCCGGCAGGCCGGGGCGGTCGGGCAGGTCCGACGTCTGACGCACGCGCTAATGGGCCTATTAGCCGATACTGATATGGTCTATGATACGTGTCGGTGGTGTCAGTGGCCTCTAACCTAAATAATCATCATTATATCCAGCTATTTTTAAACGAGTACAAAAAGAAGGTTCGCGGACCGCGGTTTAACCTAGTAGATTTTGTGTTAGTCGATGATGTTCGCAAAAACAGCTATTTGGACAGGGTATTACTTTTTCGTTCAGAAGAGAAATGATTAACATAGTTTTTGTTTATTTTACATTCACTATAATTAAAGTTTAAACATTTGGGATGCTGATGACTTATGTCCGAGAATACGAGTCTGGTGAACCATCACTAATCACTAAACTAACTTAACTTCAAGGCCAAGAAATGTTACAAATAATACCATGAGATATATTCAGGTATTTTGGAGGCGCTCATTCTAACAAAGGTTTAAGCTGAAAAGTGACAGATTTAAAGTTATAACACGGTCAAATTAACTCGACGCATGGATTGGTCATTGATGACGTTATTATGGAGCCGGCACGTTAAATAACAATATTATCTACCTGATATTTGTTAGTGTGTATCTTAACAAATTGTAATAAGATATTATAACACGGTCACATCAACTTAACGCATCGCTGGAATGCATTTTGCATCTTAGCCATGCGTCAAGTTAATGTGACCGGGCTATAGTTGTGACTTACTGAAGCTAAATCGAGCATCACTAAAGTTGTCCTCGTGCTGCCATAGCGTGTTGCCTGTGTCGGCTACTGGATCTCCCGTAGTTTAATATTCACGTTATTCTCCGTCACGGCCGTTTCAATTACGCCGGCGACGGAGTTTTGGACAAAAGGCACTCGACAACTCGTGTAGTTTAGAGAAGGTATATCGTCGTGTAGGTCAGGAGGGACTCTCTCCCCGCTGACCGGTCACACACTCTCACTTGACACTTCACAATTACCACTTATAACAGGTTGACCTTTCCACAATACTTATATTTGTACCATTTCGTCGTGTTACTATGCAAATTATATACAAAATCATAATAATGATGTGTTTATTCTCACACACCAAATCAATGTGACAAAAAAGGTACAAAGAGACTAAACTTATTCAAGGTGTACACTTATGAATATAATTTTGAAATTTACCACAGCTTAGAAACTCGCAGCACAATTATTCTCCAATTCTCCTATTTGTTCATGGATTTATAGACACGATTAACAACGCTACCCGTAGACAACAGATGATCAGATTAGTTCTGCGACGGCTCATTACACTAACTAAATATGTATAGATTGTAACATTCGTAGCACACCACTGGTCCTCTCGCCCTCGCCACGGAGATTCAAAGCTCCTGTCATCTGAGACCTACCGCAAAGAAACTCTTGAGTCTTGACCCTTATTTTCAACAATTTTGAGTGATGGCTGATAGGGTCCACGGAGAGGAGATATCAGATATGAGTTATGACAGCTTCAACGGCGCCGTAAATAATATCCGGACGGCTATTAATTAATTACATTTTTACGAGTCGCGTTCATTAATAACGTCCAATAAAAGGGATTTTACGACGAGATAACGCGCACCGCGCGGGAAACGGGGTCACGGCGCGCCGGACACCGACGATGTTATATAATACGGAGCTTAATTGCCCCAACCGAACCGCTGGATTCATCCACATTAATATGAGTGAGATGATAATGTACGAGTGTGAATTCCAGCGGAGGTGAAAGTGGGGTAGCACGCTAAACGTTTTCGTATTATCTAGTGCGAAGAATTTCACACACCGCAGCAGTATGCAAGTGTAGCGAGAAAAATATGACAATAGATAGTCTGACTTCGACCATTGTGATCGGAATAAAAGAAACACAAAAGTCGCCGGCGACGCAGCCGGCAGACGAGCATTGTCTAAAACTCGAGTGATTAATTTAAACGCCGCTCTATTAGACATCACAAAAGCCGCAGACGAATAGATCGGTAGCAAATGTCGCCGGTGTCCATCAGTCGGCGGAATTCGACATTGTCAAGGTTTATTTGTATTCTTTCCGTAGAACTCAGTTTACAATATACTTCATAGACTTCCATTAGGTGTCCGATTTTATGAATGTAGTGAGTTAACTATTTGGATGTAAATAACCACGTGCCGGGCAGTTTCCGTGTCCCCGTGTGCTCGCTGACTTGCAGTTCCCGCCGGATAATTATAGCGCGGCGCCGCGGCGGTCGCGGTGTCAAGGTCACCGTGCCGCCGTTGTGGTGTTGTGACACCTTGTGACTCGTATCCGATCTGTAAATACCTTCGATGTTGATGTCGCCACAGAGTACAGACCTACACCGACCACGGCCGAGGTCGTATCGTCTAATTTATTGTTTCGACGTTCATGATTTACCAAAAATAAACGTTGTTCACCTATTGACGGTTTAAAAATAACTCGTCTATTGTCGTATTGGGAAGTCATATAAGACTCTATTATAATATTAAAGTATGTACCGTAGATATGAGATCGAGAATCGTAAGTTACATACTGGTGGTCTGTAACACAATGTCCTTCAGGTACTTAGCACGGGGCCAGACTGACTGACTGGTGTGAAGCGTCGAATTATTATTATTACAGTCTCTAGTCTCAGGGCACGGATGTAGAGACTCGCTCTACATCCGTGCCCTGAGCGGTCTAACTCTAGCGTCTCTGAATTTTTAAGTCCGGAGACAATTTAAAATCTATTCTGCCTGTCTAGTATACGCCAATGAGATATATCTCTCTACATGTTTCTCGATGTTTGATAGTTTGTATCTTCATCTCTATTGACCCTAGCATGACAAAACATTTTTTCTCGTGTAGATCTATCATCCAAGAACACATTTTTATAGTGTTTTATCGAGATAATGTCGAGATTTTGACATTATGCGACGAGTAGTTTTTAATTATCTCGAGAGTGAGATACGAGATATATCTCGTTGGCGTATGCTAGGCGGCCTGGAGCATTAATTTCTCGACGCGACGCAAAGCGGAGCATCTTGTCTTTGTCGGCACTACATATAGGCGAACGCGTTGGCCGCCGCGTTGACAAACGCGTCGGCCAATGCGTTCGCCTATATGTAGTGCCGACAAAACGCGTCGGCCAACGTCTAATGTCGGCACTACAAATAGGCGAACGCGTTAGCCAACGCATTGGCCAACGCGTCGGCCAACGCGTTCGCCTATATGTAGTGCCGACAAAACGCGTCGGCCAACGTCTAAATACGCGCGAGTCGCCCGTTCTACACATTGGGCCGACACGTTGGCTAACGCGTTGGCCAACGCGTTCGCCTATATGTAGTGCCGACATAAATACCTACCGCCAACGCGCGAGTCGCCTGTTCTACACATTGGGCCAACGCGTCGGCCAACGCGTTCGCCTATATGTAGTGCCGACATTATATGAACTCCTCATTTACCCGGCGCGGCGCGGTGTTAAAGTGATACGTTTGCACAGATTTACAGGCTCTGTTCATTTTATTAGTTTTTGGCTCCACCGTTTTATGCGTGTAGAGACTGGCGAGTAATTAGTGAAAACCGCTTCTAAATATTAAAAGAAACGGCCGGTCTAGTGAACAAGGAAAAATTATTGTGGAGCCAATTGTCTCGAGTCTAGAGAACGACAGAGAAGTGGTAATTATTATATAGTGTACAATAAATTAGCTTGTCGAATTCGCAGCTGAGACCCGACTCCCGGGGGGAGAAGGCTGGAGGAGGGGGGGCTGTTCAGAGTGTTTATTATCTATTCCAGTTTTAAATATTCCCCCCGCGGTACTCGAGGACGTCTTTGATATTCTTTAATAAACAGCCTACCCATTGTGCGAACTTTCTGTGGAGAATTTTTATTTTTTATTCACCGCTCGAATGTTGCCGAGATTAAAACGGTGGTCCGTGGTGATTATCGCAATGTTTACCAAAAAAGTAAAACTTTGCGAGTCAGGAAATGCGAGATAATATTATTATGATGTTTGGTGCTCATCGAATAAATCTAAAAGCTATTTTTGTTTGTTTAAGTTTAAGTCTGTTTTTGAAAACAGCTTTGAGATTTATACAAAGAAAATGTTGGCTACGCAATTTATATCAATCGGAGTTGAATATTGATATTATTCATATATAAAATATACTGATACATAATATGAAAGACTCGTTTCCGACAAAATCTGTATGTTACATTAGTTGGTGGCCGGTGCGGACTGCGGGGTCGTCAGGCCCGTATTGTCATGTCCCATGCGGGGGCGCCGTGCCCCCGAGCTCGGAGTATGTCGCGGCCTTGGGCGACCTCGCCAAGACCTCACGTGACGTCACGCGCCTTCAAGGCGACTCGCCTGCACCTTGCCCGCAGCCCTCATCCAACGCCATGACATTTATATTCCATACACTGTACAGTACTAATTTTATGGTATCTATAAATAGTTTACATAATATTACGTTAGCACCATTCCTACTTTGTACCATCGAGGAAATTGATTCCTAGGCAGTTGACGGACCTATGTCATTTGGCCGGCATATTATGTCAATTCAATGTTAGCTGTGATCGGTTGGATGGGTTTGAGTTAACACGACCAAATTATTTAGGCCCACCATCTGGCACTGCCTCGGAATCAACTTCTCTCATAGTACATTCCAATTTTGATTTCAATTACAATAATTTAGGAACGGACTGATAACGAGGAGGGAGCTAGGTTTCTGAGAAGCGCGTCGTCGCCTTCGTCGCCGGCTTATCGCATCCGACATCCGACGTCAACCGCGACCCCCGTGGGAACTCCACAATACGAACTCATTAAAATCGAACATCTAACCGCACCACGGCTCCGACATTCATCAAGACAATATTATACAATTCCTCAACATCAGGAAGCCGCGCTGGATTAGCGAAATCATAAATATTTGAGACGAAATATTATTGTGCTTAAAATATAAAAGTAAATTAAAGTACTTAAAATCTGTTCAAATTGGAAGGCTTCCATGTCATGTGATTTACATGTCAATGACGAGTAAATCTGTCACCATGCCGAGCGCTGGCCGGGGCGACCGGTGGTTTATGTGATTTCAAGTAGTGGTTGGTACAACTAATATATATTCTGTGGTAATGGTCGATGATTCGGTCGGTACTCGGTAGGGACATTTCGCTGTATTATCGGCTGAACAGCTAGAAAGTTATGCAGGCGTTTACGTCACGCCGCCAGACACATCACACAGATAGGCGGAGCCACTAAACAAACGGTTTTAAAATCGGCAGCCCACTTAAAAAGTGATTTCACGGAGCATTCCTGCGGAGTGTGGTGTGCGGTGTTTAGAACTATGCCTGGAGTGTTCTGAGTCACCGTGGCGATGTTCACGGAAGCTTTTAGCAGATACTGGTAGTGCGGACTGCGAAGTGGCGCGCCGACCGCGCACTTGGCCGTCGCCGCGGTGCGGTGTGAACATGGCGCCGCGCGGTGTCGAGTGCTCGAGTGGTTGGCGCCATGAACCATCGTATCACACTTATTGCCTCTCTGTCTCTTTGCGGTCCACGCTGAATTTCGATTCTAGAACGATTCCAGCTCCTCCCGAAATAGACTGTCCAAACAACAGCTGATACTAAAAGGAAAAGCGAACAAATGAAATTTGTGGTATTTTTCCGTTTTTTTTCCTCCCACGGGGTGCTTTTATGAATCAAAGCGAAGGCAATAAAAGTTATAATGAATACGTTTTGAAGCTTCGCAGGCCGTGGGCAGCGGCCCCGGGCGGGCGCGGGCGCGGGGCGTGGGGATCGACACGTGCCGCCGCATTCGTCACCGGCCTCTGTTTGTTTACCGTTCAACCGGGTCGTTCGCGCTCCCCTAGGACTTCAGTAGGTCGCGGTAGGACGCAGATCAGACAAGTCGAGAGACAACAGACACACAGCACACCTCACTATGCATGTTCCATTGCTAAAGTGACCTCTGAGACCATCACGGGCCACAGCCCACAGGTTGCGTTGGCTCACATCATCCAAGAGAAATACGATGTAATGACGTAGTTTAATTTACGATGTTTAATTTTAGTAATTAATAAGTAGTTACGTAGTTTAATTTTCAATACGATGTAATGCGAACACCGCGCTATGTTTAACTCTTTGAATGAAAACTCCTTTGAGTCGTTAAATTGCCTCTACAATCATAATCTCGCCTTTCGTCAGCCCTTCACCTCCACCTCGAATGACTATGGGGTGGTGTTTTGTTAATATGAGCTGTACAATTCTTTAAAAGTTATTAGAATAATTTTATGTTTAAAACATTGGTTAACTTACGTTTTAGTGCCACTAGACGACTTACAGAATGTGAGATAGGTCGTCGGTCGCACGTGCAGGCAAACTATAGGTAATATCTATGTGAAAACTTCCGTCCTGTGAGCTTCAGTGACAAGTGTTTAGGAAGTAAATTTAACGAAATTGGTTTTCCCCGACCGTGTGCAGCATGTTGTAAGTTGTGATTATTTCGAGCCATGCACCAAAACATACAACAACACACGCACACAATGTAGTTATCTGGTTGTTTACGACCACGCAGCATCAGCCGTACAAATCAACTACAGACTGCAGAGTTACAGACTGAACCCACCATTAGCGCAGATCGGAATTCAGTGACGCGCTTCCGACTATCTTACTCCGAGCCATCGGCTAATACTGTAGGCGCGTAGATTCTAGATAATATATTAGATGTCTAGACTACAATCGATCAAACAACAGGAGAGTTATTAATACGACCTTCGGGCTCGCACCTTCAGGCGATTGAACGACAACACTCCTAAAAAACAAAGTAGCTCTTTTGTTCGCGAAAATAAAAATAAATGAAAAGTAAAATCTCAAGTGTCTTACTCGATTTTTATATCGTACTTTTACAGAAATAAATATACATGTCGTTAAATAATTTATAATATTACTAGCTGTCCCGGCAAACGTTTCTTTGCCATATTATATAAAGTATATCGCCCGTACTATTTTATTGAATTAGTGACTAAATAAGTATGTCACCATGGCAACGTCCATCGCTATCCGTGACCCGCGTCGCATGAATAATGGTCGCTCGTTATAGACAAATAATTTGCAATAAAATAAAATTGCGACTTTAATTAAAGATCTAAGCTATCCTATCTCTCAAGTTGGAAAAAACACACATTTTAAAAAAAGAAACATTAAAATCGGTTAAGTAGTTTAGGAATCCATCGCGGACAAACATCGTGACAGGAGATTTATATATATAAGATATGTACTCGTTCTACGCATCGTCTCCACATCCTAATATTGCTTCATAGTTCATAAGAAAGAGAAATCTGAGGAAGCAGTCAAATTGGTTCTCAATCTTCGAAGAATAGTTTTTATTAGGACTTCCTTTAATTACGACCACACAAGTTTACAACTCAGAGAAATTAGGGGCCGGGTGTCGAGCGTGAGCACTGAGCAGGTGCATCGAATACTGTGGAGGTATTTTAAGGCTTTGAAACATTCTTTGACAAATTCCCGAAGTTCGCGCACGTCGTGTGCGTTCTGTCCGGCTGCCACTGCGCACCGCACAGATACAGCTGGGCGTGACCAACTAGGTTCAGCTAATATCGTTTCCACAATCAATCAGCCCCGACACTATGCTAGAGTGATCCGTCACGGTCGCCGTGCTCCGTCAATATTAGGGGCTTTAATTTCGTATCCACTCGACGAGGTTTCCAGCCGGGGACAGATTACTTTAAGAGGCACTTGATACTTCGGAAGCGGGACTCCGCTATCTCCGGCACTCACCTCTCCACATAAGTAAATGTCAAAGTGCTTCCATGTGGTCTCTCAAGGTCTACTCGATATGAGGCACCCAACACAAGGTCTCTTGCGCGTGCCGCCGCCGGTCGCGTGTTCGCCGGGATTGCGGCCCGACATGCGAACTACATAAATTACACTTTTACACGTGTCCGAAAAATTTAAATGCCACCATTTTTTGCCACATTACTAGCTCGTATTAAGTGTCTCGTAGTCCGTAGTAGATAACACTAACCGAAGTAGTTAAACATTGCGGCACGATTTGGAGGAGCCGAGGTAATTAGAAGTTAGTTCCGAGTTCCGATGAAAGTAGTTACGTTTGGGATAATTCTTCGCCGGCTGCTCGACTTATATTTCGGTTAATAGCCGGGCGCGTCCGTGGCTCCCCATTAAACTACGCCTATCACCACGTTATGACCACGTTATAGGGCCCGGTGATGGTCATCGCGAGCCTTTTCCTCGCGTGTAGCGCCGCGCGCCTCGCATTCCGAGCCACTTAAAGCTAACGCCAACGATTAAAACAAAACAGTAAATGCCACGGTAAATATTCGCTTTTATGGTTTTGCGTGCAGCAAATCTCAGCATTTTGCAACATAATATCATGAGCACTCGTCACTCCTGCGCCCGATAAATTTTATTAATGTTATGTAGAGCAGACGCAGCTGGCCCATAGATATATGGTTCGAGTGCGAACATTACGCACAGAACCCGAGTGAACGCCTCCGAGAAATCTGCGGCGACCCCTCCGCGGAGCTTGTCGAATCGCCGAGATAATTAAATGGGAGAATATTCTCCAGCACGCGTGCGGTGCCATTGTCGTGCATAATGTACGGTGCCCCCGCCGCCTGCGCTACGATGCACGTGTCCTCAGTCCTCATTGATTTACTGCTGATCGAGTTTAATCAAATACAGACCGCTAAGTAAACAAAAATCACTATGTGATATGTGTACTTACATTAATATGTAATATTATGTAAATATTTGGTTCGAATTTTTAATTCCTTTCAATAAAGAGCGGGACTAAGCAAATTAACAATTAACGAAGTAAACTCAAGTTAACACAATGAAGTTATATAATCTCTAATACAAGTTAAATTGAACACCAAAGATGCTATTTCATTGATAAAGTAGAACCGCAAACTGGATGACTAATTAGATATCGCGGTGTGAAGTGTGCAATTACAACGGCTATGTAGGGCAATGGGCGGCCGCCGCGCCGGCCGTGGCGCGCGATTGTTGTGCTGACTTGTGCTGATGGTCACAGACACTATCTGGCGTCTTCGCTGTTTACTCTCATTACAAAGTCTGATCCATCTAAAATCTAAATAGTCATTGGCGCCTCGCAGCTCGCTATTATAAACTTGAGTAATGAATTCCTCTTAATATCGCTTAAAGTTATCACGACATCGACGTCTTGACTCTTGATTTTATAAACTAAATAATCCTAGCCTGCACGGATTGCCTTCCGGGGCGAGCTGAGGGCACAAAAGGACGAGGGGTAATCAAGCCGTGCTAAAAGATTGAACATTATATATTAATTATTAGCATATGAAAAGGCGCGATGTAAGCTCGCCGCCCGCCCTCGTGTCAGAGTGCGGGCGCGGCTGGACATGCCGGCGGCGGATTACCGCGTGTGTGTTACTCCGGGCTTGGAGCTTGAATAACTTAAGGTACTATATTATTTTGTTCTGTTATCTTCCATAGTTCCTGGTATTGAATGTTGAAAGGTTTCTAATACAATGAAAGGATCTAAAAGAAATGGCTAAGAAGGAAGTAACGGAGAATACTATGAGCAAAAATTGATTAATGACTGGGCGATGACAATGAATGTTATGAAATGACTGGCTCCAATTTTATGCAAACAAATATCTCATAAAGGAAGAAGTTAAATCACAGTAATATATTAAACAAAAGTCGGCAGGGGGACCGAGTATTATATGTCACCGTTTAATGAAATTTAAAACTTTCGGCGGGTGAAGTCACCCTCGCTCGTCACATATTAAACTGTTAACATTAGGGTTGTCGAGTGGCCCCCGCTCCCCGCTCCCCGCCCCCCGCTGTACCGGAGACACCACCAGCGATAACTTCCACGCCGGCGGGTGGTATATCACTTCCCATGTTCCCGAGGGTTAGCGCCGCCGCCGACCCCGCACCCGGAGATTAGATATTATCATCGAGCTGTCTTTGCATTATTTATATTTATTGAAATGTACTAAATCTGTTACCACATTATTGAGTAACACGATCATCGGCAAGTTTTGACGCGTGTCGCCGATACCTATCTGATGACTCGGTGCCTGGATTTTTACATAATATAAAGTCAGCAGTAACTCTATATTCAGAGTCGTTTGCACTTTATATCCCTCATACGGTAATTACGTAACGTTTTCGTAGCGAACCACAGCGATATGTCAAGTGTAACGAGTTCGGCTAAGGGCGTTATGGCACCTGCGATACATTGCAATGCTCGAGGCGCGGCTTATGTACTGATCTAACGGCTCTCGAGGTTCGAGCTAGGTCAAGTCGCAAACAATTTCTATTAAATAATGCAGAATCACAGAGGGAAGAGGCTGGAGGAACTCCCAGTGACCATGACACCAGTGGTCATGAAACTCGTACAACGCGTGCAGGTGACTTTACGATCAGTTATCTTGTGGGATATTATGGTGGTCAACGATCATAGTCATCAACCCTATCCTGTAGTATAAGCATCTGTGTCTAAGCGCTACGTGGCGCAGATGTGGTGGAGTGCGAGCGGCGAACAGATGGAGTAATTAACCACAACATACGGTCATAAGCACATCGTCAAACAAGCGAACTGTAACAATTTTATAAGCACATGTGTCTACTATCACGGAGGTCTACTTTTTGAAACTGTTTTAATATTTGTTGTTATATGAATGAAGTAAGTAAAGGTAAACGTGTTGGTATTGAAAAAATAGAGTTCGTATTGAATTAACTTTTTATATCCTCAATTATTAAAATAACAAACTATGTATAAACATGTAACTTTTAATAAAATTACGCAACAAAGCAAAGTCACTTTCTTTTCTCAATGTAATTGTTATACATTGAGTCACCGCGATTCATTGAACAGTCTGTCAAAACGCCCACTACACATTTACAAGGATGTATCGACGCGTGCCCAAATTAGAAGTAACTCTTTTATGTTGTTAAATGCACTAAAGAGACAGCTGTTTCACGATATAATTTATACATGTAACACGTTAATAGAATGTTCAACACGCCTGGGCAGCAGGAGTTGTCAACTTCGCCGTGGCCGTGGCCGTGGCCGTGGGCGCGGGTACTTCACAACAAGAAAACTACATATTTTGTTTGCCAAACTACAACATGCAAACATATCAAACTCCATAAGTCATAACTCATAAGTCATAACAGTGTTCACACCGTGTAATATTTTGTTTGCGTTTATCGCAACTGTAATACAAAAAATATTGTGTCAATACAAAAATAGACTTTATAAAATAATGTAAGTATGTATCACATTTAAACACAGAATATAATATAATTACCTTACATTTAACCGACTTCTTATACTTACTGCCGATCCACACTCGCGCGCGAAGGCACGCCGCGGACCGCGGCGCGGATCGCGGCGCAAATCGCGGCGCGGATCGCACATTACTACCAAATCCTCTCAAAGTTCGCGACATGTCCGCAGTGTAGGCGTTCTTTATTTGAAAAATTTCCCGCGCGTCTACTTTTTTCATAATATGGCACTCGGCTGTTTAAGAATGGCCAGTGTCAAGTAAAATATGGCGGGAAAAAAAATCGTGAAAAGTTTACAAAAAGTTGTTTTTCCAGATGATCGTCAAGTCAAAAGTCTAGTAAAAGTCTAAAAATAGTATTTTAAAAAGATAAAACCGACTTCAACGTAAATAATTACGTAGCATTAAAATTCCCTATCTCAAAAACTACTGAACCGATTTTGATGAAACTTGCAGCATTCCCTAAATTGAACAATACCTAGTACAACAAAAAAAGAATCACTTAAATCGGACTTGTAGTTCCAGAGATATGCGCGCACAAACATAAAAACATACATACGTACATAAGAATAATAATAAGAATACTTTTATTTCCAGCATCACACGAAACATCATAATAATAAACAGTATTGAGTGGTACAGTTATTGTGATCTAGTTATATTAATATCATAATATTATAATGCTGTGTGATGCCAAATACATACATACATACATACACTTTCGAAATTTGGCACATTTGTTCAGAAGCTGCTATAGATTAACATATAAAAAAACTGGACAGTTCTGGAAATATTACATACATACGCGTCGAATTATTGATAACATCCTTTTTTTAAAGACGGTTAAAAAGTAGTCAGTAAAGTCAACGAGTCAAGTCAGTTGTTTTAGTAAAGTGGTAGACCCTTTACTAAAACTTTCGACGGAGTTTTGGAGGGAACACAAAATAGCACGTTTCTTGAAGTTGTATCACTTGCCCACACTTGTGCACGACATCAAATTTTTAATGTTTTTTTATGAAATAAGGGGGCAAACGAGCAAACGGGTCACCTGATGGAAAGCAACTTCCGTCGCCCATGGACACTCGCAGCATCAGAAGAGCTGCAGGTGCGTTGCCAAGGCTGGCAACGCACCTGTAGCTCTTCTGATTAAGGGGTAATAGGGGAAGGTAGGGAAGGGAATAGGGGAGGGTACGGAAGGGAAAAGGGTAGGGGATTAGGTCTCCGGTAAACTCACTCACTCGGCGAAACACAGCGCAAGCGCTGTTTCACGCCGGTTTTCTGTGAGGACGTGGTATTTTTCCGGTCGAGCCGGCCCATTCATGCCAAAGCATGGCTCTCCCACGTCAACGCCGGTTTTCTGTGAGGACGTACGTAAATCGTAATACGTAATGGTTAATATTCTACCAACATTACACATTAAAAACCGAAATAACACAATTTTAGGAAAATAATACAAAAACACAACGGCACTCTTTCGTATTCCCAGCAAAATTCCGCGCGTCTACTCTTTCTTGACAGACTGTATTATCTGTTCACTAAACAATGCTGGCATGTCTTGTATGGCAAAAGCCCTTATTAAAATAAAGATTAAAAAAAAACCCTTTGTCGCGGGACAAAAAACCGACAACATTCGGGGAACGGGCCGCGAAGTGCGAGACATATGCGAATCGGATCCACACTCATGCTTCGCAGAAATTTCGCGGCGCCGCGGCGTCGCGCACGGTCCGCGTGCGAGTGTGGATGCGGCCGGGGAACCAGCCGCGAAGTGCGAAAAATATGCGAACCGGATCCACACTCACGTTTCGCGGAAATTTCGCGGCGTCGCGCGCGGTTCGCACGCGAGTGGGGATGGGGCTTTACATAAGTCGTTGTGAACTTGTCACTTATCCTATAGCATTGTTTTGTTCATTACATTTTACTTTTTAACTTCGAACACATGGCAGACATAATAACCTACGGGCCTGGTGCCACGTCAAACCACGTGTCAATTATCCTAGAATTTTGAAGTGTCAAAAGTGTCAAGTGTCATAGACTAAAATCTGTTGTTTTTGTTTTTGAGGTTTTTCTAATATATTTTTTTTCTGTTTATTTCACATTTAGGCAAAGTATATCTTCTAAATTTTTTGTAGTTTTATATTTTATTCTTTTTGTTGATTTTGATTTATTGCTAGCTTTAAATATTGTGATGTCACACCTTTGGTCCCAGCAGAAAACCAGTGCAGCAGACTGGAAGTCGCTGTTAATGCTGAGCTGGGTCCAGTTTTGATGTCACACAATTATTATTGTAATTTTGTGTTCTTTATTTTTTTTTGTGTATTTTTGTAATAATTTAATATTGTGTTGTGTGATTGTCAAAATAAAATTTTCTTATTCTTATTCGTTCTTATTCCTTATAAATTCCACAGCAATTTTTTTGATTCAGTAACAACTATTCTAATATGCGACGGCCATTCGTATGCTTATCGGCCTCCTACTGCTATGAAAATAACAGTAAGTAACATTTGATTACCTGAATGGAAAGCTACACATACGCTACAGTGTACACAAAATATAGGTCTGCATGGTGTGTACCAGAGGAGTGCACTCAACATAGTACATACACTCTGCCGCGGCCGGCCGGCGGGCTCTTTGACTGCAACTTCGTTACGGCTCCGCGTACTAATGACTTGCTCAAACGAAACTTTATCCATTCGAGGAGGCTTTCATCGTGAGCATATTGAAAGCGTTTTCTAAAGAAACGTTGAATTCTTTGCGTTCCTCGACGGGCTTCGGGCTGTGAATACTTTACCTGCTCCTTCTCTTTATACCTCGATGGACGGCGGTAGTACGTTTGCAAAAATATTATTTAAAATTAAATGATAAAGTAAACTCGCAGAAATTAAGAGCTATTTTAACATAATAATTGATATGAGCTTCAATACACCCTTATTTTCTTTCTACCCTCATAAGTCATAACTATTAAACGTAAATAACGCAATGTTTCACCTTAACGGGGCAGCGGAATTATTCCCGTATACTAGATATTTGACCTTAACCAGAATTTCAACCCACCATCAGTGCGTAGGAAGACGCTGTAGAGTTTCCAAAAAGCGATTTGTTAGCGCATTCGATATTCGATAGTGTTACGTGGCGTCGTCATATTATGTTTATATTGTTAGACCGGCGCGGTGTTATCCAGAAGTATCGGTATTGTGATTGTGTGGATCCTTTGTGTGATAGCTGTATACAGTACGAGGTTCGCGCGTCGGCGGTTACTCACCGCATTACGTCTGTTCAATCACAACAATTAGCGTACCAACTTCTTAAGAGCTTTGTCTTCGGTTTGAGGTATTATAACATCCTGCATCCCATCACCACACCGCAAAATTACTACTACCCTAAGACAGCTATTACCCCTGTAAAAGTCTTGTAGAGAATGTAGAGTCTGACACTTTGCTCTAGAAGTATTTTTTACAGGCTCTGGTACTCGTATATGGCACAATTTTGTGTAATATAAGCTCAGAATACAGAACAAACAAAAAGTTTGTTCTGTATTCTGAGAATATAAGATTTTGTGAATTATAAAGTATTTCTTTCGTACAATAATATAATATTACGTAACGGATAGTAGTTTCGTCATGTTATTGTCTTCTAAACTTAAATTTTGAGACAATACGATGCGCTCATTATTATTGTTCGATCGAAATTCCTAAGTCGTGATTAACTTATCTGTCAAACAGTATTCAGTAGGTACAGCGAGTACTACGCACAATTATAATCAACCACAGCCGTTTGTTCGACCCAATGCCAGTATAATTGGCGAGGACCGCCGATAAATGTTACAAATGAAATTGTTCTTTGTTGTTCGCGGGCGATTTACAGTCCGAACGCGATATTCGCGGGGGGCATTCTGAAGTACCCATTGTTGATTGTACGCAGACAATACCTAGGTAACTTAATATTTTGATCGCAGCCAGATCACTGCCAACTTAGATCTCCGTCGGTTTAAGTACTTATGCTAATTGCTAGCTAATTGTAAGCATCGGTTTAAGAAATGTTAGCAGAGCTCGCTACGACAGAGCTAACTGTCTAAATAGGTCAAACAAACATCTAACTATTCTTTTCAACTTGGCAATCATATCAACGATAACAATTTCCACTAGAGTTGTACACGAGCAATCGCGAGTTAGCGCCGGGGAAAGTGAGACGACTCCCAAACAAACTTACCGAAACTTGCCCAACTACACGATTGTAACAATAACTCGATAATAAAGTCAATTACAACTCAGTCTAGTAGTTAACAATTATATTTTATGTGTACGTAGAATCGATTATTATAAATTTATCTAACTTCTGTGCTTTTAATCAGTAAAATATTAATGAAATTGAAACGTCACATCTAATTCAAATTATCATAAAACACTAGAAGACAACGAACCCTAAATATTAAAGAGAGCCCAAAGAAACTACGAATAAGTTTTTCAATTAGTTGCTCCGTCGCTTTCCACAATTTCCTTTTGTCTGGCCAGAGGGGAAAGGGGAGAGGAGAGAGAGTACCTCGCCTGTGGGGAGACACTCGATACTGGCCGGTCAGGACTCAGGAGGTAAGTGAGTGTGCGAGTGAAGCAGACTCTTCATCTGGAGCTAGTTACACTTAACAAGAACAAATGCGCGCTGATTGACGGCGGCCAGACTAAATAAACGACGAGTACCTATATACTCGTAGCTGGATATACATACAACATATTTTGCTTCGGGTTCTGTAGTTTACAGAATTAAAAGTTCATTATCTCTTTTGTAATAATATAATGGTATGATTTTGTAAAAAATCCAACCTTAATAATTTTATGTAAAGACTAAAGACCAAGTTCAAATTATACTCTAGGTTTATATCATGTTAGTAGATATTTTGTTGAGGGTCTTGCTTTTATTTAGTTAGTATAGCAACAATTCAATTCAATTCAATTCAATTCAATTTCTTTATTTGCCAAATGTGCTCTACACATACCTACTATTATAACTCGCGAGGATAATGGGGACTGAAATCTTTGTTTCTAGCAGCGCGGCGGAACCTTCGGGCGGAACCCGAAAATGTTCTCATGAAGGCGAGCACTGTGCGCATGCGCCGCGCTAATCAAGAACCTCGTTAATCTGCAACACTCGCTACAGCACGCAGCTGCGAGCCGCCCGGTACTGCAGATGGTTCATTGTCGACCAACAGTCGCCTGATGTTTCTACAGTCATTGCCATGCTCGATAGCGATTACTCTCGTGACTAATTAGCTCGTCAGTCATCCTAACCAAGACCTAGAGAGTGTTTTTATTGGTAAACAGAAAAAATCAGGCTCCCGATCTTTTCCTGATCATAACCGTAGAACACCCGCAACACCAGGGAAGTCACAAGTGCGTTATCGGCCTTTCAATCAGCCACATTCACGGCATAAATACTGTGCTATTGCCGCGAGTCCGTGACACGAATGAACCTTCGGCTCCTCTGTGAGTGTGGATATTTACGATTATTGCACTCCTCGACGACTACATTACTGCATACACACAATATATTAAGCGCTTCGTAAATTACTGAATATCACAACAAAATAATGCAATTTATAGCAATACGGAAAAGTTTTAAATTAAATTCTGTTTCCGTATTAGGTACTATAATATTTATAGTATACTTCTTTTATTTATAATAAGGGACATACAGTGTGCAATGCGTTATGCGAGGAATAATAATTCGTATACCGTTTATGTTATTTATTGGCAGTAACTGGTATACAGGAATGCTCTCTCTCCTGCGGAGACCTTGGCGGGCTTGGGCCCTCCGGCCGTAACCTTTCCGAGTCATCGACCCACCGCCCCGAGTGCTAATACTTTTACAATCAAGCGTTCAGTACGACTTCTATTAGTTATTTCGAATAACGTTAACGCTGATATAACATTTTCTGGAATAATAGTAAAACTACGCGCGACCGCATTACTCTATCTCGGACATGAATCGTATCTAGTTTTCTGTTGCGAGTTGTATTGCAGTCCTACAATATACGTTACCCAACAACTGCAGACAATAAATCCTTCGCGCTGTCGCAATAGGGCTTAAAGCTGCATACCCAACTGGACAAAGTGCGAGGACGCGAATCCTTTCACATCATTTCACAGGACGTTATCGCACATTATTGTGCCGCAGTCCGCAGTGCGCCTGCAGGTGCATCCCATTATGGACCTAATTGTATGGGGAATGCGGACTTCGAGCGGTGGGAATTCCTTGCATCCTCGTCGGGTGGGCCGGGCGCGCCGCCAGCACACCTGGAGCTGAGGACTGTCAGGTATCGAGTGCTGACGGGTGGAGTGTATCGACGGCCGCTGTCACAACAAACACGATCAAGTGTTCATCAACAGCTTTATGATGCCGCGGTATAACAAACGAAAATACTTCGCCAACCGCAGAAGGGAATTCAGATTGTTGGAAATTATTGTGGTTAAGTTTAATTTGCGTTGTTCGTTTCAAACTTTCTTTAGAAAGGCGAGAAGTTGTAGCAGATAGCATCGTCATTTACAAAATTAATGATACTGTACCTACATTAGTATGAATTGTTGTAAATCAAGTAAAAAGTACGTAAAAGATAATCATGAATATTATATAAAATGTATTATGTAATTCATGTGTACAACATAAGGCAAGTAAATATTCATGTAGCTGGGTCCGGACTATGTCGCTGTCAAGAATTAAATGCACTTATAAATTATAAATGTGTTACTAGTTGCAGCGTGCTGTGAGTAATAGTGGTACATTATACTGGTCGAGGTGAAACACGTTGTGTGTACACGCAGGTCACAGATTTATATGGCCACTTGCCTGGTGGCTGGCCGTATGTCGCTGCTATGTAAGGAAGTAATTAAGGCAATCGCTGACTTATGGGGAGGAGCTATTGGAGGCATGCGATGTAATTCCTAAAACGAGCGCCTGCTAACCATATACCATTACTATGTATAGGTTTGCTAAAAAGGCTAAATTGGTTTAATTAAACACGAATAATTATTCTTAAAGCACAAGAGCTTTAAGAACTCAAAATTAATGTAAATTACAATGAAAACAAGATCTGAAGCCCTACCAATGAGGCATTACACTAGTATTACTTTAATATTCCCGCAAACAAACGTATTCTATGTATTCATACCTAAATAAAAATATATTTTCATCTGTGTCAAATCTGAAAGTAGTCTTAAAATAAGCCCTCGTGGAAGAGGCACGACAACTCTATCTTGTGGGGTTAACTATACTACACTTAATTTACAACGTGTAATTTTATGTCTATTCTAGTCAGTTCTCAGGTCGTCGTGCCTAGCTGATTATGGTCGTGCTGCGTGCATTTGCATCCCGGGACCCGCGCCACGGGGGTCGTTCACCCCGTACCCCCCGCCCCTCGCGCCGCAATGCGCTGCGAACTGCAGATACAATAATTACACTAGCCGAGCTATGTCCCCAGTAACCCTTTATCTGTCCCCGTACTCATGTGGGGACAATTATTCGCAATGCTCACCGCGTTCGGCAATTTTGGGCCGGCAGTGCACATTAGCGTAATGAATATGAGTTACCTTCAATACCCATTCCCTGTTGTCTGCCGCGCCGCGGGACTGATCACTCAACATGGACCGCGCTAAACCCCTTATATTATAGTATGGATCACTCTTTATCTGGGTATCTCTAAACTGTATATTCTCTACCTATTTCGTGAGTAATTATTAACTTCTATGCACATTATTGTAACTTGCAGATTCATTACACTTACTATATTGTTAATTGTAATTAGTTACATAAGGCATTAGCAATCACAATAATGTATGAACTATGATTGTACGAGCTTGCTGCAGCAACAAGGTACTCGTAGCATACAGCAGCTATGTAAATTGTAATATGTTATGAGATGTTATGTAAAATATTTGGAATGCCATCCCTGAATAATTGTCGTCCTTGATCATTAATTCTTGTCACAAAATATACTGCTTCGTTCTAAAATATCCTGCACACAGTACATGCTTATTCCAATTCAATATAACGTAGACAGTCGTGTCACCCCTGTCAGTAACTCGACAGAAACCAGTCCGGCCAGTCTGATGGGTACGGTCGGCGGAGTAGTCCGTCGTCCTTATTACCACAGCGACAAGGTTGACATTGGTCACGTGAGGCGGCTGGTGGCCGTGCCGTCACCCACTCGCGAGAACACTTTCACCCGGGCGCGGTCGGCAGCCGGCGGGCGGCGGTACGCACTCCGCGCGCACAGACGGCCATTATATTTAATTACACTAAACTGGTGCCCGACCAGCTCGCTAAATGTTACTCCAAGTCGACCACGTCGTCTTCGCGGACTAAAAATAAACCTGCTGTCTTGAGACACTCGAGAAGTCCTCTATTGGACTCGTGTTCGAGATTAAAAGTTTTCATGTAACGAAAAATGCGACCACATACTTTGTGTTGTAGATTTAATCCACAGTATGAAGTAGCTTAACTAACATTGCAGTACGTATTGACTATGTTTTTTAAGCTTTTAAGCTTAAATCCTTTAAACACTTTACGGAGCTTTAAAAGCGCTTTTAAGTCCCCTTTAAGTCTCAATAAGAATGTAACAATGAACAATGATGTAAGCTGTAACAATCACAATCGAACTTTGAGCTTACAAAGCGCCGTCACCGGAGGCAGTGCGGGGGGGAGGGGTGCGAGCTTTCTCAAGGGTCGGGAGAAAGTGCGGCCGCGGTGCAGCTAATACACTCAGCTAAAGTTATTCGAGCTCCAGATTAGATATAATAATAACCATTGTATGCTTAAGCAAATAACCATGCAATCCACATTGCCTATTAAGGCAATGTGGATTGCAAGGAACGTTTACTAGAAAAGGTATTAACCTTTTCTAGTAAACGTTGCTAAATTCCAGCCTATTAGGCCCCCTCGCACCGACAAAGGCGATTACTGATAATGTTAAAATATAGCCATACTCTCTTTTTCATCTAACATG
Organism: Polyommatus icarus; assembly: GCA_937595015.1. Lineage (NCBI taxonomy): Eukaryota > Metazoa > Arthropoda > Insecta > Lepidoptera > Lycaenidae > Polyommatus > Polyommatus icarus. Next base: position 221,507 of record OW569332.1, on the reverse strand, counting down.
ACAGACATAATGCCTAAACGAAGACTTCTTAAATAGCTTGATACATGATAATATTAATTAAAATAATACATTCGAATGCAGCTGAGTGTACTCTACGTATACTGTACGCACGGGGTCACTCGAGCCGCGAGAGTGGGCTGCAGCTGCGGCGTGATTCGTGAAGTGTTCGCACTACAACACCTATACCAGAGAGAGCGCAGTACTATATGCAGGCGAGCGGTACAGCACACCCTGCGGACAGCCTTTATATTGTTCATACTACGAAACAAAAGGCTTTTCATAACATTATTCGCACTTTTACTAATTAAAAACGTTTTCATAGTCAGCTCTCCTATCTCCCCTGCCTACACGTTAGTGAGTACTTTAGAGGCTTTTACCACTTCATTAAATTCGTCGCCGTACTGCGCAGCTGAGTTCGGGGAAGTGTCGCGTTGGCTGATGTACCCGGAACCGACCCCGGAGCGAATCAATCAAACCCACCACTCAACTGTCACTCAACAATTGGGTTAATTGCCCCACTAACTCGTCGGTACCACTTTAACTCGAAAGTAATAAGCGGTAATACGATTGTTGTTCGCCTTTAATGTTAATAACTTAAAATGAACAACGATAAATAATTATCATTTTTATAATTGCCATTTTAAACAACATAAGAAGCTAGAAGCATTTCTATAATTACGCTTCGGGCTCCGGCTGTTCCAATTTGTATAAGCACTGCTAATGAGTAATGAGGCATTTAAATGTTCGTCCTTGCCGCGATAAATCACAACAATTTTCAAAAACAAAGTCATTCCCTTAATTAATGATTCATCAACACCCTTCCCCTTCTGCCGGGGAATCTCCTCAAATATTTACAGCGCCAACTGTCGCTGACGAAACAATTTATAAGGGTATTCGCTGTTCGTAGCCGAGGATTTATAATTATTCAAATGTTTACCGCAGGAAGATATACCTACTGTACCTTTTAAATTAATTGTTTCGCTATTGTCTTTACGTAAACTCTTCAAAAGTTATTTCCAGGTGTAAACTCAATTTCGCAGTCCTCGTTACATCGTCATAAGTGACATATAAATCAGCAGTCGTGTCACTTTACTGCCAAGGATTACCATAAATAGCTCGGTAATTCTTCGAGGAAAGTGTCGCGTCGTGCGTGTGTGCGTGCGTGCGTGTGCGTCGCTGGTGTGCTGGTGTGCGGGGCAAGGCCGGCCGCCGACACACATCCATCACACATTGTTTACACCCGCCGCCCGCACCCCGCATCCCGCGCCGCCCCCCGCGACGCGCATGGCACGCTGTCATCCCGGAGATTCGAGGATTAACGATCTATTTTCTTCCTTCAATTAGGATTACAGGAAAAGTAATTTATTGGAAAGTAAAAGTTTTATATTAAAAAAGCTGTCGTGTGGGTAGCACCGAGCACGGCAAACACAAAGACAAAACCGATTTTTACTATCGACTTATTGATCATTGTTAGAAAGTTTTAAGGAAATAAATAAAAGTAAAACCGTTATAATAATATATCCTATTACTTCGCTCGTGTCATGGTGTGGTATCACGAATGTGGCGTTGTGTCATTAACTCGTTCCTGTATATCGGTAAAGCTTCACGTATCGGCCGAGGAATGCTCTCGCGGCGGCGGCGCCGACTAAATTAGTGTGACGAGTCGACTTTTAACATACTGGCGATTAAAAAACAGATTTAAAATGTTTCAATGCCGGTGCATTATAAATTTTGTATAAGAAAATATATCTTTGTGTGCGATGTATTTTTTCGTAGAGGCTCGTAGACACCTCTACGAATTTTGCTACGATATGTATTTACTAAGGATTTGTCTTTACTGTCCGCTCTTCAGCGTTCTTTTCGGTAATGACTAATGAGTTAGTTAGTGTATAGCCCGCGGGTATGGTACGGATACGGATACGCAGCAGACTCTTTAAAATATAGGAATCATGATCGTGGGCCGTGGAGATTTTAGGAGCATATTTTATAACATAATCTACATCTTCTCGCCGGGCTGCAAATTTTGCTCGAGCGGCAAATTGTTTAAGCTCCTCCTACAAAATTAGTATGCGTTATAAATATGAGTCAGTTTTTTAGAACGCGTAAAAGGTCAACGAACCTTACGCATATTCTTGGCTAGTCAGGTACGTGTTGCCAGAAGTAATAAGACGCTCGCGAATACATTTGCAGTAATACATTTCCTGCGCGTAATCCGAGCTCGCTGTACAATAGTGAGGTCCGGTAGCCGCGACATTGTGCGGTTCGCGGAAACGGGGAATAGCGAAGGCTGGGAACCGGCTCCTACCGGCGACACACAACACCAATATCGGGGACGCAATACGATCATTTCTATAGAACGGATTCCAGGTAGTACGCGCTTATCGTTCCATCGGCGTTCGCATCTTTACGACGTGGCATTGAAATTTGCGAGTATTAAGATTTAAAGGAGACTAGAGATCAACTACGGTAACATGGCGCGCCCCTCCAAATGACTGTTTCAATGTGTGTAGTCACATCCTTATGAAAGAGTTTATATGTAGTAAGTATTCAATCAATCACAGTACACGTAATATTTCAGTTAATGTCACTTATTACCAAGATTTGTTGGTCAACTAATCATAACTAGCCGACCGCGCAAGACAACGTTTTCACGACGTTTTGACAACGCACTTCAAACGTTTTGAATTTTGGAGGGGCGCGCAATGTTATCGTAGTTGATCTCTACGAGAATCGAGATTATTCTTATATAAGTATAAAATTCTCTTGTCACAATGTTAGTCCGCGAACTCCTCCGAAACGGCTTTACTGCTTTTTACCAAATTTTATATGCATGTTCAGTAGGTCTTAGAATCGGCTACTGGGTACTTTATATATTATAAAATAAAAATAAAAATAAAATAAAAATATCTTTATTAAACATACAAGGACAGAGCACAGCCAGAGAACACAAAAGAATAACAACAATTTGACATGACGCACTGTAACATATAACATTGAAGTATATATATATTGATAAGTGCATATTTTGTTGAATAAATAATAGTAAATTATTACAACCTGAGATTGACGGCGACCATTGTTTGTACGACGAGATAGCTATCGACGTTGCCATGGCGACATACTTATTTAGTCATTTCAATAAAATAATACGGGCGATATACTTTATAATATGGCAAAGAAACGTTTGCCGGGACAGCTAGTGTTTAATAATTATATAGCCACAATAGAAATGCGATACTCAAGAAGCAGTCGTAGAAACGAGTGAGGGGTGACTATTATTATTTATTAATTTGTAAATGTCATTAGCAGGCCGACGTTGGGAGGCGCGCAGACAGCGCCGCGGCGGCCGGCGCTCGGTACTCGTGTCACTCACTCTCGGTGACGCTCGATCATAAATGCTAAATATTCTTCACCCGTAGCCCGTGGGTATAATCTTAGCCTATAGATTTCCGAAAACGTGGAAGATAAATACTTACATGAGGGAATAGCAATACTCAGGGTCGATGTCACGAGTCGAACTCCCTATTCGAGTGGCGGCGAGGCTGATGTGTACTGACGGCGCTGCGTCCGCCGTCCGCCGGGAACCTGACGAGGGTTCGACGTGACGCCGGCCGAGCCACCTCGCACAAAAATATGCTAAGTGTGAGATTCTATTATACGGCTCATCCTCTCCTCAGTTTAATTCAATTGAAAAGCGACGGGATCGACGGGTGAAAATAAGGACGATATTCATAAAAATCACAAATGATCTCTCAGCAAATATAGTTTGTTGAACATACGTTAGTCTCTACTCTCTAGAACTAGTCTTGGGCAAGCTCGTCTTTGTTTTAATATCTGCGCGTCATCGCCGGTGCTCGCATCTCGCCGCCGCGCGCCGGTTGTCGAACAATCGCGAGGAATGCACTAGATACAGCCCGGAACCAGTTTCACACCCAACTGGTACTGGAAATGTACAAGCGGCGTTCGAACCACATACACTATAACACACTACACACGTGAACATTATAATCTATACTAGTCTATATCTATATATATACTAATATTATAAATGCGAAAGTATCTCTGTCTGTCTGTCTGTCTGTCTTGCTATCACGCCAAAACCGATTGTAATTAAATTATGTACACAGATAGTCTAAAGTCTGAGAAAGGACATAGGCCACTTTTTAATTGGACAAAGGGGTTGTAAGGGGGTGAAAATGCGTAAATTTGTTCAAATTAAGTTAGTTCCAAAAATTCATAATAGATGGCGCTGTTCGTCTCCTACATCGCGCTATTGCTTACACAAACGTCTTTCTTTAAGAGGTGATATGATTTTATATCAGATTTTCGATTTTTTCAATTGTTATTATGTGCTTCTTTACGTTATTAAAAAACTCAGTAGCTATGCAGTGACGTAACCTTAAATTAAAGCAATCAATGATAAATAGTTTATGGCAAAAGTTGTGTGATTGAGGGGCTAAATAATATACTTACTTTAAAATTTGGCATAAATAAAGTTTAATTATGTTATGTGCACACACTTTCGGTGTTTTGATTTAAGGGACCTACCAGTTCTGTCTACTCTGCTACCAGGGTTTTTTTATAAAAGCTTTTGACACCAATTTTGTTGACATCGCGCGCTATAAACTGAAGTCCACGCGGACGAAGTCGCGTATATTATAAGCCTCAAGGCATTCGTACGAGTTTTTAAGGTAGAGAAAAACAAGGTAGAGTCAAGAATGACAAACTCCAGCTGCCAAATTATTTTATATTACACAAGCATACATTTTGTTAGTATTCCGAAAAAGAATTAAGAAAAATAATTATGTAGTTAATTTACTATAGTTGACACCAGATTATCTCGGGTCGCATTGTCAGCTCCGGGCGGCCGGCCGGAGACAATACGACCCTTGTTACGAGCCTTAACACGAGGCATTACAAACATGTTACAGCACCGACTTCGTTACAGTATTGTAGTTCTTATACGATGAAGCTCAACAATAAAATATCTATTTCATATTTCGTCGTTATCTTATCTCTCTCGTCTGTCAATCGCGCATTTATATAATTAGCTTGAATTTGAACTCCGACTGCTTCGACCAAATCTTATCAGTCATCAACCTCGACACTCCCGCACAGCTCGCAGCATCACATGTGCGATATCACCGCCCCACAGATTACTAATGATACGTTACTACATTATCACACGTAGCGTAGCGGGTACCTAGAGCCTAAAGTATAGTAAACAAAGGCACGCAGGGCCTTCGTCCAGCAGGAAGCCGGCGGCGCGGGCGTGAGAGCGGGCGCCGGCAGCGGACAGCCTCGGCCCGGCCTCGCCGGCCGCGGGCGCCAGCTGCAGCCCCTGATAACTCATATCGCGCTGCGAATACGCGGCCCGAAATAGAACTGATGATCTATTAACACACATTTGATACTGCAGTTATAAAAGTACACAGAGCTTTCAGCTCGTATCGTTTCGGTTAATAGTTGAGCTTTTTCCAATAAAGGGTTTGGCAAAACTCGCGTCCGATGGAAAGTGATCGTTCGTCATGAGTCGGCCCGCAGCCGTCCGGCGCCGGCGCCGGCGTGTGAAAGTGGGCCCTTATCACACCATTAGCCGATACCACCCGATACCACACCGACGATGACGTCACCAGCTGCCGGGCCACCATTAGTGGCGGGCACATGCACGCTCGCCGGCCATGTGCTCGCTGACACTTCGCACGCATGACGCGGTCGGCGCGCGGCGTGCTATCATTTATCACGCTGCAGCTGGACCGTGGACCGCGGAGCTCGTTATGACAGAACTGCTACTAATTAGAATTCCCTAATGAAAGTCACGGGATCGAGAGTTCTTTTCTTAACCCTAGATAGCTAACCTCCGTCGAATCGACGGGCGGCGCAAACTAATATCTCCATATTTTTTTAATGTCGCGTCCGAATATTTTGTTTCGTCTATTTAACTCATTTGCCGGTGAGGTCGTTACACTGGCACACTCGTCGTACAGGTAAGTACCATAGTTTTTGGTTTATGCAGACTTTGCCCGTCGTTTCGACGGGTGGTTAGCTTTACCGTTAGTTTTTCTACTGAAATGCGTGTATTTATTTTTGACGTAAACTGTGTTTTCCTTAAGATTTTCACCATGTTTTCGTTAATTTTGGATGCTATAAATAATTTATTAAACCAAGAGCTTGGTAAAATAAATATTTAGAAGCGTTCTTTCAAAACAGCCATCGACTATAGTGCGCAGAGCAGTAATTGTCGTCGGGCCAAGCTTCTTTGGAGGGAATAGAGAACGAAGAAGAGTATTTTCAAAATTGTTCAAGACAAAAACGGAAAAGAAAAACATGTGGGAAATGCTACTACAAGAAAAGCGCATTACCAAAAGTATATTTTGATATAATTGTAAGGTAGCAATATGAGGTAAACAAAAAATAAATTTTTGTATCACATGTGCTAAAGAAAATTAGTTTATTTTATTTTTTATTACGTTTTATATTTCTATGTGCCATATAATGCAAAAAAACTGATTGTTTCGTTTTGAGTATTATTTTATTTTGTTTAAGAAAAGTTTGATTGAAAATGTACCAATTTTTTTAAGAGGTCTAAGAAAAAACTTTTAGTATTAAAAGTAAATAAAAAATGTAAATATGCAAAGTGTTGTTTTATTGCTAAGTTCATCATATATCTGTAAAAAAATATCCAGGTCCAGAAAAAGGTAAAATCTCAATAAAAATACTCATTTTTTAATACCTACCCGTCGTTTCGACGGATGGTTAGCTTAAACAGGGTCTCCCAGAAGGTTAGCTATCTAGGGTTAAAATACATTTTACTCTTACTCAGTAAAAAATATCTACGCCACCGCGCAGAGACTAGCTCTACATAAACACCTCATTCCGCCTCCGCCGTCTGCATATAAACCGTGAAGCTCACAATATTTACATTGTAAGTGTATCCATAATAAACTTATGTTTTGGTGCAATATTAACGCAGTATGGTTCTTGATCGCACGTACATTTAATATTATTTAATTGTGAACACATGTTTAATTTAGGCTCTACTTAGGTGGAAAACTTTAATATGCTGATAACAGGTAGCAAAGTATGACGTTCCATGTTCCATGTTCCAGGAAAATAAGAGATGGCTTCGCCTCGGCCAACAATTACATATTGTGATCTGAGGCTTTCTTATTTACTGCCCATGGTGCCTATACTATTTTTCTCATCGACGGAGGCGGAAAACGGCAACATCGGTAAGCGCAGCGGGAAGAAAGTTGACGCTTTCCGCCCGGAGGTGAGAAAAATGTGTTTTACGTTTGTACCACGTCTGCTACCCAAAAACTTCAACTGAAGCGCAATTACTTAGTTGCCATTTGCCAACCTAATAGATGGATCTCACCTTTGATGGGTGATTTTTGCAATATCTAACTTGCTCCATTACATAAAACTTGAATAATGCGAATTTTATTGGAACTCAAATGCAGCTATATTATAATAGAACTAAGAGAGTAGCACCGGCGTCCGGCGTGCCGCGGGGTGAGGGATCAGGGAGGTAGTGTCTGTGCGCGAGTACCGGCGCTGGCATACAAATGTCATCATTATGAAGATGAAGCTGGGCGTTTATTGACCACTCGCACACTTAAGTCGGCGCTTGTCCCAGGAGGTACCTACCTGTAAATATAAAACATTAGCATTATGTAAACGTTTCAGTAGCACTGACCACCGGAAGTTCTCAGCTAATAGAGTGACGTCTGGCTGCGGCGGAGCTCGCGTGTCAGCTCGAGGTTACGGCAGGAGCATCCGGTATCACCGCTGACGCCGGTGGCCATTGTTATTTCGCCCCAGAACCCGAGTGTACCTTTATCTACATCATTCTGTAAGATGTTACATCCCATTTCGCTGAAATGGCGAAATGAAAACGGGTGTACCCTTACGAAACACACTTACAATAATTGTTTTTACAATTGGCGCTTATACTGTTAGCGATAAACAGTTTTTGTGTGGTTTTCGGTTGATCCTGGCAATGGCTGCTGCCTTGTAGTACGCGCTGCGTGGTGAGTAGACAGTAGCCACCGCTTCACATCTGGCAGCCCCGCGTGTTTATATTCCGCACTAATATAAACGATATTTTTTCGTTTATATAATTATCTCGAAATAACTGGCCGCGGCCGGCGCGGGCGGCTCATTTCTCTTCCTGTCGTCGTGTTTATTATTCTCTCCGCGCGGGAAGGTGTATAACATCGATTTTTGTGTTCGACTTTCGAGTATCGCGAAATGATTTCCTCACTTTATTTTAATGGCATGTAAAATTACTTCCTGCCGCTGCATCTCTCCCCGATGCAGTCGGGCGTAATATATTTTTATGTTGACATTTAGTGGTATTTAATTGTTGCTTATCACGCTAATATTAATTAGTCAGTAATTATAGCTGTAAGTAGTGACCGATGCGAGATAACCTCTCGTCGTCATGTGCACCTATCGGACAGTCTAAACTCAGTTATCGCTCTTTTATCTCGGTATTTTTAATTGTTTTTATTTTTGTCGGATGCAGAATGTTACGACTTCACTTGGTGGGGGACTACATTCCGATAGATATTTGCCCACTAATTGCACAACATTTCGTTACCTCGGGAAACTTGTCCCGTCCCTAGTAAGTCACGGGCCACGGCAGACACGAATCTAGAGGCGGTGTGTCTCGAATGTCGTGATTTACTCGGTAGTTGAGTAGAGTGGAGCTATTACATAATGTCGTGTCACGTGTGTAACCACCGTTACCGTTAACGAGATAGCGGTCTGCGGCACTAACCTGCTGAGTGCTGCGACACCGCCACACCGCGACACCGCGACACCGCGACACCGCGACAGCCCACACCGCAACAACGCGCACCGGGGGAAGTATACACATTACACACCCAGACAGATGACAAGTTTACACTCTTACATAACGTATAAGTTATAAGTTATAACTTATATACCCACAGATCTCTTATCTAATAACCCGTGAATAATAGGAAAAATCAAAATTTAGTCAATAATAACATCTTCGGGTATTTTCGCAAGTGCCTACGGCTGCAGCCAGCAAGTATATTATCTTTGAATCGTTTCATTTAATAAGGTGGTAGGTTATACAGGCTACCCGCTGCACTATACAGTATACAACTATACACATACATATACATAATATAGTGTATACTGTATTATAGTCATAACGTGTTGTGTACCTGTATATGGATTACGCGGGTAATTGAATGGGCGCAACAGGTATATATTATTATACAGGTTCGCAAATACACCGCGTGCACTGTACACTGTACTCGCATAACTGTCCGCGACTTTACCGTTATTCGCGCATACTATACAAGTTATAAGTTTGCAACACATAAGTCTCAGAAGTCAGAACAGTACTACGCAATGAAAATAATACATATTACGTATAACAATATATTATATAACACGGCTTCGTCTTGTGACTCATTGACACCATTTGCATTAGCATGAATTATTAATACTTAAAGTATACAAACGATTAATGTTAAAAAATAATAACATAGAGAGCTATAATTAGATAAGTATTATACATTGTAGCTATACAACGCAAAATTGTACAAACAGGATAATTAATACAAATACAGTATATTTACTGTACGTTTATAACAATAATCGTAATGAGGCTATTACATTATTACAACACGTGATAAAACGGCACATTATGTCATTACGAGTGACCCGCGGGCCACGACAACCCGCGACAACCCGCGACTGCGGCAACAATCGACCTCACTGTTGTAACGGAAAAGCGAATCGAGCTCCATGAATATTATCGCCTATTGACGATCAGAACAGCGGGTGCTGCTCCCCGCCGGTGGCAGTATCGCGAATGTCCACGACCGCGACAGCTCCATAAGGAATAAGGATCACCCCGCAGTGACCTTTGCCAGGGTTATCGCCAGCTGCCGTCACCGACAGTGCTATACTGACTCATATCAATATGATTACAGATTACAGGCTAGTGGTTGGGTAAAATGAGGGCAACGTCGGCCACCTGGAGTCATCGGGGAGGTGATTAAAATGTTTAATATTTAATACCGTTACCTTTTATTTCATTGTTAGCAATTAGCAAACAATATGGCGTCGCTATTTTAGGACCTCGTAATTTGTAATGTGTACTATAATGTATAATGTGCTCGCGACTATAATACCTACTGTGTAAACAGTAGTAACAGTGGCATCCAACCACCCTTTCCATAATCGTAAATGTCACTAGTATGTATGTATAAATGTATGTATGTACACTGTACATTGAGCACTCAACTCGTGATAGTCGTTAACTCCCCGATACTCGTACACTCGTACATTGTACCTATTAGGCCGTCGTCGGTATCACCCTACAGGCTTACAGTATCAATGTCAGCGGTCAGGCGATCCACTACCACTTTACCACACACCACGCGGCCTCCGCGGTGAAGGTCTTCGCGGGTGACCCCGAGTTGTGAGTTGTCAGCAACGTGGAGCGCCCTCCCCGCTGCGCCTCATTTGCATCAAAAGACCACAATGTTTGGTGACCGAACCGGTAGGGCCCAAAACTTTCCCTTATAAAATTTATGGGACGTTCGTATCCCGAGCGGGTCCGGCGCTGACCTTACCCAACGGCCGACTGTTACGCCACAAAGCGTAGGGACAAAAGTTTTCATCGACGAAATACAGTAGCTTTGTAATTTGTAACAGGTATATTTTGTTACTGTGATCCTCGTCATAATTAAATATGATCTGATCCGAGTCATCGCTATCAGATTTACCGGCGGGATTCACCCTCGTCACCCGCGGAACTGTACAGAGTTGACAGGACCGCAGGTAGCGGGTGGTACTCGTCGTTAATTTGTTTGCGGCCGCCGGCTGCTGAGTGCTATACCGCTCGTCCACACCCGCGCCGACTTCAGTATGGATTTTGTGTTCCACTGCCTACGTCACGTACCACAAATCACTTTTAACAAACATTTATCGTTGCTTTGTACTTTCATCTATTGGCATTTGGCGATTAGTCGCAAATTGCCGGGCTCGGTGGTTCCGCAGTCACGCGGCGCGGTCGGGTGTCGCGGGCGAGCGGGCGCGGTGGTCGTCACGGTCGTGCGCACCGATGTACCGTGACAGCCCTGCGGCAGTACCTCAGCCTAGTCTCCTGACGATACGCACGTATACTACTTACGTAAAGCTAGATAGTTTTCTACGCGAGCAACTCGGAGAAATCTTTGGCGGACTCGGCCCGCCGAGCTCGAATCAGAGTACAAAATTAAATTAAATTCTTCATTTCGGGTAACATAAGCCCATTATAAATCATTACTATCATATCATTATAGGTCGTTAGTTTAGACAGGTAGTACAGTACGTCGGCCGACTGGGAATCCGGCCAGGAATAGGAGTCGCAGTGACGGGTCACCACTCACCACAGACTGAGCTATTCCCGCTCGGCGATACTCGGCACACGTCACTCGCCGTACGTCGCCCGTCGCCCGTCGGCCGTCGCACTCCGCATACATCAGTCCTCGTCGTCTGCCTGATGCCTCTCATGTACTGCAGTCATCGGACATGACATTCCCGATCATTAAATTATTAAATCGGTTTTAACTTTAATAGATAGGAATCTCGTAAAATGAATGAGTGCTGACTTCTACGGACCTCTCGAGACTCGCGATTTAAATTACTTGCAAAAAATTTTCCTTCCTTGTCTTTTACTACTTATCTGTATTCTGTATCTACGATCATAAGAAGATATAGTCACCTTCCAGGTCATAAGAGAAGTCTCCTCCGGCCTAAGCCGCGTCCTGACAATTTATTTAACACGCACGCTCGCTACTGTAACTGTAACTTTAAAGATGTAGCCGACTCCATACTCGGACGCGTTGCGCTAGGAGAAGCTTCCTCATTGCGATCCCAATACGGCACTTGGCACCTTCCCGAGCCCACCTTCGGGCGGCGCGGGCGCAGCGGGCCGCAGAAAAACCGCGAGCGTTGACTCCCGCACTGAAATAGCCGCGGGTTCCGGTCTAGTTCCGGTCTAGTGCGCCATGCCGAGCAATACCCGCGCCGATGGCGTAATGCAATCGATATTAATCGACTTCGCAAAAAATATGCTCGCAGCTCGGGAACTTGAACCGCGGCGGCGGCGGTTAGCGGCCCCACATTCTCGTCGAATGTTACTTTAAAATTGTTAAAACGTAAGCTTCGTCTGTCCACCGAGATGAAAGTCAGAATAATAATTGGTTGCGTCTACTCAGAACGGTAGATCTTTATCGTCGGCCTCCGCAATGGTCCTCGGGAGGAGAAACCTCGCGGCAGTATCCGATAAGGGGCGATAGCTCGACTCTGCGATAATTCGATTTCCGTAACGAGTAGAAAGTTCTCGACGTGAGTGTCCGCCGCGAGTCGAGAGCCGCGGCCCTCGGGCGGCGCGGGCGCAGCGGGCCGCAGAAAAACCGCGAGCGTTGACTCCCGCACTGAAATAGCCGCGGGTTCCGGTCTAGTTCCGGTCTAGTGCGCCATGCCGAGCAATACCCGCGCCGATGGCGTAATGCAATCGATATTAATCGACTTCGCAAAAAATATGCTCGCAGCTCGGGAACTTTTACAGCCTCGAGTAATTTCTAATTAGGCACTATTTTACGCTTTATATCACAATTACTGTACGCCGTTACTCTGTTTTAATTGTCGTCTCGAAAGCGTTTTCACGATTTATAATCCTCAGTAGATCGAAACCTAGGATAACGACTTTTCGTCCGTCTGTATCGATTCGATACTATCGAATCTTAAGAGTCCGTATACGAAATTTACGATTTTGCCGAAATTGTAAAGGTTCGCTACCGACATATTATTAGGTTTTTTCCCCTTATTAGACTTAAAAAATATATATTAATTATTTGATTTAAAATATATCGTGTTTTTTTGGCACAATTTGTTTTTTTTTTTCTTTTTTCTCGAATTGGATAGAATTTTATCTATAGATTATTTCTGTCATTTTCTTTTTATGAATTACAGCTCCAAGTTGCCGAAATTAACAGCAATTCTTTGCCCATTTTCTCCAAAATTTTGCCGAGTTACATATTTTTTTACTCAAACATTTCATATGAAAGTGGTAAAAAGTAATTCCAACATTTTATAGACGACTTTCTCAACAGTACATTGTATTTTTTCTTACCGTTAAGACGTCAATACAATCCATAAACAGGTGATATTTTAAACCTTTTACAGCAAAAATCACAAAGCTGTCGCGGGTTTGAGTTGGATTATTTAAAGATAAGTACTTAAAAAAATAAAAAATCTAGCTGCAACATTAGATTATAATTGAAATGATCTTACATGTGCATTAAAACTTATAGAAATACTGTATTTTAACTGTTAAATCACGTCTTTAAAATCAGCGAAATCGGCAAATTTCGTATACGGACTCTTAACTCTCCGGTCACTACGTTTACACCGCACCAGTCGATTATCTCTCTTTAACGGTTCACGGGTTCAGTTTTATCGAGTATCGATTGTGCTTGAGTAAGATTACTTGAGTACCTACTGGATTACTTGAGTATAGATCCTAAGATTTTTCTCGAAGCTATTGCCAATTGGTTGAACTCGGAGCTGGAGTACCGAGGAGGCTGCCGGCGCCAGGCGCGTCGTCGTCGCTATATTTAGCCTGTCCCAGGCGCTGACGTCCGCGCTTATCTCGGAGCCTGCTCCCGCGACCACCGACAGCCTGCCACTTATAAATAGACTAATTGTTATTTATTAAACTAAGTACAAGCCGAGGCGGACGCGTCGCCAACGTTCGACGTGCGCGAGGAGGTCGCATGTGACAGCCGCGGAATTAATGTCGTTTTTAAATAATTTGAGAAACATTTCGGCAGCGACTTGACCCACTTCCCCAGTTTAGGAGGCTCGAAGAGTGTGTCATTAGCTAACGAGACGAATTATGTTACTTAATGCATCCGTGTTTCTCGTCAGCAGTCTCGATCTTGATGCAGCGTGTCATAATGGAGGACGAGTGCCTCGACTTATAATTATATAATTGGTTATTATATTATTATCTTGAAGTCGTCAGTGAATGAATAAAAAATCTTTTATTTCAATATTTTAGAAATTATACAACATTTTGTTATGATACCCTGATTATTATAAATTATGCCTCGATAGGGCTATAAATTATGATACTAAACGGTGTCATCGCAAATATATTCAAATATAAAGCTGGTGTAGGCTGGTGTAGGCCGGCGAGGGCGGCGACCGACCACCGCGGTCGTAAAGTTAAGTGCATCGGCGACAGACCGCCAATCGCCATCAAGACAATCAGCACTACCAGCTGCCGGTGCTCCATTACTGCAGTCGCAATTCATTACTGCAGTCGGTGCGCTTCGATTTAGGTTACACGTCACTCATCAGCCGCAGCCCGCCACACGCTGACTAATGTCAATTACGATTGACGACGTATCGACTATCGACCCGCTAAACTACCTTCACACACACTGCCTGCAGCTAGCCGCTGCGTTGGTTCTTATTTTTGGTAGGAAATTCTTATATCTTACAATTTCTCGGATTCCAAAGACGCATGCAGTGCAGGAATCGACCGATTGGCTCATCAAATCTTGGCCGCAAAAGTTCTTATTTAAGGAATGTCAAATTCTGGTCGAAGTCATTCCATAAAAAAGTAATCATTCGTACGTACGCGATGCAGGCCGCGAGTGGGCTATTTTTGGCAGATACTTCCCACTGCCAGACACCCTACCTAAAGGACCTAGTGTTGACTTTGAGGTACTCTGGCAGTGGGAACTGTCGTAAGTATCATCAGTCGTAACTCGTAATTCAGCCTTATACTTTAAAGAAGGTTAGGTAGACCTCCGTTTTTTTTTGGTCGGGTAGACCTCCTAAGACATAAAGTAACTGCGAAAAAAAACTCTTGTTGAAAAACAAAAAAAGTTGCTGGTCGTTCTTACCTTTAAAGGGGTCATCTATACTAATATTATAAATGCGAAAGTATCTCTGTCTGTCTGTCTCGCTTTCACGCCAAAACTACTGAACCGATTGTAATGAAATTTTATACACAGATAGTCGAAAGCCTGAGAAAGGACATAGGCTACTTTTTAACTGCACAAAGGGGTTATAAGGGGGTGAAAATGCATAAGTTTGTTCAAATTAAGTTAGTTCCAAAAATTCATAATGGATGGCGCCGTGCGTCTCCTACATCGCGCTGACGTTTGTACAAACGTCTTTCTATAAGAGGTGGTATCATCTTACACTACTGTTTCGATTTTTTCGATTGTTATTTCTTATTTACGTTATTAACTAACTCAGTACTTTATCTATGCCGCGACGTAAACTTAAACCTTGTTTTTGGATGTTTTGATTTAAGGGCCAGGGGTACCAGGGTTTTCTTTATAAGAGCTTAATTTGACAGAAATTTTGTTGACATCGCGCGCTATAAACTGAGGTCTACGCGGACGAAGTCGCGGGCAACAGCTAGTATACTAAATTTTCAGTTTTCATAAAATGACAAAAGTCGGGCTTTCGCTGGCTCTTGGGTTGCTACGCCACGTAGCAACCCAAGAGCCAGCGAAAGCCAGACAGACGCATAGCCTACGCGTACGGAAACCTGACCTTGAGACCTTTAACATTTTTAACGCGATGACAAAATGACTTACTGCCGCACTCAGAGTGGAACATTATTTAGTTAAATGTAATTAATTCAAAATTTTGACATAAGCCCCATACTTTATCTGTCAAACTCTTCATTAAATTGGAGCTAAATCATAGTTAAATGTCTCTGAGTACGGCGGTTAGTTAGATTAAAGAAAGGCTTTTGTCATTTTCATCTCAGAAATTTATCTCAGACTAGCTGACCCGACAGACGTTGTCCTGTCTTAACGATGATTATTTAATTGTAATTGGTATAATTAAGAAAACAAAAGATTAAAATTAGTATCTTCATGCCAAATTTCATCAAAATAGATTAAATAGTTTAAGCGAAAATCATAAAAGTTTATTGTGCAGCAACCGTACATTTTCCGGGACAAAAAGTTTCCCTTGTTCTTTCCCGAGACTCAAAGTATCTCCATACAGAATTTCATAAAAATAGACTGAATAGTTTAGGCGAAAATCACAAAAGTTTATTGTGCGGGAACCGTACATTTTCCGAGACCAAAAGTATCTCTTGTCCTTTCCCGAGACTCAAAGTATTTCCATACAAAAAATCACCAAAATCGATTGAATAATTCACGCGCAAATCATAAAAGTATATTGTGCAGTAACCGTACATTTTTCCGGGACAAAATGTATCCTATGTCCTATTCCTGGTTTTAAGCTACCTCTCCACCAATTTTCAGCCAAATCGGTTCATCCGTTCTTGAGTTATAAGTGGCGTAACTAACACAACTTTCTTTTATATATATATATATATATATATATATATATATATATATATATATATATATATATATATATATATATATATATATATATATATATATATATATATATATATATATATATATATATATATATATATATATATATATATATAATTATATATATATATATATATATATATGTTCTTGACAAAATATGGGCGAGCGAACGTGTCCTTTATCTGAAATATACAAGATACAATTACTGCACGCCGTATATTTACATGATTGAAGTGCTGATTTCCACAGTGAACAAACTGGTACACCGCCTCAGCCGTCAGAATACACTGCACTGGTACACCGCACACCGCACATGAACAGTAAGTTGTATCGCTCGCTCGTAGCCAAATAATGATCTTTGAAGTGACTAAATAAAGTATGTCACCATGGCAACGTCCATCGCTATCATGGTCGTCGTTTTTCTCGAGTTGTAATAATTTACTATTATTTATGCAACAAATGCTCTTATCAATATAATAGGTACCCAGTAGCCGATTCTCAGACCTACTGAATATGCATATAAAATTTGGTAAAAATCAGTAAAGCCATTTCGGAGGAGTTCGTGGACTAACATTGTGACACGAGAATTTTATATATAACATTATAATATTTCATTATATATTTTATTAATACATAATATTTTAATCTTTGATTAAAAACTGTGTACCAACTACCAAGTAAGTACCTAAATTTCCAATGTCTAAAAGTAGGTAAAATAAATAAAATAAAAATTGTTTTATTTCTGAATAGATTTTAAGAAAACGCTTTCAGAATGTTGATACTACGGTGCCTACGAGGGCTGCTATTTATGTATCCGGAATTAAAAAAAGAAACAAACATATATCATTTAATATGGTTTTATTGCTTTTCAAAATATTCGCCGCGATGATCGACACACTTTTGCATACGCTGGAACCAATTTTCATAGCACTTTTTCCATTCTGATTGAGGTATCTCCAAAACGTGCATTTTGAACGCATCAACAGCCTCTTCGCGGCTCGAAAAACGTTGACCACGTAATTTGTTCTTCGCGTATGGAAATAAATAGAAATCGTTAGGTGCCAAATCAGGGCTGTACTGCGGATGACTAGTCAATTCGATCTTTTGACCCTCCAAAAACTTAGTTGTTTCAGCTGAGGTGTGACAGCTAGCATTATCGTGAAATAATATGATTCTGCGTTGTCGGTTGTCCTTTCTTATTTCTTCAAAGACTTCTGGTAAACAAATGGTCGTATACCATTCAGAATTAACCGTTTGACGATTCTCTAATGGCACTGTAGCCACATGTCCATTAATTCCAAAAAAACAGGCGACCATTTGCTTCAAAGTACTTTTTGCACGAGTAACTTTTGTTGGTTTCGGCTCATCTTGGAACACCCACACCGATGACTGTTGTTTAGTTTCGGGGTCATATGCATAGATCCAAGATTCATCACCTGTTTAGATATTATAAACGGCTTTTGACGTACCACGGTTGTATTTTTTTATCATTTTTTTGCACCCAATCAACACGAGCCCGTTTTTGATCGATTGTCAAGTTGTGCGGAATCCAACGCGAACATATTTTTTTTACAGCCAAATGTTCGTGTAATATCTTATGTATGCTCGTCATACTTATGCCTAAGGACGCCTCTATATCGCGATATGTAACATGACGATCACGCATTATTAGTTCCCGCACAGCATCTATATTTTGTGGGACAACAGCTGTTTTTGGGCGACCTTCTTTATTTTCATCCTTGAGCATAGACCGCTCACGATTAAATGAGTTTAATCGTGAGCGGTCTATGCTGTGAGCTGTACCAGTGATAAACAGTGGTTTTTGATGGTGCTTCATCTCCAAAAGTTGCGGTGAGTTGAATAAAGCACTGTTGTTGATTTAGCCCACGCCGAAAATCGTAGTAAATCATTGCACGAAAATGTTCACGCGTTAAATCCATGGCAAATGAAGACAAGCAATTTTCAAAATGACGCAACAATGGAAAAATAAAGTCACAACAAACAAAATGTATTCTTCAACCAAAGAGTTCTATTTTCAAATGTTGTAATTACTTTTTGAATATTGTTCTTGTAAGTGGCCAGTTCCGGATACATAAATAGCAGCCTAGTACCACCGGTAGGCATTTGCTCGCCCAGCTGCCGCCGAAGTGTTATTATATACTAATGTTAGGCATGTATTCTGTGGTAAAAGTTGTAAATATTATGTCATATTTATTACTAATCGTAACGTAACATAGTAATATAACTTAAGGGTGTATTTTTTATGAAATAAGGGGGCAAACGAGCAAACGGGTCACCTGATGGAAAGCAACTTCCGTCGCCCTTTAAGGGGCCTTTTAAGGGGTAATTGGGGAGGGTAGGGAAGGGAAAAGGGTAGGGGATTAGGCCTCCGGTAAACTCACTCACTCGGCAAAACACAGCGCAAGGGCTGTTTCACGCCGGTTTTCTATGAGCCCGTGGTATTTCTCTGGTCGAGTCGGCCCATTCGTGCCGAAGCATGGTTCTCCAACGTCAAAGACGTGTATAGGACACTCATACTTTTAAATATACCTAAACTATCAGTTTTCACTTAGCCAAGAAGATATTTTGGCGTAATGGAGTTGCGAGTTGCGACTTGCGGGTGTCATCTATATAGTATTAATATAATATTATACAACTAGCTGTTGCCCGCGACTTCGTCCGCGTTAACGTAAAGAGTATAATAACGGAAATGGATATTTTTTGCCTTTTTATGGTCCCTTACTCAAAGGTTGAAAAAGGTACCCGATCACAAAGACCACGGCGCAGACCCCAAGTTGGGGGCTCGGGAAGCGAAGCGCCCCCCACATGGTAATTAAATGATACTTAAAAAGTATATGTTTAGTTTAGGTTGGAATAAATTCACTTTAATTAATAACTTTGTTCCTAAAAAAGAGGATTAAAAGTCAACACTCACGCCGCGACACCATTTTGGGGAGTTTGGATGGCAAATACAAACTCACCAATGTCACATACTTGCCTTTATAATATTAGTCCATACCAAATTTTACCAAAATCGATTGAATAGTTTACGCCCAAATCATAAAAATTTATTGTGCGGAAGCCGGAAACCGTATATTTTTCCGGGACGAAAAGTATCCTATGTCCTTTCTCAAGACTCTGAAGTATCTTCGTCCAAATTTCATCAAAATCGATAGAATAGTTTACGCGCAAATCATAAAAGTTTATTGTGCGGGAACCGTACATTTTTCCGGGACAAAAAGTATCCTATGTCCTTTCTCGGTACTTAAAGTATCTCTATACCAAATTTTATCAAAATCGATTGAATAGTTTACGCACAATTAATCATAAAAGTTTATTGTGCGAAAACCGTACATTTTTCGGGACAAAAAGTATCCTATGTCATTTCTCGGGCCTCAATGTATCTCCATACCGAATTTCAGCAAAATCGGTTCAGCGGTTTGGACGTGAAGAGGTAATAGACAGACAGACAGACACACTTTCGCATTTATAATATTAGTATGGATATGACGGTGTTGGTGCCCGAAGGCTGCAGGCGTTGTCCCCGGATACCGGTCCACTCGGGCCGCCCGGACTCCGCCGACGCCGCGCCGACGCTGCCCTGCCCTGGGGTCTGGGGGGGCGGATATTGGACATACAGCATACTTGTGTATTGCTGTCACACCGCGCACTGGCGGAGAGGAAATAATAATTGCTAGTTCCGAATTCACTGGAATCAACTGTCACCACAGAAATAAGTATTTAAACTTTAATATATAGGTATAGTAGTTACTGTAAATTTGTAGCTTTAAAGATCCAAGATTGCACGGACTAGATTTAGTATAGATTAGTGTGTCTGTCAGAAATCAGAATATGTAGGTATTATTTTTCGAAAAGAACTAATACTTAAATAGTAAACTTTCCGCTTTTTAATACATATTAGGCTAGATTACCAGTTTACTACGCAAGTCGCAGACTATTCGATGTGCGCTGAGGTCGCGCAGTACACAATAGATCTCGGTAGGTAGTTAGGTGGTCAGTAGTCGGTCGGCGTAGATACGCTAATGAGACAACAACGTTATCTCGGAAGCCGGTTCCGATAAGTCCCGTAAGTGGGCCGGCGAGTGTGCGGCAGCAGTCGGCTACCTGCCGCGCCCGAGCCGCCCGAGCCTGACTCATCCGGGGAGCAGAGAGGGTCCGCACTCCTCGTGTATTGCGCATACACTTGGGCGCTACAAAAATAACTGCCGCGTGATTCGGATTCAATAAAACAAAGATGTCCATGGCGCTCAATTAGCATTATTTACGAGTAGATACCACCGACGCGACGTACTGACGTAAATTATTGTTCTAGCTTCTGAGTAAATTCTAAAATCTAAATTATTTCGACAACAAACCAAATGACAAAGGCAGACCCATTTACCTGCCTGCAGAAAACAATAAGTACAGAAAAACGACTTTGAAAGTTGAAACAGAGCTCGAAAGCTTTTATTACTTTGAAATAGTTCATCATAGTGAATTAGAACACAATGGGGATTGTCCATTTTTTTTAAATTTTGCTCATTACAAAAACATTTCGAGGAATAAGGTCAGTGATCGTTTTTTTGTATATAAACGAAAAAAATACCAATTAGTTACTTATATTTTTGAACAAATATGTATAACCTTAGTTTGACCTTCAATGGCGTTAAATTAGCAATAAATTCGACCAACATTACGTTTCGAACTTTTAGTAAGCTTCTCGTATTTTCACATAATGATAACTTACATTTGACGAACCAGCCATTATAAATAAGATTGAAAGGATAAAAACATACTGCAGAGGTCAATTGACAACATTTCAAAATTTTAACATGGAATTTTTATTATTTTATAAGAAAGTAGACTTAAAATAAGACGACACGTGTTTCTTGCTTTTTCAAAATTATGCATATAAGATACCTAAAAAATAGATTTTAATCCTTCGTATTCTAAAGAGACGTAAGCGCCAAGTGACGTCATACTTACGCCCGAATGGTTAATTCCATTACAGTTTACAAAAGAAAAAATATGTCAATGTAAGTTTGTTATGTTTATTAGGTCGTCTGTCAATGTCATCGTGGTATTTTCGTATGTTAGAAATGTCATTTTTGACAGTGACTGTTTTTTTATGCTTCATGATGTCTTTTTAAAACGATTTTACACCAGGCAAAGAAAAAATGTCTGATATGCCGTAAGTATGACGTCACAACGTATTTTTCAGTTTTTCTTTATTTTCTCAGTAAATAAGCAATATAAAATTTTTTGGAATATTTTTTTGATATCAGAAGAAGAAACTAAAGAAACGGTATTTTTTATTTTAAGGCTTAAAAATTTTGAAATGTTGTCAATTGGCCGCCGATGATGACGTCAGAGCGAAACTTTATAAATTTATTGAGAAAAAACTAGCCAATGAATTTCAAAATTATTTAATTTATATTCTTAAAATACCCTATTTTAACGAAAAAAATATAAAAAGTACATGTGATTTTTTTTGGACAATGCCCATTATTATGTGTTTATTGCAAATTAGAGAAAACAAAAAGTTAGAAATGCCAGAATGCCAGGTAACATTAAATTTGCATTCCAACGGCAGATAGTGTGCACTCTTAACGTGCCTACTATGCATTAGTATACCTAACATTATTTACCTTTCCATTACGTACTAAGACGTATTATGGGTATTAGGTGCCACTCCTCTCTCCTGTGAAAAATAAAACACTCATCTTATATCACTACGGTTAGGCTGCGATCCTGAGGACGTCGCATTGTAGATGCATTGTAGTCTCCTAAAGGATTATGCGGTCTACCTGGATTGAGTTTTTGAGGTCAATTTATATAATATTTTAATAATAAGATGTTTACTGTTTGAACTTTGAGTCAATGGCTCAGTGAAAAAGTATGATCGGTAACGGTCAGCGGTCACGAGTAAGTATATTATTGTGACTTGTGAGAACAACGAATAGTTGGAAAATTTAAACCCGAGTCCCGATCTAATTTCCAACTAAATTCTAATCGCGCCCGCATTCCTCCTGCCCCATAACATTTTAAAAGATCCTAAGCAATTTTTTGTGCGGCTCAGCCTCAGCTTTTAACTATAATAATGTTTTATTGACGGGACCCTCACCCTGAATTCCGAGTCGGGCCGTCGGATTTCGGTGCTCCTCCTTAAGGCCTCTATATCCGCCAATGACCTTGATCATTGCCTGTCAGTGCGAATATCGACGTAAATGACATTAAAATAACATTCATAACAGCGCGCCTTGTACGGTGGCGGTTACGACGCTCGCCGCGTCCATGATAGGACGAAATAGGAGAAAAAACCTTTTTAAGGCTTAATATAATACAAAAAAAAAGTAAAAAAACCAAATTAGCAACTTATGTATTGCAAAGCAGTAGATATTTTTTATATATTCTTTTGATAAATAATGAACTATGAAGGAGTAAAGTGGTTTCATTCAACGATTTGGAGGTGATTTGTTCTTTTATTTCTTTATTATGTGATACCGATAGAAAAAACATGGCAAAACCACGTTACGTATCATATTATGTAGATTACTAATTATTTTTTTCAGATATAATTTCTCTGTTAATGCCGATGAAAAGTGGTTTCATCTGCACGCTTTTTTCGCGAGAGGAGCCTTAAAATAGACCTCATGGACTCGGGACACGGCTTAATTTCGTCGGCAGCGATATTAGAAAAGCCGAAGCGATTAGCGCGTCGAGCCGATACTTGAACACAAAAGCAAAGATTTTGAGAGAACAAAACGACCGACATATTTCTTGTTAGGGGCCGGACACACGTGCGCCGCCGGCCGCGTGCACACGTGCGAACTAATGCGCACCGACTTTACCAGCCTGCACCGAGTATCTTTGTAAAGAGGGCATTTAGTGGCATTTAAATACAATAAGAAAGTCGCAATAAATAAAACCTAGCTGAGTATCTGCGTCATCGTTTCCTGAGTCCTGAGTCCTGACATCAACGATACTACAAACTACAACCGTCTTCTTGGTGCTAAGTATAGATAGGTATTAGCTATAATATTATATTGTTTGAAATTGTAGCCGTTTCGATGTCAATGGGCATTGTCCAAAAAAAATCACATGTACTTTTTATATTTTTTTTCGTTAAAATAGGGTATTTCAAGAATATAAATTAAATAATTTTGAAATTCATTGGCTAGTTTTTTCTCAATAAATTTTTAAAGTTTCGCTCTGACGTCATCATCGGCGGCCAATTGACCTCTGCAGTATGTTTAAATTTCCTTTCAATCTTATTATAATGGCTGGTTCGTCAAATGCAAGTTCTCATTATGTGAAAACTGATACGAAAAGCTTACCAAAAGTTCGAAACGTAATATTGGTCGAATTTATTGCTAATTTAACGCCATTGAAGGTCAAACTAAGGTTAAACATATTTGTTCAAAAATGTAAGTAACTAATGGGTATTTTTTTCGTTAATATACAGAAAAACGATCACTGACCTTATTCCTCGAAATGTTTTTGTAATGAGCAAAATTAAAAAAAAATGGACAATCCCCATTGATAATGGGGATTGTACATTTTTTTTCTGTATATAAAGGAAAAAAATACCCATTAGTTACTTATATTTTCGAACAAATATATTTAACCTTTGTTTGACCTTCAATGGCGTTAAATTAGCAATAAATTCGACCAACATTACGTTTCGAACTTTTGGTAAGCTTCTCGTATCAGCTTTCATATAATGAGAACTTATATTTGACGAACCAGCCATTATAAATAAGATTGAAAGGAAAAAAAACATACTGCAGAGGTTAATTGGCCGCCGATGATGACGTCACAGCGAAACTTTAAAAATTTATTGAGAAAAAACTAGCCAATGAATTTCAAAATTATTGAATTTATATTCTTAAAATACCCTATTTTAACGAAAAAAAATATAAAAAGTACATGTGATTTTTTTTGGACAATGCCCATTATCATGTATTCAATGTAATATTATGATGTACTTATTCGAGTGGAGGTCGCGGGCCGCGGTCCGCTAGCTGCTGGTACATCTCGCCTACCTGCCTAGTCGAGACATGGCTCGTTCTATTTTTTCGGTCCCATTTGACCATTTTTGTAGAATCATTTTTTTTAAAGATATTACGACAAAATGTTGTATTTAGGCTTGTGTACGTATACTTCTCTGATCCCTGAATTGCCTTAGTCTACTATTTATATTTACGATATAAATAGATGGATGGTAATGATGCAACAGACGGAAATGAAAATCGATAAGAGGGAAATTTAAAGGATTGGATGGAAATGAAAAATAGTTACCTAAATGAAAGCGAAAAAAATTAAGAAATTTCATGTTAGATAAACAGAATACTTATTATTGTTTTATTTTTATGAGTAGTTAGTTATTTAAATCTCCTCTACTAAAAATTAACAAAAATATAAGACTTTTGTTAAAAAGTAGGAAACAGGTCAGACTTTATTATTTTATTAAAAAAAAATGCAACCAATCTTTAGTTCTACTATATAATCGTATACAATCAACATTCCATGTACTTTACCTCACTATTAACTTACTAGAGTTTTTAAGGAAACACTATTTTAAGAAATAGTTTCACAAATCGCAGTTCTATGCAATTTAGCGCCGACTAGTTAAGTAAACTTTAGTAAACTCTTGAAAATAATATCCCAATTTGTTACACACCACTTTTTACACATTAACAGGCATTAGACATACTGATGTTTAACAACAAAAATATGTATTATGTTCCTGCAACTAATAAAATCTTAAATTCTTAAAAAACTGTTTAAAATCTTAAATATTATGTTTAATCGCTTGATTATGAAGTACTAGCTAGATTAGTACTACATGGATAGGTACTTATTAAAAGGAAAATATACAGGGTTATTCGTGTGTTGCTAAAATACTAGTTATTTGAAAATAATCACATATTTAGTTTCATTATGAGATTAGTACGAATAATACTATTCGAAGATATATGTTCCCTATTTATTTGTCAGAAATGTGTGCTCGTCGGTTCATTGAAGGCTCCAGAAGCATATCTTTGACAGGGCGTAAATCTACAATATCGATATAGAGTTCCACAATCCACAAGCTAGGTAAAAATCTTTGTTTTGAACGTCAGTGACTTCTCCTAAGTAAATATTGTCTCAGACGTAATTAAGCCCCCCTTTTAACAGTGATGAGACAGACAATGAACGCCCAAAATAGAACCGTTTAAGTGAACCAACTGATGATGAAGCAATCCATTGTCTGTTTTTGAGATTAGCGGTAATTTGGTACAAAATGACTCGCAACAAGAAATATTAAAAATGGAATGTAATATAAAGATAGGATTTGGACAAAATCTGTTATAAAATACTAAATAATACCAAAAAATCGGAAAATTGGTTTAAAAATCGGATGGAATGGATGGGAATGAAGTGGATGGAAATGAAGTTTTGACATTTAATTTAAATTTTTGTTGCATTCTTATATTTTTCAAAAGGCATGGCTTTTACATATTTTTAGAAGGTATTTCAATAGCCTTTATCATAATGTATTTAAAAAATCACTAGCAACAAAAGACATTTAATTAGGCAATGGATGGTAATGAAGGCTTACCCGTGACAAAACGAGAATTTGCTACTAAAAATTAATTTTTCTCCGAGAAACAATGCGCACATCTTGTCTCGCCTATAATGTATGGCAGACATGGGTGCGGGGGTTGCAAAACATGTTTGCACGTAGATCTACAGATGCAGATTTGGTCAAAAACATAAAAACCATTTGCTCGGAACGATATGAAAAATTTCGCGTGACAAAATTAAAACCTGCGTTCTCTCGATGTTGCACATGCACGAGTTCATTCTTATGTTTAAAATGATTAATATGAGTATTTAAGCTAATGTTCCAGTACAAAACATGATAAGATTAATTACGAAAACTCTAAGAAAATTGTGTCTAAGCTAAGCAATCTGGGAACGTACGGGCGTTAGAAATGAAATTTTGGCTATTTGATGTTAAATATCTTTTTGATTAATTATCTTACGGAAATACACAATACGTGGCAAAGTAGAACACTATAGACTCAACATTTTAAAAGTATTTGATCGAAAAAGTTTATTTCGTAAATATCAAATTTTGACCTGGAAAGCAAATGGGACCGAAAAAATAGAACGACCCACATCGATTCCTCTGGCTCAGGTAAAGCGAATGCCGAACTTACCCGAGCTAGAAAAACTAAACGATGCATCATGATTCATGCAACGGTTCTAGATACGAGTACCGAACCTTTTTCTTTTAGAAAGGTGGGCATCGCGGGGCCCCGATAGAGGTAAGGCGAAGATTTAGCCGACTGCTCCACTAACTTAAGTGCGGATTTCCTTATTGCTTTGTAAAGTGTTCGCTCTCAAAAGGAGCGAGTCATTCGGGCGGCGGGCCCCAGCCCCGGCGCGGCCACCGATCTCGGTGTTCGCGGAAAACGAAAGTGATGCGGACTGCGGACTGGATCCTCGTTGGTCATTATCATTGGTCACCGAAGCTTCGACTTTCACATCCGTCCGCGCTGTTTGCCAATATTTCGGCAGCTGAGCGATCAGCCGATGCGATCATCATATAATACAATTTAAACACTTTTTCCTTCCTCATTCCCTTCCTATTCATTCCTTATATTTCCGTAAATGTCGTTTTGTGTAAGTAAATCTATTTGCCTAAAGTTAAAAGTTATAAAAGTTCTCGGAATGAAATGCAAATTTAACTTTGCCAAAATGTAAAATTCGATTATAAATTGGGGCTCTATCCAAACACTGGCCCGCGGCGCCGCCGACCTCGCCACTCGAAGCGAGTCGTTAAACTTTCCCGATTCATTTTAAATGTACATTAATTGGAAGATTATTATTATTATTATATTATTTTGATCGTTTAGATTTTACGAGTATTTCCAATCCCGCCGAGATCGGTCCAGGGAGGGCTTCGTGAAGCTGGTGATTTGCTACGGCGCGCCGACCTCGAACTCTGTGCGTCGACTAGGGCATGGATCCCGGAATTCCGAGATTTCGTAACTCCGGAATTTTGGAATGTTTTTTTCGATATTACAATTCCGGAATTAAAGATAATATCGCAATCCGATATTCATTTAATTATTCATTATTACTTACTAAGAAAAATACCAAACAGAAACAGAATTTGCTTATTTTTACGGAAACAAATATAATGACCACCAAAAAATGCACTGATACCCTAAACTTGTTTACCAAAAAAAGATATTGAACACCAAAAAAAAGTCTAAAATTGCAATACTACCAGCAATTTTAGTCATGACAACACTTCAAATTGTAATCGAACACCAAATATAGTAAATGATCACCAAATATAGTAAATGACCATCAAATATAGTAAATGATCACCAAATAAAGTAAATGATCACCAAATATAGTAAATGACCGCCAAATATAGTAAATGATCACCAAATATAGTAAATTATCGCCAAATCCTTGTGAGCAAATCAATGCAATATTTCTGTCCAAATAAATCACACTACGATTGACAAAAAATGTAAGCATATTATTAACAAAATAATCGGCCAAGTGTGAGTCGTATAGAGGGCTCCGTACCGTTTATAGAGCAAAATACTGTTACGTGCTAGGGGTTCGAAGATTCGGAGAGAAAGACCTGGTGACTCTCTTGAAGACTTTATTCACAAACACTAGCTCACACTAATCACTGAGTCCAAACACTAAGCACTAGATCCAAATCATTGAGCACTATCACTGTCCTAGGTCGTAGCCGAGTCACTATCACAATCACAATCACTCACTATTGATCACTTGTTTTCGCTCCGAAGTCGCCTCGAAGAAAGCTCAGATAAAACTGAATTGCCGGCTCGACTGTCTGCGACTATTTATACGGGCCGGATCGAACCCTAGACTGTACGAGAACATTCGCATAAACACGTAAACAACACTTGTTTACGTAAACATGTGCGGAATGTTCGAGCATGCAATCGTACACCTTGCGCCATCTTGTGTCGATTAGGGGATTCGTTTGCGTTTTATGTTGCGCTAGCTTGACGCTAGATGGCACTACGTGTCCTTTTTCGTAACACTACTCCCCTCTTAGAGATGCTCGTCCCGAGCATCGTTGTTACTGCCATGGTAACGCGCCACGCTGTTTCTACAACTCCTGGTCTGCGGTCCCTTCACACCAGCGCAAGAAGTACATTCGTGGCACCAATCCTGCACATCATCTCGCCAATGCAACCAGAAAAATCGTTCTCGCACTTTCCTTAGCATCCTCTTGACACCTAGATGACTCCCTGATACACCCTCATGTATCTCGCGGAGAACATCTGGTACTCTCGCCCTTGGGACAATGACCTGAAAGTAGAACTCTCTACCATTAGCCAATTTCCGGTAGAGTATTCCGTTTTGAAGTATCAGACTGTCCCATTGCTCCCAGTACGCCTTAGTGACAGCGCCAGTGGGTGCAACCTCACTCCAGTTTGGTTTTACGTCACCGCGTTTCTTCCATGTGATGATGTGCCGAAGGTCGTCATCTCTTTCCTGAGCCTTCCTCATAGCATCATTTTCCAAGAGACCCAAAGTATTTGTCTTTGTTCTTCCGCTCCGTGCCTGGGAAGTAACAGTTATTGGGGCTCTCTCCACATTGTCCAATACTCGCCACCTAGTCCTGGATTCTATTTGTTTCCCCTTATCCCGGGCAGGGGACGAAACTGCTTGCTTCCTCAGCTCTTCCATTTGTTTCTCGATCCTTCCCATCCTGACCATCTGGGTCTTCTTCTGTGGGCAGTTGAGCTGAAGGTGGCCCCTCTCACCGCATTTATAACACATGACTTCAAATCTTTTCCTTGTGGGAGCTTTAGCTTCCTTGATTTCCTCAGCTACCTCGCGGATCTTATAGGTCTGCCGAATGTTACGCCGAACAGCCTCGACCTCTAAAGCATGCGCCAATGCTTCCTTTAGCGAGGTATGGTGACCAAGTCTTACTGCAGCTCTGACCTCCAGGTCTTTGATTCCGTCGACAAATCCTTGAACAATATTTGTGTCGACCATCTTGGTGTCAGCTTCTGGGTATGCCTTCCTGACGACTTTTTCGATTTCCAACGCCCATTGTTGAAGCCCTTCTTCTGAGCGTTGAACTCTGTCACGCAGTTGGGCACGGAACACGTGCTCCAAGTGTCGCTCCCCGTATCTGGATTCCAGTGCCTCTATCAGGTCTTGGAACCCATTTCCCGTATGAGGCAGTACCTCCAGGACCGACAAAGCTTGCCCTCTGAGCGCAACAATGAGAGCGGTCAGGCATTGTTCTTCCGTCCATCCGTTTACGGTAGCAACAGTCTGAAATTGCCGACGATAAGCGTTCCAAGAAGTAGTGCCATCGTACGGCGGCACCTTGACTTTTGGCCCTTGCGTCACTCCAGTGGCTCCACTAGACACCGTAACTCCCATAGTTTCAAGGCGCACTACTCTCTTCTGCAGTTCAGTGAATCCGGTTTTCAAATTTTCCACAACCGATTCTAACCCGGTAACTCGTTCATTCATTACGTCGACCTCTTTTCGAAGCTTAACCACCGTGTCACTGACATCCTTTATAGCTCCAAGCGTTTTTTCTTGGAGGTCTTTTTGTTGCTCTTGTGACTCTTGTAAAGCGCCGAGTTTGCGGTCTTGTGACTCCCTCATTGCCTGAATTTCAGCCCTTTGAGAATCTTGCATAGCGCCGAGCTTGCGGTCTTGTGACTCCCTCATTGCCTGAATTTCAGCCCTTTGAGAATCTTGCATAGCGCCGAGCTTGCGGTCTTGTGACTCTTGTGATTCCTGCAAAGCGCTGAGCTTGCGGTCTTGTGCCTCATGCAAAGCCTGAATTAATTCAATTATGCTTTCCAATTGAAGAGCCATTTGAGGGGCCGTAGAAACTACGGGCGTGGCAGGATGGATGGAGCTAGTTGACGGGGCCTGAGCAGGTGGGGCCCAGTGGGCGGGGCCAGTGGGCGTGGCCTGGTGGGCGGAGCCAGTGGGCGTGGCCACGCCCAAAGTGGGCGGGGCCTGAGAGGCGTGGTTAGTGGGCGGAGCCTGGTGGGCGGGGCCAGTGGGTGGGGCCTGCCCCACAGTGGGCGGAGCTTGGTCCCCAGTGGCTGTGGCCTCCGCAGCTCGCTGCGCCCTTGTCCTGACACTCCTCTTGAAGTCTTCTCTCGAAGTCAATGGCATCTCCAAATCCCACTTCTGACACCAGTTGTTACGTGCTAGGGGTTCGAAGATTCGGAGAGAAAGACCTGGTGACTCTCTTGAAGACTTTATTCACAAACACTAGCTCACACTAATCACTGAGTCCAAACACTAAGCACTAGATCCAAATCATTGAGCACTATCACTGTCCTAGGTCGTAGCCGAGTCACTATCACAATCACAATCACTCACTATTGATCACTTGTTTTCGCTCCGAAGTCGCCTCGAAGAAAGCTCAGATAAAACTGAATTGCCGGCTCGACTGTCTGCGACTATTTATACGGGCCGGATCGAACCCTAGACTGTACGAGAACATTCGCATAAACACGTAAACAACACTTGTTTACGTAAACATGTGCGGAATGTTCGAGCATGCAATCGTACACCTTGCGCCATCTTGTGTCGATTAGGGGATTCGTTTGCGTTTTATGTTGCGCTAGCTTGACGCTAGATGGCACTACGTGTCCTTTTTCGTAACAATACCTTACCTACCTACCTACCTACCTTTTAAAGTTGTTTGGCGGGAGTTTTTTTTAATTTCTTAATTTAATTTTATTTCATACTTTTTATACTTATGTTGGTTATAGTGCAGAATAATTCCTATCAACGGAATCATATTCTCATGATTACCATCTATCAATGTCCTATTCGATGAGGCCGTTATTAATATAAGCCCAAACATGAAACCTCCACTTTGGGTTCATACGAAGCTCGGTTCCTTATAGAATCCAGGTGATGCTGCAGCAGCAGCATGTAAACATTTACTGTTTATCTACTTCCTACTGGTTGTTGCAATTTAAATGAGCCCAAACACAAAACCTCTGCTCTAAGTTGGCGATGAGTTGGATATCCTATTGATTACCAGGTGATGCTGCAGCACCAGGTCAACTTTCCATTATTATGTGTATACACTGTACGTATATTGTATATTCACAAATATCACGAACTAGAATAAAATACAAAACCCATTAAACGACTACAAGTTGCTAACGGCCTTTCATGAACCAGATAAACCCTGATTGTCCAGCACTGAGCAGGCTGATGATGATGAATTGTAGCTAAGAACACTCTAGATCATGTCAGCTTTCAAACAAAAAACTAGATCAAAATCGGTCCACCCGTTTGGACGCTACAATGCCACGGACAGATACACACACAGACATACAGACAGACACAACACCCCTCTTTTTTGTCGGGGGTTAATTAGACCTAAAATTGTTTTTGTATGGGTAGGGTCTTGCGAGTCCCCTTTAATTTTTTTATAAGTATTACTTATTATTAATTATTGAAGTAAACATAATATAATCAAGGCCTTTGCGAAAATATCTATGTGCCTACTAGTTGCTATTATTGATATTTTTGATAATTTTTTTTTGTGTCATTCATGATCTCAACGGGGATAACTGGTTTAGATTATTGAGACTTGTAGTTATTAAATAAGGTATCTTAGATAAAAAAAATCGGTTGTCTGTAAAGTCAGTTTACTGACGATAGTTGAACGTGACAACGTATGACGTTGTCACGTTCAACTATCCTTAACCCCTTAACCCTCGCTTCCGAATCTCTATAAATAGAAACAAACTTTTTCGACTGTAACCTAAAGTTATTTCGATGTATTTCTTTCAAATGATTGTCTAAAAATATTTATAATGAGTAAAATAAACTATTCGCAATACAAAACGCTACATACATTTGTGAAATCCAGTAAAATCGTCGAACAAAGCACAAGTCATACCTTGACACGTAGGAAATAGAGCACAATTTTA
Organism: Polyommatus icarus; assembly: GCA_937595015.1. NCBI lineage: Eukaryota > Metazoa > Arthropoda > Insecta > Lepidoptera > Lycaenidae > Polyommatus > Polyommatus icarus. Next base: position 189,100 of record OW569332.1, on the reverse strand, counting down.
AATAGCCAAAATAATACTAATAGCTCACAGATTGTTTATTTATTTTTCATTCAGAGTGTGGTCAATGTATCAAATGTAATATAATCGAAACAAAGAGCGCGGCCTAGGTGGGCCTTACGGTTGTTGAAAGACTTGAAAGTGTAAATGGAACGCCTCAGAGCAGCTGTCAGCGAGGCAACGCCGCATGAACTGTCATGTTTTTCGGGCGCGCACCCCATATCGAATTACTTATAATTCGATAACATGACAATGTCTTTTTGACGTGATAACGTCTTAACGTTATCACGTCAAAAAGCCATTGTCATGTTGATTTTACTAAAATATTATTGAAAAGTTGATTATTTTTTATAAAAAAGACTGTTTATTTGATCTGTCAGGTAAGATTTTGTTGATCTCTTGTTTCTCATTAAGATTTGATTAAATAAAACATTTTGAATTCTGATATATTGTTTTTTTTAGTATTCTCTAATTCCGGAACTGATTCCGGAATTCCGGAATTGAACCTGTAGTATCATAACTCAGTTCCGGAATCGAACATCATCCGATATTACATGCCCTAGCGTCGACGGTATGAATGAAAGTGATGAGTTTCGGTGTGTACGTGAGCGTGGAAATTTCCCGCCTCGGCCGCTTGGCGCATACGTAGAACAAAGCAAACACTGAGCGGAGCGGCGACCGCATCTTTTAAAATGGGAATAGAAACTTAAACGTTGACAGATATTAACAGTTTTCGTAGAATCGTGGTGAATGGTCTCCCGTGATTGCAGGAGAAGTGACGTAACTCCCGGGAGCGAGTGCCCCGCCGCGCCGCCCGCGTACATCGGAGGTCTAGGTTTTAATTGCCACACAATGGCTCTCGACTCTCGAGTCTCCCATTCTCTAGTACACATAGCGCCTTTGTGCTTCACAATTGATTTTTGATCGGTGAGGGGTGCCTGAATTATTGTCGCTCAGAAGAGCTTCACATATTAGTACTTGTTCAGTCCAGTTACTCTCTAACTTACATACGAGTATATTAATTGAAAACCGTCAATCAAAAAGGTAACTGACTAAGATGGCGTGCTGATTTGACGTCAGGTTATGAGCGCGCTGAGCACTCCCGGAGCCGCAGAACCAGCGCCGGGTCCGGCGCAATCACTCACCGATCGATTTCCCGCCCCGATTCATTACATTAATACCGACCACATGCCGACCGTCCAGTTTGGATCGCTGGCGATGTGCCAAATGTGCCGGCGCACACTTAGGAGGCTAGACCTGCCTGGCGCCGACGGACACCGGTCACACCCGTTCTGCCGACATTTACAGAAGTGATTGTGTGTTGAATATGCATCGTGCAATGTGTGTGTACGCGTGTAGCCCATTACCTGGGGGCTGGGGGATACTGTATAGCGACGCGACCGCGGCACTCGAACGCAAACGGTTCGCGGGTATCACCTCGTCCGGCCGCGGACCGTCAGCTTACGCGCCATACTCTAGAGTCGAGACTAGGCAGACCGTAGATAGAGAGTTTCGATATGCCAAATATATTTATTTTTACGCACTCCGAGTCATTAGTCATTACTGCGTTGAGTATCAGCCGTAATCATGCCGTTTTAATTAGTTTCTCGTTTATCTATTAACATGACAATTGACATGTCGTCTGATCACGCATCGCGGTCGCCACATGAACGTATAGTACCTAGTAGTAAATAGAAATACCTATATTTTATACAGTCGCGCGCACGAGCGTATCCACAGCAGCCGAGTGCTTGTATGCGCGCGCAGAGAGAAAGTGCACCGCGCGTCGTGACTCGTGAGGCATTTCGACGCGAGGTATTCGCGCCGGCAGATAACGATTATCTTACATTACACTAAATAATAATCTTTATGATATATTCTAGCAGCTAGCTACTGTAATATACATATAGAGGCTTCGTGCTCGAGACGTAAAAGATTCTGAATTAAGCCGCACTTAATGTGATCGTCGACTCGGCGGCGGTTCGTAGGGTAGCGACTAGACGTCGCCGTCCAAATGGAATTCTAAGGAGAGACGTAGTAAGAAGAACGCAGATCAGCTTTACGGTCATTTATTTTCAACAGCCAATCGAACGGGCAAGTCATAGGTACAGCTCACGATATAAATAAACATACAAATAGTATTACGTATTACTAACTAGGTGCGGCGACGTATGTACACGGGCGGGTCGCCGGCCGCCGCTAATACTGGGGGGGCACGGGCGGCGTTCAGCACACGGTCTCGAGCGGCACGCGCGCCGGCGCCGTCGTCGTGTGCGTCAGCGACTCCCCGCACGACGGCAGGTGCGAGCTGGAGTGCGCCTGCGCCGTCGGCGGCGCGCGCGCGCACCACGCCGCCGCCGCGCGCTTCAGCGCCGCCCACGCGTGCGGCTGGCATCCCACCACCAGGAAGATGAACACGCCTTGCAGCGCGTTCAGCAGGTCCGTCGCGTACCACACGTACTCGGGCCCGCCCGCCGCCCATGACACCACGTCCGCCCCCCACGTCACGCCCATCACCACCACCAGCTTGGCGCACACGCGCCCCAGCGCCGCCCTGCGAACAACGAATCTACGGTGAGCGATCTCCGTTCCGGGCCGAACGCGATGCGAGGTGAACTATCGGTGAACATGGCGTACCTTTCGGAAGTGGACTTGACCTCGTCCCTGCGCCACAGGCCGCAGGTGAGCTGGCGCGTGGTGGAGACGAAGAGGGCCAGGTTGACGAGCAGCAGCACGCCCACGGGGCCGAAGAAGTATACGAGGATCTCCATGTCGCCGTAGAACCAGCAGCGCTGCACGGCGAAGCGCGGGCGCAGCAGGTGCGGCGCAGCTTCGGGCGGCAGGTGGTCGAGCACGGCGGCCGCGCCCGCCAGCGCGAGCGGCCCGCCCCACGCGTACACCATGTACACGCGCAGCCGGCACGCCTCCTGCGCGCGCTCCAGCGACGTCGGCCGGAAGTCCCTGCCCGAATATCATGACTCATGAGTCACACTCAGCCCCAATACGTCGCAACTCGCAACGAATTAAACAACGAACGACATTATAAATAATAAAAGGAAAAAATATACTTAAAAAAATCTTATGTCACTAAAATATAATCTTTAACCTTCTGTAGCAGTGTTAATGTTTTGCAACGTAAGGGCCCTCTCTCCCTAAATTAGCAGGTCGATTGTCTGTCAGTGCGAATATCGACGTAAATGACATTATAATAACATTCATAACAGCGCGCCTTGTACGGTGGCGGTTACGACGCTCGCCGCGTCCATGATAGGGCGAAATAGGAGAAAAAACTTTTTTAAGGCTTAATATATGTACATATTTCAAAAAAGTAAAAAAACCAAATTATTAACTTATGTATTGCAAAGCAGTAGATATTTTTTATATATTCTTTTGATAAATAACGAAGGAGTAAAGTGGTTTCATTCAACGATTTGGAGGTGATTTGGTTTTTTATTTCTTTATTATGTGATACCGATAGAAAAAATATGACAAAACCAAATTACGTATCATATCATGTAGATTACTAATTATTTTTTTTCAGATATAATTTCTCTGTTAATGCCGATGAAAAGCCCGATGACGCTTTTTTCGAAAGAGCAGCCTTAAATAGTTTTTTCTTTAAGAATTTTCCTATAAGAAGGCGTCTAACCCAAAAAATAAAACATCGTCCTTCTCTCTTCACACTCATGCCCGTCTTTCATATGCCAGGTGTAAAAGGACGACTCGGAATCATCGCCAAGTTAGTTTATTTAGGGTTCCGTACCCAAAGGGTAAGTACGGGACCCTATTCCTAAGACTTCGATGTCTGTCCGTCTGTATGTCATCGGGCTATATCTCAAGAACCGCTATAGCTAGACTTCTGAAATTTTCACAGACTTGTGTCTGTTGCAGCTATAACAACAAATACTAAAAATAAAATAAATTAAATATTTAAAGGCGGCTCTAATACACCAAACGTGTTTTTGACGTGACAACGTCTTATAATTCGATATGGACTGCGCGCACGAAAACAACTAAGTACAGTTTATGTACATAAAATTTGGTCTTTGAATGATTAAAATTGGACGTTTGGTTTTGAAATTATGGCGAAATTAAAATATTACGATAGTGGGCGTCACCAAGCGGGATGCGCTTGCGGGAGGAAGACAATATGTGCAGTATGCACTGTCACAGAATATATTATATTAGTTGTACCAAGCACTGTACACAGTGTACACCCTTCGGATAATGACTGCGTCCGCGTCGTCGATGTCAGTGTCGGAGTTTGTGAATTGACCTGGGAATCATTTTGCTGACCGAGTCTTTCCTGGGTAGGCTTTTTGCAGCCGTAACCGACATCCACGCGGGCAGAGCCGCAGGCGACCGCTAGTAATATGTACAACTCTAAGACAACAAGCTATAATATTATAGCCTTGTCGTCTCATAAATATGTAACTAAAAAGGGTAAAATTATTATTTAAAAAAAAATTTAAAACCGACTCCCAATGTAAAAACAAAAGTAATACTTATTCTTAATCTAAAAAGAATCAAATAATTTTTATTCCTTATTATAGTGGCGTCTTCAGACTTCGCCTAAACCTCAACTATTTCTGTACTCAATCTTCATGCTTTTGAAGTCGGTACCAGCTTACCTTAGCGTAATTGCTATGTCAAGGATCTCAGAACTTTTCCAGGCTGGTACCGTCTTCAAAAGTACGAAGATTGAGTACAAAAATAGCTGAGGTTTAGGCGAAGTGTGAAGACGCCACTATAATAAGGAATAAAAATTATTTGATTCTTTTTAGATTAAGAATAAGTATTACTTTTGTTTTTACCTTGGAAGTCGGTTTTAATTTTTCTTTATTTAGCATTTTTTACCCCATATCAATAATAGCAACAGCTTTTCATTTGTATTTATAGGTAGGTGCGTATAAGAAACCAATACCTCAATGGGAGCATTAAAATAGAGGTCTTTGCCTACGTTTACATTTAATTTCAGCTGTCCGATTTTTTAAATTTCAATAAAAAATGAAAAAAAAATGGATTTTTGATTTAACATACGATCACATCGACTATCACGACGTAGACTTTACGTTATTTTGCCGGTGGGCGTGAACACAATAGACATAACTACAGTATTTCGACTGCAAAGAAATGAACAGGTTTCAATATCTGTCAAATTCGTCGGGTTTCACTATAGTACGAGACCCAAGAAAGTCTTCAAATAACGATTTTCGTTCAACTCATCTCCGTCCTACGAATTATTGGTATGTATAATGTACTTATTTGGCATATTTTCCTGAACACGAAAAGTGCTGTTGTCACTTCCTAAGTGTATGGAGGGGGTAGCTATGACGTCACAAAGATGGCCGCCGGGCCTATTCTATTCTGCGGATTATTTAATATATCTACTGAACCGATTTACTTAAATAGGGTGTCAAACGAAAGGTTATTAAATAAGCATTATTTTATTACGAATAATTATCAATGTGAATTAAGTACCAAGGGAAATATTTCGGAAAAACATAATTTCAAAAAAATATTTTTTCCTTCTTATGTATTAGTTATATAACTTGGTAACCGTCAGGATAATGGAAATATAGGTTATTATAAAATATTTGCCTGCTTTTATCAGCTTTCTAACGAACTTTAAATCATTACAATAAAGCTATAAACAACGGAACTGCAGCCGTTTATGAGCCTCAGTAGCGCTGAACCCATAGCGGTAGCTAAGCTACTATGCTAGTTTTCTACAGAATGAATAATAATAATAGAATTTTGAATAAAAAGCACGAATGAAGTATTTAAAATATAATATTAAAGTGAGCTGGTACTTATTTCATAGGTTGTACTTACAGTTTTTTTTAATGTGATCAACTTAATAATGGGTTATAGGTAGGTATGTGTTGTACTAAACTTACTGATAAAATTATTAAAAACTAGCTGTCACGGTGAACTTCGTGTCACTTTAAAACCTTCCCTGGACTTGTAGGTACGAATATTTTAAGACTAAAATCAGCCCAAACCGTTCAGCCGTTTTCGAGTTTTAGCGCGACTAACACATTTGAAAATCGATTTTTATATATAAGAAGATAATTAAACATTTTTTTTTTTATTTTATTAATGTCCATAACCTTATCTGTATCATTTGAATAATTACACTGCCAGTAACAAAAGTCTTTAGAAGGGACATTGCATATTTTGTAACCGACATGACATAATATTCAATTATCCACAAGGGGACGAACGGTAACCATTACATTGACCATGATATTATAAGTTCGCGATCTTTCAATGAGATTGAATTTACGGATGAAATAACTGGCAATCAAAAAATGATTGGTATCCTCGATCTTTCAGCCACAGCACAGCCTATGTGTTCAGAAAGCGTGGGATTTGCTACTTGGGCGTTCTACCAACATAACGTCTGTTAGTTCGAACTTCGATCTAAGCGCATGCTGTCGAAAGGCTTGTCGTGTCGGCGGTAACTTGAAAAGTTGTGTCAAGTTTTGAAGCTTGAAAAACAATTTCTTTTAATAGGAAATCGGATAAACTTTCTTTAAGTATTAGACGTTAAGGGTGTCTGACAGTGGGAAGCACCACTGGAAGACAAGATCCTTCCACTTACTGCGAAGAATATAAACTAAAAAATTGAGCTTTACTCTTTCTCGAAGATCAGGTAGCCCTTCAGAACTGGAAACCTCGTTACCGCGTCGACCGAAACTCCATAGCTGCTGGTCTTTTACCTATTTTAAGGTCACAAACAGACAAACTTTCAGCCTTTCTAAAAGGAGGAAAGTCTGGCCGTCGCAGGCTCTTGGTCCAAAAGTATTTCATGTTATTTGTTGCTCAAAAGAAATTACTATTTAAGCATCAAAACTTGACACAACACAGGAACTTTTATTTTCAGGTCGATATTCGGACGAAGAACATGATAGTTCTAATATATTTACAAAGAAACGTGGATCATTTGAGAAGTACTCAAGAAGAAGCTGATACCCGTTTCATACTACTGCATGTGATTGATTGTAAATATTTTTTGGCTTTGTACGGTTAACAGCAAATTGTCGCGACAATGTTGTTTATGCTGGGAACTTCTTGAATTTTGGGACCGTTGATGCAGTTTGTGGGGTTGCAGTTGTTGTTTATAGTAATATGTAGTGGTGGTGCCCGTCTCCGGCTTAAGGTAAATTTAGGTTACGATAGAAAATAATATCTAAAGTTACAATATCTTTTTTTAACGAAATTGCCATACTATGTCCAAATTATTTGGAATTTTCAGATAATTTTTGTACTGAATTAAAGACAAAGAATATATCTATGTATTTAGTATCGTTTATTTGACTCGATTTAATTGATGTATAAAATAACGACGATCAAAAACCTATAAAATTGCAGGCGCAAAGTGTGTGTCTGAACTCTGAAAGCACCAGCCACCAGCCGAACCAATTTTATAGTTTTTTAATCGTCGTTAATCACAAATAATATTATTAAGTAAGTACCTATTGATTTTTTAAAAACTGTAAAACGCCAATTCTTTAATAAATAATAATAATTATAATGGTAGTATATATCTACGAATAGTAAAAATAAGGAAACGTAATTCTCCCATACTTCTCGTTTTGAATTAGGTTCTTTTCGCACACAAAAATAATACCTAAAACGCTGGCGCCAGACACGTGCTTTAAAGTTTGAGCAAACTTGTTGAAAACTTTGACGTGCGCAACAGAATGGCCTAAATTACACGGTCAATATTATCACGATTCTATCACCGGATTCACAAATAGTACTGCGATACTGCGATTCGGCCTATTACACCATCAATATTATCACGGAATCGTGATAATATTGATGCGTGTAATCCGCGCCAATCACAAATATGCCTGCCAGACTTGTTTTCAAAATATGTTTTACGGCACAGTTATTGCAAAGATGGCTGACAGATTGGACGACCATTTTGTGGACGCTGTCAATGTATTTTTACCCGACTGCCGGGAGGGTTATATAATATTTTATTGCATATTTTTTTTTATAATATAATTAAATTTTTGAGATTCTGCTTGAAGTAGCTCAAGAAATTCGATAACTAATTAAGTCATAATACTCCACTCCATTATTGACGTTCAAATCTACAATAATTGCTTCAAAGTACAAACTACAAAGTTTGTGTGATGGCAAACTACAAAACGTTAATGTGTGTTCAAACTTTGCACAAATAGGCAAATGTCACTGCCAAACTTGGCGAATTTGTAGGTATTTGCGACTTGCGAGTTGCGTATTTGAACACATGTCTGGCGCCGGCTTCAGACAATAGCTACGAAAGTCGAAACACTCACATTCAAATTAACCACAGATTACAGCGGGCTCCACATTCTCCACGAGAGGTTTTGTCTCGGGTCTCGCCAAAACTATTGACGAGACGAGAGCAGCTTTCCACATTCTCGCTCGCGCATTTGCGCGCTCGGTACTTGAACGAGATGGACGTGGGAACAGCTGTCGCTGCAGCATTATGTGCTGTGGCTTATTACAATTATACGTTTATTCGAGAAAAAAAAAGTTATCAAGGGACGTTGGAAAAAACGAAGATGGTGGATGACAGCAATACATCGCAACAAAACAAAATAAAAATCTACATAATTTTAATATAGTATAATACGCGGCGGGAATGTGGAGGGAGTGTTTTGTGTTTCGGCAAAACTACACGAGAGCCCTTTGATTCGGATACGAAATACCGACACGGGATGGAGACTGCAGGAGACAATACGAATATAGACGAATATGCTCTCCACACTCTCGTATTCGTTTAGTCTCGTGTAGTTTTGCCGAGAATGTGGAGCCCACTTAAAGCGGGCAGCTTTCCACATTCTCGCTCGCGCATTTGTACGCTCGCTACTTGAACGAGATGGACGTGGAAACAGCTGTCGCTGCAGCATTATGTGCTGTGGCTTATTACAATGATACGTTTATTCGAGAAAAAAAAGTTATCAAGGGACGTTGGAAAAAACGAAGATGGTGGATGACAGCAATACATCGCAACAGAACAAGATAAAAATCTATATAATTTTAATATAGTATAATACGCGGCGGGAATGTGGAGGGAGTGTTTTGTGTTTCGGCAAAACTACACGAGAGTCCTTTGATTCGGATACGAAATACCGACACGGGATGGAGACTGCACGAGACAATACGAATATAGACGAATATGCTCTCCTCACTCTCGTATTCGGCAAGTCTCGTGCAGTTTTGCCGAGAATGTGGAGCCCACTTTATTTTCATACAAGTAGTGTGCGTTTATTTTCTTGAATATTTCTATTTGTCGATCATTTCGAAGCACATTATTATTTATTATACAGAAAAGAAAGTCATTTACACACGTAAAAAGCTAGGTATGCAATTTTTGTAGACAAATTATTAAGTAATTGATGTGACATTTTAGCACTAATGCCTTATATGGCACGATTATGGGATTATTAAACTTTTATATCTTTTAGCTTACAAAAATACCGATTGAAAAGCCCAAAAAACGATGTTCAAACTTACGTATTTAATGTTAAATCCACGTGTTTGAGGCATTATTTGGCCATTCTTATGGTTTGTTATTTAGCGGAACCACAAAACTCAACAATATCTAACACAAAATGTTCACTAAAAACCTTTATTAATACTTTTATTACATGAAATATGCAGACCGACTCCTTTGTTATGTCCGAGTAAGTCCGACATAACATTACACGCTTTTGACGCTTATACACCGATATAAGGCTCTCTCCTAGTGTATATTAACTCAATGAAATTAACAAAATAAAGCTGTAGAATCGGTACAATTTTTTTGACACAGTTACTCGCTTCCTTGGTTTTTATTGTACGTAGAGTAGTCTTAATTAAAATTGTAACACTCACCTAAACGTCCACCAGATATTGAAACACATCGTGTTGAGCCAGAAGAATGCAGACAGGAATAGAAAATGCATCATCACCGCTGCTCCGCGAACCACATGCACAGAACAAAACCCGTTAAGACCATCATCGCGACACCGGGAACATAGCACTGGAGGTGACGGGAACCGGGGAGCACTCACCGAGCGCGCGGCACAGCGGCGGCGGCACGCGGTCGTTGGCCAGCTGCGTGGCGGCCAGCAGCACGTCGCCCAGCATCAGAGCCGCCACGTAGTGCGTCTGGCAGCGCCAGTGCAGCGCGTGGTGCGCCGCCGGCAACGCGAAGCCCGCTGCCAGCGTCGCCGCCAGGAACGCCGCGCCCACCGCCAGCCCGGCGCCGTACAGCGCGTGGCGCGGCGACAGCGGCGGCTCCCGCCGCCACGCCGCCTCGCACGCCAGCACGCGCGTCTCCTCGGTCCCCTGCGCGCCCTCCGCGCACCACGCGCCCGCGCCCAGCCGCGTCCCGTCCGCCCGCGCCAGCGCCCCGCCCTCCTCCAGCCGCGCGCCGCGCAGCGCGCCGACCACCGCGTACTCCGTGCCCTCCGAGCACGCCGGGAAGCCGGCGCCCACCGCGCTCCCGTTGGCGAGGTCCCGCAGCTCGAGCAGCACGCGCGCCGCCAGCTCGCCGTCCGGCACGCAGCGCTCGCCCGCCGCGTCCAGCACCGCGCCCGCCGCGCAGCACTTGGCCGGCCCGCGCCCGCCCGCGTCCTCGGCGCACACCAAGGCGGCACCGGCGTCCGCGCAGTACCGCTCCGTCGGCACCGTCGTCTTCGACCACCTCGTCATCAGGGACCCGTTGTTCGCCAGCAGCGCGTACGGCGCGGCGTGCTCGGGCAGCACGCGCAGGGTCTCGCACGCGGGTACCCGCGAGTGGGCGAGGCGCCAGTGCGGCGGCGGGTGGTCCAGCAGGGCGCCCCGCAGCGGGGCGTACACGCGGGGCGCCCAGGGCGCGGCGGGCGCGGGACCGCAGGCGGCCGCCACGTCCGCGGCGGCCAGCAGGTCGGTCTGCAGCAGTGCGGGCGGCAGGCTCTGCGCCGGGGGGCAGCAGCGCGGCACATCCAGGGGCGGCAGGCGCACGCCCGCCGCCGCGCCCGCTGCCGCCCACCACGCCAGCGCCAGCACCGCCAGCATCGTGCTTGCCTCACCTCCCATGAGCGCGGGTCGCGTGCCGCATGTCACTCGGCCCCCGACTTTCGCGGGCCCGGCCGCTCACAGCCGTGGGTCACTCGCGGTCACTACGGAGAGTCCCAAAAAACTTTCGATCGCTTTCGATTGCTTATCGATTCGCGGTGCACTAGAGTTCGGGCGACGAAATTTCAACATACTCGTCGGTGTCAACAAAAGCACGTGCGATGGAAGTCCGAGCCTCGCGAAGCCGACCTCTCGCCTGCGAAGCTAGCGTCGTACTGGCGAGCCGCGAGTGGCGCCGCGGGCCGGCGGCCCGCGAGCCTCGAGCGGGCGGCGCGGCGCGGCGCGCGGCGGGGTGACGGGCTCGAACTTGGAAGTCGTAGACCGTAGTGGATCATGAATGAACGGGCGGGGCGAGGTGGGGTGAGCGCGGGCTGCGGCGTGATGGCGAAGGCTTGGTGCCCGCACCACCCCAGAAGAGACCGATTATAATTTGAATGAAAATACTTTCAATGTAGGGCGCTAATAAGACTAATAATAAGCTATATTTATTATCATTTATCATAGTATCCATCTAGTATCTACCTACCTTAAACTGCCGCGGCCGATTGGGTCTCAAGGAAGGAAGGTAGCGGGCAGCGGCTCATTAAAATTTAGTAGCGGTCTTCGTTCGGCGTCTACCATGAGGATGAAATTTCAATATTTCGGCCGTACAATTGGGCCGTTTCTAACCATGAAGTACATTCGTTCGTAAGTTCGTACCGACCGAAGATAAAGTGACGTTTCTTGCATCAAACCCTTACCATGAGCGCCTTTTAGACGTCCGAAGATTTGAATTTGGCAGCCGATTTCTCGGGCATTTACTGTCAAAATCTACGGTAACAAAAGAGATACCTTTTGATTATCGAAAGCATTAAAAAAGTGTTAAAACCAGTAATTAAGGTGTGATATTATATTAGCATGTGATTTTACTTAAATTAAACTATATTTATGATATCATAAGATTGTATTTTAGTGTAGAATGATGAAATTGTAATTGTACATATTACAGATATTATGGAATACCACTTGGAGCGCAGAAGATCCCATTAAGCAATACTTTCTAATACCAAAGGTGTGTAGCCGAGAATAAACTCAGTCAGGAATTATTTCGCGCACTCTGTGAGAAGATCGTGACTTTTTAGCGCCCCAAAATGAATACAAATTAATAGAGGAAGCCAGCAGGCGCCAGGCACAGACTGGCGGTCTTTCACTACTGCAATGCAACTTACTTAGTCAAAACTCAAAAGGCACAAGCAAGAATAATTCTGCAAAATACACAGTAATTAACCTAGTCAGCTACAGGTAAAAAGCATACAATTATTATCCTACTTACAACTTTTGTGACTGTACTTTTATTATACTAATAATTCTAGTATCATTATTTATACTTTTGAAATATTTTTTATTTCAGGTAAAATACCAGTATACTTTAAGTATAAAGTATTGCCATAATATATGCTAAAAGTTAGATAGCCAGAAGAATGTTTATCAAAAACAATATTATGCAATGTCTCTGTCGCAGTATGATAGATAAATTATAGGCGTAATATAGCCATATCCCTAGGGATATACTTATATGCTATAATGCAGCCAAACGCATCAAAACCCCTACCTCCACACTGCACTGTTACAATCATTTCACTAAACTTAATCCAGTAACATGAATATTATTATCACTGAACTTATGTAAACTCAACCGTATCATAATAATTATGTTTCCAGGAATATAGTAATGAATAGCTTGCATAAAACTATGTAATCCCTAGGAATATGATTATATTATTTATTATCTATCATACTGCGACATCTATAAAAGCTTACAATGCTACTCCAACAATGATCAAATTTATACCTTATAATTAGTTCAAAAAGGAAATGATTAAATGGCTGAAACTAAAAAATATTATTCACAAATGCTATTAACAGAATTCCTCAATGTAAGTATAAAATATTTTGTAATTAATATATTGATTTTCAATTGATATTTTGAAATGTAATTATTAGCTAGTAAAATTATGACATGAATATTGTATTGAATTATTTATTTTAGCCGTCTCTGATGCTATATTATAATAGTTAAAAGTACTCATATAAGTATGTAATGGTTAACTAACAGTTTATCTTGTGACCAATAATGAAATAGGAATGTATCTTTATCAAGATTCAAGACTATATTGTTAGCATTAGCACCAATGAATTTGTTTGCTTTTATAGTATTAGTTAAAAGTGTTGATCATAATATGAAAGATTATAAGTGTAACATCAAAATGTACCACCACCTAAGAAGCAAATAAAGAATATGAAAGAAATAACTTTATTAATTATTGAGATCATTACTTTGAAATAATATGCAATTACTAATTAATATAAAATGTAACAAAAAACTTTAAATATTCATAATTGGTTATTCTGGACTGGAAATAACTAAATAAATAAAGGCAACAGAAGTAATATTTATTACCTATTAGTATTTTATGTATAGCTATGCCACAGCAATAGATTTTATAACTTTCATTTTGGACTGATAAATTTTCAATAAAGAAGGTTATCAATAATAATTATTTTAATCTTGCCACAATATTATTATAAAATATAAGTGGTATTGCGGCAAATTTGCAGCAACACTTCCATAACACACATTCCCAAAATATCAGATATTTCATCAAGTTCTCCTGTAAGTCTGCAAGCTGTCTGCTACAATGCACTTCTTTTACTACATTTCCTCTTCCAGGTGGATCAATACTTCAAATCCCAAGCGGCCACATGCCACCGCAATAACAATAGAATATAAGCTATTGTGTCCGGTATTTCCACGATCGAGATATTAATAATTATACTTCTGGATAAGTATACAGAATTTTCTTTAAAAATCCTCATTCTCCTTTCCTTACTGGAATGTGTAGCTGAAAACAAAAAGAAAAACATTTTATTTACAAGCACTTTAATATACTTACTCCTTTTGTTCAATTACTTACTTGATTGTTCTAAAGTCAGTCAGTAAAGTAGTTAAAGGTCATCAATAAAATAAATGTTGCAAAAGTTCCCTTTTTAGATTTAGTCAGACTTAAGACAGAACATTTATTATAATAAGAGGAAGGAACTTTGACTTTAATTAACTCATCTAGCCCCATAAGGACACCAGTGACCGCGATAAAAATAGAATAACAAAAGATTTCCAAGAATCGGTGATCGAAGGATTAATAGCTATCCTATCGATATTCCTTTATTTATTATTACCTCGATCGTGGGAATCGCAGACACAATAGATTTTCAATTGTTATGCGGCACCCGGGTGCCGCTTGTTCATTGATGGGTTAATGTTGAATCAAAATATAATAATACTGTGTGGATCAAACTAAGCAAAAAATTCAATAACTGTAAGGGAGATCGCAGACGGCACACTTTTTGTGTGATTGAGTCTGCGGTGCACATACATTCTGCATGGCCGCACCAGTATATCCTGAGATATTTCAGTTGATATCTTAATAATTAGTTAATAATGTAAGCTCATAATATTGTTTACTTACAGTGTTGAGTAGAAGGTTGTTGCATAGGAGCTGTTGTAGCCGTCCACCAACTGGAGTTCAGATGTTCTACAATAATAGTTTTAATTAACATATTATGTATAAAAATGAGTTAATTTGTAAATTAACATTATTAAATGTGGTGTAGATATTTTATTTGATATATATTTATGGATATTATGATGATCTATATAGGTAATGATAAAAATTAACAGCTTTCAATTTTGTTAGTCTCTTGAGCTGAACTTGACAATAGCTGAACTAATTTCCCAAATTTTAGTCTTGAAATACTTGTTGAAGTCCAGGGAAGGTTTGTGTGGTAAGAAATAATGAAAAATTGCGAGTAAAATAATAAAAACGACATTTTTATCAGAAGTGATACAAAGTTCACCGGGTCATCTAGTTTTATTATAAAAATAAGATCATGTTAGATGTCAATCTATGTAGATCTTATTTACAAATCTTAAATATTGTTTTACGATAATTATATTGACTAATATCACTTTATAATTATTGTAATTGTTGTTGATTGTCATTTTTAAGCAAAACTTACCCTTTGCCATTGTGGCACAGTTCTAGTAAAACTTTCATAGTATTACGGGTTCATATTCCTCCCCAAGGTGTAAACCTATATTCCACGCTCGCAGTCGTCAATCATACGGATTTCATCTCAAGAAATCTTCAACGCTTTGGGACGGGCGGCTCATTGAATAGTTTGATAGTATTTAGGAGGCAAGCAACATGCAAAAGTCCACTTTAACAGCTTACGTATGACTTCCACATTCCGTATTATAAAACAGTAAAACTTTTTCTACGAAATAGTAAACTAATCTAGACTTTTCAACTCTTTCGCAACTTTGTTTACAACACACAATATAGATCATACAAAATGTCAAATTCTTTACATGTCAAATTGATTTTTTTTTGCAGTCATAGGCACAGACATAGGTATATACAGCCTAAATTAATTATGTTTTATCGAAATAATAAAAGATTTAAATGATTTATTACTTTAAAACATTTTACAATACATTTAGAATGTTATTCTTAATATTTAACGTTTGATAAAAGGCCAAATCTTCTAAAATATAACAATGTATTTCCAACAAGAACGAATGTAAGTCAAGAGCGCTTTTTCCTCACTAATCGTTCGTTCCCGAAGATTGTCACGTGATTTCGAAAACTATAAGCTAGCTCCGATGTAACTTCGTAGTAACCTAATGGCCGAATCTTCGTTAAATGTTTCGTTCGGTCCGAAGATTTGAATGTGTCTTTTGATGGTAGAGCTGCGATGTGGCTTGAACAGCTTCAGTTTGTACTCGCGGTACACCTTAAGGCCGTCCCCCGAGCAAACGACCTTGGCCATACATTTGCTGCGTTGCCGAGATCACGCCAAAACCCTATTATTTTTACTTATCTTAGTTCAAAATTGTCCTAAAAGAAATTTAAAACGGCGAATATGTAGTTTATGATATTGTCGATCTATTGGCGTGAGTTTCAAATAAAAGTAATTTGTAAATCGTAAGGAGATGCTGAATGTATGCTTGAATTTTAACAAATTGGTATTACTTTGGAAGCTGATATCATGAGTATAAGAAACCAAAATAGAAAATTTAAAACGACAAAAGGAATGTTGATATACTGAAGATTATTGCTGTATTTTTATTATAACTTTGTAGCTTTCAGATTATGAGTTTATAAGGTTTTAAATAGGTCAATTACGGAATCTCCGGACGGAACGCCCTTAATTTACAGGTTCTATCACCTGACTACATCATCATTCATCATGAATCATGATAGTTCCATAGTAGTTAGCACTTAGTACTTTATGCTGGGTTTCCATGTGTTGAGATTTGCAAACCTCATATTTTATAAGTAAGTAAATTTAGTTCTGCGATTTGATAACAGACGTGAGACGTCGCTGTTCGGCCTCTAGATCGCGATATCGCTTGCTCGATACCATTTGGTTTATTATTAAGTAATTTATACAACGATTATGTCATTTAGCAGTTAGCTCACATTCACTACAGTCATTTTGGGTAACTTTGAATTGCGGTTTAACTTTGAATAATACAAAAATAAAAAACGTAAGTATAAAAAGCTAAAACCGCAATTCAAAGTTACCCAAAATAAGCTTAGTTATTTTGTTTAATAAAATATATACGCCAGAGGGATTTGCATTTTGCATCACACTCACAGAATACTTATGTTTTAACCTATCATACTTCACAGCTAAGATAGATGGCGCACTAAGTATCGATTTGAAATTGAATTCTTGATTACAAGAACAGCTGTCAATAATAATTATGATAATATTATATTATATTATGAGTACACCTAGCTACGCTACATTCTATGCAAGTTTATACAATTTTTTATCTGATAGATCCTTCGATCGTGGAAAAACGAGACACAATAGCCTTTCTATTGTTATCGCAATCGCCGGTGACCGCTTGGGGCTTGAAGCATTAAAATTGTTAAATTACTTAGCACAATATGTTCACTTCACTGATAATATATTATTTTGTGAGTGTGAATTGTGAGTTGTGACTCTTAACAAATTGTAATAAGATACGTAAAATATACGCGAAGGTTTACCTACTAGTGTAACTAAAAAGAGTGAAATTATTATTATTTTTCTAACAAAAAATTAAAACCGACCTCCGAGGTAAAAACAATAATAACATTAATATGAACTAAAAAGTATTAAATAATTTTTACTATCTAATAGTGCCTTTTTCCGAATTCGGCTAAACTGCAACTATTTCTGTACTCAATCTTCATAAGTAATTTTGAAGTCGGTGCCAGTTCCAAAAGTTTCAAATATTCTGTCAGAGGACTGAAGATTCAGCTATCTGGTACCGACTTCAAAATAATGAAGATTGAGTACAGAAATAGTTGAGGTTTAGCCGAATTCGGAAAAAGGCACTATTAGATAGTAAAAATTATTTAATACTTTTTAGTTCGTATTAATGTTATTATTGTTTTTACCTTGGAAGTCGGTTTTAATTTTTTGTTAAAAAATAATATTATGTTTTAATTATGTGTAAGTCTCACCCTTCTAAAACTTGAACACAATTATCTGAACAATTTTTTTTTTATATTTGGTTGCACAACCATAGCTCGATATCTGTAAGAAACATAATAACATTCTTCTTCATTCTATCTCTTCGGTCTTCAAAAGCAAAAGACAAAGCAAAATACACATTACCATCCTATTTGTTGGGAGTCCCTAAATATAATATAATAATAAATAATAATAATAGCTCCCACACCGGTTTCGGTGACGGTGGCCGGTTTCATTGAAACCAGGCCAGCTACGCAGGAGTAATTTTATAATGCCCAAGTGTGTGCGCAGTACACAAGAGCACTCTCTATTCCTTTACTCTCATAACCCAGTGAGACGGAAGACTGACATGACTAGCGAGAGTTCAGGCGCAGGACCGACTTTTTACATGCCCATCCGACGCATGGATCATCTTACTTGTCAGACAATCAGGTGATCAGCCTGCATTGTCCTAACCAAACTTGGAAATATCATGTTTCCAACGCGGGAATCGAACCCACGACCTCCGAGTCAATAGCCGCGCTCTATACCACTAGACCACGGAGGCGTTCAAATGTGTTGTTCTAGTAACTGTTCAATATTGTTATTGATACTGGACAATACCCTTATTCTCATTTCTACTCATTCATACCTACTAAGGAAACAATTGTGTCAAAAAAAAATTATAAGTACCGATACCCAGTCACGTGTACGGTGACCCTTATTTCTACTCATTTATAGCTACTGAGAAAAAAAATAGTCTAAAACAAGATAATACCGATACCGATACCAGATCAAGTGTGCGGTGACGCTTATTCTTATTTCTACTAATTCATGCCTACAGAGGAAAAGAATAGTCAAAACAAGATACCCAATACCCATACCGGTACCCGGTCAAATATGCGGTGACCCTTATTCTCATGCCTACTGAGGAAAAAAATAACGTCAAAAAAAAGATAATACCGATACTCAGTCAATTGTACGGTGGCCCTTATTTCTACTCATTCGTATCTAATGAGGAAAAAAACTAACTAAAAAAAGATAATACCGATAATACCTATAAGTACTCTGTTCTTCTTCGTACCGTGTGGACTTTGCATGGTATAAGTACTCTTGCAAGCCCTAGTCAAGTCATTTTCCCATCAAATTCTCGTAAAGAGCGGGCCGACGAGTAGTACGTGTCTGCTTGCGACGAGGCTCCGCGGCCGACTGAATCGCCACCCCGCATCCCCGCCGCCCTCATACAGTGCGAGCGTTATAGGTATTATTTTATTTTGAATGACTAACTATCATTTTAGTGAAAACCATAAATACTACCTTATGGGATTTGATGAAAGGTTTATGAAAACATAATTTTTTTACTAGAATTGTATCTAAATTCGCCGTAAAATCGAAAAATTGCAACGAACAACAAAATTTTCACGATTTTTTTCCATCGAGGCAAATTACTGTAATCGTGTTTCGAAGAATATAACGTTATTAGGCATATCTTTACCCTTACGCCGGTATGAATAACATTGTATGAATTTTAGCGGTTGATATCTAAAAACAGGTTTAAAGATACCCTAGATCGCGATATTATACGCTTCTGGCCCTACCACTTCATCTTAAGCTGCACTGTTTTGTCATCTGTTTCCATGCGCCAGAGGTTGCTTGGAAGAAATCGCTTCATAGCGATAAAGCCGCCTTTGTGCTCATGCTGAGTTCATGTAACTTCTTTTATTATGTTTGTACATTTTGAGCATAATAAAGCATATTCATTCATTCATTCATTTGTTCATTCACATTCAATTTGGATTAAATTAAATTTGGATTAAATTAAATTTGGATAAATTAAATTTGTATAAATTAAATTTGGATAAATTAAATTGGATAAATTAAATTGGATAAATTAAATTTGGATAAATTAAATTTGGATTATTATTGCGTCGTCTTTATATGTCAATTTTTATGTAAATAGTATCTTGTGTGCAATAAATGTTATAAATAAATAAAAATGAAAATAAAAAATAAAATGAAATATGAATTAAACGAAATTTAATGAAATGGTTTAAATGTAGTTTAATGAAATGTTTTAAATGAAGTTTAATGAAATAGGTTAAATGAAATTTAATGAAATAGAATAAATGAAATTTATTGAAATAGATTAAATGAAATTTATTGAAATAGATTAAATGAAATTTATTGAAATAGATTAAATAAAATTTATTGAAATAGATTAAATAAAATTTATTGAAATAGATTAAATTAAAATTTATTGAAATAGATTAAATGAAATTTATTAAAATAGGTTAAATTAAATTTATTGAAATAGATTAAATGAAATTTATTGAAATAGATTAAATGAAATTTATTGAAATACTTAGATTAAATGAAATATATTGAAATAGATTATTTAAACTTTTTGAAATAGATTAAATTAAACTTATTGAAATAGATTAAATGAAACTTGTTGAAATAGATTAAATGAATAGATTTAAACTTTTTGAAATAAATTGAAATAGAATTTAAGATTGAAATGGAATTTAAGATTGAAGTGGAATTTAAGATTGAAATGGAATTTAAGATTGAAATGGAGTTTTAGATTAAATGAAACAATAAGATACATAAAAATTTTGCCTTATTAGTGGCGAGCAAAGGTAAAAATTATTTGGAAATCAAAATTTGTAAAGTTACTAGAACAGTATCACATATGGTCGTATTACGAGAGTAATAAATTCTTTGTAATTTCAAAGATAGTATTTTCCACTATGCACATAATTCCAAACAGATTTCAAAACTGCAATAGATTATAATAAGCCGACATTCGACTCGTGTTTCCTAACATTGTGTTTTTGATAATTTACTTTATATAAGGAAGCGATAAAGAGAACCTCTTGGCTACTTTTTCTTAAATTCCTCTTTCAAGTTTACACTGCGGCATAAATAATTTGAATTTTAGTGAATCTCAACCGAGTTACCGCAAACGATTATACCTACTGCATACATGTTCTATGTGTAAATCTTCACTTACAGCGATTATCTAATATTACTAACCCATGTCAAAATTCGTATATATTATCAAATTGTAAAACGAGATCAAGTTTAAGCACAGTTGAAAGAGAGAGGTGCTCCTTACGCTAAACGCATTAATCCTTCGATCGGGGATTCTCGGAAATGCTTTTGTATTCTATTGTTGTCGCGATGACCGGTGCTCGTGCGGGACTTAATGGGTTAAGAGCAAACTGCCAAATTTTGCTGTGTTTTAAGTATTACGATCCCGATTCCCGAAAGACGATTGACTTAATTGAAATTGAGATTTATTTAATCATATTTTTATATTTATCTGTTATTACTTATTAGCCTAACGGAAAACACGATTCACTTATTTTGACTCGATACTTAGGTAAGTATATTTTTCGAAATTTTGCATATTTCTGAGCTCTTCAACAAATATGTTACGCTTATTGAGTTACTATTATTAAATAACTTGCACTACTACAATCACACAATTTATAAAACAATAGCTAAAGGAAATATTATTGTATTTAATTTTTAAGTAATAATCAAAAACATTTTTGGAACTTTCGACCTTTACTTTCGTGCTGCCTATAATGCGGGAACCATTGTTACGCGATGTTGTTCACTATTGCAGCATATTTATATGCAGCGCAAAGTACAATTCATGCGGGCACGATTCATGGAATCATTATATTATCACGATTGGAGTATAGCGGGGTGTGTAGGCGGGGCTAGCGTGGTTTAATATTTTTGGCAGTTCCGGTCTTAAGAATAATTATAATCTAACTCTTTTGGAACGTTTTTGAATTTTAAATATTATTTCTACACATTGTAGACGATTGGATCTACAATTTTTAAGCTACAGCCTACAACTCTTTGGTTTACCTACTTGTCAAGCTTGAAAATAATAGTCTTACTAAGGGAGAGGAACTAATGCTAGACACTGAACTAATAGATGACACTTATGACAAAAATACCATAAAAATAAGAATTATTCTTATTATTTCTCACCACTGTAAATTTTATAAGCTTCTCAAGCAATCTGTTGAATTGAAAAAATATATTAGAGACGCCTTCGGGAACAAAATTTTAAAATGGGATCAGTTTTCGCAAATAATATGACCGCCTCAACACACGCTCGGCAATTTCTTAGCAAATAGGTTAAGGAAGGCGAAATTTTGCACGTAAGTTTTGAATACATTTATTTGATTTTTTGTAATTTCTATTGATTTCATTGGATTAATGGTCATGTTGTATACATTAATTAATGTTTATTTAAGATTTTTTATCCATTTTCCCTAACAATATAAAGGGTGTCTATTATTAGTTCTTGAAAATGTAAAAAAACCTAATAGATGACATGGATCTCATCTTTGAGTTTTGCAATACATACTCAAGTTATTTTGTACTACTACTGCAAAAATCATCACTATTCTCTGAAAATATAATTCTATTAACAATCTAAGAACTTAGAACTACTGCACTTAAAAATGGACGTGTCTAATATTAGACCTTGTACTGATCTAAAAATCGATTGCTTTAGTTTTTTAGCAGTAAAAAAAAAGAAAAAGGAGAGCTGAGAAAAGAAAGAAGAAAAAAGAAGAGGCAAAAGAAACATGGAGACTAAAGACTGAAAATAAATTTGCTAGGAAAAAAAGACGGGTTGCACTCCGGGAATGCCGGCAGAAGTGAAAACTTAATTATTAACGTTGTGCATTTTTTAACCCATTTTTTATGAATATCGATTATTAAAAAATTGATTTTTTAAATAAATCGAAACCCTTACAATCGATTAAAATTTTAACCCATTTTTTATGAAAATCGATTTTTAAAAAATCGATTTTCATAAAATCTATTTTCAAAAGAGCGATTTTTTTAATTAATCGAAACCTTTACAATCGATTAAATTTTTAACCCATGTTTAATGAAAATCGATTTTCATAAAATCGATTTTCAAAAGATCGATTTTTAAAAAATCGTTTTTTTTAATTAATCGAAACCCTTAAAATCGATTAAATTTTTAACCCATTTATTATGAAAATCGATTTTTAAAAAATAGTTTTTTTTAATTACTTAATCGAAACCCTTACAATCAATTCGAGTTCGAATTCGAGTTCGAGTTCGACACAAAACACTACTCTCCAACCGTCTTACGGTTTTTCCAAGGTTTTTCGATCAGCACGAGAATCTGACGTGAGTTTCACAGTTTTTACCCATCCCACAAAAGTGCTCAACGCCGCTAAAGAAGTTTTCACTTCAAAAATATGAAAAATAAAAATAAAAGGAAAGATAGTTTCAGCACGGAAGAAGAATGAATAGAATCTAGAGACAACGTGGATAATATTTCTGATGCATGTAGTGACTATGATGAAGTAAATGAAATCTTTTGAAAAATGGCAAATAAAGACCTAATTTAATAGAAAAAAATATGTAAAATGTAATGTAATGTTCTATGTCAACTATTAGTTCATATTGGTGTCTACTATTAGTGATGTTCGTTTTTTGTGATGTCATCTATTAGTGCTTATGACTAAGTTTACAAAAATACCAATAATATATTTTTTAATTGATTTGTCAGAGAATAATTATAATAGTTTTATTTTGTAAGAGTTACTGAAGACATGAAAGAAGTTATCAATCCTTTATTTTCATAAATATATATTTTATAACATTCAAATGTTGCATGTTTCCTTAAAGTGTCTGCCATTAGGTCTTCTCCCTTATCTACAAATTTAAGTGTTTTTATCATAATATTATACAGAAATGCTACAAGATTCCTGTCATCGATAGATTGAAATATCACACTAATGTAGTATTGTTGTTCTTGTTAAAACTAAACCCTTTGGCTTGTATTCGGTAGTATAATATAATAAAATCGTACCTATAGTGGTTTGTATTTGTAGGGTAGCTCTTTCAAAAACTTTAAATTCTTACGAGTGCGAATAATACGGTAATAATGAGATAAGACAAAACTGCTGTGAATAATTACTAAGTATATTTGATCCTTTAAATTATATTTCCTTAAATTAAATCTACCTCGAACTATGTTCTACGTTCACCCGTCGATCGTGGCAAAACAAGACACATTCACTTTTCCATTGTTATCGCGGCCGGATGTGGCCGCTTGGGGCTTGATGAATTAAGAAGCGGGTAAAATATTTTACTTTTAAGATTGCCAAACTCTACTAAGTACATTTATGTTAAGGATTACTTAAATAATAATTGTTTCTTCGTAATAGTCTGCTGGTTTTCAAAATATAGTATTCTGCATTTTTATTCGTTGAAGAAGAATTAGCATAGCTGCTATCGAAGTTCAATTTATTACGATTTGTCAATAAAACGTTTTCTTTTTCATTGTGAAGTAAAAGTTCCACGTGGTCACTAGAGGGAGAATGGGTAGACTTACTAGAGTCTAGACAACAAAACTAGACGCTTTTATATAATTATTATATTTTATTGAATAATAACGAATTTATTCGAAATGTTTTACTTGTTACTATGTTACTATGTTAAACTAGTGTTATTAGCCATACATTCATTTGACACTCTTGAGTTTCAAAATTTAGTTAGTAAGTACACAATTTAGTTAGTACGCAATATGTGGACGATATATTTTATTTTTACATCTAATGTTTAATATTCTAATAACATTTCACATTAAAACCTAGATAACGATAACGCAATCTTCTAATATGCATATAAAATTCTCGTGTCAGTGTTTGTGCGTGAACTACCTACTCCATTTAACGGCCCAACCGATTTTAATGAAATTTTGTATAAGTATGTACCAGTTACCTACATCCGTTGGGCCTGAGAATAGGTTTTTACCTACTTTTTATATTGATGCTAGATATAATTTATATGGCAAAACAAGGTTGCAGGGTCAGCTGGTTTAATGTTTGTTAATATAATAATATATTATATTGTAAAGAGTTATTGAAGTGTCAAAGAAATGCCTGTCAAAACTCCTTAATAATATTACTATACTGGCCGAAGTATTTAGGATCCTGTGAGATTTAAATTAGAGAACATAAAAATGACTAAATTTATAGTTTTATGCCTGATTTCGCCTTTATTTGAGCTAATGGAATCTAGATTTAAAGTTTTATGATTCATGTTACATTGAGCAGTGTAATGATAATATTATATTGTTAGGAAACACAACCAATGTTAAGCTAGTCCCGAATTACCCGGGAACAGAATATAGAAAATCTAGCCATGTAACACGTCACATTCGGGCGTATATATAGCTCTGATAAGGGGGGGGGTCCCTATCCCTAATGTAAAAAAGCGGCCAAGTGCGAGCTGTTCCGCGTTGTTCCGCAGCAGCAAATAGGTAATGTGCTTAGGAAAACAAAAGTATTTTTAGGGTTTCGTACCCAAAGGGTAAAAACGGAACCCTATTACTAAGACTTAGATGTCTGTCTGCCTGTCTCCAAGCTGTATCTCAAGAACAGCGGTTCTTGAGATACAGCTAGTTAGCTAGACATCTAAAATTTTCACAGATTGTGTATTTCTGTTGCCGCTATAACGACAAATACTAAAAACTTGTTTGTTTGTTTGAACGCGCTAATCTCAGAAACTACTGGTCCGATTTGAAAAATTCTTTCAGTGTTAGATAGCCCATTTATCGAGGAAGGCTATAGGGCAGTGGTCCCCAACCTTTTTTTTCATGCGGGCCACAAACATGGTCTTGGTGTCGCGGGCCGCAACAAAAATTTTTTAGGGTTAAAAAATAACATTCTTCAAAATTAACAATTTTAAAGTGGAAAAAAATTTACGACTATCACGTAGACTTTACGTTATTTTGCCGGTGGGCGTGAATTTCAAAATTGTTTAACATCACGCGGGCCACAAATAAAGTCCCAGCGGGTTGGGGATAGCGGCTATAGGGCATAGGCTATATAACATCACGCTGTGACTTTAAGGAGCGAAAAAACAGAGTAAAGTGTTGAAAAAACGGGAGAAATTATTTGAAAAGGCTTATTTGAACGCGCTAATCTCAGGAACTACTGGTCCGATTTGAAAAATTCTTACATTGTTAGATAGCCCATTTATCGAGGAAGACTAATAGGAGCGAAGAAATAGAAGAAAATGTGTAAAAAACGGGGGAATTATTTAAGAAGTAGACCACGTGAAGGATCATAGGCTATTTTTTGTGGATTAATTTATATGTGAAATATCTAATTTACGCAGGCGAAGCCGCACGGAACGTCTAGTCTATACTTATATACTTATAATATTAAAAAGCGGAAGAATTTGTTTGTTTGAACGCGGTAATCTTAAGAACTACAGG
Source organism: Polyommatus icarus (assembly GCA_937595015.1). Classification (NCBI taxonomy): domain Eukaryota; kingdom Metazoa; phylum Arthropoda; class Insecta; order Lepidoptera; family Lycaenidae; genus Polyommatus; species Polyommatus icarus. The sequence goes on along the minus strand of OW569332.1, from coordinate 163,152 downwards.
TCCAATTTAAAAAATTCTTTCAGTGTTAGATAGCCCATTTATCGAGGAAGGCTATAAGTCTATATTTTATTATGCTAATACTAATAGGAGCAAAGAAATAGAGGAAAGTGTGGAAAAAACGGGGGGAAATTATTTGAAAGGGCTTATTTGAACTCGCTAATCTCAGGAACTACTGGTCCGATTTAAAAAATTCTTTCAGTGTTAGATAGCCCATTTATCGAGGAAGGTTAGAGGCTATATTTTATCACGTTAAAACTAATAGTAGCGAAGATATAGAGGAAAGTGTGGAAAAAAATGGGAGAAATTATTTGGAAGGGCTTATTTGAACGCGCTAATCTCAGGAACTATTGTTCCGATTTGAATAATTATTTTATTGTTAGATAGCCCATTTATCGGGGAAGGCTATAGGCTATTTTTTATCACGCTTAGACTAATAAAAGCGAAGAAATAGAGGAAAATGTGAAAAAAACGGGGGAAATTATTTGAAAGGGCTAATTTGAACGCGCGAATCTCAGAAACTGCTGGTCCGATTTGAAAAATTATTTCAGTGTTAGATATCCCATTTATCGAGGAAGGCTATAAGCTATATTTTATTACTCTTAGACTAATAGGAGAGAAGAAATAGAGGAAAATGTGTAAAAAACGGGGGAAATTATTTGAAAGGACTTATCTCGCGACTACTGGCGCAATTTTTATGTTATTTGCCACAGATAAGAAGTAGACTACGTGCAGGATCACAGGCTATTTTTTGTGGACTAATTTGTCTATGAAATATCTAATTTACGCGGGCGAAGCCACGCGGAACGTCTAGTAATATTATATTGTCGATTGGACAAGTAAGATGGATAGTAATGGGGGGGATCCGGACCCCCAGGACCCCCCCCTTATATACGCCCATGCGTCACAATCTGGTTCAGATGATTAAAAGGAAGATGGAATTATCTATATAATAATTAATTGATACACTAATGTTCCGGTAATTTCTGGGTATTGTTTAAAATGTATCAATCCCACATTACTTTTGTATTTATGATTTATACTTAGTTCAGTTTAGTAACATTTATTGTACTGAAGTTTATCATTTGCCCTTGAACCTACCCTTGAACCTTTGCCTTTTGATTACCATGAGTTTATATTGCTTTGCTTTAAATATAAGATTTTCTTTTGGAAATTTCAGGAAAGCATAGTTTATAAAGTAGTAACGATGTTTCGTTGAATGTATTAAAGGCATTACATAAATATGATTCTCTTTACTTGAATATGTCTGGTTTTAAAAAATTTGCTAGATTTTATGTAGTCTGGTCAAGTTAATAAAGTATTAAAATATAATAATAATTATTAGCTGAAGTAGAAGTTCTATGATATTAGTGGCTTCAGGAGCTACAACAAATTCGAAGACCGATTGCTTAAAATTTTTGTATAAGTTTAATAATAATATTATATCGTTTATAATTTCTCATATTTTTATCACCAGCGATATTAGAAGTATGTTGATGTTAGAAAAGCTACTTTTTGTATCACTGCACTCGTTGAATATCTTCTGTGAGAAATTATTTTATTTTAGGGTTACTGTTACTATATAATTGCTGTTCAGGTTTTATTTTGTAATATTATTGAATTTTTTGGCATTCGAGTTTCTGTATTTTTATTAAGTATGTCGTATAAACAATATATAATTGAGTTTTTGTGCAGTTTATAAATTTAGTATTTAGCATAAGTAATCAAAATTTTAGATTGTTGTAGGTACCTCAATAATCTAATATAGTCTAGTAGTAATGTCAGTTCTACATTATGATTTATGAGATATATAATAAATCTATTAATTTTAGTATTTTAGTAATTAAATAATCATCTATACACATATTAGTATGTATTGTATTGTAAAGTTTTAAGTTGAGAGTAAAACAAAGATTTTTTTTTCTTCATTATACAATGTTGGTTGTCGATAGCAATGATTGTACAAAAAATCTTGTATTAAGTAGTTTTATTTAAGTTTGTAGTTTTTATTGGATTTTCATTTCATTTTACACGATTTGTAAACAATATAACAAATGAATTGTTTATGTTAAATTTAATTTGACCAGTGTATTTAATACTAGTATATTATGTATGTGAAAATGTATAGCTTTCTAAAATGATTAATTATGATTTATGTATTGCATTAATGATGATAGATAAGTAATTATGTTTTAAGAGTGCCTCGGGACGCTGCACGTTGTCGGATGGCCGAATGTTATGATTTACGTAATGTAGAACATATTTCATTGATTTTAAAATACTAAATTATCATAATTTAATTATCTTTACTAAATTAGATGGTAGATTTTACATTATTAAATCTGGCCACACTGACAATGTGCAATCCCTGCTACCGTCGCCGCACTTGAAGTGGGGATTGACGGTTAAAAATTGGGTATAAATACCCCCCAGGAGCTCAGTATGGAGTGGATTTTGACGGAGGAACAACTGTAAGAGAAACCTCTGCCCGAAAGTGTACAAATTGTATAATAAAAGTAGATATTACAATTAATATGGAGTATTATAATTTCTAACAGTATATCCACAATAATTCTATACCTACCACCAATCCGATATTAATATAATATTACTTTTTATATTATAAAAAAATATTCTAAAATTAATATCCTGGGACCTGGATACTCCTGTATACTTCCGTAATGGCTTTGAGTTAATTGCAATTTAATTTTTAAATCAATTAACAGCCTTTAACATGCCTACAGCGTGGAGCGTTGTGAAGTGCACTGTGCACTCAGTAAAGGCTGCCGCTGCAGGCTGAAGTTCGCTGCTAAAATAATAATTGATTAACGAGTAGCACAGAGCACCTTATTGGTGTCGCCATCTTGTGTCGAATAGAACATAGGTACCTAAATAATTGTCTGTAATAAATTGCTACTAGGAAGATAATCGTAATTATGAAAATAATTATTATTTTTATTATACTAGATGACGCCCGCAACTCCGTTGCGTCAAAATTCGTTTATCGCGGCGAAACCGTAAATTTTTTCGGGATAAAAAGTATCCTATGTCCTTTCTCGAATCTCAAAGTATCCCCATACCTTTCATCAAAATTGGTTCAGCGGTTTGGGCGTGAAGAGGTAACAGACAGACGTCTAGACACACTTTTGCATTTATAATATTAGTATGGATGGAATTTTTTGTAATTTTAATAATTTAAGCGCTAAAGTTGTTCTTAATAATAACTATGCAATATAATTGATATAATATTCAGTATAATATTATTTTTAAATACTTAATAGTATCATTGGTGAAGCCGAATATTGGGGCGGAGCACCATCTAGCGTCGAGTTCTGAAACTAATTTTAATCTGCATAATATTCCACGACCAGGATCCCCAGTTGTTTTACTCTGTTAGCCGAAATGTGAAGGGTTCCACTGGAAGAATATGTTCCTATACTTCAGGAAAGGTTATATCATAATTCATAACCTCATGACATAAAGCGAGGTAATGCAGCCAGCGTATATTTATTATTTTGGTACTTTTTCCACATCCTCCGACTTCAAAAAGTAGTTAAATTTTAATAAAAAGATAAGTAATTTATTAGGAAAATCCAAAACTTTGAATTCGTGGTTTTTAACAATTTAATCTAATGAGCGAACAAACTGGAATTGAATGCCTCCCCTCTCACCCCGCAACTCTCTTCGCTCCACGTTTAGGTATGAAACTCGGGAGCATTATAATGCCCGCTGTACACTCTCGCCGAGAGCTCTCGGGCGAGAGTCTCGTGCGAGAGCCCCTTGCCCGAGTGCGATCATGTACATTCTCGCTTAGTTCAATCGCAGTTAAGAACTCAGACAAGATGGACGAAAACGACCATTCACCATTCATCGAAAGATATCATTGTAATCCAAAGATATTTAATTTTATTTCTCACAGATAATGACTGATAATGTCGTTTCATATTGTTATTTTTCTGTTCTACACTGTCCAACGGCGAAACTACTAACTAGTACTGAAAGACGCGAGAGTGTACAGTAGTCTGTAGTGCGCTCGTTTTCCTCGCGAGACCCTTTGTCTCGGGTGCAATATACCGACAACGGACCGAGAGGGTCCGAGACAGGCGAGACGAGGCGAGCGCACCCATTTACACTCTCGCACTCGGGCCGCTTATGTCATCTAGACTCTAGAGTCTAAAAGTCTAGAGACTAGACTCTAGAACCGCTATCCCCAAAACGCGGCCCACCGGAACTTTATTTGTGGCTCGCGCGATGTTTTGAAATTCACGCCAAAACCGCAACAAAAATTTTTTAGGGTTAAAAAATAACATTCTTCAAAATTAACGATTTAAAAGTGGAAAAAAAATTACGACTATCGCGTAGACTACGTTATTTTGCCAATGGGCCGCCATTGGCAAAATAACGTAGTCTACGCGATAGTCGTAATTTTTTTTCCACTTTTAAATCGTTAATTTTGAAGAATGTTATTTTTTAACCCTAAAAAATTTTTGTTGCGGCTCGCGACACCAAGACCAAAACATGTTTGTGGCCCGCATGAAAAAAAGGTTGGGGACCACTGCTCTACAGGGTAAGGGCCAAGTTATCCTCTATGGCAGTGGTCCCCAGCCTTTTTTTCATGCGGGCCACAAACATGTATTGGTCTTGGTGTCGCGGGCCGCAAAAAAATTTTTTAGGGTTAAAGCCCGTCACAGACCTAGCTATAATATACAGTGTTGCCAGATACACTGTAATTACAGTAGATCTGCCGTATTTTCACGCCGTCTACTGGACACAGTATTTTTATAAGTACAGTGTATGGAGACACAGTATTTTTTGGCAATTACTTATTAATAATAAAAGAAAAAAAAGTCCCTTGACAAAGAAAAGTTACATTGAACAATAATTTGACTGCTGTGTAAATATTTTTATAAGCAAAGGGTCAGTAAAATGTCAAAATGATCTATAAACACATAACTCTGTCCCTAGTAACATAAATAAAGAGATATTAATAAATATTATAATGATTTATTGCATTAAGATGAAAGTGTAATTTAGTGACATCAAAAACATGTACTTAGGGAGCCCTAGAACATTCTCTTTTACTACTAACAAGCTGATTTTTGTGAGTAGCCTCCAATGATATTATATAAAAAAACTCAAAGCAGATATTATGTTACTACCGCGCGCGTTGTGAAGCCATTAAATACGGGCCAATTGACCCGTCTTTTGTATAGTCTGTCTCTTTTATGTAAATGTCATTTCGTATCTGTTGTTTCACTTATCTGTCAAATTTGACAATTGAATTTTAAAATTGTTCGGAAGCAATTTAAGCCGGAAAATAGTATGAACGTAACAGATCTGTATTTAGTTGAATATCATTGGTAGCCTCCTTTTGATAAGACAAACAACCCCTTTATCTGCGAAAAATCCCGAAAGTGACAGCCAACAGAGACAGAAAGGATTTCATACTTTGATTTGATGGTGCTACTCTTAAATTATATAACTATTAACCTACCGGCTACCAATATACGAAAAATCAGCTGGTTAGGGTATACCGTAGTCAACCAAACCCTAACCTGCCGACTTTTTGCATATTGGTAGGATAATAGTTATATAACTTAAAAGCAACATTGTCCTACAAATAGAATAATCCATATTTTAGGACCATCAAATCAAAGTATGAAATCCCCTCCACCTCTGCTAGCCACCACGTTCAAGATTCTTCGCAGATAAAAAAGTTGCTTGTCTTATCACAATGAAGCTACTCACAAAAAATTTGCTTGTTAGTAATAAAAAAATAATTGTTCTAAGGCTCCCTAACTAATACCAATATTAGTATTTTTAATGGATATTTAATCTGCTTTTATCAAATTATTGAATTTGTATCGGAATATTTACTTAACTATTTTATATTTACTATACATTATAACATTAATTCACCAACACTGAACAAATCATTAATCAACACTTATTACAATTATTTTTTTGGGTAATTTTCATAGTATTTATCATTTATTATCAGAACAGATCTAGTATTATGGCTACGTTTAAATAGAATCTACAAGAAGTACATTTACACTCAACGTAATTATTTTGTGGATAAAATTAAGATGTTTAGTTAGTTTATTAGGATATTTTTTTTAAATAAATCTATATTTTACTTAATTAAATAATTATTTCCTTTTTAATATGGCATTTAATTGCACTGTAAAATACACTGTATTTTGTTCCATCAAACACTGTATTTTTCTCGTAAATACTGTATTTTAATGCAGGCAGCACAGTATTTTTGAAAATCTGATCTGGCAACACTGATAATATATATTAATATGTTTATAGCTAGGCATATTATTATATATATTTTCTATACTAATTTTCGCGTGACCACACACTCACCTATAATATATTATATTTCTGTGACATGTGGATTAATATGCCTTGCTATAAATATATAAATATATATTATAGCTAAGTCTGTGACGGGCTTAAAAAATAACATGCTTCAAAATTAACGATTTTAAAGTGAAATTTTTTTATCGACTATCACATAGATTACGTTCTTTTGCCGGTGGGAGTGAATTTCAAATTTTTTTTAACATCACGCGGGCCACAAATAAAGTCCCGGCGGCGGGCGGGCGGGTTGGGGATAGCGGCTCTATGGAGTGTAGATGGAGGAGAAGTATCTCTGTATGTAAAAAGTGTCCGCTGAAATGAGTTAAATTAGTGTGGCGCTACAGTAGCAACAGGGTAAATTTATTTATTATTTATTATATTCGGTGTATACAGGGCACAGGTTCAACAGCACATGAAATAGGTAGGTACGGTACTGTTCTCAGGTAGGTCTGTGTGGGCATGGGTGCCAAAAAACCAACTACTCCCTCTGGAGATCATATCCAACGAAGGGCCGCTCGAATCATTGTTGACTGCCAATTGCCATAGAGTTTCAGACAAGCTGACAAGCTGGACTCCTTAGAATTACGCCGAGATGTAGCTTTGCTCTGGATACTTTGTCGGTTGTATCACGGGGACTGGGGAGTGCTCCGAGGAATTGTTCGTAATCATACCTCCTGCAACTCGGCTTTCCATTTTAGGGGTCTGTATAATATAATCAACAAAACTTGGTTGACTACGGTACCCTGAAACGGCGGAACCTTAACCAGTTGATTTTATAGGTAGGTTAATAGTTAAGTATATAATTTAAGAGTAACATTGTCCTACAAATGGAACAATCCATATTTTAGGACCATCAAATCAAAGTATAAAATCCTTTCTATCTCTGTTAGCTACCACTTTAAAGATTTTTCGCAGATAAAAAAGTTGTTTGTCTTATCAAAACGAAGTTACTCACAAAAATTAGCTTGTTATTAAGTAATAAAAAAAAATATTCTAGGGCTCCTTGACTAGGTAATAGAGAGTTTTGCCGGGAATGTTAAAGTATGCTGTTGTTATTTATATTATTTTCCTAAAATTGTGTTAGCTGGGTTTTTAATGTGTAATATTGGTAGAATATTAATCATTAGATATTCGTGTTCATGCACAAGTGTAGGAAAGTGATGTAATATCCAGAAACGTGCTATTTTGTGTTCCCTCCAAAACTCCATCGAAAGTTTCAGTAAAGCGTCTACCACTTTACTGAATCGACCGACTTGACTCCTTGACTGTATTGACTTTTACTTAGACTTTGACTAGACTTTAGACCTGACGATACATGAAAACGATGATGAAAAATATAATATGAGGAATATGGTTTTCCCGCCATATTCCTTACCTTTTTACCTTGTCTGTGGCACAACATACACATCCTTTGTGTCAAGATGCCAAAAAAAAAGAAGACTAGGTAATACTTATTAACTCAGTAGCAAAATATTATATTTTGCTATGTCCAATTTACTATTATAATTGGTAGTCTGCATCGCACATATTATCTTGCCTCGTTTTTTATTTGCATAATAATATCAGTAGTTACATAATATTATACGTACATAATTAAACTCCGTATGGTGTTTTAGAATATAATAATTATGTATTTACAGTTCACTACAATAATGTAATATAAACCGTGTATAAACCTGTACCTACAATATTATCAATGTTAGGTAAGTATATCGTTCCCGGGCGGCGGCGTATCTCACGACGACGGTTTCTATACAACACGATACACACTCGCTAATATTATTATCAGCCCTACTAGACAAGTCGCAAGCGATTATCGTAAACACCAACAAAATGTATGCTTAATCGCTTGCGACTTGTCTAGACTCTAGGCCCTCAGGAACAATCAGGAAGTCACTCTCTAGTCGCTCGAGAGGCCGGAGGGGTAAATGAAACGCCGGCGGGTGTCGTATAGTCTATAATATAGCCCCTAGGGCGGGGGAGATTCGTCGGGCAGGCGCGCTCGGCCGGCGGGGCCGGCGGGGGCTGCGGGGGCAGCCGCGGGCTCGTCGGCGGAGTAGCGCGGCGGGTTGGCCCAGGGGTCGTAGCCCAGCACGGACAGCATGGGCGCCACGTCAGCCATGTCGTCGCGCACGTCCGCGGGTATCTGCCCCACCCACTTGTGTAGCGCGTCCAGGTTCACCGCGCGCACCACCTGGTCCGACGACCGCTCCACGCTGCAACCACACGCGCACGACCCGTCAGGCCGTCACCCTCCATCTGCCGCGACCCGGCGTGCTGACTGCCGACTGCCAGTCGGAGTCGCTCCGAGTCGAGCGAGGGAGTACCTATCTATGGTTCCGTCCCCAGGGGAAAAGAACGGGACCCTCGGGGATAGACGGACGGATAGTCGAGTCTCAGAAGGACTCGGACGTCTATCCGTCCGTCTATCCCCGAGCTGTATCTCGAGAACCGCGATAGCGGGACGATTGACGTGTTCACAAAACATTATTTATGTATTTCTGCCGCTTTTATAACGACAAATATTTTGACATTTTGATGTCATTCGCCAAAAAATCGGAGGACGCATCGTTTATTGACCAGGACCAATGATATTATATAAAAAAAACTCAAAGTTGAATATCATTGACCGACCAATACCTTCAAAAATAATGAAAAGTGAAAAGAAATCACAGTAGAATGAAACCCATTACAAAAGGAGGAGAATATTATAAAAATTAAGGGAAAAATAATTTACGGGCGATCTGAGTTAGGGAAAAGTGTGGGGGGAGGTTTTAAGGGGGGAAAACGGTTTATCGCGATTTCTGGCAAAACTAATATTCCTATGAAAAAAAGTCAAATGGCAAAGCTGTAGGTAAGAAAAAGGAGGATGGAGAAAAAGTGTGAATAGAAAAGTTTTAGATAAACTTTTCTATTCACACTTTTTCTCCATAACCTCAAAATTTATGTGAAAAATTCAAAAAAACATTTTTTTTTGTTTTTTATTTATATCCTTTACAAAAATTATTTTTTTTCACGAAATTTGTTGATAACTTACATTTTTAAGTCCCGAATACGCTTATTTGATTAGGAATATTTATTTTTTCACCTTTTTTTGAATTGGGAAATAATAAAACGAGCGAATAAAAAATTACTTAGCGACTGATGATGAACATACTGTTTTAATAACTTGAGCGGTATGAATTTGAGTAAGCGAAAAATAAACTAACGACTAATATTCATTTATAATAAAATACAGAACGAGCTTACAAAAAGTGGATTGTGATTAATCTATTTTAGATATTAAAATTCTATCCGAGCGACTGTATTACTAAGTGAGCGACTGGAAATACATAGCGGGCAACTTCAATATTAAAGATAGATTCAATTTTTCTAAGTGAGGTTATACATTACGAACTACTAAAAAGTTCACTTTGAACATACTTTTGTGAGCTGCTTTATTAAATAACTTTATTGAATAACTATCAGAGATAGAAAGGATTTCATACATTGATTTGATGGTCCTAAAATATGGATTGTTCTATTTGTAGGACAATGTTACAAATAAAATCTGCTGGTTAGGGTTTGTAAGGCTAAAGTTTAGAATCATGCCCAACGGTTTTGATTGAGGGATGGGTTGGATGAGGAAAACCCTACGCACACAAACTATATAATCCAAGGTTTCTTGATAAAAATTGTGTACTTTGTCACATACAAAGTCAGTATTCTTCATAATCATTTTCATCATCATTTTACTATATCGTCATGGCTAAATTCTAAGGAACTCCGTGTTGGCCCAATACGACTTTTTTGGGTTAGGTTAGATGGCTAAGGCTTGACAGATAAAACTGTTAAAATAAACAATAAAATAAAATAAACATATAAACTTGTTGTTCCTCGTATCTATAAAAAATTTGCCTGATAGTAATAAAAAATGTTCTAGGGATCCCTGATTAAGTATTTAAGGCCGTCCCCCGAGCAAACGACCTTGGCCATACATTTGCCGCGTTGCCGAGATCGCGCCAAAACCCTATTATTTTTACTTAACTTAGTTCAAAATTGTCCTAAAAAAATTTAAAACGGCAAATATGTAGTTTATGATATTGTCGATCTATTGGCGTGAGTTTCAAATAAAAGTGATTTGTAAATTCTAAGGAGATGCTGAATGTATGCTTGAATTTTAACAAATTGGTATTACTTTGGAAGCTGATATCATAAGTATAAGAAACAAAAATAGAAAATTTAAAACGACAAAAGGAATGTTGATATACTGAAGATTATTGCTGTATTTTTATTACAACTTTGTAGCTTTCAGATTATGAGTTTATAAGGTTTTAAATACGGTCAATTACGGAATCTCCGGACGGAACGCCCTTAATGTTTCATCAAATAGTTATTTCATATTCATTTTTTTTTGTTTTAATGTGAGCTCATTATACTCTGCTCATTCGTGTATTGTTCAAAGTGGTTTTTGTATTCGAAACACTTCATTTAAGATAAAATACCGCTCAGTATAAAAAATACATGTACCAAATATTGAAAAAAATGCAGGACGTAATGTTGACACTCAAACAGATATTAGGTCGCTCAAATATTATGCAGCTGCTCATTTTGTATTTTAAGTAACTCAAAAAAATTACTTTTAGGATGCCGTTCTGTTAATTTCTCGTCGCTCACAGTCAGTCGCTCAAATAGTAATTCTATAACCCAAATTAATTAATTTTGTCACTTAAAACTGTAATTTACAGTCACTCGATTAAATACTACCCTTTTGAATTTATATTGAAAAAATACTCTAATTTTCAATCGAAAATTCGACCGTCAAAATATCAGCTTTTTTAAAAAAAATGGTGTGCTTTCTACTCGTTGAATTCTCTACTTTCCGATGGTGAAAAAAATTATATTACACTATAGTAAATCTTCTCAGAAAATGCAAAAAATCGAAACAGTTTTTGCTCAGCGATGATAAGCCAGTCAGGACATGTTATTTTATGAGTATAGATTTACATTTATATTTATATATAATGATATTTTCTATGACAGAAATGTAATTATAATGAAATAAATCAACTTTTAAATTAAAACTAATTGCAGCGATCACATTTTTATATAAAATTATTCATAATGATTAATAAAGAATTTTCGAATTTGAGTTTTTTTTCGATTTTTTGCATTTTCTGAGAAGATTTACCATCGTGTAATATATTTGTTTTTCATCATCGGAAAATAGAGATTTTAAAGAATAAAGAGCATTACATTTTTTAAAAAAAACCTGATATTTTGATGGTCGAATTTTCGATTGAAAATTAGGGTATTTTTTCGATTTAAATATAAAAATAAGGTGAAAAAAAAAAATTCTAATCAAATAAATGACAACGTATTTGGGACTTGAAAATGTATATTTGTTAAAAACGGGTACTAAATAAGCGCGAACACTATCCAACAACTATTTATTTTAGAGGTTATTATTAAATATCACAATCACAGAAAATGAAGACTATAATAATTAACTTCCTAGAATGAGTACTTTTAAGGACTAGTTAATTAATATAAAAGTCTAATAATTAATCACAACGTGGAACGCGAACACTATTGTCACTTTGAACGTTCATCTTGTAAAAAGCCCCTAAACCGCCAAGCACGTCCGTTTTATTCAGTCCAGTGGCGCCCCCACTCGACATGGCGCCCCACCAGACAGAAAAACGCGCCAATCAGCGGTCACCGGATGTCGACGTCTAGGTGTTGCCAACACGGCCATTCTGCACGGTGTCAGCCCCTGACACCCCTCATGCTGATAATATGAACCTGAAACGTATTACAGCATGTTAAAACTATACTAATAAGCTTTCTCAAAAGTTTACACCCTTAATACCAAATATTTGTCTTGCGTAACAACCTTAACACGCTATATCGATCACCAGACCCTCGCACCCAAAGAGCACACGCTTCACTTGAGAGACCGAGTTGATCTAGTCCCATCGATAGAGCTACCACAATGCTACTAGAGTTTCATACACTTAAAGAGCGTAACCGCTTCACTTAAGCACAACAACTCCAATAACACGTCGGCTTAAATACGCAAAACAAATTATTTTAACCAAAATAATTATTAAAACAGCAATCTGCAACATGAAATTAAAATGTTTTACAGCACTTATAAAATACTTTAAAAATTTAGAAGAGCTGTTCAAATACATACTTGCCAACACGGTGTACTTACTATACTGTTTATTCAATAGGCCAATCATCGATTCTAATCCAGGGCTTAATATTCTCGGCAGCCGCCGTGCCCATATAGTTCTTGTTACTACGCTCTGAGCCTCTCAAATCCGTCACCTCGTATCGGTCATTGCCTAACACGCTTTTAATTCTAAAAGGACCTTTAAATACTGGCATTAACTTTGTACTTTGACCCTCATTACTCTTGCTCTGAATTTTAATGAGTACTAAATCACCTACTTCATACTTCTTTGCCCTTATTCGTGAACTATCAAAGTTCTTTTTCTGATTAATTGCATTGCTTTTTAAATTCTGATCCACTTTCTTACGCAAATCAGTCACATCCGTTATATCCCCGTTATCAAGTTCTAGACCTATAATGCTGTCACCGTCTGTACGCAAGCGATACCCAAAGAAAACTTCGCTTGGAACTGCATTAATAGTTTTGTGTATAGTACTATTCAAACCTTGTTGCAATATTGTAACGTACTGATCCCAGCAATCGTCATCACTATTAGCTCCTAAAGTTCGCATGGCATCTAGGATGGTTTTATTAAATCTTTCAACCTGCCCATTTGAACGAGGCATTCCTGTAGCAACTTTATGTAGTCTAATATTCTTATTTGTACAATAATCAACAAAGTCTTTGGATGTAAAAGCCGTACCAGCATCACTTATAATACGCCGTGGATTGCCAAAATGTTTGTATATTTTATCTAATTCCGTTATTACATTAGCTGCGCTAGTCGTTTCTACAGCGGATATAAAAACGAATTTAGTAAAAGAATCTACCATGACTAATAGATACTTATTCCCTGACCTTGATTTTACAAATGGACCCAAATGATCGATGTGGAGCGTGTGAAAAGGCTGAGCATGCTTAGACAACGAGTAAAGTTCGCCTTCTTTAGGGCCACCTTTCATTTTGTAATAAGCACAATTTATGCAATTTTTAATATATTTTTTAACCGTATGACGTACTCTAGGAAACCAATATAAACTTTCAATACGCTCTACCGTTTTATCTAACGCGAAATGCCCTAAATCGTCGTGGTTACTTTTAATTATTTGCCAGATACATTTTTTTGGAACAACCCAGCGACGACCGCGGGTTGTTCTTCTGTAAACTTTATTACCCAACATTTCGTATTTATCAAAAATATCCTTATTATCATCGGCTTGTCCTGACTCTAATATTCCTTTGATTTTAACTAATTCTGGATCCTGTAACTGAACAGATAGCAACCAATCACCTTCAGTGATCGACATAATTACTTCCGATTCGTATTTTTCCCCAGTTGGCACGGGATTCCTACTCAATGCGTCAACGTGCTGCATTCGCGAGCCCTCTCTGTGGAGTATTTCAAAAGCAAATTCCTGTGTCAATAAAACCCATCGTGCAATTCGGGGTATTATTTCTTTTTTTGTCAATGCATACTTAACCGCATTACAGTCGGTAATAATTTTGAACGGAGAATCTAATAGGTAAAGTCTAAATTTTTGCAATGAAGCGATAATTGCAAGTAACTCGAGTTCAAATGAATGATAACGTTTTTCATCCTCTGTCGTTTGCCTGCTATAATAATGGATAGGTTTTTCGCCCTCGTCAGTAACCTGCATAAGAATGCCAGCTAAACCTTCTCGACTAGCATCGGTATACAGAACTTTTTCTTTTGATGGATCAAACATAGATAGTACATTACCAGAAAGTAATTTCTCCTTTAAAATCAAAAATGCATTAGTTTGATTGTTTTCCCACACCCAAGGAGAATCTTTTTTTAGTAATTTAGTTAAAGGTGCCGATATCATGGCACAATTCTTAATAAATTTTCGAAAATAATTTATCAACCCCAAAAATTGACGAAGCTGATGAACGTTCTTGGGTGTCGGAAAACTTTTCACAGCTTCTAATTTAGCATCATTCGGCATTACCACGTTGGCTTTTATTTTATAGCCAAGAAATTCTATTTCAGATTTGAAAAAGTGACATTTTTTTAAATTTAAAGTTAATCCATTTTTTCGAAAAACTTCTAACACTAATTCTAGTAATTTTAAATTTTCCCCAATTGTTTTAGTGACCAAATAAACATCATCTAAATATACTATCACATTTTCAAATCTCAAATTACCTAATACTTTGTTCATCATTTCCTGAAAGCATGACGGACCATTAACCAACCCAAATGGTAACCTCAAAAATTCATAGTGGCCGTCTTCCGTAATAAAAGCCGTTTTCGATATTGAAGATTCACTCATACGTATCTGATAATACCCACTTTTCAAATCGAGACTAGTAAAACATTCGTTTCCTTGTAACCTATCAACTAAATCTTCAATTCGTGGCATCGGGTATTTATTTTTTACCGTAATTTTATTCAAAGCACGATAATCAATACAAAGTCTCTTTTCGCCATTTTTCTTGCCCACTAAAAGAGCCGGGCTGGCGTACGGAGAATCACTATTCCGCACAATATCATTAGCTAATAACTCATCAACCATCTCACGAATAATTTTTCAATCATTTAACGATGATCTAAAAGGCCTACAGTAAATTGGACGCGAATCTGTCAAATTTATCACCATTTCATGATCATTAACTTTTCCTAATTCTTTGACACATCTAGCTACACAATCACTATACTTTTGGAACAACGTCACTAATTCATTGTAGTTAGAATCAGTATCAAAAACAAATTCTTCACCAATACTATTACAAAATTCATTCGAACCCTCCGCGTAACTAAATTGCAAAACTTCACCTATTCTAACATACATTAAATTAGCTCGTTCCATAACATTTCGACCAATCAAAATATCGCATCCGTCTAAACCGTCCATTACATAAAAATCTACATCTTTTATGTCCACAGAATCAAGTCTTAAATTCACTTTTAACACAGTATTAATAGTTTGTACTGAATGCTTTTTGAATCCATGTAACGTAACCGGAACAGGTAATACAGACGGTCGTAAATTATATTTCTTTACTAATGACTGTGAAATAATCGAACAGCTACTACCCATATCAATGAATGCTTCGTGAACTAGCGTATTATTCAGAACCACACTCTTAAGAAATTTATCCCGCGAATTCGACGACGATACTAATTTAACTTACGGCTTATCACATTTTTGTTCACTTTTAACATTTTTCTTTCGGTTACATGTAGATTCAACGTGCCCTCTAATTCCGCAAAATTCACATTTAATATCACATTGCATACGTTTATGATTGCCACCGCAAAGATAACATTTTATTGTTTTTCGTATTTGTAAACCGCTTTCGCTCGAACCGGACAGGCTCGACGATACCGTTCTATTATTCGCCGTATTTATGCTACTACCCGCGTGTAATTGGATATTATTAACTTTTGAATGTGAGACATTAGCTTGTTTTTTCGACTTATAAGTTCGACTATGCCAATAACTCGCGAACTAATCACACGAACTAAACGAATTAGCTTCTATATTTCCGTCACTAATATTACCAAGAACGATTGAAATTACATCCTGGTCAGAAAAATTCAAACGTAATCTATCTATTCTACATTTTTGGTCAAAGTAAAACTCATATAACGATTGGTTTTCTACTAGTTTACGTTCTATTACTTCTTTTAAAAGCTCAAACATATTTCTTTGAATTTGAAAGCTAACAGACAACTTATTATGCCAATCTATCCATTTCCACGACGGCCATTGATGATCAGTGCGTAACAATGAGTCATACCATAATTTGGCTGAACCTCTAAGCTTATTTAACGCTTGATAACGAGTTATTTCATCAGACCAAGAAAACGTATTTGCGTGAGACTGGATAATTTTAAGCCATGCATTAATATCATCTTTCAAAGGGTCAAATTCTGGTATGATATTATTGACGGTAGATGAATTATTTTGACTTACCAGATTAGATCCAAATAAACGTGTAGGCTTACTTGACCGGTCTTTTGTCCTCCGCTTATGTTTCGGCGGACGAGGTGACGGTGTCCGGGTACTGGCAGAGCTTACCGCGCTACTAGAACTATTCGAACTACTGGATGATCGAGCGCGTTTACGACTTTTCTTCTTATGCTTCCCCATGGCGCGTAGATAAGCACTTCTGATGTTAAAAACGGGTACTAAATAAGCGCGAACACTATCCAACAACTATTTATTTTAGAGGTTATTATTAAATATCACAATCACAGAAAATGAAGACTATAATAATTAACTTCCTAGAATGAGTACTTTTAAGGACTAGTTAATTAATATAAAAGTCTAATAATTAATCACAACGTGGAACGCGAACACTATTGTCACTTTGAACGTTCATCTTGTAAAAAGCCCCTAAACCGCCAAGCACGTCCGTTTTATTCAGTCCAGTGGCGCCCCACTCGACATGGCGCCCCACCAGACAGAAAAACGCGCCAATCAGCGGTCACCGGATGTCGACGTCTAGGTGTTGCCAACATATTATCACCAAATTTCGCGAAAAAAAAAATAATTTTTGTAAAAGATATAAATAAAAAACCAAAAACATGGTTTTTTGAAATTTTCACATACATTTTGAGGTTATGGAAAAAAGTATAAATACAAAAGTTTTAGATCTTTTTTTTACCTACAACTTTGCCATTTGACTTTTTTTCATAGGAATATTAGTTTTGCCAGAAATCGAGATAAACCATTTTTCCCCCTTAAACCCCCCACTTTTCCCTAACTCAGATCGCCCGTAAATTATTTTTCCCTTAATTTTTATAATATTCTCCTCCTTTTGTAATGGGTTACATCTTACTGTGTTTTTTTTTTGTTTTCAAAATTATTGGTCTTGGTCTATTAAGCCTCGTAAAATAGTTATTTAGTAGACTCGTAAAATAGTTATTTATCAAATCTGCATTACTATAAAGTAATGCCATTTTTTCTCCCTCCTGAAAAGTGAAAAGTTGCTATTTTCGACGAATACTTGAAGCAACATAAAATAAATAAGTATTATAATATAAGAGGTTATGCGTTCGGCTGTGGATATATGTATATTTTTGAAGTGAAAACTTCTTTAGCGGCGTTGAGCTCTTTTGTGGAAAGGGTAAAAACTGTGAAACTCGCATCAGATTCTCGTGCTGATCGAAAAACCGTAAGACGGTTGGAGAGTAGTGTTGTAACATCGAAATCGATTAATTGAACAATCGATTGTTTTTTTTTCGATTGTTGATATTTTTAATCGATTGTAAGGGTTTCGATTACTTACATGATTAAAAAAATAGATTTTTTTTAAATCGATTTTCATAAAAAATGGGTTAAAAATTTAATCGATTGTAAGGGTTTCGATTAATTAAAAAAATCGATTTTCAAAAAAAATGGGTTAAAAAAAATTGTAAGGGTTTTGATTAATTTAAAAAATCGTTTTTTTTTAAATCGATTTTCATAAAAAATGGATAAAAAAATAATGCTCAACGTTAATAATCAAGTTTTCACTTCTGCCGGCACTCCCGGAGTGCAACCCGTCTTTTTTTTTTGTATGTTCAACTATCACACCCCCCATTTGTTATGTGAATCTATAATAATTTTTTTTGTGTATATTATGTATCACCCGAATATATAATGTATTTCAACTTAGCCGGCAACGTCGGGTAGAGGAGTCGGATAGTTACTTGGAGAGCGCGACGCCGTTCGGCTGGTTGATGTAGCGCTCGTGGTGCAGTACGGCTTCGCTCCAGGGCAGCTGCAGGAAGTCCAGCACGCGGCGCATGGTGCGCTCCGGCGCCAGCACCAGCGCCTCGTACCGCACCAGCAGGCAGCGCGCCCCGCCCAGCGCGCGGCACTGCGCGTACATCAGCTCCACCGCGTGGTTCCACTTGCTCAGGCACTGCCGGTAGCTGCTCAGGTCGAATCCCGTGATCGTCACCTGCACACACGACACGCTCCCGCTGTACAAACCCGCGCTCCCTCCCGCCCGCTCCCCTCGGAGCTCCGCCGGGGCCGTACCTTGCGCGTGATGATGGAGTGGACGGTGGCCCGGCCGTCGCGGACCATGAACACGAACTTGGCGTTGGGGAACAGCTCGAGCACGTACGTGCCCATCTTGAGCACCAGCGGATCCTTATTGCAGTAGCGCGGCGCCGGCTCCCCGTGGCGCACGATGACCTCAAGGCAGAAGGCGGCGATGGCGTTGTCCAGCACCGCCTTGGACACCCCCGCCTGCTCGAGCCGCACGCTCTCCTTCTGCGAGCGCATCCAGTGCTGCCGCATCTGGAGGATGCGCGGCACCACGCGCGTCTCCTGCCCGCAGCGCACGTCGGGGTGCGCGTCCAGCATGGCCCGCATCAGGGTGGTGCCCGATCTCGGCACGCCCCCTATGAATATTAGCGGGAGCTCCCGGCCCTCCACAGGAAGGCCGGCGTCCCGAGCGCCGGCCGCGGCCGCCGGCGCCCTCGCCCCGCTGTGCCATGCCCACAGCACGAGCGCGCCCACTGCCAGCGCCGCCAGCCAGCGCAGCCGCCCGCCTCGCCCCATGCACGGCACCCCGACACCTGTCATATAAGTTATAACGGTCGGTGGTCAATGAGTGATGACAGATGAGCTATACTAGAAAGTAGAAACAAACTTCATAAGTTCATAAATCATAAATACATATTATATATAGTACGAGATACGACTGCAAAACTGTGCAGGTATCGAGTACACGCTTAAAACCACATTTTTTTAATTTATTATAATAATAAGAGGAAAATAAGCTTCCATTTGATATATAAAATATCAATATACGTTATGGATGCAAAATGTTTCGGAATGGTACCTGTTCACACCTGGTTACGACAGAGTTGCGGCACACCGGATTTTTCTAAATCTCTATACTCATTGCCGTGAAATGAACCATGTTTGCTTTCAATACCCGATGAAAACATTTTATCCCGCAAACTCAATTTTTTTTTAAATATTTAAAATAGTTGCGGCCACATTTGGACTGGCACCCCAGTAGAAAAAGGTTCTCCTTATCATAAATATTTGTAAAAATGTGGTACACGTACCACAACCACACGACAGCCGCAACCACACGACAAACACACGACGAGGTCGGGCGTATATTTCGTATTGTAAATGAACTGGACCATTCACACGTACCACATTTTGCAGTCGTTGTCGACCACTTGTAAAATACCGACCACATCGCAACCACGTCGCAACCACGTCGCAACCACATCGCAACTACGTCGCAAACACATCGCAACCACAACGTTGCGTCGATGCAATGACACGCCGTCCTTTATAAGAACGAAAGGAGCGCAGCTTTAACGAGAAAGAAAGAAAAAATTCCACGCCTTGTTTAAATTTAGAAATTTAAACAAGGCGTGGAAACAACAAGCTAATTTTTTGTGAGTAGCTTCATATTGATAAAACGAACAACATTTTTATTTGCGAAAAATCTCGAAAGTGGTAGCTATCATCAGTCAAGGTTTTATATACTTAATATGTAGATATTGTGTTTTCATAATTCATTAAAGTTATGGCAAAAGTTGGTACTGAGTAACGGGTACGCCATCTAGTACGAAACGTTACTCACGAATGCGTTTCGTTACTCGCATTTTTCGTTGCCGTATATTTTGTTTTTTTTAATATAATAATAATATTATTATTATATGATTATTATTATGTTTTTTAGGGTTCCGTACCCAAAAGGTAAAAACGGGACCCTATTACTAAGACTTCGATGTCTGTCCGTCTGTTCAGTCTGTCTCCAGGCTGTATCTCAAGAACCGCTATAGCTAGACTTCTGAAATTTTCAGAGATTGTGTATATCTGTTGCCGCTATAACAACAAATACTAAAAACAACATAAAGTTTTTTTGGCCTTTATGGCACATAATCCATAATGGCAATATGTATTTTTTGAAAAACTTTGGGTCTTACTACAAAAGATTTAAACACCCGTTGAACAGTTGATTAGAGAAAAATTCCATACAAAATTGTCTCAAAACAACTGTTCAACAGATGTTTAAATCTTTTGTGGTAAGACCGTTTATCTTGAACCTTCTCAGTATAAGATAATCAGTACGAAATTGGCTTTGACTTTGTTTACCAATAAAGGATGTACCCAATAAATTCTATTTCGACGATTACGCTGACATCGCCGTCGTTTTCTTCTTATCAATAATACATATTATAGCAAGGATAGCAACAATAAAGTGTCCCCTTCGAAATCCATGACTTTGGGCAAGACGTGTTTTCGCTATAAAAGCCGGAGTCGAACTACAATAGTTAGTACAAAATGCTGCAGCGACACCATTCACACGTAACCACAGCTCGACGACAATTTGTCGTTGCGATGTCGTGTGGTTGTGGTACGTGTGGGTTGGCCCTAAAAGCGTGTACTCGATACCTGCACAGTTTTGCAGTGGGATCTTAGACTAATATGATATAGTGGAGCCTGCGTGACTACTCAAGGAGACTGCACTCATCTATTAAAGCCCGTCGGCCGTCACAGACCTAGCCATAAAATATATTAATATGTTTATAACTAGACATATTAATATATATTTTCTATACTAATTTTCGCGTGACCACACACTCAGCTATAATATATAATATTGAAATATTATATATAAATTATTATTATTTATTACATTGTGTAGGTGTATAATGATAGTGAGTAGTGAATCTGTTTGTGGTCATGTCATGTGTGTGGGTGTGGGTGTGTGTGTGTGTGTGTGCGTGTGTGTGTATGTTAAGCGTCAATTATACAAAACACACATTTGACAACTTGTCAAATGTGCGTTTTGTATTGACGCTGCCGCTTCGCAGTCGCGTGGTCGCGTAGGTTTGTGCAAAGCATAAGGTCTACACGGGATGGACATTAACTAAAAACCTCTTAATAAAAAATAAAACAAAATTACTAAAAAGACTGCGTAGCAAGTAGCAACTTACAAAAAGGAGTGAAATCCCACCAAAAACATTTCATGTAAAATGTAACCTCGACGACCACTAAAGGTTGTGCAAAGCATAAATGTCCTTATTCATAAAATTGGTGAAAGTCTCATTTAAAATTCCATTACTTTCATTCCATTACATTACATTCCATACATTACATTACATTACATTACTAAACATATTTTACGGCATATAACCAAATTTCGGC
The DNA here is from genome assembly GCA_937595015.1 of Polyommatus icarus. Taxonomy (NCBI): domain Eukaryota; kingdom Metazoa; phylum Arthropoda; class Insecta; order Lepidoptera; family Lycaenidae; genus Polyommatus; species Polyommatus icarus. The sequence continues at coordinate 141,480 of OW569332.1, read as the reverse complement.
ATACTTTAGATATCAATAAAATACAAAGTATTAGACCTATTCAATTGAGACTTTGTATGTTTAATAAGTCTGTTATTGACATCATATCCTGAGAATATAAACTATCTGGCACATCGGAAACCAACTCTATGAGGGTCAACTTCCACCCCCCCATTTAAGGGGACGGGGAACGATTATGAATTTTTTGTTGGTTGTTTAGTGTTTACTAAACTTAGATTACATACCAAATTTCAGCTTTCTAGCACTTCAGTATGTAGCATCATTTTGATAATCATCAGTGTGTCAGTGTGTCAGTGACGAAATCGGTGTATTTTAGATATCAATAAAATCTAAAGTATAAGAGCTATTCAATTGAGACTTTGTATGCTTAATAAATTTATTGATAACATCATATCCCGAAAATATGAACTATCTGCTACAACGGAAACCAATTCTATGAAGGTTAAAAAAAACGGCGAAACACTTCGAGAAAAGGTACCGTAGGCCGTGCACCCAGATTAGACTGGGGATACCACAACAAAAAAACGCACCACTTACTCCGCCTCATGGTGGTGTGGAAATTAGTTATTTGGCCAAAACGCAGTGAACTTTGCGGCTCTCGTACGCTGAAACTATTGATTTTACAAAAAAAAAAATTACTACACAAAGTGTAGGAAATTTTTTCTAGTTTTATCTATACTTATAAAATTACATGTCCTGACTGACTGACTGATTCATCATCGCTGAGCAAAAACTGTTGAAGCTACAGCCACGAAATTTGGTGAGTAGGGTTATTTTATTGAGTAGACAACCACTAAGGAAGGAATTTTGAAAATTCAACCCCAAAGGGGGTGAAATAGGGGTTGAAAGTTTGAATGAAAGTCCTTAATTTCCACGGTCATTTCTTGAGTTAGAAACATGAAACTTTATTTTTGGGTTACTGATTAAAAACGAATGGATGCGTGTTTAAGCGTTTTTGGAAATTCTACCCCCAAGGGGGTGCAATAGGGGTTGAAAGTTTAAATGAAAATCCGTCATTTCTTAAGTTAGAAACATAAAAGTTTATTTTGGTCTGCTGATTAAAAATGAATGGATAGATATCTAAGCGTTTCTGGTAATTCTACCCCTAAGGGGGTGAAATTGGGGTTGAAAGTTTATGGAGGTTTGCGTTTGAGGTTTGCTTAAATAGGGTCCCGTTTTTACCCTTGGTATAAGGAACCACAAAAAGTGGAAAACTATCCATCTTTGTTATTATACTATGTTAACGTGGACGAAGTCGCAGGCAACAGCTAGTGTATTACATTGTAAAATGAGTTGGAACGGAGTTATACTCAAAAAACTGTATTTGAGTGCCATTTTTCCAATATGGCGGCGCGAGCAGCAAAGATACGAGGTGGCAAAGTGAAAATTCGAAAAGAGCATGTCGTAATCTATAAAACCACCAATTTTCAAAACTCCCGGAAAACTTTCCAGGTAACCCTCTTTTAGAGCACCAAATGATTGTACTAACTTCCGTATGAAATTATTTCATGCAGTATTCTTATTCTACTGAAACACAGTGGCACCAACTTTTAATGATATTGCTAGTGTTAGATTTGTTGGTTTGAATACCAATCAGATGAATTTTCTTTACTTATGTTCTTATAACATTCAAACAACTTTTATTTAATAAGTACTACCTACCTACTAAAGTCAAAGTAAAACTAAGTCCCTCAGAATCAGTGTTGCAAAAGTGATAATTCAAAAATCGGGCAAATTTCCAGGTCGGGAAGAAAACGGGAGATTTTTTTTCCAAATAAAACAACAATATTTTACGCTATTAATTAAAGTATATTATTAAAAACAAATAAGATACATTGAAAATGGCAAATCATTCATTTTCATACCACTTTTTGGTTGCTATTTTTGCAAATTCTTTAAAATTTTGTGAGTATTTATTTCATGAATCATCGGAGTCGGACATTGTCACATATTATAGCGCACTTTTAACAAATAACACAAATAAAATTTAAACTTTCTTTCTTAAAAACATTTCAGACCATGTAGAGGTTTGAAAATATTTTCAGTCTTGTCAGTTGGTATCAACCACCAATTATTTAAAGAACAACACTATACTGAGAAAAGAGATGTCCTTACTTCATTCTCACTTCCCAGTTCCCAGTACATAGCGCTGTCTCTTTCAGTTGGGGAATCCCCTTACTACAGAGTTTACTTACCCGTTTACTATTACCAGATAACCTTCAGTATTGTCGTCTTGAGAATGCAAATTAATACTATATTTTAAATATTTGTTGCATAAGTACGTCATGATACAATGTATAAAATCGGGAAATAGGAATGTTAAATCGGGATATCGGGAGGTAGACGCCAAAATCAGTAGATCTCTCGATAAATCGGGAACTTTTGCAACACTGCTCAGAATATAATATTTAACTCTGGACCTTGAGTAAGCTGAGTATCGAAATGTATGTGCTGCCAGGTAAATATTTAATGATCCAGAAATAGAAAAAAGTCCAGAAAACCGGTAAATCTATAATCTGTTATCTGGACTCCAGATAACAGATTATAGATTTACCGGTTTTATTAAAACAGATAAGTACAGAAGATGTCAATATTAAAAACGTGTTCAAACAATAATTTTGCCTGATATTATGCATATATATCATAAAATATCATATTTAAATTAAGTTTAAAATAGTAGGTAAATACTTACCTATGCGTATATTATGTTTTTCTGCACTTGCCAACACATCCTAAAACGTTTTGCAGAAATGGTTAACACTTTGGCCTAATACAGCTTTGTTTATTTTCAGTACCTCTAGATAATCTAAATAGACGTTATATATTTTATAACAATAACACAAGTAACTAATTTATTTAAAAATATAATACATTTATGTTTATGTTCATAAATAGATCAAATTAATATACTTTTCTTCTCACAGATTTGACAATACAATAGACAGTTTTGAAATTTCCACTTGTTTCTTTTGTCATTGAATTGATCAGTCAACAGAGAGTGACATTAACATTTTTTTTTTAATTCGTCCCGGTCGGGACAGGCAAAGGAAGCGTTGCCCATACAGCCATTTCTAGGTTTTCTCTATTTAATGCCCGCTGTACACTCTCGCCGAGAGCTCTCGGGCGAGAGTCTCGTGCGAGAGCCCCTTGCCCGAGTGCGATCATGTACATTCTCGCTTAGTTCAATCGCAGTTAAGAACTCAGACAAGATGGACGAAAACGACCATTCATCATTCACCGTGCATCGAAAGATATCATTGTAATCCAAAGATTATAATCATATTTAATTTCATTTCTCACAGATAATGACTCATAATGTCGTTTAATATTATTATTTTTCTGTTCTACACTGTCCAATGGCGGGACTAGTACTGAAAGACGCGAGAGTGTATAGTAGTGCGCTCGGTTTCCTCGCGAGACCCTTTGTCTCGGGCGCAAAATACCGACAACGGACCGAGAGGGTCCGAGACAGGCGAGACGAGGCGAGCGCACCCATTTACTGCCGATCCACACTCGCGCGCGAAGGCACGCCGCGGACCGCGGCGCGGATCGCGGCGCAAATCGCGGCGCGGATCGCACATTACTACCAAATCCTCTCAAAGTTCGCGACATGTCCGCGCTTTAAGCGTTCTTTATTTGAAAAATTTCCCATGCGTCTACTTTTTTCATAATATGGCACTCGGCTTTTTAAGAATGGCCAGTGTCAAGTAAAATATGGCGGGAAAAAACAATCGTGAAAAGTTTACAAAAAGTTGTTTTTCCAGATGATCGTCAAGTCAAAAGTCTAGTAAAAGTCTAAAAATAGTATTTTAAAAAGATAAAACTTAAAATTACGTAGCATTAAAATTCCCTATCTCAAAAACTACTGAACCGATTTTGATGAAACTTGCAGCATTCCCTAAGTTGAACAATACCTAGTACAACAAAAAAAGAATCACTTAAATCGGACTTTTAGTTCCAGAGATATGCGCGCACAAACATAAAAACATACATACGTACATAAGAATAAGAATAAGAATACTTTTATTTCCAGCATCACACGAAACATCATAATAATAAACAGTATTGAGTGGTACAGTTATTGTGATCTAGTTACATTAATATCATAATATTATAATGCTGTGTGATGCCAAATGCATACATACATACACTTTCGAAATTTGGCACATTTGTTCAGAAGCTGCTATAGATTAACATATAAAAAAACTGGACAGTTCTGGAAATATTACATACATACGCGTCGAATTATTGATAACCTCCTTTTTTTGAAGTCGGTTAAAAAGTAGTCAGTAAAGTCAACGAGTCAAGTCAGTTGTTTTAGTAAAGTGGTAGACCCTTTACTAAAACTTTCGACGGAGTTTTGGAGGGAACACAAAATGGCACGTTTCTTGAAGTTGTATCACTTGCCCACACTTGTGCACGACATCAAATTTTTAATGTTTTTTTTTATGAAATAAGGGGGCAAACGAGCAAACGGGTCACCTGATGGAAAGCAACTTCCGTCGCCCATGGACACTCGCAGCATCAGAAGAGCTGCAGGTGCGTTGCCAAGGCTGGCAACGCACCTGCAGCTCTTCTGATTAAGGGGTAATAGGGGAAGGTAGGGAAGGGAATAGGGGAGGGTACGGAAGGGAAAAGGGTAGGGGATTGGGCCTCCGGTAAACTCACTCACTCGGCGAAACACAGCGCAAGCGCTGTTTCACGCCGGTTTTCTGTGAGGACGTGGTATTTTTCCGGTCGAGCTGGCCCATTCATGTCGAAGCATGGCTCTCCGACGTCAACGCCGGTTTTCTGTGAGGACGTACGTAAATCGTAATACGTAATGGTTAATATTCTACCAACATTACACATTAAAAACCGAAATAACACAATTTTAGGAAAATAATACAAAAACACAACGGCACTCTTTCGTATTCCCAGCAAAATTCCGCGCGTCTACTCTTTCTTGACAGACTGTATTATCTGTTCACTAAACAATGCTGGCATGTCTTGTATGGCAAAAGCCCTTATTAAAATAAAGATTTAAAAAAAACCCTTTGTCGCGGGACAGAAAACCGACAACATTCGGGGAACGGGCCGCGAAGTGCGAGACATATGCGAATCGGATCCACACTCATGCTTCGCAGAAATTTCGCGGCGCCGCGGCGTCGCGCACGGTTCGCGTGCGAGTGTGGATGCGGCCGGGGAACCAGCCGCGAAGTGCGAAAAATATGCGAACCGGATCCACACTCACGTTTCGCGGAAATTTCGCGGCGTCGCGCGCGGTTCGCACGCGAGTGGGGATGGGGCTTTACACTCTCGCACTCGGGCCGCCTCGCTGTGTCTCGGCGAGAGTGTACAGCCGGCTTAATGAATGATAGTGAAGGCCGAAGCCCAATGAGGTTATATTATTGGAGGTAACCTTATATTTTGACAGTTGATCGATGCAGTAAGTTGAGTGAAATAGAAAGCTCATATCCATAAACTTATAATATACTGTCGTATAGACCACCTGATAAACCGAAAATGCGTGACCATTTTTGATCTGTCAATGTGTGCGTGTGCTAGTGATGTATATTTTACTATCGATAGTATAGTATTTTGCTATCGATAGTATAGTCCGTTCGAGTTATTTTACCTGAGTTTCTTTAAGAAATAAATAATATGCAATTTTGACAGATTTTGTATTTCAAATTAGGTATTATAAATTTTAACTGGCAAAAAAAGGTGACGATTGAAAAGTAGATACACATTTTCGTTTGGGGTGATTTTTCAATCGTCAGATGTGTTATAACATGAGGTTCTTATAAGGGTAAATAATATACACATTTTAAAGTTACTTACTTATTATTCAGGTAAAAGCTATCTGACAAATCAGCCCTTACATTAATAGAAATGCAAATATAAAGTTGAAAGTAAACGACAAACATAGTATATTATTTATTCTTAAATTAAATACATATCATAATACCCTTACACCCCCATTACATTTTTAGATTAGCCGATTCGTTGCCAGCCTCTTTTTCATAAATATTTTACGCAGGCCCTAACATTAATTGAATGACGCGTTGGCGCGTCATTGGCCTGGCTGAAAGGTTCAGCGCTTACTTTAGGGATACTAAACCTTTTACTTATCTAAGTACCAAAAAATATTAACCTTAAAATAAAAGTCTTCTAATATACATAATATTATACTATGGGGGGTATTACATTATCATTTATATTTATTGATTAAACGAACTTACCTTACGTGAAGTTCAATCAAAATTATACGAGGGGTTTGTCCGAAGATATTAGTATTCCTTTTTACACATAAGTAGTTTCACCTCCATTTGTTACCACATAGCACAATTTTAGAGCCAAGAAAAAAATAACAAGTTGTCTCTGGATTGCACTTTCCTCCATATTTTCCCGCCTCTTGTCTCTGATTTTCTCTTTCTCCTGTCACCTGCAACTCTCTAGAACCTTCATTTAGTTCAGAGCCAAAAAATAAAATGACATAGCTCTAGTTACTTGGGTGTTATCTACTGAGAACCAGGGTGGGTGGGAGTTCCTACTAATATCTTCGGACAAACCCCTCGTATAATTTTGATTGAACTTCACGTAAGGTAAGTTCGTTTAATCAATAATTATACTTCGGAGGTTTGTCCTCGATATTAGTATTCCTTTTTACACATAAGTAGATGTTTAGAGAATAAACAAGATATGTCATTTTATTTATGCTTAATTTTTATACTTAATCAAAGTACGAAAAATGTTACTTGTTAACATATTTTATACCTAATCTCTCATAAATTATAGGTACATACCAAATTATTTTAATCACCTTCAACAATAATAGATCTATTAAAGAAACTAGCAAAGGTCATGGAGTTGACTGTCCAATTCGCTGTTAGGCGAATAACATCTAACACTCCTCGCTTAAATGCTAACGAAGTTAAAACGTGACGGTTGCTAAGACTAGAAAAATTTGACATCAACTCAATATTATCCTTAAAAACATTACAATTTCTGAAATTAGATATGTTGTTTACTTAAGCCAATAAAGTTTTGGCTGGACAGATTTCAGATTTCTCTAGAAAATACAGTACAAGGAAATTGGATTGCATTCTTTTAGGTTTAGAATAATTATTATTACTTAAATCAATTATTTTTGTTAGAATATCTTTTTCAGTCATAATAATTTAAGCATTTAAATAAATTTTGATAAAGTTTGCACCCTCTGTGCAGTTACTAAAGCCAGTAATGTTATACATTAATTATTTTTGAGTTCTTATAAAGATAAAATATCATTAGGATGTAACGACCATAAATAATTCAAAATTATTATATTAACATCCTTTATCTCCAAATATTAAAGCAAAAGCTTCGTAAGTATTAATACTGTACTACTTATTACCTTTATTTAAAGATTTCAGTTAGAAAATTTAAAATTATAGACACTGACGGCCTAAATAAATCAATCTTATTTCAGTTATTTCTGTGTGCATATTCACAATATCATCTTTTAATACAAACATTACATTTTGTTTGTAACTTAAATTGTTTGATAACGACGCTACATTTAAATTCACTGCTTTTGAGTTACGTTATTAACATACAATTGTTTTGATGTAAGAGTTAAGACCTGAACTGAAATTAATATATTACAGTATACACGCTACTGGAGGGAAAGCGTAAAAATAATATTGTGACCAATTCAAAGTAAAAACGTCAATGACAATAATTGCATCAGGGTCTAATTGCCCCTTTTTTGGTTTATTTGATTTTTGCAAATAAATCGATGTCTGACACACCTAAAGCTAAAAACTATTTTGCGGAACCCAGTATCCAATATCTCCACTCTGTATCGGGATGCCTTTTTGGAAATTCCCGATCCGCAACAAATAAGTTTGCGGATTTAATGTACATGCAGCTGTAATTGTATAATTTTCTTTCCTCGCCCATTGCCTGCATATGGAGCGTGGGCAATACCCCATACGGTCTATGCATATAATAATAAATTACTAATATTATGGTTAACATAAACTAACGGCCATGCTATTTGACAGCTATTACAAAACTCTTAATGCATAATAATAATATGTTGTTATTTTTCAGACTGACCAATAATTGTCCTCCTGTCATGAAAACTCACAAGTCACAGGCTTCCCGCCCCGTTGTTGAGGCGTCAGGATTAATTTCACGACAAAAATTATGGTCTTTAATTTTTATAAATTATACGTATTCTACACCTGAAATCAGGAGGTCTGTAGTTATGGCCATTCCCTGATTTTACACATTCACAGTCTTATAGTAAGAGGATAAAAACTTATAGGATAAAACTTGGAACTCGTAAATAATTTTTGGATTGTCCTCTTGCAAAATCTTAAATATTTCCTTGAACTTGGGTGAGTATAATAGAGTGGAACATGTAATTAAAATCAATTCAGTCTACTTCGAAAAAAGATACGTTACGGCATAATATAGTAACTAATTCTTAGTCTGTGGTACGGCTTGTGGTACGGGATACGGCCGTGCCCTCCGTGCCGCTGATCTCGCCGTGGGGGCACTTTCGCGCCCCTAGATAATAGATATGAAACAATTATTGACGTCAATTTTGAAATTGTACGCAAGTCTTCCATTTATAATGTTATTTAAATTTTTATTCAGATATTTTAAAATAAATCTCATTGTGTAAAACCAGATTTTAGCATGATAAAAACACTATCAAGTGTTGTCCTGGCGTAGGTCCTGGCGAATTTATATTAATAAGTAATTCGTTAGGACTAAGCTATGGTCACATAGTATTATGTTATTTTATAACTGTTAATCCACCAACATTTTTAGTTCCTACGTTCTCATCGACCATTGTTGAATATAAAACTTAGGCGACCTGCTTAGTTTTCGGCTAGCTTGGTCTATCGCTTCCGTGGTTGTCGCTGTCGATGAGACGACGCGTCACGCGTTCCACGAGCTCCCTTGAAACGCGTGTTGTTTCTGAGTTTCTGGGTGATTCCGAGTCCTGGTTCTGCATGATGGAACCGAACGCTGGTGACGGGTCGACTGGTCTGGGCGCCGAACATGCGCCAACGAGAAAATTTTAGCTACATGTTTTCTCGATGTTAGATGGTTTGTCACTTCATATCTATACACCCTAGCATAACATACATTTTATCGAGTTTTGTCTAGATAATGTCGAGATTTAGACATAATAAGAAGAGTAGTTTTTAATTATCTCGAGAGTGAGATATCTCGTTGGCGCTAGACGTCGTCTAATGACAATGAGTAATGTCCCACGGCTGTATTTGGCTAGTCTTTTTAGCTACTTTTTTGGTGATTCGTGACTGCTTTAGCTAACTTAAGCGTTTCAGCGAGATTATCTCTAAATAAACATTACAAGCTACGGAATCATAATGCACTCTTACTTAAAAGACGGCACTTAAAAGACGTGTAGCGTCTACAAGCTTTCGTAATAATTTGTGATCGGGTGAATCATTAGAATTATTATTATTTTTTTTTTTTTATATTTCAAAAAACGTGATCTATATTTCCATTTCCCACGTTCGATCCCGGTGCCGCTATTAATAATATCTTGATCGTGAGTATCGCAGACCCTATGGATCTGCAAATGTTATGCAGTAGCCGGCCGCCGCTTGGGGATTGATGAATTAATAATTGACAGTTACGGGTAGGTAATAGGTAGGTACATAATTATACCTTTATATACCAGATGTTCCAATGTAATTTAATTTAGTGGCCAATTCAATATTGATTTTCGGTTCATAATTTGCAATTATTAGTGATACTCTACTAAAATGTCCAAAACTCCAAGACATGCCGGATTCATACCCGTATTACTTTGTTTTTTTACCACGAGTTGCTTCTTGAGCCCCGGAAGTAGATGGAAAGCAGAGCCCTCGTAAGGGCTATTGGCGCCTGTGTGCAAAGAAAAAAGGATTTTTGGTGCCCCTATAGGCAAATTTTTGGGTCCTTGGTTTTGGCGCCTCTAAAGATGGTGATTTGGCGCCCCTAGAGGATGGCGCCCGTGTGCATTGCACACATTGCACATATGGTAGCGGGGGCCCTGATGGCAAGGCTAATTAAAAATATTCTCGCTTGTCTGTTCTATCAGTTGCAAAATGATGGGCTAAAAATAGAAATGTACATATTTTTTTTTTTTAACTACCCTCAATTTGTCAATGCAGCAAATCATTTTACCGATTATTATGAATGTAATAATTTTATAATGCGATAAATAGTCCCACAGACTATAATTCTCAATGCAAAATAAATGTAATATTGCGCGAATAGTCCTACAGACTACCCTGAGTGCAATAATATAATCCGTCGAACATCAATTTCAGGAAATCCTTTGTTGTCGCGGCCGACATGGGCCCTACAGGGCTTGAGAGATTAAAATATGCGCGAATAGTCCCGCAGACTACCCTGAATGCATTTTAGTTAAGGCAGCGAGATAATCCTATAGACTCCCTGAATTGCCCTTATTGACTTACCCTCAATTTGCAAAGCGGCCAATAATCTTACAGATTATATGAATGTAATAATTTATTAATGCGACAAATAGTCCCGCAGACTATTCTGAATGCAAAATAAATGTAATATTGCGCGAATAGTCCTACAGACTACCCTGAGTACAATAATTTAAAATATGCGCGAATAGTCCTGCAGACTACCCTGAATGCATTTTTGTTAGGGCAGTGAGATAATCCTATAGACTCCTTGAATTACCCTTATCGACTTACCCTCAATTTGCAACGCGGCCCGTAATCTTACAGATTATTATGAATGTAATAATTTATTAATGCGACAAATAGTCCCACAGACTATTCTGAATGCAAAATAAATGTAATATTGCGCGAATAGTCCTACAGACTACCCTGAGTGCAATAATTTAAAATATGCGCGAATAGTCCTGCAGACTACCCTGAATGCATTTTTGTTAGGGCAGCGAGATAATCCTATAGACTCCCTGAATTGCCCTTGTTGAAAATATTATCAGTCTTGTAACAATCCATGTGTCACTAAAAACAAAATGATAACTTACCGTTAACATCATGTTCACCTGAAGTGGAACTGGATGACGAAGATACGCTTGATGCCGAAGAGAATCGTATAGGTATATAGCGTGATCGCCTTAAACGCCGTTCTGTCTTCTAGTCACTTTTAAATATTTAACAATATTATTATAATCTAACGACTTTTCGTTTTTACGTTACCCATTTTGAAACTAAAATTAGGTATGAAAATAACTTTTGTTCTAAAGTTAATTTTTAGTGCGATCGTGGTAAGCACAAAAGTGAATGAAGGTTCTAGAGAGTTGCAGGTGACAGGAGAAAGAGAAAATCAGAGACAAGAGGCGGGAAAATATGGAGGAAAGTGCAATCCAGAGACAACTTGTTATTTTTTTCTTGGCTCTAAAATTGTGCTATGTGGTAACAAATGGAGGTGAAACTACTTATGTGTAAAAAGGAATACTAATATCGAGGACAAACCTCCGAAGTATAATGGATCATTTATAGGAGCATATATAGGATCCAATAAAAATGATCATTTGATCATATCTGCATATTACAGTATAATTTATCATTGATCCTATTTTACGTCATAATATGTGGTTTCAATAGCCAATGGGGAGCACTAACGCTGACAGGTATTGCCATCAGTGTTACTAGATCTCAGAGTATTCGATTTGTCAAAAGACATCGTCATTTTTAACATGGCTTCTTTTATGTTATTTCAGCAAGATTATTCAAGATTAAGTTATTAAAGTATAAGAAAAATAATTACATTACATTATTTGAAACATATTAACAAACAAGGAATTGAAAACTCTTTTTTATATTAAATAACTGGCAACACCAATTTCTATGACCGTATTGGATCTAATCCCTCAGCAAATGTCAAAAATCTATGATCAAGGAAGAAATGAATCATTTGTCTATATTACATTATCCAATATAAATGACTCAATGATATATGATCAAAAATAAATGATAATCTAATACCCCCCTATGATACAACCAACCAGTTTCAATATAGGTAAATATTGTATGGGGCAGTTTAAGAAAACGAGCAAATTATTTGTATGTTTTTATCGAAATAAATAGAGTCAAACATAATTATTACAACACGAATATCACTTCTACGAACTACAACTACTACCAGATTATTGCTGACAGTTTTTATTTCTACGAGTAATACCTACTTATTGGTTTTTTCAGAAAAACGTAGCAGATCTCCAATTATATTTGACTCTCAAAACTGGGATATCAAAATTAAAAAAAACTGGGATAAAAAAATAAAAATAAAACACATTTTTTACCTATTTGTGCTCTATAATGGTACGGAACCCTTCATGCGCGAGTCCAACTCGCACTTGGCCGATTTTTTTACCTTTTCCCCCTTTTGACTGAAGAATCCCGCGTTTTCACTCAAAAAGTTCCAAAGTCCCGACTTGGCACAAAAAATCTTTTTTTTATATTTTAAAATGTTCCTACAGGCTTACCTTACCTTTGAATCGTCAGTGCTTTATATGTAAGCTTCTTTGGGGTATACTAAACATCCCCTATCTTAATCTGACAGATCCGATGACATTTCAATATTAAAAAAAAAAATTAACCCACCACGTGAGAAATATGATTTCTATATTATGATAACTGGACACATGTCTGAAGCCTATACAAGCTTAATCTGACACGCTCGAGCTTATCCCGAAATCCCCAACTATATTCATTGGAATATTATTGCGTCTCGCGTCATTATCAAATTTAAATGTATCAAGTTTACTTTCTTTTGCCCTATTTTGTGACAATTAAGATGGTATCAACGAAAGTTGTCTACCCATACGCCATCTAGTTACTAAAATGAAAACTGCTTGACAATCAAATTAAAAAAATAAGAAAATTATTAATCCACATGGTTGACAACCTCTGACAACTTAATATTACAAAAAATCTAGTGGCCACAGCTATTTGTATCTCTAAGGTGCTAATTTTTATATAAAATAATAGTTACGTCTGGGGCACTCCTGTAATCCAGTATTTCTAGCTAAAATAAGGGTGAGGGATAGCTCATTGTGTGAATGTGGCTTGGATGAAGGCTCTCCAGACCATATATTTTTTGCTTGCGAAAACAACCTTTCATTGTACGATTACCTTCCTCCTAATATTCCTCGTCCCACTAATCTTAAATCTATTTTATCGTTAGTATATTCTCCATTTATAGACACCTTAAGCTCGTTCATTGCTCATAATCACATTAGGCTCTAGTTATAGTTAGAATTCTCTTCCTTTTATATATTAAATTATTTATTGTATATATGTTTATGTATTTCGTGTATATTTAAAGGCTAAGAAACAATTTTTTGCTTCATATTTGCTTGTTCTGGTTTTTTTCTGGTTTATTATTATATCTTGTATTTGCATGGTCGCATGAAGTCATCACTCATCCGTGCCCAGTGCATGGCAATCAGTTTGCGTTGTTATAACTGAGCATAATAATATACTTTTCGCCTTAACTCTGACGCTGGCAACTCCTAAGTGGGGAGGCTTACGCCAAAAGAAGAAGAAGAAGAAGAAGATAATAGTTGTTTTTATTTAAATTACATAAAAAATTATATTACAAAAATTTTCGAATGACGCGTATATGCATCATTGGCCTACCTAAAGGTTTCTTCACGACGCGTATATGCGTCATTGGCCACGAATCGGTTAGTTTTATGTTCTTGTGAAATACCGATAGGCATATCGATAAATTTGATTCAAACCCTAGCGTATATGTAAACAATTTTGATGAAAATTTTTTCTTCAAAAATTGTGTCATTTAAGAACAATAGTACCGTTATGCAAAATATGAAAGTAAAGGGGACGATTAACAATATTTTATTTGAAATAGAGAACTAAAGACAGAATATAGCGAAAATAAACACATCGTAGCAATTGGGACATGAAGGGTAATTACCTTTAAAATGTATATTTTTCAGGATTACTCCTATGATTTACACTGCAGTCACTCACAGAACAAGTTACCATTGTTATATGTAATAGTATTTGTCGAAATTAAGATTATACAATATGTCAATAAAATATAGTAAAAAGTCAGAAAAAATGTGTGCACAGAAACAAAATCTTATTAACTATTATTAAATATGTCAAATAGAGAATTATTATTATAAACATATAAAAAAACTCAAGTCACTATAATATTATTGATTAGGATTTTAAGTTATATTTTAATAAGTAAGTATGTCTTTTTTGAATGAATACAGATTACTATGAAATATGTCAAAATCTGAGCAGATACTATTGTAAAGAGAGCACATTCTTTGAACAGGATTATTCTTAGCTACATTGTTTTTATATTTTGGGATATTAAAAGTTGGGGTATACGTACGGATCGGGTAGGAATTTTAATCGATATCTGATTCAAAATCTCTATGTCCACGGTTCCGTTAATTATTTTGTGTAAATTACATAAGTCCAACATCTGTCTGCGGCTCTCAAGACTCTTTATGAAGAATTTATTAAGTCTATCCTCGTGTAAGGGGATCTTTCGTCTGATCCCACAATACACAGTGATCTTAGAAAACGGCGATGTATGTCTCAATCCTGTCAATGTGTATCTGATACAATGGGGACCACACTGATGAGCAATATTCCAGGACCGATCTTACTAAGGTAGAATACACAGTGATCTTAGAAAACGGCGATGTATGTCTCAATCCTGTCAATGTGTATCTGATACAATGGGGACCACACTGATGAGCAATATTCCAGGACCGATCTTACTAAGGTAGAATACACAGTGATCTTAGAAAACGGCGATGTATGTCTCAATCCTGTCAATGTGTATCTGATACAATGGGGACCACACTGATGAGCAATATTCCAGGACCGATCTTACTAAGGTAGAATATAGTATGATCCATGTTTTAGAGCTTTTAAACGGTCTGGCAGTTCGAATAATAAATGACAGCATTTTACTTGCTCTACTGCATATAACGTCATAATGATGCCTAAAGGACAGATCTGAATCAAACATGACTCCTAAATCACGCACTACTTTAGTACGTGTTATTGCGATGTCATCAATTGTATAGTTATGTGATAAAGCCTTTTTACTCATAGTAAATGATATAACATTGCATTTTTTAATATTAAGCAACATGTGATTTTTTTACACCAATGAACGACAAGGTTAATCTTTCTGTAAGGTCACACAATCATTGATACATTTGATACGTCGATAAATTTTTATATCATCTGCATATGCAAAACATTCACTCACTATAATATAAAACAAATCATCAATAAACAAAAGAATCAACAGGGGACCAAGATTGGATCCTTGAGGTACTCCAGATGTCACTGCAATAGGTATCGAGTCAAAACCTCTTAAGGCCACCAATTGCGTTCTATTGCGAAGATAAGATGACAACCAACGTAAGAGATTACCATGAATACCCAAATGTTGAGCCTTTTTAAGTAGTATATCATGGTTCACTCTATCAAAGGCTTTTGAAAAATCAATATAAATTGAATAGTATATAGAGTATGGCGAAAATACTTAGAATTTTTTTTACGACATAAATGCAACCCCCTATGACCACCCCTTTTTATTATACCAATCGATAGGGAGTGCGAAGGGAAGCAGAAAAGTGCAGATAAACTTTTCTCATAAATCAACCCCTGTCGAATGACAGGCCGAAATGTGACCCTCGTTAGTATGGCGAAAATACTTAGATCCCCTTCAGTTAATTTTGTCACGTAATTTCAATTTTTGGAATTACGCGACAACAATTTCGACGGAAGTGCGCGCCATAGAGGCGGCACGAAAATGGCTGCTCTTACCCAAAGAGAGAGCGCTATGCCCCGATTGTCGTCACATCATGTCGCGTGAAACGCGACGTGACTACAAATTAGGATTTAGATGGCGTTGCCGCCGCGGGGGCTGCAATAAAATGGGATGTTTTCTTTTTATCATCTCCACCAGACGGCGCGACAGTAGACACTCACTAATTTTCTATTGGTTCTCCACCGATTTGAAATTATCTGCAGGTTGGCATTACTGACTACATGTTGGTCGTGTTTCTAAAAAATATCAGTGTACTGTCAAGTGTAATATCAATCAAAATATCATACTCCTAAGCGATCATTGGCTTAAGCAATTAGGCCAGTATACTGGTAACAGCTTAGGAACACGCTTGCACTTGTCAAACTGAAAACATGATAACTGAAAGAGTTTTCTACTTCTACTTTTTATTGTCGGTGTGGTTTTTATTATTTTTCCCCAAATTGTGTTATTTGGATTTTTGATGTTCATTATTGGTAAAATATTAGCCACTAAATATCTGTTATCTTGCACAAGTGCAGGTAAGATGTTGTCAAAACCAAAATGTATTATTCCTGTGACATTTGGTGTGAACATTGAACAACGGTAAATAGGGCTATTTCTTCCGCGAGTTTTAACTAAAACATCGTTATTATAACTTTATTATCCTATTCATTGGAATATTATCGTGTCTTTTTCAAATTGAAATGTATCAAGTTTTACATGCTTTTGCCTAGTTATGTAGCAATTATTGATCGTATTCCCTGGTATTACCGATAGTTGTCTACCCATACGCCATCTAGTTACTAAAATGGAAGCTGTTTGACAATCAAATTAAAAAGCTAAGAAAATTCCTCATTGTATGCCCCACCAGGGGGACCTTCTTTGAAAGATCAAAAGTCTCAGTGTTAAGTACACTGAGACTTTTGATGCACTTTTTTAGGGGAGATAAGGTCACCCGGCGGCCACAGATGTGGGGGTTTCTGTTACTTCGGCCATCCAAATCGAAAAAGGAATTTTCTTAGCTTTTTAATTTGATTGTCAAACAGCTTCCATTTTAGTAACTAGATGGCGTATGGGTAGATTTTTTTTTTTTTTTTAATAAAATTTTACGGGCCTGGATTCTAGTCCTTTTAGCCCAGTCCTTAAAATACATTTCATTGTTTTTAACAACAAGTAACTTAACTTAACATTACACAGGGCCGTATGGGTAGACAACTATCGGTAATACCAGGGAATACCATCAATAATCGCTACATAACTGAGCAAAAGCATGTAAAACTTGATACATTTCAATTTGAAAAAGACACAATAATATTCCAATGAATAGGATAATAAAGTTATAATAACGATGTTTTAGTTAAAACTCACGGAAGAAATAGCCCTATTTACCGTTGTTCACACCAAATGTCACAGGAATTATACATTTTGGTTTTGACAACATCTTACCTGCACTTGTGCAAGATAACAAATATTTAGTGGCTAATATTTTACCAATAATGAACATCAAAAACCCAAATAACACAATTTGGGGAAAAATAATAAAAACCACACCGACAATAAAAAGTAGAAGTAGAAAACTCTTTCAGTTATCATGTTTTCAGTTTGACAAGTGCAAGCGTGTTCCTAAGCTGTTACCAGTATACTGGTCTAATTGCTTAGGCCAATGATCGCTCGAGAGTATGATATTTTGATTGATATTACACTTGACAGTACACTGATATTTTTTAGAAACACGACCAACATGTAGTCAGTAATGCCAACCTGCAGATAATTTCAAATGGGTGGGGAACCAATAGAAAATTAGTGAGTGTCTACCGTCGCGCCGTCTGGAGGAGATAATAAAAAGAAAACATCCCATTCGCATTAGGGCCCCCGCGCACGAGCAACTTAGTTGCACGGCGATTTATTTGTCTCTTTCGAAAAAATTGCGGCCATGTCGCAGGGGTGCGCGCACGAGAGCGACAGCAACGCAACTTTTTTCCGATTTTTCTAGACAGTCATCAACATGGATTTGGTCGAGACGGCTGTGGTTGTTGCACTCGCAATAAAAAACCGAAGAAAGCGTCGCAAAATAGAATATTGGGTGCATCCATTATGGAGCGATCGCCTGACTCTTGGGATATTTCATACTGTGTTTATGAAATTGAGAGCATACCCAGAAAAATTTTACGTTTTCTTTAGAATGAGTGTCGAAAGTTTTGATGAATTGTGCAGAATCTTACGACCTGGCCTCGTTCATGAAAATCTAGGGGAAAACCCGATATTTTGCCTCTATTTTTCCCCTATCTTGGACGAAAGCTCCCTAAATCTAGGGGGAAATCCCCTGATCTGGCAGCACTGGGCCGGTCGGCGACTTTATTGTTGCCTGTGCGCGCACTTGCATAGAAACCAATAGGGAAGGAGACAGTTGCGTTGCAACTAAAAAAGTTGCACAGAGTTGCGTCGCGTCGCGTCGCTACGTGCGCGCACTTCCATACTAGCTCCTAGACTTGATCAAGAGACAAATAAATCGCCATGCAACTAAGTTGCTCGTGCGCGGGGGCCCTTAGAGTTTTGACAAATTCTGCGAGCGGGCTCTCTATGCCCCGTGTATTATTTTCCTCTATGCAAAGATACGTAGTATCTCTTATTAGTCTGTGATGCAAAGTTGTGAACAAAGAAGATGTAAACTGTATACTACGTAACAAGAGGTCGGACTTAGAAGAAAAAAAATTAACATCCGTTATTCTTTTAATTTGAAACTGAAGTTAAAATTTTTAAGTGCAAAACCTTTCACTCTAAACATACCAAAAAATTAAATAAAAAAGAAATGAGCTCAAATAAATGTTTTATTACATTAAAAATTATTGTACATAGCTAAATAAATAGGCTAATAAGGTAAATTAAACAATAAAACAGATTTAATCCACAAGCTTTTGTTGATTTCTATTATTCAGTATTATAATATTACAGTACAGTTTTATGAGTTTTATTTATAAATATAATAGAATAGCTGTCTATGCTACTCTACTAACTACTTGATTGGCTTATAGAGTAAACTCTATATAGGGAGGGGATTAAAGCTGCGCGTCCACCAGGTCGGAATCGGGACGTACGCGACGGTGCGGACGGCGCGTCGTGTCGTCATATATTTGTCAGGCGCAGAATGACGTTCCAGTACTTCTAGTGCAGTTCACAGTAGTCAGTACCATACATTCAAAGCAACAAATACGTCCACTGCGTACCTACGCTCCGATTCCAATCCAGTGGACGCACACCTTAAAGCGGGGAATTGACTACCGGGCCGCCCGCTGCGGGCCGCCCGTCCCGGGCAGGTCTGTCGCATGTCTGCTCGTCAATTCCTAGGTATGGGCACAGACATGCCCGTTGACCTAGGAACTGACACATGTGACAGACCTGCCCACGACGGGCGGCCCGGTAGTCAATTCCCCGCTTTATATATTATACACACTTAAGTATCATTACTTTGTTCTGTTACACCCTGTATACGACAGCTGCAATCTATCACGCGGGCTCAGGCCAGCTGCATACCACCTCACTTGATCAGAGGATTTTTCCTTCGTGGCCGTACCACTCATAATCCCATACCTTCCTTCTCCTCCTAAAATCTCCTTAACAGCTATTGCTTGCAGACTAAAATGTTGCAAACTAGTATAGGGACCTAAAAATCTGAAATTAATTAAACATTTTCCATTTACTACATTTCCATACAGTTCACATAAATTATTAAAGTATAGTTTACATCTCAATGATAGTTAATATAACCTGATGTATTATTACGTATTACAATAAAACAATATACACATTTCAACATTTTCCAAATTAACTGCATACTGATATACATTATAATATTTTCTATGAAATAATAATCTATCTTTTTCATATTAAATAGTATTAAGTTGTAAATTAATGTACAAATATGCAAATAATACTACGACATATTGTACTTTGTATTAAAACATGGTATGACGTAGTTATGTTTTGCTTCAATTTATCAATTTACGGTTACATTTACATTTCACAATGGCTTACCTTTCGTTTTTCAATAATTAATCCATTTATGTACAATTTTTGTATGAGTTGCTACAAATAATTTTCACAAAATGAAAATCGAACTTTGTGTTTTAAACTCCTTCTTCGTCTTTTTTCTCATGTAGTTTATATTCTTTATGGTCTTTTTTATCAGCCAATCACAGTCGACCTTGCACAGATCAAGCACAGATTATGCGATTGGGTACAGTTGCTACGTTTAAATTTGGAACCCAATTTTTTTTTGTTCGGAACTTGCGTCCACCTGGTTGTGAACAGTGAAATTGATTGGAATAATATTATTGAGATTCGGGTTGTGCTAGCCAATTAAAACATAAATATTTTCATAAACAGCTAGTTTTGATTATTGCAAAATCGTTTTAATTAATTTAAGTGGTGATGTGTTAATAGAACTACAAATATGGGACGATTAAATAATTGCAAGGTTGCAGGAGCAATCTAGTGTTGGTTGCCCAATATGGCGGCTGCCGGAATCAAATTGTCAAAAAGATGTTTATGGCGGCTTTCAGAACGTTCTTACATTATGTTTAAAATAAAGATATCAATGTGATAGTGATAGTAAAGTAAGATTTATAGTGCTAACGCAGTGCATAAAAAGTAAAGACTGATAATTATTAGTAGAATATAGCAAACAAAACAAACTTCTCTGTATCGTCAACTGTAGAGTTGATGCATATAAATATGTATTTAAAACGTAATAACTCAAGAAGTGTACAATTAAAGTGCTTATGAGTTAAGAATTTCAGCTATGTTGCATTATGAGTGGACAAAATGAACATACTTCAACATTTGGAGTACCATCAACACTGTCACTCATGGTAAGTATACATTCATCTATAATTCATTCATTCAAAAGCAAATTAACCAAATATACTTAAGGCTATTTCTCCAAACCGTAAAATTTAGTTGTCCGGACGTATAAACTACCCGCAGAGTTACATACGTAGACCTTTGTATTTTTTTTTATAGTAGTTTAAGGTGTGATCTAACTGGTCCACCTGGGTTCTTTAGAAAAACTTAATTGTAAATATAATTAAAATTAATTTAAAGGTCGAAAAATTGATTCCCTGGACGTGTCCTGTCCCCAGAATTCACTATAAATTCCCAAAAAAATCCTCTTCATATACTGATACAAATAAATGACAACAAAAAAGCGTTGTAGCGGTAAGTCAGTAGTTAGACATAATCTACGATAACATGGCGCGCCCTTCCAGAATTGAAAACGTTTGAAGTGCGTTGTCAAAACGTTTGATGTGCGTTGTCTTGCGCGGTCGGCTAGTTATGATTAGGTGACCAACAAATCTTGGTAATAAGTGACATTAAGTGAAATATTACGAGTACTTTGATTGGTTGGTACTTACTACATACAAACTCTTTCATAAGGGTGTGACTACACACATTGAAACAGTAATTTGGAGGGGTGCGCCATGTTATCGTAGTTTATCTCTACCTGATGACTTACCGCTACAACGCTTTATGCCACTTATTGGCTTAGAACACAATGTGTGTAAAACGCTTGAACTGTTTTTTAAGAGATTTAGCGGTATTTAAATATACGGCTATTTGAGTACGTTATTTTGATATATCTCTAATATCCTTAGAAATTTTAGGTAAAACTGAGATAGAGAAAGTTTTCTTACCGTTTTTTTATAACTTTTGAATAACATACCGCTATAAGGCTTAACTCAATAGACGCAAATTCTTCTAAGCTATCCGATGCCATAAAAAACAAATTTTCGGTTTTTTTTTGAGATACCGCTTTTGCGTTTAGCAGGGCAGTATAGTAGGCTGTTGCGCATTTAATTATTTCTTGTCGTGATTTGGTTCCTTTTTGTTTTTGACTGAGGTTTTGAATCCAGATTTTATGTGTGCTCAATGGGCATTGTCCAAAAAAAATCACATGTACTTTTTATATTTTTTTTCGTTAAAATAGGGTATTTTAAGAATATAAATTAAATAATTTTGAAATTCATTGGCTAGTTTTTTCTCAATAAATTTTTAAAGTTTCGCTCTGACGTCATCATCGGCGGCCAATTGACCTCTGCAATATGTTTTTTTTCCTTTCAATCTTATTTATAATGGCTGGTTCGTCAAAAGCAAGTTATCATTATGTTAAAGCTGATACGAGAAACTTACCAAAAGTTCGAAACGTAATGTTGGTCGAATTTATTGCTAATTTAACGCCATTGAAGGTCAAACTAAGGTTAAACATATTTGTTCAAAAATATAAGTAACTAATGGGTATTTTTTTCGTTTATATACAGAAAAACGATCACTGACCTTATTCCTCGAAATGTTTTTGTAATGAGCAAAATTTAAAAAAAATGGACAATCCCCATTCTTTGTAGGCGCTTTAGCACTTCTAAATTTTGTCAAGTTTTTCTCTAGCTATAGTTGTCTTTCTGTAATTCTGATAGTCTTCTCTAATCGCCTTATTAGTTTTTTTATAAAGAGATTTTTGTTCTTCTTTTAATCCTTTAGTTTTATTTTTCGTAGACTTTAATTCCGTTCGTTTGGATATCAAATCTAGTGTTTCTTTTTTAAATATTTTATGTTCTCTGTTGCTATTTTCCATTTTCGTATTGAGATGATGATTTTTTCAAGAATGTCATAGTATGTCTGGATATCTTGTGTTTTTTCTAGTATTTCACTTTGGGTAGACAAGTTTGTTTCCAGTGCTTTTAAATAACTTTTTTTTTCGCTTTTAGTTTTTAATGATTTTGAAGTTAGTTTGAAGTTTTTTCGGCTTAGTTTTGGTGTACCTAGATCAAAGGACGCTCGCAAAAGTCTGTGGTCGGAAGGAAACTTAACTTTATTTAATACTTCGAGATTTGAAATGTTTTTTGAATTGTTGTACATTATGAAGTCTACTTCATTTTTTGTCGTTTCGTCGGGAGAATTCCAGGTCCACCTACGGCTAGGCTTTTTCTTAAAAAAGGTATTCAGAGTTATGTTAAGAGTTTATGCTCGTAAGCATATTGTATTAATCTTTGCCTCTTTCGTTTCGGTTGCCGTAACCGTGTTGTCCCATTATTAAACATTCATGTTCTTGACGGTATCCAATCTTTGAGTTAAAGTCTCCCATAACTATTAAGTTTTCATCTGCTAAGTCGTGACCTTTGCTAAGGAATTACGCTCTCTTCTTCAAGGTTTGCAGGTCGTATTGGTCTGAAACTTGTTCACCCCCAATGACGGTCTCACAATAAAATTTCATGTTTTTAAATTTGTTAATTTTTTTTTCATGATTATTGTTTGTTTGTTTATTGTTTGTTTTTGAGGAAGTTACCTATTAGAAAATTTTCTTCCTAGTTAGATAGTCATGTCTGTGTGTGTGTTGTTGGTCTGTATATAAATTCATGGAAATTTTGTTTTTTTTTTGGGATTTGGAATATTTGTGGATAAATTAAAGCTTCAAAAATATTTTCTTTTAGATGGCGCCAAACACTGATGCTAAGCGACAAATAAAGTACAAAGAAAAAGTTTTTTAACCGTGTATTTGTACTTTGTGGCTTTTAATTAGACTTGTTAAAACATCATAATTATTTTATAGATGTTACCAGTTATGTTAGTCTAACAATAAATAAAAATATGTAGGTGCGTATTTTTTGTTTCAATGTGGAAGCATCCTAATTTTCCTGTGAGTAACAATTTCTGTCCGGTGAGTAACGTTACTAACCGGATTTCATGTGAGTTGCGGTCAATTATTTTGACTTCTACCCAAGTACTAACATAATGAGACTCAATTTCAAACTTAAATATTTTTACATAATTTTGTACAAAACTCGACGTGACGATAAAATTTGATTATCGCGCGGGAACCGTAAATTTTTCCAGTTAAAAAGTCTTCTATCTACTTTCCAAGGGGCCAGGACTCAAAGTATATATCTATACCAAATTTCAGCAAAATCGCATTCAGGGGTTTGGGCTTGTAGAGGTAACAGACAGACTAAGGATGGCTGATTTCTAAATTCTACACATCTGCCTGGAGCCACACAGCTTTGGACAGCTAGTGAAGACTGCAACATCATTGTGCTACACATTTTATTCTGAATTATTATAATGTTATGTTGCAGATCATAATATATTTTTATTGTTAGTATAAAAATATAAAAATATGTAAATACTCAAATAGGTATAGTGTTTATAAACACTTATATATTATTATAAATAATAATATTATGTATTCATCACCAAACCTTGTAATAAACGAAATTTCTGTATTATTTTGGTGTGCATTTTTTTAAAGATAATTGATGTGCAGGGTGTGGAACGCGCGGCAAACTGTAGTGGAGTCGGCGGTGGGGCCGTGGCACTGGAGGAGGCCCTCAACGGTGTCGCGTCTGTGGAGCGGGCAGATGAGCCGCCACGAAAAAAACTTAAACAAATGGCCGTCGAGGATGGCTCCTCGCTCCGTAAACGGATTCTCGAATATAAACTGCAACGTTTAAAAAATTTACGTGAAAGGTGAGCAACAAAACAAAGTAGAAACTAATTTCATTTATTTATCGTTTTTATTTGTTTATTTATCTTATTAATAGCGCTCATGTAAAGTGCTTGAAGTTAAGGTAAGTAAATATCAGTGCAGCGAGCAAGCTCGCTGCACTGATATTCTGCAAGGGCCAATGAGTGACATCACCACAAAATAAGGGGGAAAAACTATACTATCTTATATATAAAATTCTCGTGTCACAATGTTAGTCCACGAACTCCTCCGAAACGGCTTTACTGATTTTTACCAAATTTTATATGCATATTCAGCAGGTCTGAGAATCGGCTACTCGGTACTTTATATTATATTGATAAGTGCATTTGTTGAATAAATAATAGTAAATTATTACAACCTGAGACTGACGGCGACCATTGTTTTTGCGACGGGATAGCGATTGACGTTGCCATGGTGACATAGTCACTTCAATAAAATAATATAGCAAATATATTATTATGGCAAAGCAACGTTTGCCGGGACAGCTAGTACTCTTATAATTATAACTTACAATAAAAGCTAACAATAATTTAAACAAAAAAGCAAAAACATTAATAGTAAATACAAAGAAAAAAAAAAAACAACCAAAAAAGAAAAATACAAGGTCTATGAAGAAACACACAGCTCAATTATTATTCTGTCAATTGGCAATTTGTTAAGGCCGCCATGATGAAAGAAACAACCAAAAAAGAAAAATACAAGGTCTATGAAGAAACACACAGCTCAATTATTATTCTGTCAATTGGCAATTTGTTAAGGCCGCCATGATGAAAGAAGAAGATCTATATGGCGTCTAATATTTACAAACAGATACAAAGTACAAACTGAGGATATAAACATAAACTTTAAAGAATGGATAAAAAATATTTTATGAAAAGAGCATATTAAAAATAAAATAACAGACAAAATCTTAAATAGGTACCAAATGCATACAGAACAATCCATACACAAACGAAGACTTACGGGTGAATTTCAACCATGGGCAGTTATTCTTCTAGTAAAAACGAATCACACTTATGTTTTAGATTTACGGAACAACTGAGCGAGCTGTATTTTCTGCAAGCGGGCGGAAACATGATGGATTACGTCGTGTGGAGAAAGCGGCCGCCGGCGCCGCAGCTCACGGCGTTTCTCGAAGCGCGGCGGCCTCCTCCCGTCGCGTCGCCGCCGCCCTCGCCCCCGCGCGCCGCCTCGCCCCCGCACGCCGCGCCCGCGCCCGCGCCCGCCGATGAGATGGTGGAGAAGGCCAAGCAGGAGGCATACGTGGCGGCGCGCGTGGCCGAGCTGGCGCGCGCCGGCCTGTGGGCGGAGCGCCGCCTGCCGCGCGTCCTCGAGCCGCCGCGCCCTAAGACGCACTGGGACTACCTGCTCGAGGAGATGGCGTGGTTGGCACAAGATTTCGCTCACGAACGCAAGTGGAAAAAACAAGCTGCAAAAAAAGTGGGTAAACAATTTTTTCTTATTATTGAATTATTTTTATACTCACTACGAATAAATCGATATGCTAATAATTATAATGTACAAATTTGTAGTGTGCACGAGCAGTTCAAAAATATTTTCAAGACAAGGCTGCAGCGGCACAGAAAGCAGAAAAAGCACAAGAATTGCAACTCAAGAAAACCGCGGCCTTTGTGGCGAAGGAAGTTAGACAGTTTTGGTCTAATGTTGAAAAGGTAATCGCATCTTTGCATAATTTTATGGTTATTATAATATGTACAATGTACATATGAACCGATGACCCGACACCAGTGTCATAAAACATAATAATAATATTATGTGTTTTGAGGGTCCTAAAAATCCTCAAATTACCAAATTATCAGAATGAGAGCAAATAAGTTAAGGAATTTATTATAGCTAAAAACCTCTTCTATCTTTTAAAATAAAAAATAAGCCTAGTATGATATTAAAAAAAAAACAATTTAAAAACCTGAAAAAAAACCAGACTTATTTTCCTTTAAGCTTAGTTCCACGAAAATTAAAACATCAGGAAATTGGCTACTTTCCTATTGGAACGAAGTTACTTATCGCGCGTTCGGCGTTGCGAAAGGAGGCTAGACGGAACGACACTTCATTTCGACACTTTTTTATTAGTACCTGCGTAGTAGGAGCAGAAGGCGTTGATAGTATTCCTGTGCGTCAACTAGATGGCGTTTCTGAAAATAAATCGACATCCACCCGACATTTAAATAAATATTATTACAATTCTACAAAAGTTGGGTGGGTGTCTCTTGCCACCTCTCAAGTTTTTATTTTTTTCTTAATCTATACTAATATTATAAATGCGAAAGTATCTCTGTCTGTCTGTCTGTCTCGCTTTCACGCCAAAACTACTGAACCGATTGTAATGAAATTTTGTACACAGATAGTATAAAGCCTGAGAAAGGACATAGGTTACTTTTTAACCGGAAAAAGGGGTTGTAAGGGGGTGAAAATGCGTAAATATGTTCAAATTAAGTTAGTTCCAAAAATTCATAATAGATAGCGCCGCGGGTCTCCTACATCGCGCTATGGCTTGCTCATGCATCTTTCTATAAGAGGTGGTATCATGTTGTTCAATTCTTGCGACTGTTATGCACGTCGATAGTGAATAACTCACCACTCAGTACTTTATCTACGCAGTGATGAGTGACGAAACCTTAAACCTACCAATGCCAACCTAACTAGTTTATGGGTAAAGCTAAAGTTGTGTTATGGGGGGCTAAATATGCTTTAGGTTTAATTTTTAAAAATGAATTAGTATGTGCGCACTGCACAGCTGTTTTTGGGTATTTTGATTTAAGGGGTACCAGGGTTTTAAAAACAATGATATTGTATGTTACTAACGTAACTAGATTAGCAGTCTACGACAGAAACGCGTCACCACTTTGAAGATGCCTGCAGGCATATCTGCCATACATAATGACATAATAACATTATGAAGTGACATTGTCTTTTGGGCTATCAAGTGGTTACGCATTTTTTGCATCAGTTTGTAAGACATTGCCACTCTAGTATTTTAGAAACTCATTGTTTAAAAAGCTTTTAAATTTGACACCAATTTTGTTGACACCGCGCGCTATAAACTGAAGTCCACGCGGACGAAGTCGCGGGCAACAGCTAGTGGTAAATAAAGGAAATCTAAAACTAATTCGGAGTCATTGTTTCACTGATGTTTCTAACTCTACTACTAACTTAAAAACTTTTTAAGATATCATTATTCGAAAATCACATAAAATAAACCTTCTCGAAACGCTCCATACAAACAAAATAACTAAGGGCTTCCTTATAAATAAACACAATTTTTGGTCTAGTTTTGCTCTATAATGGTCTTGAGTATTTTTATGTTGATTAATTATAATGTTCCTGAGTATATTGTGTATTAAATTTAAAGTTGCATAACGATCTTAAATACATATTATATCATGGAGGGTATAAAATCATTGAATATATTTCCGTCGTCTGGCTCCCGTAACATAACTTCTTCAGGTATTTACCACAGGGCCAAACTGACGTGGCGAGAAGTGTAATTATTATTATTATTAGTATCGCATGGTCACTGGAGGTTAATCTTTGTGTTTCATATTTCTAGCTCGTGGAATGGAAACGAGTGAGAAGAGTGGAGCGCGCGAGAAAAGAAGCCCTCGACGAGCAACTGAGCTACATCGTAGATCGGACCGAGAAGTACTCCCGCCAGCTCGCCGCCAACCTCGCCGCGCCCGCGCCCCCTGCCCCCGCCGCCGCCACCGCCGCCGCCGCCGTCTCCGACGATGAGTTCCAGCCGCGCGGCGAGTCCGACGACGACGAGGAGACCATCGCCGCCGCCGAGCGCGACGCGCTCGACGACCACGCCGCCGAGGTGGAGGCGCTCCGCCGCGAGTCCCGCCTCGACCTCGGCGACCTGCTGCCGCCCGGCTACGTGCCCGCGCACTCCCCGCCGCCCTCCGACTACGACGCCGCCGACGACTCCGCCGACGACGAGGACACCATCGCCGAACAGGAGCGCGCCGAGCGCCCCGAGGACACTGCGCGGGAGCTAGAGGCTCTCGCGCGGGAGGCCGACCTCGACGTGGCCGAGCTCGTCCGCCGCTACTCCGCCGCGCCGCCCGCACCCGCCTCGCCCACCTCCTCCGTCTCGTCCGCCTCGTCCGGCACCGCCACCGACGTCGACAGCGACGACGACCCCGAGTCGGACGACTCCGACTCGGGGTCGGCGGCGTCCGAGCGGCTCGAGGCGCTCGTGGAGCCGGCGGGGGTGGGGGAGGATGGGGCCGTGGGGGAGGACGGCGAGCGGCGCGTGGAGGCGGCCGCGTCGCTGGCGGCCACGCTGCAGCCCACCGGCACCACGCTGTCGGAGACGGCGGTGGGCACGCCGGTGCCGGCGCTGCTGCGGCACTCCTTGCGCGAGTACCAGCACGTGGGCCTGCACTGGCTGGCCACCATGCACGCGCGCGGCCTGAACGGCATCCTCGCGGACGAGATGGGCCTCGGCAAGACCATCCAGACCATCGCGCTGCTGGCGCACCTGGCCGAGCGCCGCGACTGGGGCCCGCACCTGGTGGTGGCGCCCACCTCCGTCGTGCTAAACTGGGAGCTCGAGTTCAAGAAGTGGTGCCCGGCGCTGAAGCTGCTCACATACTACGGCACCATCCGCGAGCGCCGCCTGAAGCGCGTCGGCTGGACCAAGGCCAACGCCTTCCACGTTTGCATCACCTCCTATAAGCTGGTCGTCCAGGACCACCAGAGCTTCCGACGCAAACGTTGGAAATACCTCATCCTCGACGAGGCGCAGAACATAAAGAATTTCAAGTCGCAGCGGTGGCAGATGCTGCTGAATTTTCAGACCGAAAGGTGAGTCACGTCTATTTATTTATTTATTCAAAAGATACACCAACAACATATTGTGACAACATTCAAAACTTAAAACTAATACATTTTTGTTTTATATTAACACAATAGTCAATTACAGGCGTATGCAACTTTTTAATAATTTGCTCCTTACAGGTGAACGCAGATTTGGCCGCACCGCACGCACCGCAGTCGCCGCATTCTAATTCTTTATATGAAGTTATAGGCAAGCTCGCATACCTACCCGCGCCGCAGTCTTCGCAACTTCATATATAAAGAATTAGAATGCGGCGACTGCGGTGCGTGCGGTGCGGCCCAAATCTGCGTTCACCTTACAGTAAAAATAAGTTTAACTTACTATGTTTCATTTAAATTTTTTGATTACTATCAAGCAAATTTTTTTTGAGTAGCTTCATTTAGATAAGACAACATTTTTGCGTACCCGACTGCTCCGTCGGGTACGCACACTAACGAAAATGTCTATTCACATTTCCAACTACAAATAAAGGCGACGCGCACTCTTAGATTGCAAGAACCATACTTAATTTTTACGTAGCTTTTTACAAAATTTTCGTTGTTAAAATGCCTAAATGTCCTGTGAAATGGTGTAGAAGTCATACAGACACTTCATCAGTAAGTGAATTTTTTAAAATTAGGTAAAGTTCTTGTATTTTTTCCGACCCAAAAACATGCCCAAAAAGATGGTTTATTTAGGTTGGATGCCAGGGTATTTGCGTAAAATTAAGCTGGTCTCTTTGTGTTTGTCTTATTAAGTTTACATGTTATTATAAAAATGCAATAATCAAAAAATAATATAATTACAAAATTTTTACAAAGTCGCCATGGACAGTGTTATGCAAGATGTAACAATTTAATCATAATTCATAAACGAGGGTCTGACTGACATCAGTATGGAGTATCATATTTTTATAATGCCGTTCGTACTTCGTTTAGTAAGAAACGAACCGAATTGGATGCCGAGCCAGATTACTCGTTTATGTAACATACACTTTAATAGTCATGACTCATGATATATTTTGTATGAGTAATGAGTAATGACCGAAAATTAAAGAGATTACGAAAATCTGCATTTGCACCGTAAGTTTTTTATTTCAGTTCTGTAATAATTCTGTAATAATTTAGCACATAGATTTTTGTAATCTGAAAACGTCTTGTCTAGGTGCTCTGGATAGTTTTAAATTCGTCCGAGTCGTACAAGCTTTGCTCAAAATTATTATATATTATTACTAGCTGTCCTGGCAAACGTTGCTTTGCCATAATATATTATGTATTTGCCATATTATTTTATTGAAGTGATTAAATAATATGTATGTTACCATGGCAACGTCGATCGCTATCCCGTCGCACAAACAATGACCGCCGTCAGTCTCAGGTTGTAATAATTTTTTGCAATAAAGTAAAATTGCGACTATGATTAAAGATCTAAGCTATCCTATCTCTCAAGTTGGAAAAAGCACACATGTTAATAAAAAAATCATTAAAATCGGTTAAGTAGTTTAGGAATCCATCGCGGACAAACATCGTGACAGGAGATTTATATATATTAGATTATCGATGACTTAAGGATCAGAGGAAAATGTTTGATTTTAAAATAATAATTATGTACTCCTTTCTTCGTGATAGTAGATATGTTTGGTGTATACTGCATAATGCCATCCGCTTTTGACTATTGTCCACGGCTTTGTTTCATAACTGTGACAGTGACAATAACCGCGCAGGCTGTCGTCCAGCGCGCAATATTATGATACGTTACCTGGGAAACGACCTTGGCGAGAATCTGAATTGTCATATTTTAGTGTTCGAAAAGGAGCCAAATTTAAATCGGTTGAAGTATGGGAGTTACATTTCCTGTAGTTTTGTTATTCGTAGGTTGTTCTATTTGTAGGACAATGTTACTCTTAAATTATTTTAATAAAACTTCAATCTCCAATAATTATAATTTTCCGGCTTCCGGTTCGGCTTCTGTCAAGTAACATCGTGTCGTAACTTCAGTGCGTTATTTAATCAAAAATCTGTGAAAATACCTCAGTAAACCACAAGAACTATAAACAAAAGTGCAGTGCAAGATCCCACGCAAAGGACAAGCCATAAGTTTTAACTGTTCTCCTGTGATTTCGAGCATAAAACAGTGAAATAAGGGCGAAAAGCATACATACGTATACCTATATATCTACAACACGCCAACGCTTTCATACGTCAAACTGACAACTCACAAACGTCAAATCGACCGACGATTTCCGGTACAGTGACAGTTGACAGACAGAGCGGCAACCTAAGAAAAAATACAAACTAGCACAGACTAAATAAAAAGTTGCCAGCTTCCAACAAGTGATACCAAAAAAAGAAATAAAAAAAAATGGAAAAACAAATGGAAGACCTTATAAAAGATATCGGCGTAAAGATGAACGAAACGATAGAAGAAATAAAGCATGAGTTTAAACAGCAAACAGCGATTTTAACGGAGAATTTTGCCAAATCCATGGCACTTACGATTGAGGAGAAACTGAACCCTCTCTTTCAAGAAAATAAGAAACTCCAAGCAGAAGTGAACTCATTAAAACAGAAAGTTCATCACCTAGAGAAAAGCAATAGGAAAAATAATATAATACTTCACGGGATAGAAGAAAATGAACAAAAAAGAACAGATTTATTGGACATAGTTTTAAAGGTCCTTAATAAAATGGCAGAACAAGCAGACATCACCAATTTCGACAAATGGGAAATAAGCGAGGTCTATAGACTAGGCAAAAAAAACATAAACAAAACCAGGCCTATCCTAATTAGACTAACCCTGGAATGGAGAAAGTACGACATCCTACGAAACAACAAGAAATTTATAACACCTACTTACGCTACTGAAGATTACCCCCCTGAAGTCTTGAAAATGAGAAAAGAACTAAAAAGTAAACAGAAGGAAGAATACGAAAAAGGAAATGTAGCCATAATTAAATATGATAAGCTTATAATCAAGCAAGGGGTAAACCAAAAAATTGGCAACGACAAAAGGAAGCGGTCCCCATCAAAAACACCATCAAAAAACTATGACCAATCTGGCACTAGTAACTCAGCTGCAAAAATAAACAAAACTAACGCATTTCAATACATGAACCGCGCAAGAACAAACGTTGCCACCGGAAGCAAACAATAGCAACCAACTTATTTAAATACAAGTAGAAAAGGTCTCAATCCGGCTGGTCCCCGTGAGACGTCAGACCACCACCCTTCAACGAACAAGAAAAGATGCGAAACTCTCCAAATTGGAACCTTGAACACCAGAACTCTAAGAACAAATGAAAGCCTATTAGAACTAGAACAAGCTCTAGACCAAATAAAACTAGACATCCTAGGAATTAGTGAAATGAGGAGGGCAGGAGAGAAAATTGAGGAATATGAAAAGTTTATACTGTACCAAAAAGGAGAACCAGGTGGACAAAAAGGAGTAGGATTTCTCGTTAAACACTATTTAAAGAAAAACATAGTAGAACTGGATGGAGTCTCGGACAGACTAGCAATACTTAACTTGGATCTACCAGGTTACAGGAAGCAATGGTCCATCATACAGGCATACGCGCCAACCGAACAAGCTGATAAAACAGTGTTGGAATCTTTCTATGAAGAATTGTTACAGGCCATCACGAGGAACACAAACAAACATATTTTACTCATGGGAGATTTCAACGCACAGGTTGGAGCAAGACAAAACAGCGAAGAATATGTGTTAGGCAAGTTCGGTCATGGAAAAAGAAGTCGTAACGGGCAAAAACTAGTCGAATTTCTCATGGAAAATAACCTAACAGTGCTTAACTCAATCTTCAAAAAAAATACACGAAACAAATGGACCTGGTTATCTCCTGACGGCTCTTTTAAGAATGAAATCGATTACATTATAAGCAATTTTCCAAAAGCATTCACAGACACAGCAGTCATAAGCAATCTTAACTTTAACACAAACCATAGAATGGTGCGCTGTTCACTACGACTGAAACAGACTAAAACCTCACGCAACCACATCATCAGCAAACAGACAATAACAGCTCTCCCCGTAGCAGCTACAATTGATTTTGACACAGTAAAAAAACAAATCACGAGCGAAGCACTCGACCCAACACAAAAGTATAACCTAGTAGAAAAAAGACTTCTGACAAATAAGAAAAGAACCCAACAAAACAAATATGAACTGAGTGATTCCACCTTACAACTACTGAAAGAACGTAAAAACTTAATATCGAATTATCCACGAAAGGAAACAATCAAAAAAATAACTGATCTAAGCAAAAGAATTAGGCAAAGTATACGAAAAGACAGGAAATCTAAAAGACTGAAAACTTTGGAACACTACATAACGAAAACGGGAGGAGTAAAAAAGGCACTAAAAGAGTTAAGAGATGCTGGGAAAGAGTGGATACCAAGACTTAAAAAGAGAACAGCAACCACAACAAAAAGAAAAACTATCAGTGAAATAGCCACGCAGTTTTACAGCCAGCTCTATGCCAAACAAGCTCCTCAAATAACAACCAAAAATAATGACACCTATACCGAAGCAAATCAGTTTGACAATGAAGACACAATACCAATTCCGGAAATACTTCAATGCGAAGTTGCAAAAGCAATAAAAAGCCAAAAGGCAGAGAAATCACCGGGACCAGACAAAATAGTAAACGAACTCCTTAAAGGTACGATAGAAGAACTAACTCCTATTCTCACTAAAATATTCAACGAAATCATCACACAATGTAAAATTCCAGAGCAATGGACAAAATCCCATATTATTCTACTACACAAAAACGGAAGCAAAGACGACATGGAAAACTACCGTCCAATAAGTTTGATGTCGAACGTATACAAAATATTCGCAAAGATACTTCTAGACCGACTAAATAAAACACTGGACGAACAACAACCAGTCGAACAAGCGGGTTTTCGAAAAGGATTTTCGACAATCGACCATATCCATACTCTGAAACAAATATTGGAAAAGTATACCGAGTACAATAAACAAATTTATATAGCCTTTATCGATTACGCCAAGGCATTCGATAGTATAAGCCACACTCACCTTCTGCACAGCTTGAAACAACAAGGCGTACCAGCAACATTCATTGACGTTATCAAAACTATTTATAGCAATAGCAAAGCCAAAATACAGATGGAAACCTTGGGAGACATGTTCAATGTAGAAAGAGGCGTAAGGCAAGGGGATCCGTTATCCCCCAAATTGTTTTCAGCCGCTCTAGAGAGTGTATTTCGGAGACTAGACTGGGACAAATATGGCATTAACGTAAACGGCAAAAAACTCAGTCATCTCAGATTCGCTGACGACTTGGTGCTGCTAGAAGAGGATCCAACTAAATTAGAGCAAATGGTGTCAACCCTGAACAAAGAAAGCGCAAGAATTGGACTTAAAATAAACCTAAAAAAAACAAAACTTATGACAAACAGCACCGAGACATGCATTAACTTGGAAAATGAACCATTACAATATGTGCAGGAGTATACTTACCTTGGCCAGGTTATATCCTTTAGAGACCAAATGATGAAGGAAATTAATATGAGAATAGCTATTGGCTGGAAAAAGTTTTGGTCCCTTAAAGAAATCATGAAGTCGAGAGAACTGGGTATGGCTATAAAGAAAAAAACCTTTAATTCGTGCATATTGCCCAGCCTGACTTATGGATGTGAAACTTGGGCTCTTACTGCAGTCCAAAGATGTAAGCTCGCTAGGTGCCAAAGAGCTATGGAAAGGAGTATGACCGGACATAGGAGACTGGATAGAGTGAGAAATACTGACCTCCGTACCAAAACAGGAATCACTGATGTCCTAACTCGCATTGACCAGCAGAAATGGCGTTGGACTGGCCACATGTTACGGGACACAAAAGGAAAATGGAGTAGAGAGGTGACAGAGTGGTACCCAAGGGATGGCAGAAGAAACCGAGGAAGACAAAACCAAAGATGGGAAGACGAGCTAAAACTTACAGCGGGTCCAAACTGGAGACGGGTTGCAAAAGACAGACAACAGTGGAAGTCGTTGGAGGAGGCCTATGCCGAGAGGCACACTGTGTTAAGAGATCTTATCTAAAATATTATAAACATCTAAACCACAAAATTTGTAAATACGCAGAATAAAGGGCTTTTTTATTTTATTTTATTTTATTTAATTATAATTTTAATTAACACTTCAGTATATTCGATAATCACTGTGTATAATAATGTTATAAGGATAAAATAATGTGGTGTTCACTGTCGAAGAGTCGCCTCGACCAACTGAAATGTGTAATGATGTTTAAAATGTAATGTGATATTCACTGTCGAAGAGTCGCCTCGACCAAGTGAAATGTATAGTGATGTTGAGTGTGGTGCGTGGTAGTGTGTTCTATTCAGTAAAGTGTTTTTTGAATATCTTTTGGTAAAATTTTAAAACGATTAAATTACATTATTTCACCGTACTAATTGTCAACTTTTACTTGAAGTAAATGATAAGAATGTGTTATATAAAGTGAGCGTACATACCTGGGGGTTTCTTGTCCCGCTTCTGAAGTTTAATAAAACTTCAATCTCCAATAATTATAATTTTAATTAACACTTCAGTATATTCGATACACAATATGGGCAGAATAACAGTGCAGTATATTAACCAAGTGCCCTTCTTCGTTGCTGCCTCTCGAATGAGTGCCCCACCCGACTGCCCATCTCTACCCCACCATTCAAACCCCCCTACCACCGGCAACAAACGGGTGGTGGGATTCGAACGGTGTTGCCACACATAAAATAAAAATCATGACATTCGGCCATCCTGTAACGTACAGACTCCCGGCGCACGTAGATATAGGCAGTTGGTGAGATTTATTTTACATTAACAATAGTTACTTAAGTACTAAGTTAAAAGTTACATTACGTTAAATATTTATTACTATTTATTACATTTTTTTTTTGAAAATTGATTCAGACGTACTAATGTAGAATTAAACATTGTTTTAATGCTTAACAATATAAAGATTTAAAGAACAAAGGCCATTCGTCTAACATGCTTGGACTATAAAAATCTTATAAAACGTAACTTGATGAAACATCTGTCATTTCAATTGCCTATATAAATGTAACATAGCACGGCATTCAATATATTTTTAAAAGCTGGGAGTTTCAAGTAATTGTGTATTAAGTTTTTGAATTTTGAGGTTATAAAGATAGTTAATAATAAGCTGTACTATCATTTTGAGTTATGGTTTTAGTTTAAATTATATGAAACACACGTCAGTTTTTAAAAATAAAAGTAAGAGGCAAACGAGCAAACAGGTCACCTGATAGAAAGCAACTACCGTCACTCATGGACACTCGCAAAATCGGAATACGCTCTGTTCTCGAAATCCTCAAGAAGAGAGCGTATTTAAGCAGGTTGTATGGGTCCCTTGGAATGACAGAATATGCGTTCAATATTAAAAAAAAAACATTATCCTGCGTTAAAAACACAAATTCAATATTCATATTTTTAGAGCCGATTATCTTTGTTTTCCCAGCTTCTAAAAATCAACTGTTTTTATTTAATTATAGCATTTTACCTAAACTACATTTTAGTTATAGTTCCACCTAGGTAACAAGAACCTTGTTTTTTTAGTCCATTTTGGCCATTGTTCTTTAACGAGTATGTATAACACTTTTGCCAGTAAAGGAATTAAATTCAATTATACATCTTTCACATCACATTCCATTGACCAAACTTAGTTGATTATTAAAAATAATAATAATAATAATAACTATGCTATTACACAATACCTCAATCAAACAAGATTAATTGATTAACACATAAGAAAATAAAAATCATGACATTACTTACTTCATAGTTCATAATATAAGATTAAACTACAACACGGTTTCATAAAATTATATAATATTTATTTATAAATAAACATTGTTTTTATTTATTTCGGCAAGGCAACTGGCAATAAAGCTAATTTTCGTGTTTGTCTATATTGTTGTCGGTGTCCGAGCTACTACCATCACTATTATGTATTTCTAGTGCCTTTATATGTACCCACGGCCTCATCCTATCGGCCGCAATAACCGAATCATATAACTTTCCCCTTTTAGGAAAACCCGGAACGTCGACAACCCTGTAGCGATCATTCACTAGAACCTCTGAGACTCTGTAGGGACCAATAAATTTTGTGAGAAGTTTAGAACTTTTGCCGTCATTACAATAATTGTTTCGCGTCACCTTCACCAGATCACCTACACTATATTTAACCGCGGGAGTCCTATTTTTATCATGTCTATTCTTTTGTTTTATTTGATCCTTTTCAATGTTTTAACTAACCTTTTCCCTAATATCTTCCAAACTTTCGCTAACCTCCTTTTGTTCTATTTGCATCTTGTTAGTTAGCTTATCGCGCATCCTAACACCGAACAATACTTCTGTAGGAAATTTCTGAGTTTTCATATTGACAGTATTGTTGATTCCCCATTGAATTTTGCCTAATTGCTTGTCCCAGTCGCGTTCGTGGCTATTATAATTTTGTGCTGCTAAGGAATTTAAGACAACTTGATTATATCTTTCGGCTTGGCCATTCGCCCTGGGACAAGCAACCGCATTTAAGACATGTTTAATTCCGTATTCTATGCAGAAGCGTTTAAAATCACCTGATGTAAAAGATGTCCCGCGATCAGATATTAACCTGGCTGGAATTCCAAAATCATGAAAAATATTTGTTAGAGCTTTGACGGTAGTTTTAGTTTTTGTATTTTTAATAGCCCGAATGAAAACATACTTCGTAAATCCGTCTACAATAGTTAAAATGTGAGTATTTCCGCTTTTACTCTTCACAAATGGACCTAAATGGTCAACATGGACGGTATGAAACGGTATATAAATTTTTTTAATAGGAAATAAATGTCCAGTTTTAACACGCGAAGCACTATCCTTATTATATGCACATTCTATGCACGCGCCTACATATTTTTTTACAAAACGTCTAAGTTTCGGAAACCAGTATTCATTTTTTACTCGCTCTTATGTTTT
The DNA here is from genome assembly GCA_937595015.1 of Polyommatus icarus. Classification (NCBI taxonomy): domain Eukaryota; kingdom Metazoa; phylum Arthropoda; class Insecta; order Lepidoptera; family Lycaenidae; genus Polyommatus; species Polyommatus icarus. The sequence goes on along the minus strand of OW569332.1, from coordinate 103,276 downwards.
AGCATAACCAAGATGACCTAATTCATCGTGGTTTGCCCTACACAGCGACCACTTATCCCAACAGACGCCTAATGTTTTGATTTCTCTTAACAAATAATTGTGTCAATGCGCTGAGGTAAGCGACGCGGGGGGTGAGGGAAGAAATGCATTACGATTGGCCAATTCAAATTCACGGCATGTCATAAATCATAACTAGTGATGGGAAGTACGAAAAGCGCTGGCCAAAAGAAAAAAAAAACAGTACATAATATTTATTTTATTTTTAAGTGTAGAATGAAGAAAAGACTTTTATAAATTAATATTTAATCATTTTTAAAATGAATTAACTTCGTATAAATTCTCCGAACTGCAGGTTTCTGAACCGAAGATTTTGTAAGAAATACCAATCTTGTAGTTATGTATTTATACATCACACTATTTGCTAAATCCACCACATGATTGGTTTCTTCACAATGAAATTGATGGAAACTTATTTCTGAAAAAAGTTGTTCACCAATAAAGCTGCTTGAAGTTTTATTGACTAAAAACTCTGCTTTACGTGGTTCACTTTTCTTTACGCCTCCAAGATACAATTTCATGATAACTTCACAGCGACGGCAAATTTTAACAACACTTTGTGACGGGTAGATTAAGCCACCCATGTCTCTGTAAGCTATAAAACTGTTAGCATTTTCGTTTAAAGTAATCAATGCCCCTATGCAGGTTTTACATCTCAAATGCTTTATTAAAGAGCTAGCAACAAAACCTGCTATGTACTCAATAGTATTTTCAGCAAACTGAGATAAGCAAATTGATTCTATGGCACTGTCTAAATCTTGATGACTATCGGTGCCGAACTGAATTTCGCTCTTATCTTCTGCCGTTGTAGTCAAATTTATTCTTTGCAGTGCAGATGAGCAGTTTAGAATTGATATATTCTCTAAAGGTATGCAGTTACCCGTAGATACCAGTTCTGTGTGTATCAATATTTTTTTAACACGACGTGGTAATGATGATGATGACGATGATCATGATGATGAATTTGAATTGCGTAGTAGCATATGCTTTCTGTACTTAAAACAACGCCGAAACTCCCAAACGTGTATCTATAAGGAGTCAGGAGTTCTCTCAGCATCTTCGAAACCATGGTATACATTGACCCAATATTTGAATTTTTGGTAGCATATTCTTAGTACACTTCACATAAAACCAAAATCACCATATGTTTCCATATAAATTTCGAGGAGTTCCCTCGATTACTCCTGGATCCCATCAGGTCACCACTTTTGTGAACATGATACCAAATTGGAGTGAAACCTAATACAACAAAACAAAAATTTCGAAAATCGGTTCACAAACGGCGGAGTAATCGTTGAACACACAAAAAAAAATATCCACAGCCGAACATATAACCTCCTCGTTTTTTGGAAGTCGGTTAAAAATTTAAAAACACATACACACGTTTACAAAAACAATTCATAAAATATTACTCTTTTTCAACAATATGAAAAAAAAAACAATTTGTTTAACTGATAAAAAGTCAATCATCGCATCACTAGTGACGCTTGACTCGGCTTGACAGTAATGAAAGAAAGGATAAGGATTACTAGTTTGTGTATGATAGAAAGGGAAATACTTATAAACAAACGTTTTCCTTGACGTATTCGGACCAGCGTAAGTTGAGCTCTGAAGAAATTGATTCCTGACAATATAAATCTTAAAATTGGCTTACATATGAAAAGTTATGCCGTCTTTGCTAAAATTAGACGATTGGCTACATTTTCCACACCATTTTACTGTACAGGGAGCCATATTTCGCCTTTATCGTATTTTATTTAGTAGTAGACGCATGAGATGTACATAGGTCACGGAAGTGGTCGATAATGAGACAGATTTCGCTGTCATTGTCTCAAGTAAGACCTATTAGTCTTACATGTTGCCAGACAGTATTTGCCTTGCATTAGGCGTCTATTGGGATAAGTGGTCGCTGGCCCTACATATCTGCCACCTAGCGTTTCGCGGTACGACTAGGCGTAATCCATCGTCAACTTTTCTATATACTATGCGATTTTTGATAGTATAATTTTGCTTAATTTCTTTACACTCCTCATCCTCGTCCGGTTTTAGTATTTTTACTATGCGAGAAATATCCGGGTCAGCTAATTGTAAGGTAAGAAGCCAACTATCCGACTCGATATTAAAAATACTAACGCATGGATTATCTTCTACATTCTCAGATAATACGGTATTCCTACTTAAAGCATCGACATGCAACATTTGTACACCGGGGCGATACTATATATCGAATGAAAATTTGGGAAATTTGTAACCACCACCTAGTTATGCGCGGTAATAAATCTCGTTCTCATAACTTCTTTCTTAATCTTCTTCTAACTCATAAGAGTGGAGATGTCTTTCCTCCGGTGTCGTTTGCCTACTAAAATAAGCGACCGGCTTCAATACAAGAATGTCACGCTGCCACTGCATCAATATTCCTCCAATACCGAGAGAGCTAGCATCAGTGTGCAACTCCGTTTCTAGCTTCGGATCATATAGAGCTAATACTGGCCTACTTATTAGCTTCTCTTTTAATAATGAAACCGCATTATCTTGCTCCTTAGACCATTGCCACGTAGAGTTCTTTTTCAACAGGGACGTAATAGGTCGTGCAATTTCTCCATAATTTTGTATAAATTTACGGTAATATCCCGTCAACCCCAAAAACTGTCGTACCTCGTGAATATTACTAGGTTTGGGGAAGGACTCTACGGCTTTTATTTTAGCTTTGCCTGGTTGTATCCCTGCAGAAGAAACCTCATACCCGAGATACTCTACATTGGTAGTGAAGAAACGGCATTTAGACATAATTTTAAAATCTCTTCTAATCGAATAAACATCTCGTCAATGTCTTTTGAAGGAATCAAAACGTCATAAAGATACGCTAACGCATATTCAAATCTCTTATTACCTAAAATTTTATTTATCATCCTCTGAAAGACTGCAGGGGCATTAGCTAACCCGAAAGGCATACGCTTAAATTCGTAATGCCCGTCAGGTGTCACGAAAGCGTAGTAACCGGACGCTAAGTCCAAAGTTGTAAAGTAAGAGTTGCCACTCAAATTAGTAACTTGATCATCGATCACGGGAAGAGGAAAACGATCTTTGCAAGTTTTATTATTAAGAGCCCTAAAATCCACACAAAGCCTAAACTCTTCAGTTTTCTTCCTCACCATTAGTATGGGACTAGAATAGTTTGAAGTCAATTCCTGAATAATGTCGCTTTTTAGAAGTTCATCTATAGTCTCCCTTAATTGCTCTCGTTCCGAATGCGAAAGTCGATATGGACGATACACAACAGGTCTATTATCCAAAAGTTCTATATGCATTTCTACATCCTTTACACAACCGACCTCGCTTAGATTGATAGCAAAACAATCCCTATAACTCTGTAATAAGGCATGTAATCTATCAACAACATCAGAATCTTAATTTTCACCGACAACAATCTCACTTTTATTTAGATGTTCTATTTTAGAAGTGTCATCAGTTAAAATCCTATTAACTTGTTGTGTATCACATTCAACAAAAGGCAATGCACGCGCTATTAATACTTCAGAGTTTAAAGTGACGACTTTAGGTGTTAAATTAGATACAACTAAGAAACTTTTACCATCGGTTACCCTATAAGCTCCTTGAAGTAAACTATATACGCAACCGGCTCCTAAGGCATGATAACCTTGCACAAAAACATCCCCGGAATATTTCGGATTCTCAGTATAAACAGGTAAAATATTTGTATGTGTCACTTGGGTGGATTCTAAAACGTATAACTTGAATGGTGCAAAAGTAACTTTCGATTCAAAAGCATCGCAAGACAGACTCTTATAAAAATGTAATTGGATATTATCTTTTAAAACAGTTAAAAAGGGCAACTCGGTGAAATTTTGTCCTATTATTAGTGAGGTTGGCATAAATTCATCAGCAATTACCAGAACATCTATAAAGGCTTCAACGTCATCAATCCTAATTGTAACGTGTGATTTGTGTAACGGTAGGATACAAGAATTACCAAAACCTTTAACAATCGGAATACCGTCGTAATTTTTAGGTAACTGTAAATTTTCGGCTTCACTTTGACGTATAAGACTACACTCACTTCCAAAATCTATGTACACTTCATACTCTTTATCATTAGCTAATGACCGTTTTATAAACTTATTATTAGATTTTTCGGAAACAGTGATTTTTTAAGTTTTCTTTTCAGAAGAAGAATCATTTTGGTTTGTTGCTTGCACTAAACATTGTACAGGGGTGAGCTTACAATCATTGTTATCATGACCGACTCTAAAACAACGTTTACACTTAATAATCTGATTGGGGCATTTATAATATGGGTGACCCTTTGTACGACAATTGTAGCAGGTAATGTTACTATTTTTGGCTACACCACTATTTGATGAACTTGCAACATTCCTATGCACAAATCTTTGGCTACCCCTATCCTGACCTTTAGGATGATTAAATAGTTGTGGTTGCCACCTTTGGGAGCAAAGGAAATTTAAAAGACCTTCCGGTTCTTGACAATCAAGAGTCTCACCACTTTTAATTGAACCTTCACTTAATCCATGCACTATATGTAGATGCGAGATAACTGGCATGCCTTTTTGCCAGTTATCTCGCATCTACTTAATAAACTAAGCTTATCATAAAAGTACTCACGAAGACTTTCATCACGACGCGAAGTTCGATTTAACATTTCTTCCAGAAGATGTCCATAATTTTCCTCGCTGGGAAATGCTTTTATAAGCTTTGCCTGCCACTCACTCCACGTATAAACTACCGTCGAGATTCAAACCACTTTTTGGCTAGTCCAGTTAATTTTTGTAACGAAAAGTGTACAACCTGGGCTTCATTCCATCCATAAATTCTGGCACACTCGTTTACCTTTTCAACCAAATTTCTATAGTCTGAGCTCTATTCGATGGGTTAAACTCAGGAATCACATTGTTAAGATTGTTAAAATTCATTCCAGTACCTTGATCCCCTTTAAAGTTCGCTAAAAGTTTTAGCACATCGTCTGTAGTAAGTCTCCTTGATTTTCTACGCGATCGAGAGGGTTCCTCCTCCGACGAACTAGACGTTAAACGACGCCGTTTCCTTCGTCTATTCCTTGGTGGTGTCGTTGGAGGTGTATCTCCCTCACTTAATTCTCGCGGCATCCCTGCAATTGATTTAATAAAACATACGAGTAAACCATCTCAAAGTAATTCCTCAATCATGTACTTAATATGCAATGATAAAATTATAGTTTAATATTTAAATCCAGGGTTACTTAGCCAACCAGAAGTAAGTTATCAAAATAAAATGATTCACTCAGGTAACTTTACACCAATTTTAAAAATATAACTCGTCCACTCAATTTAATTTAATTATATAATTTTATTAACCCCAGTTCAATATGTATAAAGTCAAATATTTCAACACAGTTCACTAATAGTACGTAAATCCAGCTTACAAACTTAGTCCAATGAAGTATCCGGCGAACAAACCTAGTTCACCCAGGTAACCGGCGAACAAACCTAGTTCACCCAAGTAACCGGCGAACAAACCTAGTTTACCCACTTATCCGGCGAACAAACCTAGTTCACCCAAGTATCCGGCGAACAAACCTAGTTCATCCAGGTATCCGGCGAACAAACCTAGTTCATCATAACAAACCTAATTCACTTTAATCAATCTGACCAACCATTTTGTTGTCCAAGAAAATTAAATAAATCAAAGTCAAAATTATATCCATTAAAAATTATTCCAACTCAATTATAAAACTTATTTGGTTCAGTTCTAAATTCTAATGTACCATCAGAGAAATCGACTCCTAGGCAGATGGCGGACCCAAGTAATTTGGCCGCGCCAAGTCAAACCCATCAGACCGATCACAATTCACAGCTAACATTGAATTGACGCAGGTCCGTCACCCGCCCAGGCATCAATTTCCTCGATGGTACATGTACCCCTCGAATTATTACTGAAGTAAGTAGGTAGATTTTTTTTCTGTTGTTTATTTTGTACCAAATATCATGCTGTAAAGTTATAGAATGCATTGTCAACGTCCGAAGAGTAATTATCTCACCTTATCTTAAAATACAACTGGATTTTACTAGTGTTCCGTTTTCCTTAACGTTTAGTTTTTGAAAAACGCCCAACTAACAAAACTTAATTGTAATAGTTAAAACTTATTAAAATCAATCAACAGGAAGTAATCATTCACTAGATCACTTTATTTAAAAAAAAGGATCAATTTCAATTAACTACAATATTATGAACTAGGTATTCATACACGATATATGACTTTAGTTAACTTTGAATATTGTTTGCGTTAGAACATGTTGAAAGTTATCTATTAATAGCAAAACAATTATAAAATGTTTCATGAATATAATATCTAATTATATAATAACTTCTATTAAGTTTTAAAGTATTATATAAAATGAAAAGTGTATTTGCGTAGTGTAATGCGAATCACTGTGCATAATAATGTTATAAGGATAAAATAATGTGGTGTTCACTGTCGAAGAGTTGCCTCGACCAAGTGAAATGTGTAATGATGTTTAAAATATAATGTGATATTCACTGTCGAAGAGTCGCCTCGACCAACTGAAATGTGTATTGATGTTTAAAATGTAATGTGATATTCACTGTCGAAGAGTCGCCTCGACCAAGTGAAATGTATAGTGATGTTGAGTGTGGTGCGTGGTAGTGTGTTCTATTCAGTAACGTGTTTTTTGAATATCTTTTGGTAAAATTTTAAAACGATTAAATTACATTATTTCACCGTACTAATTGTCAACTTTTACTTGAAGTAAATGATAAGAATGTATTATATAAAGTGAGCGTACATACCTGGGGGTTTCTTGTCCCGCTTCTGTAGTTTAATAAAACTTCAATCTCCAATAATTATAATTTTAATTAACACTTCAGTATATTCGATACACAATATGGGCAGAATAACAGTGCAGTATATTAACCAAGTGCCCTTCTTCGTTGCTGCCTCTCGAATGAGTGCCCCACCCGACTGCCCATCTCTACCCCACCATTCAAACCCCCCTACCACCGGCAACAAACGGGTGGTGGGATTCGAACGGTGTTGCCAGGTATAGACTGGTATTGCCACACATAAAATAAAAATCATGACATTATATAACTATTAACCTACCTACTCACAAAAAATTGCTTGATAGTAATAAAAAATATTGTTCTAGGGCTCCCTGACTATTCCTTTTTAACACGCTTATATTATATTATGTATGTAACGGAATCTTAGCACAATTTTTACCTATCTCCAGTAGTCTATTAATTGGAAACTTTCCATATTATGTATTAGGAGCCAATGACGATGCAATAATTTGTCAAAAACCCTATTTAACACATTTTCTTATAAATCGGTTAAGAGAAACGGATAAGAAAATTAGATTCTCAAAGCGGGATGTGGTGATCTTGGGACGTGATTAAAATATGATCGTTATTATAGACGTGGAGTGGATGTAATGTGTAGTGAATGGTTGTGTTCAGGCGGCTGCTGCTGACGGGCACGCCGCTCCAGAACAGCCTGCTGGAGCTGTGGTCGCTGATGCACTTCCTGATGCCGGCGGTGTTCGCCTCGCACTCGGAGTTCCGCGAGTGGTTCGCGCCGGTGGCGGGGCTAGCGGGAGCGGAGGGAGGGGCGGGGGGCGGCGGGGTAGGCGGCGCGGGCGACGCGCTTGTGCGCCGCCTGCACGAGGTGCTGCGCCCCTTCCTGCTGCGCCGCCTCAAGCGTGACGTGGAGCGCCAGATGCCGCGCAAGTACGAGCACGTGCTCATGTGCCGCCTCGCCAAGCGTCAGCGGTTCCTCTACGACGACTTCATGTCGCGCGCCAAGTGAGTGTCTCTGCCCTCGTATCACCTACTTTAATATGGGCATAGTTTGTGTTAACTAACAAAAAAAAATAGGCATGGATGAATAAACGCCCTCTTGTTCTTCATAAAGAGGTTACAGACTGACACATAGACGGGACAAATAGACCGTCGGTTACACTTTCGCATTGTTAGCCTAATAAGCGAATGATTCTGCTTGGAAAAGTCGAAAGCAGAAACTTTGACTTCAGAACTTTGTGTGGGGTAACGGGACCTTATTTGCTCAACCCTCCGAGGTTGAGCAAATAAGGTCCCGTTTTTTGTTTTTTTGCTTACTAAGGTCCCGTTTTTTGGTTTTTTGCTTACTCATCATACATAATAAAAGCTAATAAAATTCTCTACAACTTTGTCCTTTACACTTTGTATCTATTTCCAATCATTGCCTCACTATGAGCTTCTAAAATTGGGCGATTTTCAAAACTGTGTTTTTTAGGGTTTCGTACCCAAAGGGTTAAAACGGGACCCTATTACTGAAATTTTGATGTCTGTCCGTCTTCCTGACCGTCTATCTGTCTGTCCATCTGTTTGTCTGTCTGTCCGTCTGTCTGTCCGTCTGTCTGTCCTTCTGTCTGTCCGTCTGTCTATCTCCAGGCTGTAACTCAAGAACGGTAATAGCTAGAGAGTTGGAATTTTCCCAGATTATGTATTTCTGTTACCGCTATAACAATAAATACTAAAAACAAAATAAATTAAATATTTTAGGAGGGCTCTCATACAACAAACTTCATTTTTTTGTAATTTTTTGCTCAATATCTATCATGTCATAAGGATGGCTGAAATGTTCACAAAATATATACAAATGAAACACAATATTACATACACTTTATGGTTTAGACATCCGGCATCTAATCTGAATGTAGTTTGGAATCAATCTCTGTTTCTTACATTGTGTATTAAACCATATAAATTAATGATGCGAATTCAAAACTACCGACGTTAAGTAGATACACCTGATGATGATTTATTTCGAAACCGGTCGTGTTTAAAGTGTTTAAATTGTAATTTATGAATTTATGAGTATATAATAAAGCTTTTTCCACATATATATGTATAAGTGGAAAAAGTGCAAGTAATATTGTGTTTCATTTGTGTATAAAATGAATTTACACCAGGAACCGGCAGTACAATCAATTACATATTATATGTTCACAAAATACTCAGTTATATTTGTACTTTAGTAATAAAGATAATTTTAAATAAAATAAATTATTAATAATTAATTTTTAAATTTAAATTCCCATACAAAAAACACAATAATTATTCTTTGGCTGTTTTTGCTCTTTAATGGTACGGAACCCTTCGTGCGCGAATCAACTCGCACTTGGCCGGTTTTTTCTTTTTAGCACACTGCATAGTTAAGAAGTTGTAACGATTTGAATAATAACCTTTGAAACACAATTTTTTCCACAATACTGAATAATGGTCAAATTAGTTTAGGAGCTAGAGTAATAAATAAAATAGCCGCCATTTTGGAACCGCAAGAGAGAGAAAAAAGGATCCTTTTCGTCAATGAAATATGTTATATTTCATTACATCAAGGGGTCGGACACCAGTGTTGGGACACATTGGAAATGTCAGAAAACGTAGAAGTTACAGTCTGGTGAAAAAGTGAAGAAATTAAAAAGTGGCAACCGTAGTGGCATCCTTTTTTCTTAGATTGATTTGAAAGGGAACACACTACGATGTTGCCACTTTTTAATTTCTTCACTTTCTTGACAGACTATGAACACAATTTTGGAAATCGGCCACTCATTATTCAAATCGTTACGACTTCTTAAGGGGCCGGGTACCCTTGAAATTCTCATACATACGTAATACCAAAATCATTTTGTCATATTGAGTTATTTTTCAGCTTAAAATGGTTATAATCTAGGTTCCTGCACAAAAATTTACTACAAAATATTTAAACTAAAAATATTTCTTAGTATTTAAATATTTTATAGTAAATTTACTATTTATTTATATATTTTTTAGTGTTTTACTCTATTTTTTAGTGATTAAATATTTAGTAGTAAATTTACTAAAAAAAAATTTTAAACAAAAAAAATTTTTTTTGTGTTTAAATATTTTGAAGAAAATTTTTGTGTAGGAACCTAGGTAATTACTTTTTTAAACTGAAAAACAACTCAAACATGTTAAATATTTTCGTATGAGAAAATGATTTTGGTATTACGTATGTATGAGAAATTCCAAGGGTACCCGGCCTCTTAACTATGCAGTGTGCTAAAAAGAAATAATCGGCCAAGTGCGAGTTGATTCGCGCACGAAGGGTTCCGTACCATTAAAGAGCAAAAACAGCCAACGTATAATTGTGTTTTTTGTATGGGAAATTTAAAAATTAATTAATAATTATTTATTTTACTTGAAATTTATTTTTAATTATTTAAGTATAAAATATACCTGAGTATTTTGTGAACATTTCAGCCATCCTGATCCTGATAGATATCGAGCAAAAAAAAAGTGTGTCAGCTCCGACGCATGACTGGAGTTTACTCCATAAGTACGAGTATCTAACCATACGCAAAAAGAGTTTATTCAACTGAAAAAAGATTAATATCATATGAAATCAGATGTTCCGGCAATATTATCTACACCCCTTTCTGCCATAGTTATTTCAAAATACTTTTAGTTCACTTTAGCCAGTATAATGATAAAAATTATAACTTCACAATAACAATATTAATTATTGATATTTATAACAAAAATAGCAATATAAATACATCGACACTGATAGAAACAAACAAGCCCAATTACATATAGTATACAGGCATAGTCGCTTAATATGGTATGCTGTATAGAGTCGCCTATACAGCATACCATATTAAGTACGTCCTAATCATAAAGTTAATATATATGTTAATATATATGCAATCCACGAAGACGCGCCCCACTATTCCTCCTAATCGTTTATAGTATATGTGTGCAAGCTTTCGCCAATGTTTGAGTGTTATCGGTACACACTAATTACCTATGAGTGCACGCACACACTACAATAAATAGACCAATCGAGAGAAAGCGTCACGGTCAAAGGGACATATGCTCTATTTCAATTTCTTATTTTTTTATTATATTTAGGTGTGGATATTTTATGTTATTATTAGTTAATATAATATGGTGATTTTACCATTTCTATAATAAGAAGTAATAATAGACATAAATGAAATACGTAAAAAGTTTTATTGAACTTTATTGAAAAACTAGCTGTCCCGGCAAACATTGTTTTGCCATATAAATAATTTTTGGTATGAAAAATAGATGTTGGCCGATTCTCAGACCTACTCAATATGCTCACAAAATTTCATGAGAATCGGTCAAGCCGTTTCGGAGGAGTATGGCAACGAAAACTGTGACAAATTTTATCAAATCATATCAATAATTATATTAGATCAAAATCGTTAATCACTCGTTTCAGAGATATCTGATTCAGAGCCTGATGAATCACCGACGTTTATATTACAACTGAAATCAACTCGAAACGAAACGAATCAACAAAATTTTTAACAAAAAACATAAATTTGAAATTTTCTCAATATATTTAAAAAAATTAAAGTAGAGCAACTTTCGTTTCAAGTCTGGATTTTTGCAACATAGATTGTACTACTCGTGCACCTCGAACCGCTGACGGTTCGCGACTGACGCTCGGGTGAAACTCCTCGTACCCCGCGATCCCCTTACCCAAAAATTGGTGGGGCGCGTCTTCGTGGATTGAACGGACTATACCTATCGGAATATAATATTATATAATAATATAATTATATGATAATATAATATAATATTCCGATAGGTATATTACCTTTATTTTTCTATCGGAATATAATATTATATAATAATATAATATAATATTCCGATAGGTATATTACCTTTATGGTCTTAATACACTCACAGCCAAATTAGAAAGTTGCGCACTAAAGGTGCGCACCAAAAACGTGACACATTTTCGTTACTTGTTAGTAGGTTTTACCCCTCGGATTTTTCTCATACCGGGCGCCTTATATATGAAAATCGATTCTTAAGGAGTAAACTCAAAAAAATCAAAAAATCAAGTTTGTTGTATGAGATCCCCCCTAAAATATTTAGTTAATTTTGTTTTTGGTTTATTGTTATAGCGGTAATATAAATACATAATCTGTGAAAATTTCAACTCTCTAGCTATTACCGTTCTTGAGTTACAGCCTGGAGATAGACAGAAGGACAAACAGACGGACAAACAGACGGACAGACAGATGGACAGACAGACGGTCAGGAAGACGGACAAACAGACGGTCAGGAAGACGGAGAGACATCAAAATCTCAGTAATAGGGTTCCGTTTTTACCCTTTGGGTACGAAACCCTTAAAACACACTTTTGAAAATCAGCCAATTTTAGAAGCTCATAGCGAGGCAATGATTGGAGATAGATACAAAGTGTAAAGGACAAAGTTGTAGGGAAATTTAATTAGCTTTTATTATGTAGTATAAGAGAATTTCGTACGAAGCACCGTTTATAATGAGTCAAGGCTCCATTCCACCGCGGCGCACGGAGAGACTACGCCGTGCGTCATGCTTCGCTATGTAAGAAAATATATGTGACTGTGTCCACTGCAACCCACGGACACGCTACGCACGAATTGACCCACGTAGCTTGCTCGAATATGGTGCACACGTAGCTCAACGCTGGACACTACAGAAATAGATCAAGATAGAAGCCGCATGTCGCTCCCTTTGTATGAAAACGAGCGTGCCACTTTTTTCATACCTACTGTACCTTATTACCGAGTCACAAAATATCCCAAAGCGAACATTATCATTCTTCTATCATTTATCGATTAATTAGAATCGAGAATATTATGTATGTTACGCTCAAAGACCGAAAACGCTCAGTGAGCGAAAAAATGGCTCACAACGCGTTGTGGTAATAGTGAAACGACCACGACGCGAAATTCGCGTCGTGGCCCTAGTGAAAACGGCCACGACGCGTTCTGGTAATCACAGAAACACCACAAAGCGAAATTCGTGTCGTGGCTGACGTGCTATTCGACCACAACGCGTTGTGGTAATCGAGTAAAGCCATGACGCGTCCTGAGCATTTAAAAACAGCCACGACGCGAATTCGTGTTGTGGCCCTAATGAAAACGGCCACGACGCGTTCTGACCAGGCCGTGTTACGCAGGACTCAGGAGTAATTTAATAGCGCCCAAGTGTGTGCGCAATACACAAGAGCACTCTGGTTTCAATGAAACTAGGCCAGTTACGCAGGGGTGATTTTATAGTGCCCAAGTGTGTGCGCAATACACAAGAGCACGTTACGCATGAGTAATTTTAAAGTGCCCAAGTGTGTGCGCAATACACAAGAGCACTCTGGTTTCAATGAAACCAGAGTGCTCTTGTGTATTGCGCACACACTTCGGCACTATAAAATTACTCCAGCTTAACTGGCCTGATTACATTGAAACCAGAGTGCTCTTGTAAATTGCGCACACACTTGGGCACTATAAAATAACTCCTATGTAACAACCAGAGTGCTCTTGTGTATTGCGCACACACTTGGGCACTATAAAATAACTCATGCGTACCGGGCCCGGTTTCATTGAAACCAGAGTGCTCTTGTGTATTGCACACACACTTGGGCACTATGAAATGACTTCTGCTCAACTGGCCTGGTTTCATTGGGCGTTTTCACACTGCAACGATAACGACACGACACGATATCGTCGGACTGGTAGTTTCATACAATCACTACTAAACGCTGTGTCGTTGCAGTCAACGATATCGTCGCCGACAGATTGTCGTGCCGATATCGGGACAACACACCTTTGCTGACGCAATACTACTAAGGGGGCGTCCACAAATTACGTAAGGTGCTTAGTTTAGGGGGCCCGAGGGGGTCGAGTCAAATCTCATCTAATCTCACGTTGGGGAGAGGGCGGTCTTGGAAAATTTCATGTAATTTTTTTCTCAACAAAATAAATACTATTTTGGTCCACTTATACAGATTGTACGTTTGCTTATTCGTTAAATACGATCAAGATCTTCGTTCGAAAGAAAATCTACTGACTGTACAACGACATCGTCGGACGATATCGTTGTCGTCCGAGCAGACGACACAACAGTATCGTGTCGTGTCGTTATCGTCGCAGTGTGAAAACGCCCATTGAAACCAGTGTTCTTGTGTTTTGCGCACACACTTGGGCACTTTAAAATTACTCCTGCGTAACGTGCTCTTGTATATTGCGCACACACTTGAGCACTATAAAACTACTCCTGCGTAACGTGCTCTTGTGTATTGCGCACACACTTGCACACACGTAAAATTACCCCTGCGTAACTGGCCTAGTTTCATTGAAACCAGAGTGCTCTTGTGTATTGCGCACACACTTGGGCGCTATCAAATTACTCCTGAGTCCTGCGTAACACGGCCTGGTTTCAGAACGAGTCGTAGCCGTTTTCATTAGGGCCACAACACGAATTCGCGTCGTGGCTGTTTTTAAATGCTCAGAACGCGTCATGGCTTTACTCGATTACCACAACGCGTTGTGGTCGAATAGCACGTCAGCCACGACACGAATTTCGCTTTGTGGTATTTCTGTGATTACCAGAACGCGTCGTGGCCGTTTTCAATAGGGCCACGACGCGAATTTCGCGTCGTGGCTGTTTCACTGTGACCACAACGCGTTGTGAGCTATTTTTTCGCTCACTGAGCGATTTCGGTCTTTGAGCGTAACATGTACAACACTATTTGCTTCATTTGACAGAAAAAATGGAATATTGACTGTACCTCGAATTGTAAGCGATGAGTGAAAGTATTGATTGTTTTATTTCCATTGCGCGCTCAATAGCGGACAAACAGAACGGGCTCTATAATTTTCTAACTAAAGCGGCAATGTATTATGAATCATGCGGTGCACACGCAGTTACGTAGATTTCATGGTAAAAACTACAACCACCCACGATTAACATTAAATAAATGATTTTTAAATAAAGGACACATGATTTAATAACAATAGTACATTACGCCCCAAGGGAAGAAAGTATGACATTTCAACCCGCGCGATATTGTGTGAAGTGTCATGCTATCCTCCCGTGGCGCGTATAGAACTTTTCATCATACAAGGGACCGAAAGTTTAATGACATCGTATTTAATATATAAGAAAAACTAATGTGGTTCCATTGAGATGTATGGAGTTGCTATTGCCAACAAAAGACATGTCGCACTTGAAGAATGAGCGGGGTGAGAGGCGGGGCGGTGATGGCTACAGATCAGTACCGCAGAAGTGACAAAGTTTTGTGCCTATACTCGAATGAACGCAGACTCTATTTGAGTACCTAAGTAAATAAAATAAAACAAAGATTTTTACTAAACATTATTAAAAGCTTTTATTTAACTTGCTCTGTATATTATTATTTACATATTATTAAATATATTAGTACATATTATTATTATGTAAGTTTGGGTGGAATTTTTGAACTCAATTTCGAAGTATATATTATGCATATAATATTTTAACCGATTGAGCTGAAATTTTGTATACACGTTTGGTTTGAATGACGCGTTATATGCATATTCAGTAGGTCTGAGAATCTCTTTAAAACTACGCAACGGATTTTGATGATTCTTTCAGTGTTAGATAGCCCATTTATCGAGGAAGGCTAAAGGCTATATTTTATCACGCTAAGACTAATAGGAGCGAAGAAATAGAGGAAAATATGGAAAAAACGGAGGAAATTATTTGAAAGGGCTAACTTGAATACGCTTATCCCAGGAACTACTGGTCCGATTTGAAAAATTCTTTCAGTGTTAGATAACCCATTTATTGAGGAAGACTATAGGCATAATTTTAATATTATTATTATTTTTTTTTTATATCGCTCTCTGTTATATATTTTTATCATATTATTGCTATTACGTCACATAAGTTACCTCATTTTAATCTTTGCATACCATATTTAATTCAAGTTTTTATTTATTTTCAAGTATATACTTACATTTTATTTATTAAATTATTTATGTATGTTTTATTTTATAATTGTTTAAAATATTATAAATAACTTATTTTTATATTGCGACACTGTAGCCTTGGGTGGTCTGTTTTGCGCCTGACATTTTGGATCCACAGAATATCAGGGACTGTGGTTTATCCATAGTCGTTTTACCTGAGTGGACTCCATTTCAGTGGCTTGAGCATTACACCTCCTGCCTTCCCATGATACTCTTGCTAACTTATCTTTTTTACCTGTTTGTTACCTGTTACCTATTTTTTTTTTGTTTGTTGTTAATTCTTAGTTAGGCTAGTTACATTTCATACTGCTTGGTATTTTCATGTCAACTTCATTTTAACTGTGTGTTAACGTTTTATTTTGTAAAGTAGCGTGGTGTAATGCCCAAAGTTCTTGAATAAAAGCTGTCTACACACCAAAGCCGGCCCGGCGGCACGAACCCGACGGGTTAATGCGGGCGGTCAAACCCGGCGGCTTCTAAATGTCGCAATTTAGTTGCAGAGCGACAGCATCTCTACAAAATGCATAGACGTAAGGACTTGGGTAGTCGACAATTTGAGTTGCTTTAATCCAGCCCAGCGAGTGCCGCTGGATGTAACGGCCGAGTAACGCTCCGCTTTGCACTAAACGAACGATTGTCCGGACAGGACGAAGGAGAGTCTAGCTTCGGGAAACTTGCTGAGCGTGATCAACGTACTGATGCAGCTGCGCAAGGTGTGCAACCACCCCGACCTGTTCGAGCCGCGGCCGGTGTCGTCGCCGCTGACGATGACGGCGCTGCGGCTGGCCGTGCCCGCCCTCGCGCTCGACACCGGCGTGCACCGCCGCCGTGCCGCCGCCGCGCGCCTCGGTGGCGACCTGGCCACCCTGGAGGCGGCGCACGTGCACGCGTTCGCCGCCCACCGCGCGCGCCACCTCGCCCCGCCCCGCCGACTCGTGGAGGAGGTGCCCCCGCCGGAGCCCCCGCGGCCCCCGCCCGCCGCTCTGCGGCTCCATCTTCGGCTCGTCCCGCGCGCGCCGCCCTCCACTCGGGCGCCTCCCGCGCCCCCGCCGAAGCTAGCCGCGCCCCCGCCCGCACCCGCGCCGCCCCCCCGGCCCGCCTCGACTGAGCCGCCCGCGTCGGCGGCGGCGCGGCGGCTGGCGGCGCACCGCGCCACTAGCTTGCGGAACTTGGCCGTCACTAACGAGCGCCGCTGCTGGCGCCTGCCGCTGTACGGTGCCGACCTGCGCGCGGCCGCCAGCGCGGGGCCTCCGCCGCTGCCGCCTCGCGACCTCGCCGCCCTTCTGCACGACCTCCACGATGTTATTGACAGGTTATTTTTTTATTTGTTAAGTAACAAAATTTTATTGAACACAAAATAATCTTATAAAACTACATAATTTAGAAACATGAACCTATAGTACGAAGTGTCGCGGTCGCTACTTCATAACGAGGTCTGACAAAAATGAAACACTCACTAGACAGTTTCACACGTATATTACTCACGTATAGGTATAACTCGTATTCGAACACACACATAGCCCGAATTAAAACTCGTATCGAAACTCAAAAATACAAAATTATTGCCGGTCTTATATCGAGGGATCATCAGTGAAGCAATAGCGCGATGTAGACTGATCTTAGTGACATCTATTGGCAAAACATTGAACTTATTATTTGTATCAATATACATTAACGAGGTCCGTAGCGACATCTATCGCTTTACTAATGTACTACATACTACACATACACACGACATAGATGCTTATTTTTACAAACACGTTTTAACATTGTTTCTTTTAAATACGTCTTATTTTATTTAGTTACAATTATTAACTGTATTTTACACATCCCGCCCACCAAGGACTTGGTCCTTTAATAGTTTTTTACACTAAGGCTTTGTTAACAGACATAATTTGGAAACAGGCCGCTTTAGAAACCCTTTACTACATTTGATAGTTACGACTCGTGTAATTTCATCAGGTCCAACATGTTTCTCTACAACTTTTCCTAATAACCATTTAGCAGGTGGAATACAATCATCTTTTACCACTACTACATCTCCTACCTCTAATTCCGATTTTTTAGTACACCATTTGTTTCTTTGATTTAAATTTGCTAAAAATTCTTTATACCATCTCTTCCAAAATAAATTCAACATCTTTTGAATTAATTTATATCTATCTAAACCATTAACATTTAAATCAGAATAGTCTTTATCCATTAAATTTAACAAAGGCTCACCAATTAAAAAATGGCCAGGCGTTAGTGGGAGAGGGTCATTGGGGTTATCACTCAAAACACTTAACGGACGAGAATTTAAACACGCTTCAATTTGGGTAAGTAAAGTTGACATTTCTTCGAAAGTCAAAGTAGTATCCCCAATTACACGTTTTAGATGAGCTTTCGTGCATCGTACTCCCGCCTCCCATATTCCTCCAAAATTTGGCGCACTAGGTGGAATAAAATGCCATGTTGTTTTTTCTACGCTCAGTAGCTCTCTTATTTCAGTGTTAAGTTCCGATTTAGCATTATTAAACATGTTCTTTAATATAGTATCTGCGCCAACGAAATTTGTGCCATTATCACTGTATAAATCCTGGCAGTGTC
Source organism: Polyommatus icarus (assembly GCA_937595015.1). NCBI lineage: Eukaryota > Metazoa > Arthropoda > Insecta > Lepidoptera > Lycaenidae > Polyommatus > Polyommatus icarus. The sequence goes on along the minus strand of OW569332.1, from coordinate 84,782 downwards.
CTCTACGCGATACAAATCTTCGAAAAGCAGCAATAAAACCTTTGGCAGACAAATCAGAAATCGCCTCTAAGTGAATAGCTCGAGTCACCATGCAAACAAATAAACAGATATAGCCCTTGTAGGACTTCGAACCACGTCCAGGAGAAAATCTTATGTTTATAGGGCCGGCGTAATCCGCTCCAGAAATCTTAAACGCACGACTGGGCTTTAATCTATATTCTGGTAACTGGCCCATCAATTGTGTCGTAGCTGCCTTAGAATACCTTAAACAAGTAACACAAGTACGGTAACACTTTTTAACCATGTCACGAGCTCTCAAAATCCAAAATTTTGTTCTCAAAAAACTCATCATAAGTTGAGGTCCACCATGAAGAGTCTTGGTGTGAGCATTCTCTATTATTAGCTGACTAAGATGATTCTTAGCTGGCAAAATAATAGGGTGCATCTGATCATAACTCATGTCAGATTGGGTCAGACGTCCTCCCACTCTTAAAACCCCATTTTTATCCAAAAAAGGGCAAAGCGTGCGTAATGGACTCCGTTTGGCAACATCTCTATTAGTTCTTAATGCACGTATCTCTTCTCCAAAATTATGTTCTTGAACCTGTACAATTATAGTTTTTAAAGTTTCTTCCATCTCATCTGGCGTTACAAATTTTGAATAAACTTTTCTCTCATCAACAGGTAGTCTAATCTTAAGAAATCTTCTACACAACGAAATTACTCTTAACATTTTATTTAACTCAGAAAATTTTGTCCATTCAAATTCAATAGGTAGATCCATTACAGCAAAAGTTTTCACACGTTCTTCTTCATGCGTATCGAGTAAATTAGGTTTAACAACTGAAATATCTAATTTAGACAAAAAAGTAGGGCCATGCCACCATAAATTATTGTAGCTGTTTAACTCTGTAGGTTTCAACCCTCTAGAAGCGCAATCACTTGGATTTAAATTTGTTGAAACATGTCCCCATTGCTCAAAATCCATAATCGTAAGTATATGCGAGACTCTGTTACTTACATATGTCGCCCATCGACATGCTGGTCCTCGTAACCAAGCTAAAACAACTGTAGAGTCAGTCCATCCAAACAAATTACTCTTCGGAATTCCCATCACCTGAGAAACTTCGTTCAATAACTTCGCTGCCAATGTAGCCCCACAAAGCTCCAATCTAGGTATAGATAACTCCTTCTCAATTGGAGCTACCTTGGTTTTAGCAGTAACAAGCATAACACTCACTTGCTGTTTCTTGTCTACAACTCTTAGATAAACAGCAGCTGCATATGCTGCATTAGATGCATCAGAAAATGCGTGAAGCTCAAGCTTACATCCTTTTGTGCAATGAAGCCATCGTGGAATCAAAATATTTTTAGCATTAATTAATTCATTTCTATAACTCATCCATTCTGTTAACAACTCATTAGGTAATTCTTGATCCCATTCTAAATTAGCTTTCCATAATTTCTGAATAAATATTTTTGCAGCAATAACAACTGGAGAAATCCATCCAATAGGGTCATAAAGTTTAGCTATATCCGATAAAATACTTCTCTTTGTAATAGGTTTCTGTGTTTCTTCCAAATTAACTATGTATTCAAAATTGTCTGTAACTCTGTTCCATCTTATTCCTAACACCTTCATCGTATTATCATTATTTATTGTTATGCATTTTTCAGTATTTATTTTATTCTTTTCAAAGTATTCTACAACTCGTTCATTACTGCTACTCCATTTCTGTAACTCGAAACCACCAGACTTCATCAGTTCAGTCATTTCATTGTAAATAGTTAAAGCTTCTGTCTCTGTTTCACAACCCGTCATAAGATCATCAACATAATAATCATTCATAGTAATTTGAGCAGCAACTGGAAACTTATTTCTCTCTGTTAATGCTAACTTTTGTAAGGTTTTCACAGCTAAGTACGGCGCACAAGCAGTCCCAAATGTTAACGTAGTTAGTTCATAATGTTGAACCGGATCTTCTGGATTAGTTCTCCACAATATACGCTGATATTTAGTGTCATCTGGATGTACTTGTACTTGCCGGTACATTTTTACTAAATCAGCTATTAAAACTATAGGATGTGTACGCCACCTCATCAACAAATGACGCAAATCCTGTTGTAACTTTGGACCTATCATAAGGTCATCGTTTAATGACACGTTATTAATGCCTTTACTCGAGGCATTAAACACTACTCGAACTTTGGTTGTGGTTTTATCCTCTCTCACAACTGCATGATGAGGAAGATACACGGGTCCACATCCGTTATCGCCATTTACTTGTTTCATGTGATTGAGTGTTATGTATTCCTCCAACACGTTATTATATTCTCTATATAAAACAGGATTTTTACTCAATCTTCTCTCGGTTGCACATAGTTTTCTAAATGCTATGTCACACGTTTGTCCATATTGACACGGCGGATCAATTGTTTTGAACGGTAGTCTAACAACAAATCTTCCGTCTTCTCTTCTAGTTGTAGTACGCTCGTATAATTTCTCGCACTTCTTCTCTTCTTCTGTTAACCTTTTCTCAATACTATTAGGCTCGTTTTCAATTTCCCAGAATTTCTTCAATTGTTCATCTTCTCGTATTTGCACGTGTAAAGTAACTATTTGTTCTCCGTTTGACTCTTGTAATATTTTTCCAGACAAAATCCATCCAAACAATGTATTTTGCGCCAGTAAATTTCCATGTGGACTCTTTTTAACTCCATTTAGTAATATTTCTCCGTATACATCAGCACCAAGTAACATGTCAACATTACCTGGGGATGCAAACTCTGGATCAGCAAGAGGTAAGTATTTTAGTTCCAGCCAATCAGGGATACACACTCTTCGACTCGGCAACACTGAGGTAAGTGATTTTAGTACGTAAGCATTAACCCAAACTTTTCTTTCAGGTTCGTGACGCGACTCGACTTCAAGACTGACAGAATATTTAATATTAATGTGACCGTCTCCCAAACTACACACTTTACCATTTACATTTTTACGCTTAAGACCTAACAATTGTACAGTATGTTCAGTAACAAAAGAGGCTTGAGAGCCCTGATCAAGTAAAGCTCTAATAACATAAGAACCATTTTTAGATTTAGATTTTACAACAGCTGTAGCTAACAATACATTAGAAGTTTTAACATCTCCTCTCGAAAAATTTGCTATTATGTTATTTTCGTTACTTTCTGTGTTATCTCTTTGTTCTTGTTTGTTCCTCAGATCTGCATAGGCGTCTTTATCTCCCTTCTCAAAATGAAGCATCGTGTGGTGCTTTTTACCACATTTGCGACAGGACGTGTTCTGGTAGCATTTGTAAACAGGATGCGTCGGTGCAAGGCAGTTGAAACAAAGTTTCCTCGTCTGTACAATCTTTTGCCTTTCTAACACCGGCTTGTTCTTGAATTGGATGCAGTAATAAATATAATGTGGGCCACTACACATCGCACATTTTTGCTCAGGTTCTCTTTTCTTGATATCTACTGCTGAGTGAAATGTTTTAGTCTTTAAGGTTTGGTTCCTTGGTTGTTTACTCGTATCTAGCATCTCTAAAGTTCTAAATCTCGTTTCAATAAATTGTTCAAATTGTGACCATTTAGGTAAATCATCTGATGTTGAAGCTACATAAGTCTCCCATTGTCTCAGCGACTCATGGTCCAGTTTCGACGTCACCAAGTGAAGTATAATTGGATCCCACTGATCTGTTTGTATATCAAGATTCTTCAGTGCCTTTAGACAGGATGTCGTGGTATCCAGTAAATGTCTCAAAGCATTACTCGACTCGTGGTGAATAGGCTTTTGGCCAAATAAATTCTTCATAATTGCGTTACAGTTATATCGCTTGTTGTTGTAGCGTTTAGTTAATTGTTCCCAGGCTTCCTGATAGTTCGCAGATGTTGTAGCAAAATTTCTTAATAATATTTCAGGTTCTCCCGACACACTCGATTTCAGGTAATGCAGCTTCTGTACCAGAGATAGTGAAGAATTTTGATGTATTAAAGACACGAACATATCATAAAATGACTGCCATTCATTATAATTTCCAGAAAAGTGTGGAAGCTGTATTCTCGGCAGTTGCACTTCAGAATTGTTTGTCTTCAAAATTGGTAACTGACTTTCAGAAGAATCAGTTGCTGTGGTAGGCTGTGTTTGCATATCCAATGAAAGGTAATCCTTTAATAACGCCTTGTACTGCATGTATAGTTCTTGGAACTGGTCTTGCTTATCCTCCTTGAAGTATTCATAAACATCAAGTTCTTCCTCTGTTGCCATAGCCATAATCTCAAGATGATTTTGGTTAAATGTCTCCTCCAATTTATTTAAAGCCTCCATTCTTGTAGTCAACAAACTATGTTTCTTTCTCGTCTCCTGGTTAGATTTCTTAAAATTTCGTTCTGATTTAACCAATTGGTCGTACAGTGCTTTTTGACCTTTAATTAATTTCTCCATTTTTTAATTTGTATAGTTCAGATGCAATTCTCTTAATTTATAAGTCCCAAACACGACACTTGTTATAGCAAAAGTTCAAAATTTTTTATAAGTCCAAAACACTTCAAATTATTCTAATTAATTTGTAAGTATAGGATAAGATCTCAAATTTTTTACAAGTCCATAGGATAAATCCACAAAAGTTTTATAAGTCCAAAACAGTGCAAATTATTTTAAGTATATAGAATAAAATCACAAAATTTTTACAAGTCCATAGAATAAATTCATGAAATTTTTTCAAGTCCCAAGATCCACAAATTATTCTAAGTATATAGAATAAAATCACGAAAATTTTACAAGTCCATAGGATAAATTCACGAAATTTTTACAAGTCCCAAGATCCACAAATTTTTCTAAGTCTATAGAATAAAATCACTGAAATTTTACAAGTCCATTTACTCACGGTTTTAGGGTCCAAATTCCTTTACCTCAGCACAACACTGTAATCCGTTGTAATAGAGTTCACTTTACACTGAAATCACTGTTTACACTTCACTCACTCAGTTCCTTGTGCCTCACCTCTCGCAGTCCCTTCTCACTCCTCCCGGGTTTCGGCACCAATGACAAAAATGAAACACTCACTAGACAGTTTCACACGTATATTACTCACGTATAGGTATAACTCGTATTCGAACACACACATAGCCCGAATTAAAACTCGTATCGAAACTCAAAAATACAAAATTATTGCCGGTCTTATATCGAGGGATCATCAGTGAAGCAATAGCGCGATGTAGACTGATCTTAGTGACATCTATTGGCAAAACATTGAACTTATTATTTGTATCAATATACATTAACGAGGTCCGTAGCGACATCTATCGCTTTACTAATGTACTACATACTACACATACACACGACATAGATGCTTATTTTTACAAACACGTTTTAACATTGTTTCTTTTAAATACGTCTTATTTTATTTAGTTACAATTATTAACTGTATTTTACACAAGGTCTTTAATTTTTTCGATTATATTATACTGACTGTTGCCCGCGACTCCGTGTCCGCGTGGACTTCAGCTTATAGCGCGCGGTAGTTCCCGTCATAGAGTAACTTATCTTATAGTAGGTAGTTCCCGTTGAACCATGTAGGCTACATTACTGCAAATTGCAAACTTTGCACGACAGAGGTGCTTCCGCGGTACGCTTACTTCAAACTTCAATGTTTACACTTTACAGACAGACAGACACATCACACATAAAACGCCCCTATTTTTGCGTAGGGGGTTAAAAACTGGGAAGTGGAGTCGAAGTCGTACATCAATGATCAACTCTTCTTAATACTTCAATAAAAAACGCAAAGGGAATTTTTATCCTTACCACCTCTTTACTCACCTTTAAGCGCTAGCGCCATGTAGGAGACGGCACGGCGCCATCTATTCTGAATTTTTGGAACTAACTTAATTTTTGAACAAATTTACGCATTTTCACCCCCTTACAACCGTTTTTTTTTTCAGTTAAAAAGTAGCCTATGTCCTTTCTCAGGCTTTTGACTATCTATGTACAAAATTCAATTACAATCGGTTCGGTAGTTTTCGCGTGAAAGCGAGACAGACAGACAGACAGACAGAGATACATTCGCATTTAGAGTATTAGTATAGATTTTATTCATTTTGCGTAAAGAGGATTTTGCTTTTAGTAAGAAAACTAATCGCTGTCAGATAGTAACGGTTTTTTACGTAGGAATAAAATTAACTTTTCTCATACTGTCCCTGTGCATGTAATAAAAATTGTCTTATAAGGTGGGTTTAAACCAAAAGAACATAGAGCAAGAACAGCACAAGAACATTCTTTCGTATTCGTTTAGTGTAAACTATAATTCGTTACAACATACTTTAGATCGTTTAAGCTCCGTTTAGACCAAACGAGCGAATGCTCATTCTAGTAAAGCTCTTTTGATGTAAACTAACAACGAGCATACTTTCGTTGTTCTAGTGTGTTCGCCACGTGTTCGGCGGTAAATAGGTAGAATGCTCTAAGAATCTCGCTCGTTTGGTGTAAACGACGCAAGAGCGCCCGAGCAATTGCCTAGAGCGTTCTTTCGTGTTCGGGCGTGCTCGCTCTTCGAGGCGGTCTCTTCAAAGGAATTCTAGTGTTCTTGAAATATTTTACTTTTTGGCGGGTTTTTTAAATTATCGAGTATTCTTCTTTTATTAAATTCGTCACCTACCAACGTCTTTTCCTTCTTTTCTTTTTCGTTAATTGCGTTATAACAATAAATACAGCACTTGAAATCACAATACCGCTATTACAGTCAGACATAGTGTAGTTGTTACGTAGTTTATATACTCTTTGAGTGTAGTGTGAACCCTACTACTTATCGTTGACGAATGAGTAATGAGCATTCGCTCGTTTGCTCTAAACGGAGCTATATGATTCTCATCTATAGAGCAAAAATTCTTATTCTTGATGTTCTTGTTGATTCGATTGGTGTAAACGATCTAAAGTATGTTGTAACGAATTATAGTTTACACTAAACGAAAACGAAAGAATGTTCTTGTGCTGTTCTTGCTCTATGTTCTTTTGGTGTAAACCCACCTTTACACCAATCGAACCAACAAGAACATCAAAAATAAGAATTTTTGCTCTATAGATGAGAATCATTTAGACTAAACGAGCGAATGCTCATTGCTCATTCGTCAACGATAAGTAGTAGAATTCACACTTTGAGTGTCAAAGAGTATATAAACTACGTACAAACTACACTATGTCTGACTGTGATAGCGATATTGTGATTTCAAGTGCTGCATTTATTGTTATAACGCAATAATGAAAAAGAAAATAAGGATAAGACGTTGGTGGGTGACGAATTTAATACAAAGAAGAATACTCGATAATTTAAAAAACCCGCCAAAAAGTAAAATATTTCAAGAACGCTAGAATCCCTTTGAAGAGACCGCCTCGAAGAGCGAGCATGCCCGAACACGAAAAAATGCTGTAGGCAACTGCTCGAGTGCTCTTGTGTCGGTTACACCAATGACCAAACGAGCGAGCATTCTTAGTGCATTCTACCTATTTACCGCCGAACACGTGGCGAACACACTAGAACAACGAAAGAATGCTCGTTAATTGTTTACATCAAAAGAGCTTTACTAGAATGAGCATTCGCTCGTTTGGTCTAAAATCTAAATGGAGCTTTATTCAAATTGTTATAACTTTTAAAGTTTCCGACCGAAAAATGAAGCTTAGAAATTTATTCCTACCTCTTTAGTTTTTCTATGTATTAAACTACATTTTATTTATTTATTTATTTTTATTTATTTATTTACAGTAAATTAAAACGGGTGACCCCAATTACACTAATTAACCTAAAACTAACACATTAATAATATTACTACTAATACATGATTAAAATAATAACTTGACAAATAGACATTGATAGTAATTAAAAACTAATAATAATAATAACTTAACTAATAGACAACGGTAGAAGCTCTTTCATACTTTCCCTCGCAGAATTTCACACATACTTTCTTTATTTCCATCCACTTGTCAGCAAAAATGTCACATTCGGGGTTGGCAGACAGGAGAGCGTTGAGCACGTCTAACCCACGACACAGTGGGGACTCGGCTCTCGCGACAGAATTACATATAGGTAGGGCAAATAATTTAGACCGACGGCAGGAGCGGGGCCTGCGGTAATTGTCGGGCAGTGGGCACGAACAAACGACAAACGAGGGTGTGAAGTTCCGAACAGTCTATAATTCCACGAAGAGCATCTAAAATTATAAGAACGAGATCCACACCCCTCCTGACCTCTAGTGAGTGATATCCTAGGGTACCTAAAAGGAAGTTAGTGGGGTACATATAAGGATATTATGCATGAACTCTTTTGTACAGGAATCTCAGAAATGTTTTCTGTACTTTTTCGAGCATCAGTGTTGACGCATTTGTATGCGTCAACAGGCATCCGTTTCTAATTTACTGCGTACCAATGTGTTATACAGTAACTTAATTACTTTCGGGTTTTTAAAGTCCCTAACATTTCGGAGAACAAATCCTAAGCGTTTATAACTATCTTTAGCAATAGCGTCAATATGGTCTTTAAATGTAAGGGTTTTATCGAAGTATACCCCTAAGTCTTTTGTGTTGTGGACTCGAGTCAAGGGATGTCCATCCATGGTGTAAGTAAATACGAGAGGTCGTAACTTCCTTCCATATGTCATTACGATACATTTGCTCATATTGAACAGCAGATTCTTCAGAATACTCCATTGGTGGAGAGCATCCAGATCCTTTCGGAGAAGTAAACAATCGTGCAAAGATTTTATTACCATGATGATCTTCAGATCGTCGGCATATAGTAAGAATTTGGCATACTTTATTATTGCTGGAAGATCATTTATCAAGATCAGGAATAAAAGAGGGCCTAATACTGATCCCTGACTAACACTAGAGCGTGTGCTGTAAGTAGTACTCTCAGAGCAGCCCTGCCCTGTTACGCACAAGCATGCTATTTTAAAATAGACGAGTTACGCCTAACCACTGCAAAATAGTCTTAATCAGACCGGTCTATATGGCACTAAAGACAATTTCAAAAAAATAATATTTATGGGTGAGCCAGAAACTTATACGTCAAATTCGTTTAACTTTATTTTTTATTGTTTCAGTTAGGCCTTACTCATTCAATTTAAGTTAATACAGATGGGCAGTATTTATCAATAAATTCTGTAACTCAATCTGTGTGTTTCTAATTGCACGCAACTCTTCTAACTTAAATTATCACACGACGCGTAACCACGTTTTGTATGAAGTGATGGTTATTCATAACTCGTTTAACTCTATTTAAATATTAAGTTTTACAGATATAAAAAAATATATAATATGATAATATTATGTTCTAGAAACATTCAAGAAACTCAATCAAACAGTTTAAAGTTTATATTTTACTAACACAATACAAGCAAATGTTTATTTAAAACTTTTGAGCCGTTTTTCTCAAATTTGCGTTTTTTGAGATAGCTGACTTGTGCGTGACACGGCAGAGCCGTATCTTACAAACTGTATTCGGTCTCGTAGACAGCTCGCGAAGAATCTAATAAAGCCAGACGAAAACCCAAGAGATCTCAACTTATTATTACACCTTTTATTACATATATTACACCTTATACATAATATATTGTACCGTTCAAAAGTTTTTGCACACCCTATATTTTGCGCGATATATAAAAATAAAAGCAATATGATCGAGTTTGATAATTGTATTTTAAAGAACATATTATTTGGATTAAAATATAGTAATAAGTTTAGTCTGCAATGGTTCTATATTTAAATTTTTAATTTATTAATATTACCTTCTTTTGCTTTTATTATTTCTTTGCACAATCTTGGCATCCTTAGTAACATTTTGAAAGATAATTGATATCTCTTTGGTCCCATTCAATTTTTCAGGATATTTCAAAGGTGTGTTGTCATAATAGGATAGTCCTATTTTCTTCTTTCTAACATCCCTGTCCCATCAGGTTGAGGTTGGGCAACCGTAGTGGCCAAATCATAATTCATAACGTACAGTACATTCTTCCTTTCCAATTCATCTAAGTTCTGTTTGTACAGCTTCAAGAAATAATTGGGATCGTTGTCATGCTGGAAAATAAAATGTCTACTGATCACGCTTTGACCAGACCGTACTACATTTTTATTTAATATTTTTAATTCTTCCTTCTTTGTTTAAAATCCCTTCAATTTTCGCCAGGTCTCCAGTCACCCGGCCTCCAAAGAATCCTGAAATCATCATCGAGCCTCCGCCGTGTTTTACATTCGGGATTACACATTAATTTAACATCTGTTCTCCCTTTGACCTGTGCACGAAGATTCTTCTCTTAAACCCAAAAACCTCAAACTTTGACTCATCACTCCATCAAACCCTCTCCCACTGATCATGCGTCCAATTTTTATGTCCTTTAGCCCACTGAAACCTCTTCACGTTATTTTGACGTCTTAAAGAGGTTTCTTCACTCCTACTCTTCCAAAAAGGCCAGGTTCTCTCAATCTCCTTTTCACTGATTTTCATTGTAAAAGTACTCAATGGAAAATCTCTAGTTTCTTTCATCTAAGCTGCAATCTCTGGACCTGTGAGTCGTCGAACACATTTACTGGCCAATACACTACGCTTACCTTCATCTGTTCAAAACAGGCCTAGTTCCAGCAGGCCGCGCGCATGCCGTGCACTATTTGACACGAACCGTTTCGACGCACTTTTGACCCCCCTGTAGTTCAGTGTCAGGTAAAATTATACCTACGCAATATTTTACCAAATTACACGAATTTTTGAAATGTATCCAAAAACAATTCTATAGTGATAATATGACGCTAAAAAATAAAATATTTTAATTGAAATTGATATTTATTTAATCATTGTATATTCATCTGATATTCAGTAAAAGGAAAACAAGATTCACTTATTTTGACTCGATAGTTATATTTTTCGAAATTATGAATCTTTCTGGGCTTTTCAACAAATATCTGTTACACTTATTAAGTTACTATCATTAAATAACTTGCACTACTACAATCACAAACTTAATAAAATAATGGTAAAAGTAACCCTAGAAGCTCAATATTCCTACTCATATTGAAAGGAAATTAGTTTTCATTAAAAATGGCACAAACAGCTACGTACTAAAGTGGCGATAACTACTGGCAGTATTAGAAAACATTGTTTTTGATACACATATTAACTTAATCACGAAGCATTCACGGGCCGCAAGTAAGACGCTCGCGGGCCGCACGTTGCCGACCGCTGCTCTAAGTCATCGAAATACGTAATATAATCGAAACAAAGAGCGCGGCCCAGCACCCTGAGAGTGTAAATGGAACGCCTCATGAGAGCTGTCAGCGAGGTAACGCCGCATGAACTGTCATGTTTATATCATATACTTATATCATGTACACTCGGGGAAGTTGATTCCTATGCAAATGGGGGATCTACGTAGTTTGGTCGCATTACGTCAAACTCAGCCGACAGATCACAATTAATATTGAATTGACATAAACGACCAAATGACGTTGGTCTCTCAACTGCATAGGAATCAACTTCCTCGATGGTACATGTTTATATCATGTCGGTCATATCGAATTATAAGACGTTATCACGTCAAAAATACGTGTATTTTTATTTTTAACAAGGATTAATGTATCAAAATTTGCCAGGAACGTTCAATTGCACCCTGTATATTGTTAAATGAAATCACGCATATTATATTGTATTTCTAATGATGAAGAAGTTTAAATGTGGTCTATGTCGATAAAAATAGTCAGGACTCAGGACTCAGGTCTTAAAATTTGCAGCAGCCATTCTCATATTCGTTCGTTCGTTAATGAATGGCAGGTTCGTGATATGTTGGGTGCCGTGTCGTGCGGCCGCGCCAGAGTTGTGCGTGGGCGCGGGCAGCGCGGCGCGAGGCTGGCGGCGGGCGGCACGCGACGCCGAGCGGGCGGCCGAGCGGCCCGCGCGCACCCTGCTCACCGTGCTGCACGCGCCCGCCGCGCGCGCCGCCGTCGCCTTCCCGCACCCGCGCCTGCTGCAGTACGACTGCGGCAAGCTGCAGACGCTCGACCCGCTGCTGCGCCGCCTCAAGGCCGGCGGCCACCGCGTGCTCGTCTTCACGCAGATGACGCGCGTGCTCGACGTGCTGGAGGCTTTCCTGTCGATGCACGGCCACACCTACCTGCGGCTGGACGGCGCCACGCGTGTCGAGCGTCGCCAGCCGCTCGTGGATCGCTTCAACTCGGACCCGCGCGTGTTCGCCTTCATCCTGTCCACGCGGAGCGGTGGCGTCGGCCTCAACCTCACGGGCGCCGACTCCGTCGTCTTCTACGACTCCGACTGGAACCCGACCATGGACGCGCAGGCGCAGGACCGCTGCCACAGGATCGGGCAGACGCGCGACGTGCACGTGTACCGCCTCGTCACGGCTGCCACCGTCGAGGAGAACATCCTGCGCAAGGCGGAGCAGAAGCGCGCGCTCGGCCACCTCGCAATCGACGACGGCCATTTCACCACCTCCTACCTGCGCGCCGTCAACATCAAGGAGCTGTTCGGGTCGGAGGAGGGGCGTGGCGGGACCGAGTGCGGTGGCGAGGGGGAGGGCGGCTCGCTGGAGAGCGCGCTGGCGGCGGCGGAGGACGAGGCGGACGCGGCGGCGGCGGCGGCGGCGCGGGCCGAGGTGGCCGGCGACCTGGCCGAGTTCGACGAGACCGTGCCGCTGGAGCCCGACGCGCCTGACTCGCGCCCCGCCCCCGCCCCCGCACACCTCGCCGACGCCGCCGACCCCGACGCGGCTCCGCTCGCTGCACTCATGAAGCAGGTGAGATTTAAAGTCTACTACTAGAGATGCTGACGATTGGGAAATGGGCATTGTCCAAAAAAAATCACATGTACTTTTTATATTTTTTTTCGTTAAAATAGGGTACTTTAAGAATATAAATTGAATAATTTTGAAATTCATTGGCTAGTTTTTTCTCAATAAATTTTTAAAGTTTCGCTCTGACGTCATCATCGGCGGCCAATTGACCTCTGCAGTATGTTTTTTTTCCTTTCAATCTTATTTATAATGGCTGGTTCGTCAAATGCAAGTTCTCATTATGTGAAAGCTGATACGAGAAGCTTACCAAAAGTTCTAAACGTAATGTTGGTCGACTTTATTCCCAATTTAACGCCATTGAAGGTCAAACTAAGGTTAAACATATTTGTTCAAAAATATAAGTATTTTTTTCGTTTATATACAGAAAAACGATCACTGACCTTATTCCTCGAAATGTTTTTGTAATGAGCAAAATTAAAAAAAAATGGACAATCCCCATTCTCTAGCCGCGTGTTATTTATTTCAATAATTTGTTTTACACTACAAATAATACCTACGCCATGAAGTGTTATCAATTCTCGACTAGGGAATATAAGTATTATCTATCTTTAATGATTTTGGATTTCACCTACCTTTTCTATTTTCAAAATTCACTGTTTAATATCATAATATGGAGTAGGAGTTTAAACTTACGAATTACGATCACCATTCTGGAAAACTGGATGGCTTATGATATCAAGTTACTTTTAAAATGTCTTCATATTTTATTGTAGGGGCATTTATTGCGATTCGCGCGACGCATTTTTGAGAATTTTTGACCACCTCGCTCCTTCAAGTGAGATTCCTAAGATTTTCCTCCCTCTCCTAATCTCACGCGAGATTTTCAACATCTATATTTTGACTATACATGTGTTGATTATTGAAAAAAAAAACATTTGCTCTATGACTTTCATTTAAAACTAGCAAAGACTAGTATGATTCAGTAAATTTGTACCGTAAAGTGACCCTAGTAGGAAAGTTTTGTGGTAGTTCTGATTTTTTCACTCCATATGTATTTTGGGGTGCTTAATCTGAATCTGAGGTTTGCGGACAAAATTTCGTGACGCAACATTAAAAAAATAGAAAAAACTGTTTTTTTTTTTGCTTTTTCCGGTTTTTTGCTTAAAACTCGAAAACTATTAACTTTTGGTAAATGGTCTGTTTAGAGAAATTAAAGTACTTGAAATTCTCTACAAATAGCAGTATTTCGTTTTTTTTTCAGACGAATCGTTCGGTTTCTAGTGCGAGTTGAAAATTGTAAATTTTAAGCAGTTTATGCAAAACCCACTTTTTAATATTTAATTTTTATGGATGCTGTCATTTGATAAATATCACCTGGTTTTCCACACAAGTAATTAAAAAGAAAAAAGGCAAAAAAGGTAGAACTCAAAATAAAACTTAAAATCTCGTTACTTATGATCATATAATATTATTATGATTATAAATTGACCCTATTTATGAAAATGAGTCCAATAGTGTGCATTGCCAAAATTGAGTTAATAATGCAGAAGTATTCCAAAATAGCCCTTTTATCGATCCTATGAAGATCGTACTAATCTAACAATTTTTTCAGAACAAAACATTTTCACAACAAAATTACCAACTAACAAATTAATGCTCCTGCGTAACTGGACTGGTTGTATTGAAACCAGAGTGGTCTTGTGTATTGCGCACACACTTGGGCACTATAAAATTACTCCTGCGTAACTGGCCTGGTTTCGTCGAAACCAGAGAGCTCTTGTGTATTGCGCACACACTTGGGCACTATAAAATAACTCATGCGTACCGGGCCTGGTTTCAATGAAACCATGAGCATGTACGCATGAGTAATATATATAATATATATAGTAATATATAGTAAATTATATATATATATATACAGGGTGTCCCAGAACTCAACGTCAAGCCGAAACGGGGCGACAGGATTGATTGTAACCATCATGAGAAAAATCACAAAAAAATCTATCCTATGCAGTTTGAAAATTATGGGCATTTAAGAAAAACCTAAAAATTTGGTCAAACTGTAACCATTTTTCAGTTATTGTGGTTAATTTTTATTACTTTTGTTCATTTAAACTTTGGAATCGTAAACCTAAATAACATTTCTAGAATCACAGTCAAAAATAATGACACAATTGCCCCAAGTTTCCTAGAATTAAGACTATTTGTTAAACTATGAATTTAAAATTTTCAAAATTTGTCGACTTTGAAAGGCCCTCCTTTAAAAAAAATGTACTAGAGTGCCTTGGCAAGTGCCATAAAAAGTTGGCGCATTTAATCAGGATTGTAAAATGGTACAATACCTGTTAGTTTCGTACTAAAAAAATGAGTAAAAAATTAAAAACCTCAAGTAACCCGATTTTTGTTTTTGATTTATATATATATATATATATATATATATATATATATATATATATATATACAAAGTAAATTAACATTAAAATTTGCCAAACTGCGCAGAAGTTTGTTGGCGACAAATGCCGAAGCATACAACAAGATATATTTAGGATATGCTCACCTAGATACAAAAAAATATTAAGTTTTAAATCTAAATTATATATTTTTTTCATTTCAATCTTTTTTATTATAACTAAAAAATAATGAATATAAGTATATAATTTTATTTCATTATATTACTACATAACCGAAAGAAAAAAATGCCGGTTTTCTTTAAAATTTGAAAGTTCATGAGGCCTCAGTTTATTTAAAAGCAAATTTTATAAGTTAAAATCGTTGTTTCTATAACTAATTAAATGTTAGACATCCAAATCGGGTGCACAGATCTCATGCACGAAAATCCTGTTGACTTGTGTAATAAATCTCAAGAGATGGTTCGCTTTGGATTATAAGTACCCCACACTAATATAGTTTTGCTAAAAGGAACCCTCCTGTTTTTGTTTAATTTTTGTTGTAAGTAGTAGTATTTTTTAACATATTTATGTTTGTACGCATAGAATAAATTACAAAATATACTATTGTAAATTAACTTTACTTAAAACAACAATCAGTTTTAAAGAGTACACAATTTTAATAAAAACGGCTTTTTCTCAGAACTGTCATCGTGTGGGCTGAGTCTGGTATGCATAAATAGGTCCAATTATAATATGGAAAATTTATATGAGCCGTTGTCTTTTGGAAGGTCCTGGCTGAGGTTCTTCGATAACGATGAGTCCTGGTTCTGCTTGTTCTGGAAATAAAATTTTAAAGTTAAGTAATTTATCACGAAGAGATGAAGATTGCAAAATAGGTTGTTCTTCGATGGCATCGGGCGCTGGCTCAGGGTCTGATTGCTCCATCGTCAGCGTCGGGAGTCGTTTTCCTGGAAAATAAAAAGAGGTGAGACACATAATATATCATATATCAAGGAGAGATGAATCACTACAAAATAACTTGTGAGATTCTTGATAAATGACTTAACTTTAAACTTTTATTTCCAGAACAAGCAGAACCAGGACTCATCGTTATCGAAGAACCTTAGCCAGGACCTTCCAAAAGACAACGGCTCATATAAATTTTGCATATTATAATTTATAATCATAATAATAATAATAATATATGATCATAAGTAACGAGATTTTAGGTTTTATTTTGTTACGAGTTCTACCTTTTTTTGATACCTACTGAATTTGCATACTTTTTAACTTTTTTCTTTTTAATTACTTGTGTGGAAAACCAGTCCAGTTACGCAGGAGCATTAATTTGTTAGTTGGTAATTTTGTTGTGAAAATGTTTTGTTCTGAAAAAATTGTTAGATTAGTACGATCTTCATAGGATCGATAAAAGGGCTATTTTGGAATACTTCTGCATTATTAACTCAATTTTGGCAATGCACACTATTGGACTCATTTTCATAAATAGGGTCAATTTATAATCATAATAATATATGATCATAAGTAACGAGATTTTAAGTTTTATTTTGAGTTCTACCTTTTTTGCCTTTTTTCTTTTTAATTACTTGTGTGGAAAACCAGGTGATATTTATCAAATGACAGCATCCATAAAAATTAAATATTAAAAAGTGGGTTTTGCATAAACTGCTAAAATTTACAATTTTCAACTCGCACTAGAAACCGAACGATTCATCTGAAAAAAAAAACTAAATACTGCTATTTGTAGAGAATTTCAAGTACTTTAATTTCTGTATACAGACCGTTTACCAAAAGTTAATAGTTTTCGAGTTTTAAGCAAAAAAGCCGAAAAAAAACGGGTTTTTCTGGTTTTTTTAATGTTGCGTCACGAACTTTTGTCCGCAAACCTCAGATTCGGATTAAGCACCCCAAAACACATATGGAATGAAAAAATCAGAACTACCCCAAAACTTTCCTAGCAAAAATACAATATAACTGAACTAATTAGTTTATAATAGAATGTATTACCGTAATGTAAAATTGCAGTGATATTTACTAATACACAAAGGAAAATTTTAAAACGATTATTCTAATTCAGTCGATGGAGACTCGTTTACGGCCTCAAGAGTAACTAGTTTTCAGCTACAAGTTCTAGACCAGGAGAATGAAGACTTGTGGCGAGAATTCTGTACATTTAGAAGTAGTAGACCGGGAGATTGTGATTGGTGACACAAATTTCTTGGTCATTTGTACCACCAGTATGGCGGTTCTACAGGGGTCTAGTTACGTCAGGCAAAAAGGAAAATGATGGTCATATCGCTCGCACTGGCGGCTCAAACGCGTAGGCGTTAATCGAACGTTTCGTATAATTAACGAAATTCGAACGATTTGTTCCACAAAAATGCTTGTATTTTCAGATAGTCGAAAAATAATATTTTGTAAATCTGTACCATGTATGAATGTAGTTGCAAATAAACTTTATTATTATTATAATATTAAAATAATATAAAAATGGATTTTCAAATGTGTTAGTCGCGCTTAAACTCGAAAACGGCTGAACGGATTGGGCTGATTTTAGTCTTAAAATATTCGTAGAAGTCCAGGGAAGGTTTGAAAGTGACATGAAGTTCACCAGGACAGCTAGTAATATTAAAAAAATAAGTAGGCGGTAGCGTAATGCCATACTTCTCGCATGTGGCTTACAGCCCGCCATACCGACGCGAATACATTAATTTTTAATAAAACAATTGAACCAGGCTATTTTTTGCATATTTATACTATATATTTGCGATTTGATAAAATATAAGTGATGTTAGGATCCCTCCTCACCCCTAATGGCTGGTTTACACGTATTAAGTAGATAAGTAGTAACTAATTTTTAACTTAATTTGAAGTGCCGGCCCGAAATGTGTGAAGTGATAAGCCCCGCCTGCCAACTTAACAGAAAATAGTCAAAATTATAATTTCCTTGTTTAGTACTTAACTAAATTTTAACTTGCTACTTACTACTTGTGTTTACATGCAATAAGTAACTTATAATTAGGTTAAAATTTAGTTAACTACTTATCTACTTAATACGTGTAAACCAGCCCTAAGTGAAATTTGGAAAGATTAAGGCCGGCCATAGACGGACCGCATCTTGCAGGCGAGAACGGCTGCAAGATGCGGTTGCCGCACGTCGATTTGCAGTTTCCATACTAAATTCATATCTGCAATATACTGACCGCTCGAGCAGTCAGAGCAGTCGTGGACAGTTGACATGATAGACGCTACACACTACACAGCGCCATACGACCCGTTCTATGTCACGGAACTCTTTTCCTCCTTATTTACGTTTAATAATTTTTACTTTTAGTTGACGCCGATAGAGAAGTACGCCATGAGATTGGTAGAAAACAGCGAAGCGGCAACGGAAGCCGAGCGGAACGCGCTCGGGGAGATGAGGCGGCAGCTGCGCGAGTGGGAGCAGGCGCGCCGGGCGCTGCGGGAGGAGCCGGCGCCGGTGCCGCGCGCGCCTTCGCCCGACCTCACGTACTGCCGCGAGGACGCCGCCGCACAGGTGCGTGCCCGTCGCCGCCGCCGCCCCGCGCCGCTATCGCCGCCGCCCTCGCCGTCTCCCGCTCCCCCGGCCGCCGCGCCGCTGGCCGCCGCGCCACCGGCCGCCGCGCCACCGGCCGCCGCGCCCGCGCCGCGCACACGCTCGCGCGGGGCGGTGCACATCAACCTGTGGACGTTGGACGAGGAGCGCGCTGCTCGCCGGCGCAACGGCACCCTCGACGCGTGGCTCGCTGGTGCCCAGACGCAGAACAATAAATGATTTCATCTACTGCTAGACTTTTATATTTCTGACGTTCGACGTTTTGGTGCCGCTCGGTGTCGTCCGTAAATGCTTGACCTCGCTCTCGATATCACCGAAACGGCGCCGCCCGCACGAACGTCAGGGATGTAAGGCGTGCGAGCATTTACGGGCGAAACCGAGCCGGCCCTCCCCGCCTCCCCCTTCCCTCCTCCTTCCCTCCTCCCTCTTCTCTCGCTCTCGCTGACGCCGGCCGAAGATCATCCTCGCGCTATCGCTGCGCCGACGTCGGCCCGGTTTCGCCCGACTATGCTCGTACGGTAGAATAATGGACTAGGCCAGTGGTCCCCAACCTTTTTTTTCACGCGGGCCACAAACATGTTTTGGTCTTGGTGTCGCGGGCCGCAACAAAATTTTTATAGGGGTAAAAAATTATATTCTTCAAAATTAACTATTTAAATTGGAAATAATTTCACGACTATCACGA
The DNA here is from genome assembly GCA_937595015.1 of Polyommatus icarus. Lineage (NCBI taxonomy): Eukaryota > Metazoa > Arthropoda > Insecta > Lepidoptera > Lycaenidae > Polyommatus > Polyommatus icarus. The sequence continues at coordinate 65,317 of OW569332.1, read as the reverse complement.
CGACTTTACGTTATTTTGCCAGTGTAGGTACGTGAATTTCATTGGAATTTTAAAATGGTTTAACATAACGCGGGCCACAAATAAATAAAGTCCGGCCGCGGGTTGGGGATAGCGGGACTAGGCGGTGTACCTACCTAATACGAACGAGCTACATTATGTCATTGAAAAGGTCTGTTTTTGTCCTTTATTTTTGTATGACTAGAAAAGTTTTGCCGAGAAGCCAATAACGATATTATTTAAAACATGACATGCTCAAGAGTAGAATCTAGAGTCTAAGCGGCTTGTCGCGTTCGAGATCTTCAGGCATCATTAGATTCGTCTTACATACTGACAAGGCGTCAAATAGTGACTGCCCGTCGTCTCTAACATACATCCTAAGAACTCAAATGACATATTATTAACCGATTCAGTGCGGATGACACGGGAGCCGTGTCAATTGTCATACATGTTTTTAACGTGTGGCGTATGACTTGTGAGCCGTGTCATTTGAAAAACGATTGTATCTCCCTCAAATTACACTTTAGAAGGTTCTACTCTGAACAAAATCATCTTAATTTTCCACGTTGAACAAGCGTATAGGCTTTGTTTCTGTATATTTTGTGAATTGAAAAAAGTAGGGGCTGTCTCCTTTTTTAGCCTCATGGTTCCCATCATCAGACCACCACTTTTGTGAACATGGTACCAACTCGGAACAGGATCAATCGGAACAAATACCCTACACAATAAAAGAAAAAATTTTTAAAATCGGTTTACAAACGGCGAAGTTATCGTTGTAACACACATAAAAAAATATCCACAGACCGTATAACCTCCTCCTTTTTGGAAGTCGGTTAAAAAAACTTAACAACGAACTTTAAATTTATCTACGAACGTATAATTTACATCGGAAACCCAGATCTATTAACTTTGAAACCTACAAAAGGTTTGCAACATCTGAATAAAAAAATAGCTTACCTGCAGTGAACTTTAAACTACAGGAAGAGTAACTCCGTCAAAAAAAGTGCACCAAAAGGCTACAAAATGTGACCCGAATATGTGAATGTATACTTTATGCATGTGTTCGGTACACATTTTTCGTGTATATATACACGAGTGACATTCAACCAGGTTGACATGATAATTATTGTCAAACTCATTTTACAATTTGTTTACTTACTTTTTACGTAGCTTTTTACAAAATTTTCGTTGTTAAAATGCCTAAATGCTCTGTGAAATGGTGTAGAAGTCATACAGATACGACTTTTAATACAGGAATAACCTTTCAAGTTTCATCAGTAAGTGATTTTTTTAAAATTATGCTTAGGTAAAGTTCTTGTATTTTTTCCGACCCAAAAAGATGGTTTGTTTAAGTTGGATGCCAGGGTATTTGCGTAAAATTAAGCTGGTCTCTTTGTGTTTGTCTTATTAAGTTTACATGTTATTGTAAAAATGCAATAATCAAAAAATAATATAATTACAAAATTTTTACAAAGTCGCCATGGACAGTGTTATGCAAGATGTAACAATTTAATCATAATAGTTCATAAGCGAGGGTCTGACTGACATCAGTATGGAGTATCATATTTTTATAATGCCGTTCGTACTTCGTTTAGTAAGAAACGAACCGAATTGGATGCCGAGCCAGATTACTCGTTAATGTAGCATACACTTTAATAGTCATGATATATTTTGTATGAGTAATGACCGAAAATTAAAGAGATTACGAAAATCTGCATTTGCACCGTAAGTTTTTTATTTCAATTCTGTAATAATTTAGCACATAGATTTTTGTAATCTGAAAACGTCTTGTCTAGGTGCTCTGGATTGTTTTAAATTCGTCCGAGTCGTACAAGGTTTGTTCAAAATTATTATATAATATTATTATCGGTGACTTAAGGATCAGAGGAAAATGTTTGATTTTAAAATAATAATTATGTACTCCTTTCTTCGTAATAGTAGATAATATTGTGTTTGGTGTATACTGCATAATGCCATCCGATTTTGACAATTATTGTCCATGGCTTTGTTTCATAACTGTGACAGTGGCAATAACCGCGCAGGCTGTCGTCCAGCGCGCAATATTATGATACATTACCTGGGAAACGACCTTGGCGAGAATCTGAATTGTCATATTTTAGTGTTCGAAAAGGAGCCAAATTTAAAACGGTTGAAGTATGGGAGTTACGTTTCCTGTAGTTTGGTTATTCGTTGCTTACCTGCCATTTTCAGGTTAACACATAGTAAAACTAATCGAAATCAACTCAAAACAATGTAGCCTTCCGTTAACATCAAGCAAATAAATCAAGTTAATACAAGCGAAAAAAACAAAAAAAAACAAACCATTTTGAACGTGGCGGGTGACACGGTAGGCGTGTCATCTACTTCTATGACGTATGACACGGCTAATGTGTCACGAGAAAATTGTAAGTATGCCGCCACGACTGAAAGTCTTCAAAAATGTGCGCCGCATTGAATCGGTTAATGTTAGAAATTGTGATAATATCTTGAGAAATAAGTAACTTCAATAGCTAGGGACACCACTCGTTAGAAAACTGAAAAACGGGCAGTAAGATTATATATTATATTTTATAAAGAGAAAATGTTAGAAACTATGTAATACTAGCTGTTGCCCAGGACTTCGTCCGCGTGTACTTTAGTTTGTAGCACGCGGTGGTTTCCGTTTCTGTGGGATGCCGAGATAAAATGTAGCCTACATTACTGCAAAGTTTCCTCAAAATCCATCTAGTAAACAAAATTGGTGTTAAATATCTAAGGTTGAAACCGAAAAACCTTTGATCGTATAACAGTTTTCTCCGCACTGTCGCCCGCGGCCCGACACGCGCCTTAGCCTCGCTACAGTAGGACGTTGCAAATGCGACTACAAAAAGCCTGCGTGTGCTAGGGGCTAGGGCCCTCAGTGATTGTTTTTAGGGTTCCGTACCCAAAGGGTAAAAACAGGACCCTATTTAACTAAGACTCGATGTCTGTCCGTCTGTCTGTCTTCAGACTGTAACTCAAGAACGGTAATCGCTTATAGAGATTTGAAATTTTGACAGATTATATATGTCTGTTGCCGCTCGCGCTATAACAACAAATACTAAAAACAAAATACAGTTGAATCCGTTTATTAAGACTCCGCCTATATTGGCCAACCGTTTATTATAACGTTATTACACTACGAACGTTTACATATAAAATTCTTTATAAAAATGTCGGATATAATGACTTCCCCACTTATCACTTTTAAGTGTTCCGTAGCCAAAATGGCAAAAAACGGAACCCTTATAGATTCGTCATGTCTCTCTGTCTGTCTGTCTGTCTGTCCGTCCGTATGTCACAGCCACTTTTCTCCGAAACTATAAGAGCTATACTATTGAAACTTGGTAAGTAGATATAGTCTGTGAACCGCATTAAGATTTTGATACATAAATCGAAAAATTATTAAAAAATTTAGGGGTCCCCATAGGTACAACTGAAACAATTTTTTTTTTTCATCTGGCCTATGCGTGTGTGGTATCCATGGATAGGTCTTCAAAAATCATATTGAGGTTTCTAATATCATTTTTTTCTAACCTGAATAGTTTGCGAGAGAAACTATTCCAAAGTGGCAAAATGTGTGTCCCCCCTCTAACTTCTAAAGTAGGGGCATGATAATTCTAAAAAAAATATATGATGTACATTACTATAAAAACTACCAACGAAAATTGGTTTGAATGAGATCTAGCCTGTAGTTTTTTTTATACGTCATAAATGATAAACCTTAATTTAACTTTCATTATATCAAAAATGAAATATTAAAATAAATCAAAAACCTTATAATTTCATAGAAATAATTCTTATTGCTGCTGCGGAACCCTTCATGAGCGAGTCCAACTCGCACTTGGCCGGTTTTTTTTTCTATATTTTCTGCTCTATAATTATGGTGGTACGGAACTCTTCGTGCTCGTGTCCAACTCGCACCTGGCAGATTTTATTTACAGTTACATTTAGTAGGAGTTTTGAGAAATCAGTCTAAGCGGATGTCTCCACCCTATAATAAACCTGCATTAATTCTCTATTTTGTTGGTGCTAAGTGTAGTATATAAATGTATAAATATAACTCGAGTGTTACTGACTTAAATTTTTAAAATATGTACGCTGATATTTAGAAATCGACCTGGGATTTTTGGGTTAAAACTGGACGTGATAGTTTGTATGAAAGTGCATCGTTACGTGGATATTAGTAGGAAGATACTTTGAGCCCCGAGAAACGGCACAAGATACTTTTTACTGCGGCAAAATGTACGGTGTAAACGGAATCCTGCGCAAACGAAGTAACGGTCTACACTCTACATAGTAATAAAGACCTCTTTTCTAACACCGATATATTTTTTTGCAATCGTCGATTCCGGTACCTACCGATCGTATTGATGGGGAAGAAGCAGTATTTTAATATGGCTCATTATAAATTTATTTCATGTAAGAAAATAATGATCACTGTATAGAATATATAGTACTTATGTTAAAAAATAAAATAAAAAATATACTTTTTTATAATGAAAAATGTACGGTTTCTAGTTTGAAAAGTGAGGTAGGTTGAGCGAAAACAGTAGGTACTAGTACTCGTAGGTTTTGTATTTCTGTATTCGAAATTCGAATTTTAAAACAAGTGTGCCGTTACTACTCTGGTTCACAAGTGTCATTTTACTCAAAACCATCTCCAGTACCGAAAATTATGATTTTGGTCTCATTCGATTCGGAATACCATCTAGAATCTAGATTCTAGAATAAATAAATAAAAATAAAAATCCTTTTATTTCTTGCATATATATATAAAGTGATAGAGCTAATTATTATAGTTAAAGTTAACACACAGTGGTAATAATGAAATCTAAATTGCTCAGTACTCTTAATTATTTACTACTATTACCTACTATATTACTATACTACTCTACTATTAATTACGTTATTGATAATTATTATATTTTCTTCCTTTTGCAAGAACCCCTCTCAGTTGAAGGTGAAGGCCTCCTCTAAAGAATTCCATTTTTCTTTATCTCGAGCAACTGTTGGCCAGGAGCGGCCGGCTTTTATTATTTCATCTTCCCATCTTGCCAGCCCATTATCCTGCTAGTCCATCCTCGTCCTCTAGCCTCGCTATGTGTCCTGCCCACTTCCACTTTAGTTTTTTTGCGTAGGTTAAGGCATCTTTCGCTTTTGTTACTTTTCTTATGTTGGAGTGGCGGATTTTTTGTATTTTTTTTATGCTGAGCATACTTCTTTCTATGTCGTGTTGGCAGGTGGTAATATTATTTTTAATTTTATTAGAAAATTTACAAGTTTGACACGCGTAGGTCAGGTAGGATAGAAGGCAGGTATTCATCGCTTTTGTTTTTATATTTATGGACAAGTTGCTTTTAAATATCTCGCTAAGCGACCAGTATTTGTTCCACGTACTTTGCGCTCTTCGCTCTACTTCTAGTTCGTTTAGTTTTCTGTCGAATCCAATTAGTTTTCCTAGGTATGTACTATCAGACAAGTTGATTTATATGCAAATCGTGAACCTAAGTAGTTTGGTTGCGTTACGTCAAACCCAGCCGACAGATCACAATTAACATTACATATTCGACCAAATAACGTTGGTCTGTCAATTGCATAGAAATCAACTTCCTCGATGGTACTAGGTATGTACGTATCAGTGTATTGTAGAGTTTCGTTGTCTTGTTATTTTTCTGTATTTTGTGCTGTTTGTCATGATCATTGTTTTTGTTAAATTCATTTCTAGCCCCACGTGTTTGCTAGCCGTGTTTAAGGAGTCGATCAAGGATTGGAGTTGTGTGCTCGTTTTCGACAACATAACTAAGTCATCTGCAAAACGTAGGTGGCTGAAATAATACCCTTTGATGTAATTTGTTCTCCTCCCATTTTTTCCCATTTTTATCTCTTTATTATTGATTCTAGGACCGATATAAATAATTTTGGGGAAAGGGGGTTTCCTTCAGCAAATGTAGGTCCAGTGGTTTCCAACTTAATTCTCGCTACGCTGTTTTTATAAATATTTTTGATTAATTTTATGTATTTTGGGTTGACTTTCTGGTCCTGTAGTGCAGTCCATATACTAGAGTGAGATACGGAATCAAAGGCCAAAAACAAAGAAGTCTCTACATAGCGTTTATAATCAATGAACGCTTTGTAGAGACTTCTTTGTTTTTCCTGGTATTTTTCCATTATAAGTTCTAACGTACATATGTATGTGGTTAGATTCTAGAATATTCTATCAAAATTTCAAGAGGGACTGAAAAAAATGCTAATGTTATAAACAATAAGTTAGTGAACAAAAAAAGAAGGGTTTGGTTTTTTTTCATATTTCAAAAACTATTTGAAAATAGATCCTTAAAGAGCAGAAATTTCCAACAGACGTTGTCCTGTCTTAACGATGATTAATTAATTCGAATAATAACTGGTATAATTAAGAAAACAATAGATTAAAATTAGTATCTTCATGCCAAATTTAATCAAAATAGATATAAATAGTTTAAGCGAAAATCATAAAAGTTTATTGTGCGGGAACCGTACATTTTCCGGGACCAAAAGTATCCCATGTCCTTTCCCGAGAGTCAAAGTATCTCCATACCAAAATTCATAAAAATCGATTGAATATTTTACGCGCAAATCATAAATGTATATTGTGCAGTAACCGTACATTTTTCCGGGACAAAATGTATCGTATGTCCTTTTCCTGGTTCTAAGCTACCTGTCCACCAATTTTCAGCCAAATCGGTTTATCCGTTCTTGAGTTATAAGTAGTGTAACTAACACCACTTTCTTTTTATATATATAGATCAGATAACAGATTATATTAAGGTCGTCCCCCGAGCAAACGACCTTGGCCATACATTTGCCGCGTTACCGAGATCGCGCCAAAACCCTATTATTTTTACTTATCTTAGTTCAAAATTGTCCTAAAAAAATTTAAAACGGCGAATATGTAGTTTATGATATTGTCGATCTATTGGAGTGAGTTTCAAATAAAAGTAATTTGTAAATCCTAAGGAGATGCTGAATGTATGCTTGAATTTTACAAATTGGTATTACTTTGGAAGCTGATATCATGAGTATAATAAGAAACAAAAATAGAAAATTTAAAATGACAAAAGGAATGTTGATATACTGAAGATTATTGCTGTATTTTTATTATAACTTTGTAGCTTTCAGATTATGAGTTTATAAGGTTTTAAATACGGTCAATTACGGAATCTCCGGACGGAACGCCCTTAATATAAAGGAATAATTATTATTATTTTTAACAAAAAATTAAAACCGACTTCCAAGGTAAAAACAATATTAACATTAATATGAACTAAAAAGTATTAAATAATTTTTGCTATCTAATAGTGCCTTTTTCCGAATTCGGCTAAACCTTGACTATTTCTGTACTCAATCTTCATTATTTTGAAGTCGGTACCAGATAGCTGAATCTTCAGTCCTCTGACAGAATATTTGAAACTTTTGGAACTGGCACCGACTTCAAAATTATGAAGATTGAGTACAAAAATAGTCAAGGTTTAGCCGAATTCGGAAAAAGGCACTATTAGATAGCAAAAATTATTTAATACTTTTTAGTTCATATTAATGTTAATATTGTTTTTACCTTGGAAGTCGGTTTTAATTTTTTGTTAAAAATAATAATAATTTCACTCTTTTTAGTTACACTAGTAGGTAAACCTTCGCGTATATTTTACGTATCTTATTACACAGTTCACACTCACAAAATAATATATTATCAGTGAAGTGAACATATTGTGCTAAGTAATTTAACAATTTTAATACTTCAAACCCCAAGCGGTCACCGGCGATTGCGATAACAATAGAAAGGCTATTGTGTCTCGTTTTTCCACGATCCAAGGATCTATCAGATAAAAAATTGTATAAACTTGCATAGGATGTAGCGTAGCTACTCATCTAATATATAAAATTCTCGTGTCACAGTTTTCGTTGCCATACTCCTCGGAAACGGCTTGACCGATTCTCATGAAATTATGTGAGCATATTGTGAGGATATTGGTCTGAGAATCGGCCAACATCTATTTTTCATACCAAAAATTATTTATATGGAAAAACAACGTTTGCCGGGACAGCTAGTAATATAATATAATATTATCATAATTATTGACAGCTGTTCTTGTAATCAAGAATTCAATTTCAAATCCATTCAAATCGATACTTAGTGCGCCATCTATCGATTAATAAGTATAACTAATTAAAAAGACACTTATTGACTTTGTTTTGTTTTAATGCTCTTTTTAAAATAACTTTATTTTAATTCTATATTTTGTCTATTAAAATTTTATAAAGTAGTTAGTATAGTATTCGATCTGTATATAAAGTAGTAAAGTATATTCGATCTGTCGCCTCCGCGGCGCTGACCGCTGTGTATATTTAAACAAAGTGTTGTTATACAGTATAAAATTATTATTATTATTAGTATATCCACACCTATGCCTTGTACTATTATCTATTCTGTGCCATGAGACATTGGTGACCTTAACACGACGTGGTAATGATGAAGACGATGATGATGATGATGATGATTATGATGATGAATATGAGTTGCATAGTAGCATATGCTTTCTGTTCTTAAAACAACGCCGAAACTACCAAACGTGTATCTATAAGGAGCCAGGAGTTCTCTCAGCATCTTCGAAACCATGGTATACCTTGACCCAATATTTGACTTTTTGGTAGCATATTCTTAGTACACTTCACATAAAACCAAAATCACCATATGTTTCCATATAAATTTCGAGGAGTTCCCTCGATTACTCCTGGACCCCATCATCAGGTCACCACTTTGTGAACATGGTACCAAGTTGGAGTAAAACCAAATACAACAAAGCAAAAATTTCGAAAATCGGTTCACAAACGGCGGAGTAATCGTTGAACATACAAAAAAAAAAAAAAAAAAAAAAAAAAAAAAAAAAAAAAAAAAAAAAAAAAAATCCACAGCCGAACATATAACCTCCTCGTTTTTTGGAAGTCGGTTAAAAAAGGACAAGATCCAACGTCCATACAATTTTGGGCTAATTTTAAAAGTGCCGGGCAATGCAAATAAACCCATTATTTAAATAGAACATAATCTAAGGAACCATTTTTATTATTACACCAAAGTTCTAAGTCAAGTGTCCGAGTAGTTATTCAAGGTCAAACTTTTTTTAATAACATGTAATAAAACTTATTTTATTAATTAACAGTAATAATTAATCGATCCCAAAGTCCCTATCCGATTTATAGAATAGATGAGAGGCCAAATACCTACAAATGATTTGGAAAAATTGACGGACGGAGCCACAAGAACCACAACGTTACATCCGCGACTCCATCGGCGGTCGCCTGCTGTTTGGAGTATAGCAGGCTCGTCTTGAGGGAAGGTTTATTTACCTTCCGTCCGTCAATTTTTCCAAATCATTTGTAGGTATTTGGCCTCTAATCTATTCTATGACTCGGATAGGGACGTTGGGATCGATTACTTATTACTTTTAATTAATAAAATAAGTTTTATTGCATGTTATAAATAAAGTTTGACCTTGAATAACAACTCGGACACTTGACTTAGAACTTCGGTGTAATAATAAAAATTGTTCCTTAGATTATGTTCTATTTAAATAATGGGTTAATCTGCGTTGGCCGGCACTTTCAAAATTAGCCCAATTTGGACCTTGTCCTTGGGTACTTATCAAATTAACAATAATCCGTCAACAAAAATAAACTATCACAATTTTTTTAAATAGGCTTGATGACAATTTTTTTTTCTTATTGGTAATTGAAAGACCCTTAAAAAATAGAAACATGACTGAAAGAATGACTCTGATAGCTTAAAAATTCACCAAGATATAAGAATTCAAACATCTCATAAAATAGACCTGCCCGAAACGCTCCATACAAAGTGCTACGAAAGACTGACGTCACTCTTTCGTAGTTTGTACGGATCGGGAGAGAACTTTGTTCGATAGGTATATTATTTACTAGATGACGCCCGCAACTCCGTTGCGCCAAAATTCGTTTATCGCGCGGAAACCGTACATTTTTCCGGGATAAAAAGTATCCTATGTCCTTTCCCGGGACTCAAAGTATCTCCATACCAAATTTCAGCGAAATCGGTTCAGCGGTTTGGGCGTGAAGAGGTAACAGACAGACAGACACACTTTCGCATTTATAATATTAGTATGGATTGCGTTTATGAAAGTGGTTTCATAACAAAAGTTGCTTTTAATTGCATAAGTTATCGAATGGTATACAAATATTAAGAAATTTAATTGAAAAAAAATTCGACTTGATTATCCAACTTTGAAGGCGCATAACAAAAAAATACAAATGCTATCGAGCTGAAACTTTGGGAACACTTATTTTTTACCGTGATTTCTTTATTTTATTAACAAAATTCGCTAATCTTTGAACTTGTCATCATCCATATTTTATATTTTTAATGATAACATAAAAACGCTGATTATTTCGAAACAAGAAATCTAAATTTTTTTCGAAATTAGAAACGTATTCCGTTACCGTTACTTTCGCCGCTCAATTTAAGTTATAAGGATTGTTGAAACAGTTCCAGGAGGTAGGACTTTTTTTCGGAAATTTCCTGCTCCTCTTCCACTTTTTGAAATATTAAAAAACCCAAACCCTTCATTTTTTGTTTACTTTATTGTTTATAACTTTTGCATTTAATTTTTCAGCCCCTCTTGGAATAGAATTGATAGAATGTTCTAGAATCTAGATAGTATTCCGAATCGAATGAGATCAAAATCATAATTTTCGGTGCTGGAGATCAGGTTTTGAGGAAAATGGCACTTGTGAATCAGAGTATTACACGTTTTGTTTCTCATCAATCTGATCCATCAATCTGGTAAGGATTGACGCGAAACTGAACGTGTAACTCACGGAGTGACTGTTTTATGTTCTGTTTTATTGTAGTCGCAAAATAATATATGCATCTTCCATATTTGTTATGATGAAGAATTCGTTTCCTATCAAATAATTTTCCAATATTATCTTTTATTTAAACTTTAAATGAAAGAGGTGAGTGACATTGTTTCATGATGACCTCTAAATAAAAAAAGAAGAACGAAACGTTACATTCGATAATATTAAATAATTCGACATCGAATTTGTTACAGATATGGATCAGCGCTAACGACCCGATACAAAAAATGCCTGTAAGTACTACTAATATTATTATTATTATACTTTGACTAGCTAAATAATTAGTTTTTCCGTGAATCCTCAGCAACCCTAGTAGGGTTGCTGAGGATTCCTCAACCGTTACCGCATCCTCATAAATAAAAATAAAAAAATCTTCTTCCGCTATCGCTTCCTCAAAATTTAAGAGGAATTTATGAGGAATTTCACTGTGCATGCGCGTCGCGTATCCAATCATAGCAACGCACATGCCAGAGCTCGAGAAATGTATTATTCGCTCATCTTTTTTTTGTGTGCGTGTGTTGTGTATTGTTACCGTGTGCCGAGTGTGAGTTTTTTGTACCACATTTGATAGTGAACGCGTTTGGCGTTTACTAAGATTTTGTATGGGATTACTCACTGGGCTAAGCACTCCCGTGAGCAGGTGGCGCTCTGTACAAATTCCATACAAAATCTTTGTAAACGCCAAACGCGTTCACGACCGAATGTGAAACACAATAATTTCACACTCGGCACACGAACTCCTCCTTAACTGCTGGACCGATTTTGATGATTCTTTATTGTGTGTGTTTCGAGAATGGTTTAGATTCATAGTTTGGTCCACTGGAAAATGCCCTTTTAATAATTTTTTTGTGTATTGTTATGTACAGACAGGACAAATTCTTTTGGGATGGGTCCGCTAGTATTTATAATTTCCTATCATCCTATTCCTCATCCGCATCCTCTTCCTCATAAAATATCCTCTTCCTCATCCGCATCCTCTAAATTTGCTCGTGACAATTGCTCTTCCTCCTCCTCTTCCTCATAATCACTTCCTCAACAACCCTAAAGTGTACCACAAAAGTGCTAAAGTTGTGGGATATACTAGGGCTTGCTTTGCTAGCCCTGATTAATTATTATTATTGTTAAACTGTCACTTTCATGTCGCTCGCCGCTAATCCGTTCGCTCGTCGCAGATGTGGTGCCCCCCGACCCCGCCCTCCAGCGAGGGTGACGTGTACTGCGACAGCTGGGCGCGCGCACTGTACCGGCCCGGCGCCGCCGCCGACGCGCTGCTGCCGCCCGTGCGCTGGCGTGAGCGCGCGCCCCGCTCTCCCCGCCGCTCCCGGCCGCCGGCGCGGGCGCCCGCCGCGCCGCCCTCTCTGTTCGAGCGCTCCGGGCCGCGAGCGCGCACCCGCCGCCCCGCGCCCGCCCCGCAGCACGCCGCGCCCCCGCCTGACTGGGCGCCGCACGAGGACGCCGCCCTGCGTCGGGCGCTCCGTCTTCAGAGGCTGCCGCCGGAGCCCCCCGCGGCTCACGCCCCGAACTGGGATTGGTTGGCCGACCTCGTGGCCGACGCCGCGCGGGCGTATCGATCTCCGCGCGCCTGCCGCGATCGTCACGACGCGCTCGCCGACCCGGACCGCGCGAGGCGCAAACATCGCCCTAAGCCGCTCCCGCGGCGCAGACCCGACGACGAGACGCCGCGGCCTCCTCTCCAGCGCATCGACGCCATGCGCGACGCCGCCGAGCGTCGCCGGGCCGCGCCGAAGCGTCGCCTCGACGACGCGTCGCACCACAACCCCAAGCACGCCGCTCTGCTGGCCGATCACGGCGTCGACTACGACGCTCCGCCTACGCCCATGGAGGTAGCCACGCGCCGGGCGGAGCGAATAGCCAAGGAGAAGCTAAAGGCGGGGGCGTCCGCCGCGGCTGGGGTGCCGGCGTCGTCGGCTCCCGCGGCGGTGTCCGGGGCGGGGCCCGGGACGCCTGCGCCGCAACGCATCGTGGTGGCCGCGGGCGGGGGAGCGGGGGCGGGCGAGACGCGTCGGCCGCGCCCCGACGCGCCGCTGCTGTACCGGCAGCAGGCGCTGGCAGCTCGACATCATCTCAAAATTCTTCACCACCCCTCGCCGCCGCAGGTATGCCTATAAAGTTTTTTTATCTCATACTTTTTAACGAGCAATTCTTGTAAGCACATTTATTTGTAATTGCGATTTCCGAGACGGCTTTAACGATTTCGATTAAATTTTGTATATACAGGGGCAAAAACTCAACTCACTCTAAGTTTCATTTCGACGACCTCTGTGGCTCAGTGGTTGAGCACGTGCTAGCTCAAAGCCGGTAGTCGCGGGTTCGACTTCCGGCGACGGAACAAAAATGTTTTTAATATTCCGGGGTCATTAATGTATAATATATATAATACACTAGCTGTCCCGTTAAACGTTGCTTTGCCATAATATATGTATTTGCCATATTATTATTTTATTGAAGTGAATAAATAATATGTATGTTACCATGGCAACGTCGATCGCTATCTCGTCGCACAAACATCATGGCCGCCGTCAGTCTCAGGTTGTAAAATAATTTGCAATAAAATAAAATTGCGACTATAATAATTAAAGATCTAAGCTATCCTATCTCTCAAGTTGGAAAAAAGCACACATTTAAAAAAAAACAACACTAAAATCGGTTAAGTAGTTTAGGAATCCATCGCGGGCAATAGGCTACTCATAAACGTATGATGCTAAAGACCAACAAAGAGTGCGAGAGAGAAGAAAATCCGTTATGGAATTATAACAAGATGAAAAGAGAGAGGCAGTCTCATGAAAACTTTAACCACTTTCATTTGACAGGTCGTCAACAAGTCGTCACTCGTTTTTATGCCCTTTCGGTATTCGCAATTTATTGTTTAAATCCTTTATTATTTTCATCAAATACTATTACATATAAAAATGGTAACTTGTTCTGTGAGTGATTGCAGTGTAAATCATAAGAAAAATCCTGAAAAATATACATTTCACAGGTAATTAATCTTCATGTCCTAATTGCTACGATGGGTTTATTTTCGCTATATTCTGTCTTTAGTTCTCTATTTCAAATAAAATATTGTGAATCCGCCCTTTTACTTTCATATTTTGCGTAACTTAAGGTATTATTGTTCTTATATTACACAAATTTTGAAGAACAAATTTTCATTAAAATTTTTTACATATACGCTAGTGCTTGAATCAAATTTATCGATATGCTTATCGATATTTTACAATAACATAAACTAAAATAAAAATCATTTACCTTTATATTTATCACCTTAAAAGAACATATTATCTTATTTTAACGATTATTTTTAAATATTATTAATCTTTTGACATACCTAGTATAAAATCAAGGTTTCACAGATCAGTCACTTGAATCTAATACTCATTGAATGCAGCTTTCAATAATATAAAATAAATTGCACCCATGCAAAGCTGTTTGCTTGTTCATAATCATTTGTTTTACAGATTCCCTCAAGATCCCCTAATTAGAGGAAAATGGCTAAAATTAATTGGGCGTGTTGGTTGGAGTCCCACGAAAAATTTAACAATATGTAGCAAACATTTCATTGAAAATTTTAAAAGAAAAAGTAGAATAAATACAATTTTGGCTAAAGGAGCTATCCCAACATTATTCGTACCAGTAAGTTTGACATACTGTTGCACTTGTTACTGAAGCAATTATTTTTGTCTTTTGCATAAAATTCTTGAGTCTCATTGTTGGAAAAGTTCAACAAAACAGCTTGACAATTTTTTATGAAATTTTGCATAATAATAAACAAGAATAGGTTCTAAGCTATTTATCAATAACTTTTCACACATCACCTATAGCGATAGGTTTTAATAGTGTACGTGTAGTGTTTTAAGAATAAAATAAAATATAGTACTAAGTGTGTTGTTTACTTTCAACGTTTACTTTCAATGTAAGGGCTGATTTACCAGATAGATTTTACCTGAGTCATAAATAAGTAACTTTATAATGTGTTATGTCATATGTGTAAGTATATTATTTACCCCTATAAGAATCTCATGTCATAACATATCCGACGATTGAAAAATCATTCCAAACGAAAATGTGTATCACTATTAAATTGTCACCTTTTTTGCCAATAATTAAAATTTATGATACCTAATTTGAAATACAAAATCTGTCAAAGTTGCATATTATTTGTTTCATATAGAAACTCAGGTAAAATAACTCGAACGGACTATACTATCGATAGCAAAATACTATACTATCGATAGTAAAATATACATCACTAGCACACGCACACATTGACAGATCAAAAATCGTCACGCATTTTCGGGTTGTCAGGTGATCTATACGTCAGTATATTCTATATCTATGAGGCTACTTGACCTATATTCAATTTCATTGAACAAATGCATATTTCTAGTAGAACTTGGCCTAGGAAACCGTATTTCACCCTTATTATCAAATAAAAGCTTATGATTGATAAATAAAGTCGATTTGAAAATATGACTTTATGAAAATAGGAATTGTACTGACGAAAACGCTTTTGCAGTACTTCCGATTTGGATGTGACGTCATCCTCATACTAATTTAATATCTTTTATTTATCGCGCTCGCTATATGTAAGTTTATTTGTACATAAATAATAAGAATAAGCCTATTATATATTTTCTTCAATAATTCAAATAAAACATCAGTTTTATATATGTCGGAGGAAGTCATGAGTCTGGTTGTTTTCTGGTTGCTGAATTTTAAAGGAAGTCATGAATAGTCATGAGTGTAGTCATTTTTATGATTCCTTAATGTCAGAGGAAGTCATGAGTAGTCATGAGTTTAGTTGTTTTCTGATTGTTTGAAGTGTTGATTCTTCACGATTATATTTCTTTAAAAATGATTGTAAAATTCAGTGATCATTGTAAAATTCTTAACTAAATTTAATTTACCTTGTCATATTTTTACTAGCTCTAAATATCTTGATTTGATTTAATTTGTAATTATTTGATTACGACCAATCAGAGCAGAGGGCGTGTGCGCCTTGAGTGCGGTCGAGGCGCCATCTTTACTTTAGAGGGGTTGACAGTCTGGGGAGCACATTCGAGTGTGAGCAGCCGATCGAGTTGGATCGTGGCTAGTTTTTAGTGTTGTGCTAATGAGCAGCCGATCAAGTTGGATCGTGGCTAGTTATAGTATTGTGCTAACTAAAGTAAGATCGATGCCCCGAACTCACTGCTCGTTTTGTAATTTGTTTTATGATTATAGAATTGTAGTAAATTGTGTGAAAGTGTTATAATAGTGTTGTGCAACAGTTTATAATAAATTTGTGAAATACAAGTGGCAATTATTGTGTTTTGTGCCCGCATTTACCCAAAATGACGCCCACTAGAATTCCTGACGCTAGCGGCAGAAATGACCAGGACAATGATTCTCCGACATATATATTAAATCCATTTATTGTAGACGGGAAATGAAATGGCCAAAACTTTTCTCCAAAAGTTTTCAACATTACAAATGATTTCTAATTTCTTATATAATTATTTTATAATTTTTGGGCACTTTTGTACATTTAGCACATTAAAAAAATTTCAATAAAGAGAGTTTAAAACGCAAAGCGTATGACGTCACACTATGGCGGACAGTGTTTTCGGCGCCATTTAACAGGCATATTTTTCAATAAACATTTTTATGGGTTTCTACTGTGTAAAATATTATAATATTAGTTTTTTTTGTAAAAATGAATGATTATGAAGCGATTAGCATGAAGAAAAAAATTAGGTCAAGTAGCCTATTAACATCGTGACAGGAGATTTATATATATTAGATATTCATATTAATTTGATCGCTACTAAAATAATTAAAAACGCTGTTTCAGGGCGGAGCCAGCGTGGCCAGCATCGATGGGGGAGGGGCGGGGGGCGCGGGCGGTGCTCTTCGCTCGCTGCAGCTGCAGCAGCTCGCGCTGCGGCGTGCTCGGCCGCCGCACCACGTCGTGTTGGCGCACCTCGCGCCCGCGCCCACGCCCAGCGCCGCGCCGACGTCGACCGCGCCGCCCGCCACGCCAGCCCCCACGGTTCCACCAGCGGCGCAACACGCTCCCGACCCGCCACAATAAAATGTGATATAATGTGTACAAATCAATATTGTTTTATTTTATTTCCCCCGTGTTTGTAAGTGCCTTGTTTTGTTTTGAATTAATAAATTATTATTTATCATTGTATGATAACCATGCAGACACGCGTTCCGGCATTTCAAATAGTTCACCACGCTGGTTCACTGTAAAAGTAGAAGCAATGTATGAGTTACTTTGTCTTATCATTTTAATACAAAAATCTAGATTTGCCCATAGAAATTTTAAAAAAAGTAACACCTCTGCCGGTCTCACGGTGAGCCTCTCTAGAAGCCCTAGATAGCCCTAGATAGAAGGTCATAAATTCATAATATTATACAACGAATAATAGAAACCGGCCAAGTACGTATCGTATATATACATTAATAATATAAATCTAAAATTATTGTTATAAATGTTGACCATTAATTATTATTATTTTAACAAAAAATTAAAACCGACTTCCAAGGTAAAAACAATATTAATATTAATATGAACTAAAAAGTATTAAATAATTTTTGCTATCTAATAGTGCCTTTTTCCGAATTCGGCTAAACCTCAACTATTTCTGTACTCAATCTTCATTATTTTGAAGTCGGTACCAGATAGCTGAATCTTCAGTCCTCTGACAGAATATTTGAAACTTTTGGAACTGGGGTGCCAGTTTACATAATTTTGAAGTCGGTGGACTTCAAAATTATGAAGATTGAGTACAGAAATAGTTGAGGTTTAGCCGAATTCGGTAAAAGGCACTATTAGATAGCAAAAATTATTTAATACTTTTTAGTTCATAATTAATGTTAATATTGTTTTTACCTTGGAAGTCGGTTTTAATTTTTTGTTAAAAATAATAATCATTTCACTCTTTTTAGTTACACTAGTAGGTAAACCTTCGCGTATATTTTACGTATCTTATTACAATATGTTAAGAGTCCAGTTCACACTCACAAAATAATATATTATCAGTGAAGTGAACATATTGTGCTAAGTAATTTAACAATTTTAATACTTCAAACCCCAAGCGGTCACCGGCGATTGCGATAACAATAGAAAGGCTATTGTCTCGTTTTTCCACGATCGAAGGATCTATCAGATAAAAAATTGTACAAACTTGCATAGGATGTAGCGTAGCATAATACGAGTATTTAATATTATCATAATTATTGACAGCTGTTCTTGTAATCAAGAATTCAAATCGATAGGTACTTAGTGCACCATCTATCGATTAATAAGTATAACTAATTAAAAAGACACTTAATGACTTTGTTTTGTTTAAATGCTCTTTTTAAAATAACTTTATTTTAATTCTATTTGTCTATTAAAATTTTATAAAGTAGTAAAGTATTCGATCTGTATATAAAGTAGTAAGTAAAGTATTCGATATTCTGTCTTCTGCCCATCGCTCCAACTTTTACTCCTACTCGTTTACTGTTCATGCTGTCAAATTGTGGAACTCACTCCCTCACACCATTCGTGATAGTCCCACCATTGCAATTTTTAAAAGACGCTTGAAAGAGCACTATATTATTATTATTATATTTTATTGTTTGTTGTTGTTGTAGAACTCGGTATATATGTATTTATAATTTATTTATTTTGTCATTATCCTATTATTCTATTTTGATGCAATATTATACGAGTATTCATGTTTGTGCACGTCCTATCTGCTATCCTAATCCAATCTCTCTCCGTAGGGCTGCTGGAAGAGCACAACAAAAAATTAAAACCGACTTCCAAGGTAAAAACAATAATAACATTATTAAACACTTGACCGTTATTTGAAGCATAATAATAGAGATAGGCACTTCCGTTTCCGCAGATTTTACCTCCTTTTCTTTCCTGAATGTTGGTAGCTCTGTCAACCTTGGCGCCATTATCGAGCAGGTAGAGGGAGAATTCCCGCTTGACTATGATCATTGGCGTCTTGTTTTCCGCACCGCACAGTCGTGCTCAAAAGCCATTACGTATATACCTCCTTATTATATAACTCCTAGTTATATAATTTATGTAAAAAGTGAAATAATTTCAGTGTTCTGTTTTACCGTTTTTCAAGTGTTGTGATAATTCACGTAAGTTATATTTTCTTACCCTTATTTTCTTGCAAAATGCAAGATGAATATTTCATTTTATTAATAACGATTTTATCGTTCGTATCGTTATTTTAATGACGAATTTAAATTTAAATACTACATTTAAATTTTAAATATTGCAATTTTCTAGATAAGTTCTTGTGTTTGTGTTCTTTCCTAGGTTAAGGTAGCTATTAATAATGAATAACGAATGTGAATTTGTTAATGATTCGGTAGTGACACCAGCTAACGATTTGAAACTACCCTCTAATGCAGTTAATAAAAAGCCTTGTTCTTTTGCAAGGTCATCTAGTAGTTGTAGTTCCACATGTGATTGGAGCTCGTCATCGACTTCTACTTCACACTGCAAACGTAAATCGAGGCGCCGCTGCCACAAAAAAAGGGGGGGCAAATACAGACAGCGCCGTGACGACCATTTAGCTAAATTAACTCAAGAGGTTGATGAACAAAAGGGTTAATTCTTTTTACGAAAACCGATCTTTTCTTCAAGGTCATGCAGATGATTGTTGCATCGACGATACTGTCAGTCGGAAATTATATTGCGAATCAAATGAAAATGAAACGACCGTTAGCAATTCTTTACAACCGAATCTTGTTTTTGAAAATGAAACGACCTTTAGCAATTCTTTACAACCGAATCTTGATTTTGAAAATGAAACGACCGTTAGCAATTCTATACCACCGAATCTTGATTTTGAAAATGAAACGAACGTTAGCAATTCTTGACAACCGAATCTTGTTTTTGAAATTGAAACAAAACTTAAAGAAACGTCCGTTCGGAAAACTTCTCCGGGGTTTTTTGGCTATATTAAATTATATTCAACATACTAACGAATGGTCAGAAGTTCGTTATTCTGAAGTTCAAAAATCTTATAATGATATAATCATACATTAGTTTTTGTCGATTTAGAGGTCAATGATGAGCTTAAATATTTCGATTTTCTAAAAAATCTATTTCACGTGGACAAATCATACGCGGCATTATTATATTGCGTACTTAAGCAGCACGAAGCATTGCAATCTGCTCTTAAGAAATTGTTACAATGGTCACACGCTTCAAGCGTGACCCCTGAAGGTTTGAATGAAACCGTTAGGAATTGTATCACAATGTCAGATTTACTTCAATTAATTTGTGGTCATAGAGCTGAGGTTTTCAAATGAGACGCAATTATCAATTTCGTTCGCGACCCAGTTCTTGCAATCATTTTATCTAAGTAAATTCCGAGTTGCTGGTGTCACTACTCGAAAAGACTGAGGGAGCTCGCAAAACCTTTGTTGCGAATAATCAGAATAATGTTGCTACCGCTGCGCAAGCGGGTTCTAGCAGCAAGAGTTTCGACTCGCCACCCCCCGCAGGGGCAGGCTAAGAGTTGTATATCCGCGCAGGGTATGTCTATGGATGTTGTGCTAGCTCGCACATTTCCCATGCTCACTAGCGTGCGCAAAGCTGTTCTTACAATCGTCTCCCGCAGGGACAGAGAAATAATTTTGAACCACGGTCAATACCTGGCAATGCACGAAGTATTTTTCACTCCGCCGCCTTGTGCCCCGATTTCCCACAACGGAAGCAAGTCCCGCTGCGGTCCACCGGGCACTGGCACTTGGCAGCCACGTGGCCGGTGTCTTGGCAACGGAAACAGCGCGTCGGCCTCGCGGCCAACAGCGTCACCCGCGCCAGCACCCAACCAACTCGCAGCCGCCCAGAGCTCAAGAGCTTCTTGGCGGCCGCGACTGGGAGACGGACCCAACACGATCCATCCCCCCGCGGCCCCTCTCTGATCTGCCCGACCCGGACATCACCGGCCAAGCACTCTCCATCCAGTACGACCGCTTCCAGGACTTCGGCGGTCGTCACAGAGACGTCGAGGCCGGCGACGCGCAACTCCGCGCAAGCAGACGGCCTCCCGATCTTCACCTCTTGTGGCAGAGCGCTCCTAAGCCTCGCGGCAAAGGCGTCCGCCTTCTTCCCGGCATCCTGACCTTTGATGGTCAGGAGACACCCTCCAGTACGGGCACTGCGGAAGCTCACCTGCGAAATGTCAAATTCCGCAATGCTCACCGTCCGCTTGGCCAACTCTATCGCCTTGGCGTACGTCAAACCCGCCTGCTCGGCCGTCTTCTCAATAGTGAGAGCGACAGCCGCACTGGCGGGGACGCGGAGCTTCGGCTTTCTCTTCTTCTTCGGAGCGGCTGTAGATGGTGTAGCCGCTCCCTTCTTCTTCTTGGCCTCAGGGCCTACAGTGGTCCGTGGGGCCTCAGTACTGGGGGAGCTGGTGTTCTGCCCCCCCTGCGCCGCCTCTTGAGCGGCCATCGATGGCCGCTTCTTCTTTTTACGGGCTTTTTTGCCCCCTGACGCCGCCGACGTAGCAGGAGCCTCTTGCGGGGCAACTGCAGCGCCAGGCAGCTTGGTCGTCTTCGCCTTGGCCGGTTTCCCTTTCGCCTTAGGCAGAGGGGGTCCCGGCGCATCTTCGTCCATAGGCACATCAACGCTTGCGGGAACGGGAGGGATATCATTCCCGTCCGACGCAAGCGGCGGCCTCCGCCTCGGCTCCGGCAAGAGTCGGTCCTCCAGACCGGCGAGCCTGGCGTTGAGCATGTTGCCGAAGGTCTCCACGTTTGTACGGGAGACCTCGGCCAACAGCTCGCGCACGTCATCTCCGACAGACTTCGAGGCCTGTTTGCGCATCTCGTCCAGCTCCTGGCGTAGCTCCGCCATTTGCCTTTCGAGACGCGCGTTCTGGGCCTCGAGTCTTTGTATCTCCTCCGAAGAGGAACGCCTCCTCAACTCGTCGACAGCCTTTGAGATGGTCGACACCGACTCCTTCAGGTACTTTTGGAATGTTCCCTTCAGGTTGGCGGATTTCTTGCCGACCATCTCAATGGTGTCCAACGCCTGCTCCACGGTTTTTGCCAAATCAGCGCCCGTCCTCTCCAAAGCCTCTTCTCGTGCAAGAGATGAGGTGGGAAGCGCGGCGAGGGCGGAACTAGTGGCTTTCCACAGCGTCCTAGCCCTTCGCGCCGACTCGGCAACCTCCTCCTCGGCATCAAGCCTGAGGGCCTCCTCCTTCAGCCGGTTATGCTCGGCCTGCGCCTTGGCGTAGCCAACGTACTGGCCAGTCGTTGGCGGCCGGCCTCGTCCTCTTTTTGTTTTGGGCACCGCCCCTTTACTGATGGGCGGCTCCACGTCTTCGTCCGGGTTGCGCCTTTTCAGGCGAGTCCTATCCGGGGTTGTGGGCAAGCCCTCAGAGTCCAACGACATGCCAGAGGCATTGTCGTCGGAGTCCTCGGGCCAGTCCTCACTGTCACGTCCAGTATCAGCATCCTCCTCAGGTGCTCTCTTACTCCACGACGGTCTGTACTGTGCAAACTCCGCCTCGTAGCTCTCAATGATGGGATTGCGAGGCCGCACTCCACGAACATCCCGAGTCCGCAACACGGGCGGCAAGTCGGGTAAGTCCCGGATCGGGCAGCCCCGCTCCTTCTTCCTCTGCATGAGTCTCTTCAACCGCTCCACGCCGTCAGGCTGGGAAACGGAGAAGTCTACGTCCTCGTCCGTGATTGCGTCCGCCGCCGGCGCGGTTAGGTGCGCCGGCTTCGGAGCTTCGCGCGTCGTCGCGCCCTCTCCTTCCTTCACCGCCCTAGCGGCCCCCTTACCCTCGCACGCAATTGGTGCCGCCCCCGTATACGTGCGGCAGACCCCCGATGAATCGGGAGTGCGGGATTCTCCAGTACTGGTACTGGTACCCGCCCGGGGAGAATTATTCCTATTGCGTTTCTCCATGATCGATCTTTGAAGGGAGATTCTGCCCTAGTGCCCTTGTGACGTAGACCACCTGCTCGCCATGCATCCCAAGGCCGGGCACCACAAACCGGGGATTAGGGACCCCACGGGTCCATCCGTCACACAAACACTCACGCATTTACTCACACACACACACGATGCCGGCGTTCAGCCACCCCTCCCGTGTCACCGCGAAAAAGCTCGCGATGGTACGGGGGGGGTGCCCAGGGACACGAACGTGGACGGACCGGCATCGCCCCCAACCTAACCTAACCTAACCTTTTTTTTTTTTTTTTTTTTTTTTTTTTTTTTTTTTTTTTTTTTTTTTAAGGAGGGGAAATGCGTTACGCATCCCCCGCCCCCTCGGGGGAGGGAGGCGGGGGTATGTGGGACTCCCTGCACGAGGTTTACCCACTAAAACCCCCCCGGCCCTTCAACATGCGCCTATTTCGGGTGGGGCGGGTACCGCGGAGCGATTTCATCTCCGCCCCGTTCCCGAGCGCGGCCGCAACCGGCCTCTTCTCGCAGCGGTTTAGTCCGCTGACTTCACCGAGAGCCCCCGGGCCAAATGGGGGCTTCCATCTCGGGACCCTTTATGCAAGACGGCGATCCCCCGATCACCGCCCGCGGGTCTAGGCCCGTACGGCCTTCGACTTCGGCTTCTGCCGAGCCTTCTTGGTCGGGGCCTTCTCGTCTCGGGGGGCCGGCTTTTTGGCAGACGGACATCTGCCCAGCACGTGCCCCCTTTCCGACCTGCCGGCGGCTTCGCACAGGACGCAGTTAGGTTCCGCAGCCCCGCACTCCGCCGCCTTGTGCCCCGATTTCCCACAACGGAAGCAAGTCCCGCTGCGGTCCACCGGGCACTGGCACTTGGCAGCCACGTGGCCGGTGTCTTGGCAACGGAAACAGCGCGTCGGCCTCGCGGCCAACAGCGTCACCCGCGCCAGCACCCAACCAACTCGCAGCCGCCCAGAGCTCAGGAGCTTCTTGGCGGCCGCGACTGGGAGACGGACCCAACACGATCCGTCCCCCCGTGGCCCCTCTCTGATCTGCCCGACCCGGACATCACCGGCCAAGCACTCTCCATCCAGTACGACCGCTTCCAGGACTTCGGCGGTCGTCACAGAGACGTCGAGGCCGGCGACGCGCAACTCCGCGCAAGTAGACGGCCTCCCGATCTTCACTTCTTGTGGCAGAGCGCTTCTAAGCCTCGCGGCAAAGGCGTCCGCCTTCTTCCCGGCATCCTGACCTTTGATGGTCAGGAGACACCCTCCAGTACGGGCACTGCGGAAGCTCACCTGCGAAATGTCAAATTCCGCAATGCTCACCGTCCGCTTGGCCAACTCTATCGCCTTGGCGTACGTCAAACCCGCCTGCTCGGCCGTCTTCTCAATAGTGAGAGCGACAGCCGCACTGGCGGGGACGCGGAGCTTCGGCTTTCTCTTCTTCTTCGGAGCGGCTGTAGATGGTGTAGCCGCTCCCTTCTTCTTCCTGGCCTCAGGGCCTACAGTGGTCCGTGGGGCCTCGGTACTGGGGGAGCTGGTGTTCTGCCCCCCCTGCGCCGCCTCTTGAGCGGCCATTGATGGCCGCTTCTTCTTTTTCCGGGCTTTCTTGCCCCCTGACGCCGCCGACGTAGCAGGAGCCTCTTGCGGGGCAACTGCAGCGCCAGGCAGCTTGGTCGTCTTCGCCTTGGCCGGTTTCCCTTTCGCCTTAGGCAGAGGGGGTCCCGGCGCCTCTTCGTCCATAGGCACATCAACGCTTGCGGGAACGGGAGGGATATCATTCCCGTCCGACGCAAGCGGCGGCCTCCGCCTCGGCTCCGGCAGGAGTCGGTCCTCCAGACCGGCGAGCCTGGCGTTGAGCATGTTGCCGAAGGTCTCTGCGTTCGCACGGGACACTTCGGCCAACAGCTTCTGCACGTCATCTCCGGTAGACTTCGAGGCCTGTTTGCGCATCTCGTCCAGCTCCCGACGTAGATCCGTCATTTGCTTTTCGAGACGCGCGTTCTGGGCCTCGAGTCTTTGTATCTCCTCTGAAGAGGAACGCCTCCTCAACTCGTCGACAGCCTTTGAGATGGTCGACACCGACTCCTTCAGGTACTTCTGGAAGGTTCCCTTCAGGTTGGCGGATTTCTTGCCGACCATCTCAATGGTGTCCAACGCCTGCTCCACGGTTTTTGCCAAATCAGCGCCCGTCCTCTCCAAAGCCTCTTCTCGTGCAAGAGATGAGGTGGGAAGCGCGGCGAGGGCGGAACTAGTGGCTTTCCACAACGTCCTAGCCCTTCGCGCCGACTCGGCAACCTCCTCCTCGGCATCAAGCCTGAGGGCCTCCTCCTTCAGCCGATTATGCTCGGCCTGCGCCTTGGCGTAGCCAACGTACTGGCCAGTCGTTGGCGGCCGGCCTCGTCCTCTTTTTGTTTTGGGCACCGCCCCTTTACTGATGGGCGGCTCCACGTCTTCGTCCGGGTTGCGCCTCTTCAGGCGAGTCCTATCCGGGGTTGTGGGCAAGCCCTCAGAGTCCAACGACATGCCGGAGGCATTGTCGTCGGAGTCCTCGGGCCAGTCCTCACTGTCACGTCCAGTATCAGCATCCTCCTCAGGTGCTCTCTTGCTCCACGACGGTCTGTACTGTGCAAACTCCGCCTCGTAGCTCTCAATGATGGGATTGCGAGGCCGCACTCCACGAACATCCCGAGTCCGCAACACGGGCGGCAAGTCGGGTAAGTCCCGGATCGGGCAGCCCCGCTCCTTCTTCCTCTGCATGAGTCTCTTCAACCGCTCCACGCCGTCAGGCTGGGAGACGGAGAAGTCTGTGTCCTCGTCCGTGATTGCGTCCGCCGCCGGCGCGGTTAGGTGCGCCGGCTTCGGAGCTTCGCGCGTCGTCGCGCCCTCTCCTTCCTTCGCCGCCTTCACCGCGGCCTCCTCCACCCTCAACGTATCTTGTGCCGGCCCCGTATACGTCCGACAGACCCCCTCTTTTGAGAGGGTGTGGGATTCTCTGGCGTCCACCGGATCACCAGAACCCACCCGGGGAATATTTTTCAATATACGCTTCTCCATGATTGATCAGTTTAGGGGTGATTCTGCCCCGCGTCCTCGTTGCGTAGTCACCGACTCGCCATGCACCCCATCGCCGGACGCTACCAGCTTAGGGTTCGGGGCCCACGGACCCATCCATCACAGAAACACTCACACATTTATACACACAAACACACGATGCCGGCGTTCAGCCACCCCTCCCGTGTCACCGCGAAAAAGCTCGCGATGGTACGGGGGGGGTGCCCAGGGACACGAACGTGGACGGACCGGCATCGCCCCCAACCTAACCTAACCTAACCTAACCTTTTTTTTTTTTTTTTTTTTTTTTTTTTTTTTTTTTTTTTTTATTTTTTTTTTTGCGTCGGGAAATGCTCTTACGCATCCCGGGGGAATTGGGGACTCCCCCACGGGTATGTGGGACTCGCTGCGGTCGTGAAGATGGTGAATTGACCGCAGCCCTACCCACTAAAACCCGACGGCATTCTTCTGCACTCCTGCAGGGTTGCGAGCACGCGTGAGCCTTCGTCCGCGGCCCTGCATGGTTTCGCCTGCGTTTTACGGCAGGCCCGTCTTCACTGGAGCTTTTGGGCTCCTAAGGGCCGAACAGAGGCCCCTTCGGGGCTTGCTTGGGCCCATCTCTCCACGGTGTCGCGATGCGCGAAGAATGCGCAGCGCATCGCGACCCACTCGGGGACTCGACTCGTTAGACGACGGCATCCCCATGCCGCCGCCCCGAGCCCCCCGGCTAAGGCGGCAAGTTGTCATCCTGGACGACTCGTCGACGCCTTAGCCGTCTTCTTCGGCGGGGGTCGAGCGCCTCCAACTCCCTCGCTCGCTCGGCCTCCTCCTTCGCGGCGACAACTTCTTCACAAAAAGTCTGCACCGCAGCCCATCCGGGTTCGCTTGCCAGCATGGCGCGAACCAACGCTGGCAGCGATAAGTCTTGTCCAATGGCGGCCGTGAGGGCCGCCCGTTGTCCCATCCAAGCGGGACAAGCGGAGACGGTATGCTCCGCCGTGTCCCGGTCGTCGCCGCAGTGGTGACAGCGCGTGCTCTCTTCTCGGTTCGCGATCTCACACAGGTAACGGCCGAAACAGCCGTGCCCGGTCAACACCTGTGTGAGTCGGAACGAGAGCGCGCCGTGCTTTCTTGTTAACCACTCATCTAATACAGGGCGTATGGCCTGTACTAAGTCTGCGCTCACTTGTGGCTCCAGGAGCCGCTCCTTCCAGCGCTCGACTGCCACCTCTTCGGCTCGATCCCTCCACCGACGTACGGCGTCCGGTAAGGGGTTGCTTCCCCCCGCGCGGACCGCAGCGCCACGCCGGTAGACATCGGCGAGGGTTTGAGCGTCCAAATCCCAGGGGACGCTGCCAGCGAGGAGGCACGAAGCGTCGCGAGAGATAGTACGATATCCTCGGACTGCTCGAATCGCCATCACTCGCTGCAGCCGTCCCAGGGCCAGCCTATTCTCAGGCAGCAGACCATCCGCCCATATCGGCGCCCCGTACATGACCATAGAACGAACTACACCCAAGTAGAGGCGCCGACAGGTCAAGCTCGGGCCCCCGAGATTCGGGAGCAGCGAGGCCAGGGCTCCCGCAGACTTCTTCACTTTCTCTGACAGGCGGCGGAAATGTTCCTTGAATGACCACCGGCTGTCGAGAACCAGGCCGAGGTAAGTCATCGTGGATGCAACCTGGATCCTCGTCCCACTCACTATTATCGCCAGGTCCGGCGGGGGCGCGTTTCTAGGCCCGTGGAAAACCAGAGCCTCCGACTTGTTCAGCGCCACCTTCAGTCCCAGCGCCTGTATCCTTCGCACCACTTGCGCGACTGCTGCCGTCGCCAAGATTTTCGCTTCGCGGTGTGATTTGGCGCGGCACACGACCGCCGTGTCGTCTGCATACGCGACGAGCTCTACGCCTGGAAGATTGACGCCACGCAGCACATGGTCATATCCTATGTCCCACAGTTCCGGGCCGAGAGCCGAACCCTGCGGGACTCCGCAATCCACCTCCAGCTCTTCCCAACCCTCTTCGGTAGGGTACTGCACCGAGCGCTCCGACAGATAGTTGTCGATTGTTCGGCAAAGATATCCGGGCACTCGGTGGTACCGAAGTCCCTCCTTGATTGTTGCCCAGGGCAGGGTGTTGAATGCGTTGGATATGTCCAACGAGACTACCAACACCACCCCACCCCGGGAGATCTCCTCCTCCGAGATTTGCCGTATCCGCGCCACCGCATCCACCGTCGACCGACGAGACCTGAACCCAAACTGAGCATCGCTCAAGTTCGGGCCGGCGCCCTCCAGGTGTTGAGTGAGGCGCCTGACGATGACCCTCTCTAGGGTTTTGCAGATCTCGTCTATCAAGACGATCGGGCGGTAGGCTGACGGCTGGTCTTCCGGTCGTCCGTGCTTGCGGAGCAAGACGAGCTTTCCCGACTTCCACCGGCGAGGGACTCGCCCCTGCACCAGACACTTGGTGAAGAGCTCCAGTACATGCTCCTCCATGTGCGGCATTGCCAGCACCCAGACGCGACCGGGGACACCATCTAGTCCGGGAGCCTTGTTTTTAAGGCTCATTTTATGAACCGCGACCGCCAGCTCTCCAGCTGTCACGGGCGGTATGTCCTCCTCGTCGTCCAACTCCGCATCAGGTGGTCGCATTGAAGGCGGCGACCACTCGACCCCGGATGGAAATAGGGCCGAGAGTACGGAGCGACGAAGGTCCGGCTCCATATGCTGGGTCAGCGGTGGGGCAGCTGGGCGAAGCTTTTGCCTCACCCATTTGTACGGCTTGCCCCACGGGTCCTGTTCCAGGGTGTTGAGGAACTCCTCCCAGGCCTCCCTCTTTGCCTCTCTTATGGCTTCGCGCAAAGTGTGTCGCGCCTGACGGTAGCCATCGTAGATGGCCTCCTCCTCGGCCTCTTCCCTGTTCCGCCGCCTGCGGTATCTCAAGTAACGGCGTCGGGCTGCCACGCACTCCTCGCGGAGTCGTCTGAGCTCTGGGCGCCACCAATAGGTCTGGCGTCTGTGCACGACGGGCTTGACGCGGGGCATAGAGGCGTCGCATATATTGTGAGCTGCCTCGTTGAGCCACTCCGCGCACTCCTCGACGTCGTCCGACGGAAGAGGCGCCCACGACGCGACGATCGCCGCCTCCTCGAGAAGGTCTCGATCCAGACCTCTCAGGGACCACCTTGGGCCGCCACCGGATGGAGTTGGGCGGCCAGTATCCGACGGAGATAAGTCGAAACTTATGTAAAGGTGGTCCGAGAGGGTCTCGACCTCTTCGAGGACCCTCCAGCCCCTCATTCGACGAGCAATTGATGGGCTGATCAAGGTCAAGTCCACGATTGACTCACCTTGCCGCCGGACGCAAGTGCTTGCGGCACCTCTATTTGCCACGACCAGGCCCGTGGCTGCGAGCCAGTCCGTCATAATTCTGCCTCTCGCGTCCGTCGCCGGGGAGCCCCAACGCGTGGATTTGGCGTTGAAATCTCCGGCGACGAGCACGGGATTGGTTGCTCCATTCACGACGGGCGTTAGTCGGAGGAGGAAGGCCTCAAAGTCGGCGATGGGCCGGTTTGGGGAAAAGTAAACCCCCACGACAGTGAGAGTCCCCAGATCCGCAGCGACGAAGCCATGGCCCCTCGTCGTCCTCCTGGAAGATGGAGGGACGATTTTCGGACCAAAAACCACCGCCACCGTCGAGTCCGCGTCGCCCAGCCAGTCTCCTCTTGCGAGGATTCGGTATGGCTCGGCGATTATCCCGATATCGACGGACCTCTTCAGCATCTCTTGAACCCACATGTCTTGCGCACTAGCGCTGTGGTTCAAGTTGCCCTGCAAGAACCTTTGGGGAGCCGTTATTGGGCGTCCATGGGGGCCGCTCCCGCACCGGAGGCCGCCGTAGATGGTGTGGCGGCCTTGGGCGCTTGGCTCTTATTGGAGCCCTTTCCCTTCTTCGGCGGTAACTTGCAGGGTTTGCTCCCTACGACGTGGTCCGCCTTTCTACCATTCGCCGCACAAACCGCGCAGTGAGGTGGGTTGCCGCACTCCTTGACCATGTGGCCGGACTGGCCGCACCGGAAACAGAGGTCTCCGCGATCGACATCCGAGGGGCACTTCGCTCTGGTATGTCCCTCCTCGTGACATCTGTAGCACCGCATGGTACGCGTTGACAAGAGTGCCACGCGCACCTCGGTCCATCCGACGTAGAGCTTGGCACCCGGCGCTGTCAAGTACTTTGCAGCCTCGACCGGGCACTTCACCCAGGCCGAACCGCGTCCGCTCCGATCGACCCGGATCTCTCCGACTCGGACCTCTTCGGCCGGGCAGCCGCCACATCTTGCAACGGCCGCGGCGATCTCTGTCGCAGTGGCGGAGTCGTCCAAGCCGGTTACACGCAACTCGGCACACTTCTGTGGCCTGGATACGCGAACGTCCTCCTCACCGAGTACCTCCTTTAGTTTGCCCGCGAGGGCGTCGGCCTTCTCCTTGCAGGCCGTTCCCGAGACCTCGTACATGCGGGCCCCGGTCACGGCCTGTTTAAATCTTACCGCTGGGATCTCGAGGGTGGTGATGTCGACGTATTGCTTGGCTTTATCCATTATAGCCTTGTACGTCACACCCCTCTTCTCCGCGTCCGGCAGTAGTGTCACAACTACCGCAGCCGTCTTCGGAGCGCGGAGGCCATCCTTCTTTTTCCTTTTCCTTTTCTTTCGCCCTTTCTTGGACTCCTCCTTCTTTCCTTCCTCTCTACCTTGCTTCTTTCCTCCTCTTTTGACCACTTCCGACCACTGTTCGGTCGGATTTGGTTCCTTCGTAGACGTAGATGGGGCAGCGTCGCGCCTAGCGGCTGCCGCTTCTACGGCTGCGGCCGACTTTTTAACTTTCTTTTTCTTTTGTTTCAGAGCCGGCCCGGGATTGAGCGGAGGCGACAGAGTCGACACCGCAGGCTCCGGCTCAGGAGTCTTCTCTTTTGCCTTCGACGTTGACGGTGTTGCGTCTCGGGCTTCGTCGCGTACTTTGTCCGCGGCCAAAGGAGGTCTCAGGCGTGGCTCCGGAAGGAGACGGGCCTCGAGACCCTCTATTCGCGCGTCTAGCCGTGCGCTGGTCACTGAGACCGCCTCGCGCACCGCTCGCTGTAACAGCTCTTCTACATTCAACTCCCTAGGCATGGGAGCGAATTGCGGCTGGACATCAGCCAGCCTGCGCTTGACGGCCTCCAGTTCCATCTTCATAACTTCGAGTTCCTTGTTAAGGCGCATGTTCGCCGCCTCTAATATCGTCCTCTCGTCCGACGCCGTCCTGCTCATTATGATCGCGTACGCATCCCTCAAAGTCTTGGTCGCCTTTTTCAGTGACGAAACAGATGTCCCTTTCAGGTTCTTGGATATCTGAGCCACATTTTCAATGGACCCAAGACTATCCGCGATCGCCTTGCCCAGCAAGGCTGTCGTAGCCTCACTCTCCTCCAACGCAGCCACATCTGAGCCGCTGGAGTTTCCCGACATTCGGGGAGTCCGTAACACCGGTATTCTCCTTCCAACTTCTGCTATCTGTAGTTCAGCCTCTAAGCTAATGGACCTCTCCATTTCGTCGTTATAATCCTTTCGGGCTTTAGCCAGCCCAGCATATATCCCTGTGGTGGGAGGTCTCCCTCTACCGCGTTTGGAGGCAGGTTTCGCTACCGCTCCTTTGTCCTTCTCCGGGCTATTTTCCAACTCGCCACCGCGTCTTTTGCGCCGGAAGCGTTCTCTTGTCTCTTCCTTGCTCTGAGAGACAGCAGACTCGCTACCGCTCTCGTCAGTCCCGCTTTCGGGTTTGCGAAACAATCCAGTGGACACAGGCGACTCCGCCCGCGATCCACCTTCTCCTTCGCTTGTCCTCGTCGATGCCAATTCAGACACGGGTGTCGTCACCCGCGATCCGCTTCTCACAACCGGTAATGTCTCCAGCCGCACGACCGGAGTTCGAGTCGTGCGCCTGACGTCACCGTCCGACATTATTATTATGTCCGCCGCCGGCGCGGTTAGGGGCGCCGGTTTCGAACACTTGCGCTTCGAGCGGGTGGAGACAGGTGTACCCGCCCGTGAGCCTTCACTCGCCGTCGTCATAGCAGCCGAATCGGAATGCCTCTCATCGTCCAGTATTACATTGCCAAAGTCGTTGTTCGCGTCTCTCCTCCTCTCCTCCATTGCAGCGGTGGCGCCCCCCGTATACGTGGGCCAGACCCCCTCCTCTGAGGGGGTGCGGGATTCTCCAACTGAGTTGGTACCCGCCCGGGGAATATTTTTATCGTTGCAACCTTCCATGATTCGATCATTTAGGGGTGATTCTGCCCCGCGTCCTCTCTGCGTAGTCACCGACTCGCCATGCACCCCATCACCGGACGTTACCAGTTTAGGGTTCGGGGCCCACGGGCCCATCCATCGCACAAACACTCACCGAAATACACACACAAACAAACAATAGTGTAAAGAAGAGTTTAACTAAAAATGAAAGATAGTGAAGAAAGGTGGTGAAGAGACAGACAAAATAATATAAAATAAGCAAAAACAAGAGTATGCTACAAAAAGATAGAAAGACAGGAAAGACCGGTGATCAGCCATCCTGAGTGCCTCGCCCCGTGTAAAGGGCGGGGCGGCGCACCCAGGCGCCCAGGGACACCAACGAGGAGGAACCGGTATCGCCCCCAACCTAACCTAACCTAACCTAACCTAACCTAACCTAACCTAACCTTTTTTTTTTTTTTTTTTTTTTTTTTTTTTTCCGGAGGGGGAAATGCATTACGCATACCACCCAGGCGCAGGGGGCGACCCGAGTGGTGATGTGGGACTCCCGTCGCTAATGAGACCACGGTATACCCACTAAAACCCCCCCCATCTTCCGCCTCGCCGCCTTTTGACGGGGCCACAGGAACGATACACACATCTGCGACCCCGCCAGCGGCCCGAAGACTCCACGATGGGCGCACAACACGTGCGCCCTCCTCCTCGGCCCCCACCAGGGCTGTAGCAGACGCCCCCCGAGTCTGCTACTTGGGGGCCATGTGGCAGATCAGGACTGTGGCTCTGCCACCGACCACACCTCGGCCGCAGAGGATAGGGCAAGCGGCGCACCGTAATACCTACTTGCCTCTTCCTCTGCGGCCCCACCAATGCCGTTCAAACGGAACGGCCCCGCCAGCTCGCAGGGGGGGTAGGAAGAGCGGCCTCTCCCCCCCGCGATCCGTCCTCGGCCGCAGAGGATAGGGCAAGCGGCGCACCGTAATACCTACTTGCCTCTTCCTCTGCGGCCCCACCTCGGTGCGCATCCGCAGCGGACTCCTCCAGTCCGCTGGGAGCGCCCTCCTCGGGCCAGGCGGCGACACCGGCCGGCCCTGGTTGCCTCTTCGCTTCACCGCGGTTGTCCAAGCCGCGGTTACTAGAGCCCCACCGCCACGTCAAGGCGTGCAACCATCGGGGGGAACCTAACCTAACCTAACCTAACCTTTTTTTTTTTTTTTTTTTTTTAAGGAGGGGAAATGCGTTACGCATCCCCCGCCCCCTCGGGGGAGGGAGGCGGGGGTATGTGGGACTCCCTACACGAGGTTTACCCACTAAAACCCCCCCAGCCCTTCGTCGTGCGCCTAGTGCGGGAGGGACGGGTACCGCGGAGCGATTTCAATTCCGCCCCATCCCGCGCGCGGCCGCTACCGGCCTCTTCTCGCAGCGGCTTGGGCCGCTGACCTCACCGAGGGCCCCCCGGGCCAAATGGGGGGCTTCCATCTCGGGACCCTTTATGCAAGACGGCGATCCCCCGATCGCCGCCCGCGGGTCTAGGCCTTCGTCCCGGCAGAGACAGGCGGAGCCCGCACGGCCTTCGGCTTCGGCTTCTGCCGAGCCTTCTTGGTCGGGGCCTTCTCGTCACGGGGGGCCGGCTTTTTGGCAGACGGACATCTGCCCAGCACGTGCCCCCTTTCGGACCTGCCGGCGGCTTCGCACAGGGCGCAGTTAGGCTCCGCAGCCCCGCACTCCGCCGCTTTATGCCCTGATTTCCCGCAGCGGAAACAAGTCCCACTGCGGTCCACCGGACATTGGCATTTGGCAGCCACGTGGCCGGTGTCTTGGCAACGGAAGCAGCGCGTCGGCCTCGCGGCCAACAGCGTCACTCGCGCCAGCACCCAACCAACTCGCAACCGCCCAGAGCTCAAGAGCTTCTTTGCGGCCGCGACTGGGAGGCGGACCCAACACGATCCGTCCCCCCGTGGCCCCTCTCTAATTTGCCCGACCCGTACATCACCGGCCTGGCACTCTCCATCTAATACGACCGCTTCCAGGACTTCGGCGGCCGTCACAGAGGCGTCGAGGCCGGCGATGCGCAACTCCGCGCAAGTAGCCGGTCGCCCTATCTTCACCTCGGGAGGCAGGACAGCCTTAAGCCTCTCGGCAAAGGCGTCCGCCTTCTTCGCAGCGTCCCGACCAGGTACGGTCAGGAGGCACCCTCCTGTACGGGCACTGCGGAAGCTCACCTGCGGAATGTCCAGTTCCACCATGCTTATCGCCCGCTTTGCCAAACCTATCGCCTTGGCGTACGTCAAACCCGCCTGCTCGGCCGCCTTCTCAATAGTGAGAGCGACGGCCGCGGTAGCGGGGACGCGGAGCTTCGGCTTTTTCTTCTTCTTCGGAGCGGCTGTAGATGGTGTAGCCGCTCCCTTCTTCTTCCTGGCCTCAGGGCCTACAGTGGTCCGTGGGACCTCGGTACTGGGGGAGCTGGTGTTCTGCCCCCCCTGCGCCGCCTCTTGAGCGGCCATTGATGGCCGCTTCTTCTTTTTACGGGCTTTCTTGCCCCCTGACGCCGCCGACGTAGCAGGAGCCTCTTGCGGGGCAACTGCAGCGCCAGGCGGCTTGGTCGTCTTCGCCTTGGCCGGTTTCCCTTTCGCCTTAGGCAGAGGGGGTCCCGGCGCCTCTTCGTCCATAGGCACATCAACGCTTGCGGGAACGGTAGGGATGTCGTTCCCGTCCGACGCAAGCGGCGGCCTCCGCCTCGGCTCCGGCAGGAGTCGGTCCTCCAGACCGGCGAGCCTGGCGTTGAGCATGTTGCCGAAGGTCTCCACGTTCGCACGGGAGACCTCGGCCAACAGCTCGCGCAGGTTTCCTTCTTCTGTAGGCTTCGAGGCCCGTTTGCGCAACTCGTCCAGCTCCTGGCGTAAGTCCGCCATTTTCTTTTCGAGTCGCGCGTTCTGGGCCTCGAGCTTTTTAATCTCCTCGGACGAGGAGCGACTCCTCATCTCATCGAAGACCATTGCGATGGTCGACACCGACTCCCTTAGGTACCTTTGGAATGTTCCCTTGAGGTTGGCGGATTTCTTGCCGACCATCTCAATGGTCTCCAACGCCTGCTCCACAGTTCTCGCCAGGTCAGCGCCCGTCTTCTCCAATACCACTTCTCGCGCAGGAGAAGAGATGGGAAGCGCGGCAAGGGCGGAGCTAGTGGCCTTCCACGTCTTCCTAGCTCTTCGCGCTGATTCGGCGACCTCCTCTTCGGCTTCCAGCCTGAGGGCCTCCTCCTTCAGCCGGTTGTGCTCGGCTTGCGCCTTCGCATATCCGACGTACTGGCCGGTTGTTGGTGGCCGGCCTCGTCCTCTTTTGGGTGCAGGTGCCGACTCCTTGCTTGCAGACGGCCCTGCTTCGTCGTCCATCTTTTTTCGCCTTTTGAAAGGCGTAGTCAATCCGGTATAAGCAGGCACCCCCACGACGTCCAACGACAAATTGCTGCCGGACGCCGAACAGGAGGCCTCTCCCTCGTAGTCAGTGGGAATGTCGCAGGCAGGCACAATACCCATCCTACGCGCCATCTCCCTTATTTCTGGTTCAGTCTCATCCGTTGGTAACGACTCCTCCTCAGATATAGGATCCCCATCCGATGCGGCAAGGTGCACCGGCTCGGGGTCCTCGCGCTTCTTGGCGCCTCTCTTTTCTCCCTCCTTCTTCTTCGCCGCCTCCACCGCGGCCTCCTCCACCCTCAACGTATCTTGTGCCGGCCCCGTATACGTCCGACAGACCCCCTCAATTGAGAGGGTGTGGGATTCTCTGGCGTCCACCGGATCACCAGAACCCACCCGGGGAATATTTTTCAATCTACGTTTCTCCATGACTGATCAGTTCAGGGGTGATTCTGCCCCGCGTCCTCGTTGCGTAGTCACCGACTCGCCATGCACCCCATCGCCGGACGCTACCAGCTTAGGGTTCGGGGCCCACGGACCCATCCATCACAGAAACACTCACACATTTATACACACAAACACACGATGCCGGCGTTCAGCCACCCCTCCCGTGTCACCGCGAAAAAGCTCGCGATGGTACGGGGGGGGTGCCCAGGGACACGAACGTGGACGGACCGGCATCGCCCCCAACCTAACCTTTTTTTTTTTTTTTTTTTTTTTTTTTTTTTTTTTTTTTTTTTTTTTTTTTTTTTTTAAGGAGGGGAAATGCGTTACGCATCCCCCGCCCCCTCGGGGGAAGGAGGCGGGGGTATGTGGGACTCCCTACACGAGGTTTACCCACTAAAACCCCCCCGGCCCTTCAACATGCGCCTATTTCGGGTGGGGCGGGTACCGCGGAGCGATTTCATCTCCGCCCCGTTCCCGAGCGCGACCGCAACCGGTCTCTTCTCGCAGCGGTTTAGTCCGCTGACTCCACCGAGGGCCCCCGGGCCAAATGGGGGCTTCCATCTCGGGACCCTTTAATGCAAGACGGCGATCCCCCGATCACCGCCCGCGGGTCTAGGCTCGCGCGGCCTTCGACTTCGGCTTCTGCCGAGCCTTCTTGGTCGGGGCCTTCTCGTCTCGGGGGGCCGGCTTTTTGGCAGACGGACATCTGCCCAGCACGTGCCCCCTTTCCGACCTGCCGGCGGCTTCGCACAGGACGCAGTTAGGCTCCGCAGCCCCGCACTCCGCCGCCTTGTGCCCCGATTTCCCACAACGGAAGCAAGTCCCGCTGCGGTCCACCGGGCACTGGCACTTGGCAGCCACGTGGCCGGTGTCTTGGCAACGGAAACAGCGTGTCGGCCTCGCGGCCAACAGCGTCACCCGCGCCAGAACCCAACCAACTCGCAGCCGCCCAGAGCTCAAGAGCTTCTTGGCGGCCGCGACTGGGAGGCGGACCCAGCACGATCCGTCCCCCCGTGGCCCCTCTCTTATTTGCCCGACCCGGACATCACCGGCCAAGCACTCTCCATCCAGTACGACCGCTTCCAGGACTTCGGCGGTCGTTACAGAGACGTCGAGGCCGGCGACGCGCAACTCCGCGCAAGCAGACGGCCTCCCGATCTTCACCTCTTGTGGCAGAGCGCTTCTAAGCCTCGCGGCAAAGGCGTCCGCCCTCTTCCCGGCATCCTGACCTTTGATGGTCAGGAGACACCCTCCAGTACGGGCACTGCGGAAGCTCACCTGCGAAATGTCCAGTTCCGCAATGCTCACCGTCCGCTTGGCCAACTCTATCGCCTTGGCGTACGTCAAACCCGCCTGCTCGGCCGTCTTCTCGATAGTGAGAGCGACAGCCGCACTGGCGGGGACGCGGAGCTTCGGCTTTCTCTTCTTCTTCGGAGCGGCTGTAGATGGTGTAGCCGCTCCCTTCTTCTTCCTGGCCTCAGGGCCTACAGTGGTCCGTGGGGCCTCCGTACTGGGGGAGCTGGTGTTCTGCCCCCCCTGCGCCGCCTCTTGAGCGGCCATTGATGGCCGCTTCTTCTTTTTCCGGGCTTTCTTGCCCCCTGACGCCGCCGACGTAGCAGGAGCCTCTTGCGGGGCAGCTGCAGCGCCAGGCAGCTTGGTCGTCTTCGCCTTGGCCGGTTTCCCTTTCGCCTTAGGCAGAGGGCCCCCAACCTAACCTAACCTAACCTAACCTAACCTAACCTAACCTAACCTAACCTAACCTAACCTAACCTAACCTAACCTAACCTAACCTAGTATAAAAAATTTTAACCCTAAAATGTAAAAATGTATATATAAAATAAGATTACATAACAAAAATGTAACAAAACAATGTAACCTGAATAATGTTACCTGAAATTAACACGTAACCTAGAATATTTTAATAATTATTATATAAGAAAATGCAACAAAATAATGTAACCTGAAAATAACATGAAACCTAGAAAATTTTATAAGCATGTAAACAAAAATTGTATATAAAAAATAACCATTGT
Organism: Polyommatus icarus; assembly: GCA_937595015.1. Lineage (NCBI taxonomy): Eukaryota > Metazoa > Arthropoda > Insecta > Lepidoptera > Lycaenidae > Polyommatus > Polyommatus icarus. The sequence goes on along the minus strand of OW569332.1, from coordinate 27,186 downwards.
ATAAGAAAATATAACAAAATAATGTAACCTGAAATTAACATGTAACCTAGAATATTTTAATAATTACTATATAAGAAAATGCAACAAAACAATAAAACCTGAAAATAACATGTAACCTAGAAAATTTTATAAGCAACTATGTAAAACAAAAATTGTATATATAAAATAACCATTACATAAGAAAATATAACAAAATAATGTAACCTGAAATTAACATGTAACCCAGAATATTTTACCATACTACAAGAAAATGTAACAAATTAATGTAACCTGAAATTAACATGTAACCTAGAAAATATAACGCTATAAGAACTATTGTAAAAAAGTAATTAAGTATATAAACAGAAATGTAACTAAAAAAACACTTAACAATAGAAAACTATTGTCACCGAAATCAAAATTGTACTAGGCAAACAAGGGCTCTGACCAATGTCAGAGGATTTTAAGTATTAAAAAAAAAAAAAAAAAAAAAAAAAACCTAACCTAACCAAACATCTTCATACAAAAGTATTCTCTAAGTCATCCAAATACGTAATATAATCGAAACAAAGAGCGCGGCCCAGGTGAGCCTTACTGAGAGCTGTCAGCGAAGTGACGCCGCATGAACTGTCATGGTTTTCGGGCACCGCATCACGCACCCCATATCGAATTATAAGATGTTATCACATCAATAAATAATTTGTGCATATAGTCGTGTTCGTTTGATTTTTCAATGTACATTGCGCATGCGCAAAGTTATAAATTGGTGTCAGCGTAAGTGTCATGTTCTAAAATACCTGCCAGATTTTCTAAAATCTGACAGAAATTGATCGGTATTTTAGAATATGACACTCACACTGAAACACAAAAAAAAGCCGCGCAGGCGCAGTTGAAAAAAAAAAAAAAAAAAAAAAAAAACCAAACGAACACGATTATTTCTAACGCACTAATGACGTCTTTAATCATATTTTTGAGTGAGTAACATATAATTCGATAATACACACAAAATATAATACAAAATTTCGAAGATTTCGAAACAAGGAGTGTGCTTGTATTTTCTTGAATATTTTTATTTGTCGATCATTTTGAAGCACATTATTATATAGAAAAGAAAATCATTTAGTTCATGATATCGATAATTTATAGTTCAAGTAGTAAGAATCCGTAAGCACACGTAAAATGCTATGCAATTTTTGTAGCCAAATTATTAATTGTTGTGACATTTTTGGCACTAATGCCTTCTATAGCACGAATAAGGGATTGTCAAACTTATAAATTAACTTTTTAGCTTACAAAAATACCAATGGAAAAGTCCAAAAAATGTTGTTCAAAACTTACGTATTTCATAAAATGCACGTGTTTGAGGCATTATTTGGCCATTCTTATGGTTTATTATTTAGCGGAACCACAAAACTCAACAATATCTATAAAATGTTCACTAAAACCTTTAAATTAACACTCTTATTACATGAAATATGCAGACCGACTCCTTTGTTATGTCCGAGTAATTAGGACATAATATTACACGCTTTTGACGTTTATACACCGATATAAGGCTCTCTCCTAGTGTATATTAACTCAATGGTCACCCCTTTCAAATCAATCTAGAAAAAAGGGAAGACAATACGATTTTGCCACTTTTTAATTTCTTCTCTTTCTTGACGGACTAAGGTAAATGACTAGTCATCGGACAGTACTAGCGTGGTCTAGTAAAGAGGAGCCAAACTAAAAGCTCGAAGCAGATGGCGCCACCAGCGACCGGCCTTTGTTTACTACAAGTGTAAATGTCTACAATATTATACTACATATCTGTGATCAAATGAGTGGTTGCGATTTTCTATGTTTTCTTTGTGTTAAAGATCTTAAAATATATTCTTTGTTAACTGTGAGTGAGCTGAAAAGTGAGCTTCGCAAGAGAAATGCGTCAGTGGTGAGCAAAAAGCCGATCTGAGCGAAAGGTGAACATAGTAATATTTTTAGGTTATATTTCTTATTTCACAATTTGTTTAAATATGTTATTCTCATAAGGAGTTTTTATTTCAAGATTGGAGGCGTATGATCGGAACCAAAACTTTGACGGTGATTTGGGCGATCAAAAGGACAATTCTCTTATCTATCCACTCCCTAATATATTCAGAGACATGAACGCCAATTAACCTGTTCCAAGCATCAGCAATCAGGAAATAATATAATATCTGTAAAGGTATGTGTATATACATTATTAACATTTGTTTACTATCACAGATAAATGTGAAATATTTAGATATTATTCCATCTTTTTACAGATTGAACACGGAACCAAAGGCCAACTTTTATACAAATCTAGACATCTTCTGACCGCCTCTTACTCATGGGATGCTATACATTCTTGCAAGAATGTGCAAAACTTGCAAAAGTGATGTATTTAGTAGACACTAAAGTCTCTCAAGGAGGTGTAGACGTATAGAGGAATACTATTGTGAATGCGCTGCAGGAAGTGGTGCATCTGCTAAGTGCAAACATGTATGTGTCATGGTCATTCATGGTTTACATCCACCATCTTAAGCCAGCAGTTTTGATAAATAATTGTATAAAAATTATTGAAATGTAATAAAACCAAACAATCATTTATATGATCACAGCAGCTTTTATTTATTTTTCATAATACATTATCTAAAGTTACAACACATGAAACATAAAAAATATTTTACTTGCTATTGGTTAATCATATAATCCTCTCATATGAACACATTTTAGTACTTGCTGCAACTGTGGTGCAACAAGTTGTGGAATCCTTACAGTAACTTTTCTATTAGCAAACATGTCTTGAATTTGCTTTGACACTTGGTCATAAGATAGCCTATTCCCATTGTTTGTCAATTACTTATAGATCTTGCATAATTATGCTAATAAACAGTAAGATAACAGAAGCTCTGTATGTATTTCTTAAAAATGTTTCTTATACCTCAGCATCTGAAAATATATGTTAGAATTTGTAATTGGTTTGTTTTTAAGAGGCATGTCTAGGAAATAATAAGTTTAGCTTAGGCTAGACAGCATAATTTCACGACTTACATCTTTCAAAATAATTATCTTCTGTGAAATGAAGTAAACATAAGCGTGCCATATTCTTTCTTTGAAATTTTTTATTCACAAGGCATTTTACCCACTTTTTTTTCACTTTGGGTCTTTGGGAAATATACGAACTCTCCGGTTTTTAAAACTCAAAGCACAACATTGAGGCATTTTTACGAAAATTGATAATTATTACTCTTGTTTACAAAAAATGTATGGGATTTGACATCTCTAATGTCAAATTACGGTCAGTCGACGATGCGACGCCTATCGGGATAAAACTAAAACCAAGCATAAAAAGTCAGTTTTGCTCCTCATTGGACAGAGTACAAAAACACAATATTTAAATTATGTTGCTTTAAAAACTACCTGTTTTTCTTTAAAATCAGGCGTTCTATTACTTTAAGCCGGCTGTACACTCTCGCCGAGACACAGCGAGGCGGCCCAAGTGCGAGAGTGTAAATGGGTGCGCTCGCCTCGTCTCGCGTGTCTCGGACCCTCTCGGTCCGTTGTCGGTATTTTGCGCCCGAGACAAAGGGTCTCGCGAGGAAAACGAGCGTACTACTGTACACTCTCGCGTCTTTCAGTACCTAGTCCCGCCGTTGGACAGTGTAGAACAGAAAAATAACAATAATAAACGACATTATCAGTCATTATCTGTGAGAAATAAAATTAATTATGATTATCTTTGGATTACAATGATATCTTTCGATGCATGGTGAATGGTGAATGGTCGTTTTCGTCCATCTTGTCTGAGTTCTTAACTGCGATTGAACCAAGCGAGAATGTACATGATCGCACTCGGGTAAGGGGCTCTCGCACGAGACTCTCGCCCGAGAGCTCTCGGCGAGAGTGTACAGAGGGCATGAGAAATAGGCAGTTTTTAAAGCAACCTTAATAAATATTATTGTTTTTCTGCTTTGTCCAATGACTAGTACTGTCCAATTTACTAGTCATTTACCCTATAAGGAAAGGTCCGCTGTCATATTTTGTTCGTCTTGGGACTTTCTCTTATGGCAAGCCTTATTAGCCTTCTTTCTTATTAATTGATTCTAACTATAATTGTTTTAAGTTTTACTTGAATGATTGATACTAATTATTAAAACTGCAAGCACAATAATAATATACGACGCTTTTTGAAGTTGGTTGCATTAAATAAGCTAAGCTTGAACGGGTAAAGTTGAATAGAAATTATTAGGTCGAATGGAGATAGGTGCAGGAATGGCGTTAGATTGAATGGAGATAGGTTGAAAGAATTTAGGTTGAATGGAGTTATATTGAAAAAGGTCGGTTAAAAGAGGTTAGGTTAAAAGAAGTTAGGTTAAAACAGGTGAGGTTAACCGAGGTTAGGTTAAAAAAAGGTGAAGTTAAAAGAGGTTAGGTTAGGTTAGGTTAGGTTAGGTTAGGTTAGGTTAGGTTGGGGGCGATGCCGGTCCGTCCACGTTCGTGTCCCTGGGCACCCCCCCCGTACCATCGCGAGCTTTTTCGCGGTGACACGGGAGGGGTGGCTGAACGCCGGCATCGTGTGTTTGTGTGTATAAATGTGTGAGTGTTTCTGTGATGGATGGGTCCGTGGGCCCCGAACCCTAAGCTGGTAGCGTCCGGCGATGGGGTGCATGGCGAGTCGGTGACTACGCAACGAGGACGCGGGGCAGAATCACCCCTAAACTGATCAATCATGGAGAAGCGTATATTGAAAAATATTCCCCGGGTGGGTTCTGGTGATCCGGTGGACGCCAGAGAATCCCACACCCTCTCAAAAGAGGGGGTCTGTCGGACGTATACGGGGCCGGCACAAGATACGTTGAGGGTGGAGGAGGCCGCGGTGAAGGCGGCGAAGGAAGGAGAGGGCGCGACGACGCGCGAAGCTCCGAAGCCGGCGCACCTAACCGCGCCGGCGGCGGACGCAATCACGGACGAGGACACAGACTTCTCCGTCTCCCAGCCTGACGGCGTGGAGCGGTTGAAGAGACTCATGCAGAGGAAGAAGGAGCGGGGCTGCCCGATCCGGGACTTACCCGACTTGCCGCCCGTGTTGCGGACTCGGGATGTTCGTGGAGTGCGGCCTCGCAATCCCATCATTGAGAGCTACGAGGCGGAGTTTGCACAGTACAGACCGTCGTGGAGCAAGAGAGCACCTGAGGAGGATGCTGATACTGGACGTGACAGTGAGGACTGGCCCGAGGACTCCGACGACAATGCCTCCGGCATGTCGTTGGACTCTGAGGGCTTGCCCACAACCCCGGATAGGACTCGCCTGAAGAGGCGCAACCCGGACGAAGACGTGGAGCCGCCCATCAGTAAAGGGGCGGTGCCCAAAACAAAAAGAGGACGAGGCCGGCCGCCAACGACTGGCCAGTACGTTGGCTACGCCAAGGCGCAGGCCGAGCATAATCGGCTGAAGGAGGAGGCCCTCAGGCTTGATGCCGAGGAGGAGGTTGCCGAGTCGGCGCGAAGGGCTAGGACGTTGTGGAAAGCCACTAGTTCCGCCCTCGCCGCGCTTCCCACCTCATCTCTTGCACGAGAAGAGGCTTTGGAGAGGACGGGCGCTGATTTGGCAAAAACCGTGGAGCAGGCGTTGGACACCATTGAGATGGTCGGCAAGAAATCCGCCAACCTGAAGGGAACCTTCCAGAAGTACCTGAAGGAGTCGGTGTCGACCATCTCAAAGGCTGTCGACGAGTTGAGGAGGCGTTCCTCTTCAGAGGAGATACAAAGACTCGAGGCCCAGAACGCGCGTCTCGAAAAGCAAATGACGGATCTACGTCGGGAGCTGGACGAGATGCGCAAACAGGCCTCGAAGTCTACCGGAGATGACGTGCAGAAGCTGTTGGCCGAAGTGTCCCGTGCGAACGCAGAGACCTTCGGCAACATGCTCAACGCCAGGCTCGCCGGTCTGGAGGACCGACTCCTGCCGGAGCCGAGGCGGAGGCCGCCGCTTGCGTCGGACGGGAATGATATCCCTCCCGTTCCCGCAAGCGTTGATGTGCCTATGGACGAAGAGGCGCCGGGACCCCCTCTGCCTAAGGCGAAAGGGAAACCGGCCAAGGCGAAGACGACCAAGCTGCCTGGCGCTGCAGTTGCCCCGCAAGAGGCTCCTGCTACGTCGGCGGCGTCAGGGGGCAAGAAAGCCCGGAAAAAGAAGAAGCGGCCATCAATGGCCGCTCAAGAGGCGGCGCAGGGGGGGCAGAACACCAGCTCCCCCAGTACCGAGGCCCCACGGACCACTGTAGGCCCTGAGGCCAGGAAGAAGAAGGGAGCGGCTACACCATCTACAGCCGCTCCGAAGAAGAAGAGAAAGCCGAAGCTCCGCGTCCCCGCCAGTGCGGCTGTCGCTCTCACTATTGAGAAGACGGCCGAGCAGGCGGGTTTGACGTACGCCAAGGCGATAGAGTTGGCCAAGCGGACGGTGAGCATTGCGGAATTTGACATTTCGCAGGTGAGCTTCCGCAGTGCCCGTACTGGAGGGTGTCTCCTGACCATCAAAGGTCAGGATGCCGGGAAGAAGGCGGACGCCTTTGCCGCGAGGCTTAGAAGCGCTCTGCCACAAGAAGTGAAGATCGGGAGGCCGTCTACTTGCGCGGAGTTGCGCGTCGCCGGCCTCGACGTCTCTGTGACGACCGCCGAAGTCCTGGAAGCGGTCGTACTGGATGGAGAGTGCTTGGCCGGTGATGTCCGGGTCGGGCAGATCAGAGAGGGGCCACGGGGGGACGGATCGTGTTGGGTCCGTCTCCCAGTCGCGGCCGCCAAGAAGCTCCTGAGCTCTGGGCGGCTGCGAGTTGGTTGGGTGCTGGCGCGGGTGACGCTGTTGGCCGCGAGGCCGACGCGCTGTTTCCGTTGCCAAGACACCGGCCACGTGGCTGCCAAGTGCCAGTGCCCGGTGGACCGCAGCGGGACTTGCTTCCGTTGTGGGAAATCGGGGCACAAGGCGGCGGAGTGCGGGGCTGCGGAACCTAACTGCGTCCTGTGCGAAGCCGCCGGCAGGTCGGAAAGGGGGCACGTGCTGGGCAGATGTCCGTCTGCCAAAAAGCCGGCCCCCCGAGACGAGAAGGCCCCGACCAAGAAGGCTCGGCAGAAGCCGAAGTCGAAGGCCGTACGGGCCTAGACCCGCGGGCGGTGATCGGGGGATCGCCGTCTTGCATAAAGGGTCCCGAGATGGAAGCCCCCATTTGGCCCGGGGGCTCTCGGTGAAGTCAGCGGACTAAACCGCTGCGAGAAGAGGCCGGTTGCGGCCGCGCTCGGGAACGGGGCGGAGATGAAATCGCTCCGCGGTACCCGCCCCACCCGAAATAGGCGCATGTTGAAGGGCCGGGGGGGTTTTAGTGGGTAAACCTCGTGCAGGGAGTCCCACATACCCCCGCCTCCCTCCCCCGAGGGGGCGGGGGATGCGTAACGCATTTCCCCTCCTTAAAAAAAAAAAAAAAAAAAAAAAAAAAAAAAAAAAAAAAAAAAAAAAAAAAAAAAAAAAAAAAAAAAAAAAAAAGGTTAGGTTAGGTTAGGTTAGGTTGTCGGAGGAGTTGTGTACCCCTTGCACCTTCTCGTTTCAGAGAGGAGGTCGCGCGGTGAAGACCTGCAATGGGAGGAGCTCCGGCGGGTCCGAAGGCTGGGAGAGCAGTGGCTGCTGAGGAGGTGGGGTGAGGACCTGGCGCAGGCCCAGTACGGGCAACGTACTGCTCAGGCTCTGTGTCCAGTCCTTGCGGCGTGGATGCGCCGCAAGAGAAAACCCCTCACCTTCCGCCTTACACAGGTGCTCACCGGACACGGTTGTTTCGGTGCGTACTTGTGTAAGGTCGCCAGGAGGGAGCCTACGCCAGCCTGCCATGATTGTGGCGCTGCGGAGGACACGGCCCAGCACACCCTCGAGGTGTGCGATCGTTGGGCCGTGCAGCGCCATGATCTCATGGCGGTGCTTGGGCGGGACCTCTCGCTCTCGAGCATGGTTCGCTGCATGCTTGAGAGTGATGAGGCCTGGCAGGCGGCGGTCTCTTTCTGCGAAACCGTCCTTTCGCGGAAAGAGGCCGCGGAGCGGAACAGAGAGGATGACCCTTCCTCCGTTCTGCTCCGCCGGCGTAGGACGGGAGTGCGGAGGCGTCGCTATGCGAACCTCCAATAACTTCCGTCCCACGGGGCTCCGGGTCAGGTTGGGTACCTGCCCGGCTTAGCTAGTCCCGGCGTCGAGGGGAACACTTTTGCTTGCCTAAGTGTTCCCTAATTTGGTGGAAGTCCGGTCCCTTATGAGGTAGACCGGCCGGTCGTGGAGGGAGTCCTGTGGTAGAGAGAACCAGGATATCCCTCCGTATACGGCTGAAGGCAACCGCAGGTGGTTTTAGTGAGTAGGAGTCTCACATACCCCCGGGGTGCTTCAGCTTAACTGAGGCACGTACCCAACCCGGGGCACCCATGATGGGTTTCCCCTGCGTAATCAAAAAAAAAAAAAAAAAAAAGGAGTTGTGTACCCGGTAACGCAGGGAAGCAACGGATCTTAATGTTCATGGTGTCAATCGATGCGCCTTGAGTTCGCCGATATTTCAGTTTTGGTTGCAACTCAAAAACCCAAGTGGTTTTTGAGTTATTCAATTTTTTGTGTTTTTCGTCTTTTAGAACGAAATTGTTAGTAAGTCATCCATGTACGGAGACACTGGTTGACGAGTTTGTCCCAGTGTTTCTTTGCGGGGCTGACCTCTAACTGGGTGGAGAGTAATCTGTTGTGGGTTTGCTCCTTATTTTGTTTATTTTGGTGTTGAATTTCTTGGGTTTAACTTTAATTATTAGTTAGATTTAAGACTTTTTACACTTGGTGATATCCCTCCTTGTCATCTGCTCGTGTTTCGAGTAGCTGATTGACGGGATATGCCGAAGGGAGGTGGTCGAATGGATAGGGAAGTGCAAGATGAAGGGGGGGGATCTGATGGGGGGGGAAACAGGTCTTCAGAGGAGGAGTTTTCGGCCTTTTACGGCGATGAAAGGTCCGGGAATGAGAATATCTTGGAGGAGGTTCGTGGTAAAAAGGGGGTTCGTCGTAAGGATGGACAGGATAGGGCGGGAAAAGGTTGTGGTCCTTCGAGGGTTTCTGCCCGAGCGGGCATATCCGTCGAGGAGCTGTTGGGAACGGACTCAATACCGTCTCTGTCTGAGTCGGAGCTCGTCGCGAGTAAGCGACTTTTCTCGGAGCTTTCGGGCTCCGACACGGAGGAGATTGGCGTAGGGTCCGATAGGACTGTCAAGGCCCAGACGGCCAAACGAGGGAAGATCAAGAGTTCGATGAGCAGATTATCTGCTGCTCGTCAAGAACTCCGAGAAAGAACCAAGGAGGCTAAGGAAGCAGACTTCCTTGCCTCTTTGGAGAAGAGATCTTTCAGAAAGGAGGTGGCGGTATTGGACCCTACACCGCCAGGCCCCCTGGACATTGATGTAGAGGTGATGGGGCCGGAGGACTTGTTACGTGCGGGTGAGAGTAATCTCCAAGAGATTCTTGCCATTGCCAACAAGTCCACCAACCTCAAAGGTGGTTACGCCAACAAGATCAAGCGGGCCACCTCCACTTTGAGGGTTGTTTTAGACGCGCTTGGAGCGCGAACTGAAGCAGAGGAGACTCGCCGTCTCAAGGCCGATAATAATCGGCTTCAACGAGAGCTGGCGAATCTACGCGAGGAAGTACGCGCTTACAAGCGCGAGTTTGAGGAGAGCCGTACCGAAGCGGCAAAGGCGAAGAGTTCTCCGATGTCCAGCGAACAGCTGGGCATTCTAGAGAAGAATATTGCCCGTCTGGTGGGCAGTTTAGTTGACAGGCGTCTGTCGGCTCTTGAGGAGCGCTTGCCTCCTCTGGCTCCCATTCGCCCGCCCCTGGCTGCAGATAAAAAGAGAGCAGCTCAAGCCCAAGAAAAGAGGGCTGTTAGTCCGGCACCAGTTGCCTCACAGGCCCGCGATGCCTCACAGGCCCGCGATGCCTCACCGGTGATGCCGGTAAACGCGACTCGTCGTGTAGTTCGGGAGGATTTTCCGGCGCTTCCTGTGCGCCCAGAAGTTCGTTCGGCCCCTGCCCCAGCTAAGCCCAATAAGGGTAAGGCTAAGGGGTCGAAGAAGAAGTCCGGAGAGCGAATGGACACTGGGCCATCTACTTCGTCGGAAAGCGCCGTTGCCTCGGTGAGTGCTTCGAAAGAGGCACCTACAACAACCGCCACGGCGTCTGAGCAGCCTGCGGCAGGGTGGACTGAGGTGGTGCGCCGAAAAGCGCCTAAGAAGAAGGCATCTGAGCCTGTTAAAACAGCAGCGAAGGAGCCCAAGGTCGTGATGCCACGCTCCACGGCCGTAATAGTTAAGTTGAAGCCGGAAGCGGTCAACAACGGTTCGACATACAGCTCCGTCTTGCAGAAGGCGGAGCTGTCGATCAACCTGGTCGAACTTGGGATTGGACCCCTTCGCATTAGGCAGGCGGCCACGGGAGCCAGGGTCATTGAGATCCCTGGCTCAACCAGTCATGATAAGGCGGACACCTTGGCGGCTCGTCTGTCGGAGGTCCTTGCTGACGAGGTGGATGTTTCAAGGCCCGTGAAATGTGCCGATTTCAAAATCACGGGCCTCTCAGATGCTGCAACCGCAGAATCGGTAAAGTCTGCGGTCGCCAGAGAAGGTGGTTGTACCCCCGCTCAAATCTGGGTGGGAGAAATTCAGCGGGGGTTAGTTGGAACTGGTTTTGCTCGTATGAGCTGCCCAGTGACAGCTGCTAAAAAACTGGTGTCACTGGGCAGCATTGCTGTGGGGTGGAGCAAAGTCACGCTCCACCTTGTTAATGCATGTCCCAAGCATTGCTTCCGGTGTCTGGGATTGGGTCATTTCGCTGCGTTATGCCCCCCCTCGATGAAAGACCGCAGTAATTTATGCTATCGCTGCGGTCAACCTGGGCATAATGCATCAGGATGTCAGGTGGCAAAACTGAAATGTGCGGTCTGCTCGGATGCAGGCCGCCCAGCGGAGCATGTAATGGGGGGTAGGTCTTGTAACCCCCCACCCGTTCGTGGTAAACTCCCCAACACCTCCAGGGGAGCGGCGTCGCCTGAGGCCCAAATGTCTGAGTAATGCCTGGACATTTGGGTTTTCTTCAGGGGAATGGTAACCACTCCGCCGCGGCTCAGGATCTCTTTCTGCAGTCGATGGCGGAGTGGCATATCGATGTGGCGGTGTTGGCGGAGCCCTACTGTGTCCCTTCTCAATCGCATTGGGCTGGGGATGATCAGGGTTCCGTCGCCATTTTAGTGAGGCCCGGCGCTGGCCCCCCCCTCATACCCAGAATGAGGGGTCCCGGGTACGTGGTAGCGGTTTGGGGAGAATACGCTATAATCGGGATTTACTTCTCCCCAAACCGTAATTTGGCCGCCCTAGAGCAGTTTCTCGATGCTCTAGGGCCGCTAATCGGAAGGCTAGCCCCCCTTCCAGTAATAGTGGCAGGGGACTTTAACGCCAAGTCCTCGGCGTGGGGTTCCCCTGTCACTGACCCGAAGGGGAGAGAGGTGGAGGAGTGGGCGTTGGCCGCGGGACTGTCCCTTCTAAATACAGGAACAGTCCCGACCTGCGTGCGGCGGACAGGCGGTTCAGTGGTGGACCTGTCGTTCGCCACTCCTGCCGTTGCGCGCAGGGTGGAGAGATGGAGGGTGGTGAAGGAGGTAGAGACACTCTCGGACCATCGCTACATACGGTTCGAGGTGTCTTCGGCCTCGGCATCGAGTCCAGCATCGCGCTTCGGTGGACGTAGTGTGTTCCCGCGTTGGGCTCTCTCAAAGCTCAACCGCGAATTGGCGGAGGAGGCGGCCATCGTCGGCCGTTGGAGTCTTCCACCCTCTGAGGGAATGGGGGTGGACGAATTGGCTGGCTGTTTCGGCAACGTGCTCACTAACGTCTGCCGAGCTGCCATGCCTAGAGTGCGTGGTCCCGCCCCACCCCGAAGGGCGGTCTACTGGTGGTCGACGGAGTTGGCCGATCTTCGCGCCGCCTGCAATGCTGCGCGTCGCGCATATACTCGCAGCAGGCGGCGCCGTCCTCAGGACGAGGAGCGCGATGGCCGGCTGTACAGGGTCTACCGTGCGAAAAGGGAGATCCTGCAGCTGGCCGTCAGTCGGGCCAAGGAGCGAGCGTGGCTGGAGTTGGTGGAGGGGATCGACAAAGACCCCTGGGGCCGACCGTATAAAAGGGCGCGAGACAAACTCCGCGCCCAGTCGGCTCCGTTGACGGAGACACTCCAGCCACAAGTGCTGGGTAATATTGTTCGGGAACTGTTCCCGGTCCCTCCAGCAGGATTCGCTCCTCCGCGAATGGCCCCGCTGATGCTGGACTCGGTGGTGGAGGATGTTCCGCCACCCGTCACTGACGCAGAAATGGAGGCAATTCTGTTTCGCCTCCGTAGTAAGAAGAGGGCGCCCGGTCCGGACGGGGTGCACGGGAAGGTTTTGGCGATAGCCCTAGTGCACCTCGAAGATAGGCTCCGGGAACTGTTCAACTGCTGCCTACAGAGCAGACGGTTCCCGGAGGCATGGAAGAAGGGTCGGCTCGTCCTTATTCCGAAGGGCGGGCGAACACCGGACTGCGCGTCGGCGGTGCGACCGATCGTGTTGCTGAACGAGGTGGGCAAGGCTTTTGAGCTTATTCTAGCCTCCCGCCTCGCTCAGCATTTGGAGAAAGGACCCGGGCCCAGACTGTCAGACTGTCAATATGGGTTCCGGGCCGGTCGGTCGACCGTCGATGCCCTGGGGCGTTTAAGGTCAGTGACGGGTGATGCGGAACGTCGAGGGGAGGTGGTGGTGGCGGTGTCGTTTGACATCGCCAACGCCTTCAACAGCCTCCCTCACATCGTAATACGGGAGGCACTGATCTACTTTGGTGTGCCCCCGTATCTCGGGAGGCTGATGAATGCGTATCTCTCTGATAGGGAGGTCGTGTACGAGGACGGGTCGGGGTCCTTAAAGAGGTTGGAGGTCGATTGCGGCGTCCCCCAGGGCTCGCGTCTGGGTCCGGACCTTTGGGACGTCGGCTTTGACTGGGTCCTGCGGTGTGCTCTTCTCTCGGGCATGGTGCTCGTCTGCTATTGCGACGACACCTATGCCCTGTTCCGAGGGAAGACCTACGAGGAGGCCGCGCGGCTGGCTGAGGTGGGAGCATCCCTCGTTGTCAGCCGCATAGAGCGGTTGGGGCTTCGGGTACGTCTAGACAAGACCGAAGCCATACTCTTCCGCGGACCCGGGAGGAGAGGACCCCCACCCGGGGCACGACTCCTTATTGGAGAGACGGAGGTCAGGATGAGTCCGACACTAAAATGTCTTGGACTCATCCTGGACGGGAGGTGGACCTTCGGCCCACATTTCCAACAGTTGGGACCGAAGGTCGTGAGGGCGGCGTCAGCACTGGGCCGGCTCCTGCCTAATATAGGAGGGCCCAGCGAAGCCTGCAGGCGGCTGTACTCCGGAGTCTGTCGGAGTATGGCCCTGTACGGTGCCCCAATTTGGGCGAATTCCCTTACCGCTCGCAATAAGGCCCAGCTGCGAAAAGCGCAGCGGGTCATAGCGGTGAGGGTGATCAGGGGGTACCGTACGGTCTCCTGGGCGGCAGCTACTGCCCTGGCGGGAGACCCGCCGTGGGAGCTTGCTGCGACGGTTTTTGCCGAGTTGCACCTTCTCGTTTCAGAGAGGAGGTCGCGCGGTGAAGACCTGCAATGGGAGGAGCTCCGGCGGGTCCGAAGGCTGGGAGAGCAGTGGCTGCTGAGGAGGTGGGGTGAGGACCTGGCGCAGGCCCAGTACGGGCAACGTACTGCTCAGGCTCTGTGTCCAGTCCTTGCGGCGTGGATGCGCCGCAAGAGAAAACCCCTCACCTTCCGCCTTACACAGGTGCTCACCGGACACGGTTGTTTCGGTGCGTACTTGTGTAAGGTCGCCAGGAGGGAGCCTACGCCAGCCTGCCATGATTGTGGCGCTGCGGAGGACACGGCCCAGCACACCCTCGAGGTGTGCGATCGTTGGGCCGTGCAGCGCCATGATCTCATGGCGGTGATTGGGCGGGACCTCTCGCTCTCGAGCATGGTTCGCTGCATGCTCGAGAGTGATGAGGCCTGGCAGGCGGCGGTCTCTTTCTGCGAAACCGTCCTTTCGCGGAAAGAGGCCGCGGAGCGGAACAGAGAGGATGACCCTTCCTCCGTTCTGCTCCGCCGGCGTAGGACGGGAGTGCGGAGGCGTCGCTATGCGAACCTCCAATAACTTCCGTCCCACGGGGCTCCGGGTCAGGTTGGGTACCTGCCCGGCTTAGCTAGTCCCGGCGTCGAGGGGAACACTTTTGCTTGCCTAAGTGTTCCCTAATTTGGTGGAAGTCCGGTCCCTTATGAGGTAGACCGGCCGGTCGTGGAGGGAGTCCTGTGGTAGAGAGAACCAGGATATCCCTCCGTATACGGCTGAAGGCAACCGCAGGTGGTTTTAGTGAGTAGGAGTCTCACATACCCCCGGGGTGCTTCAGCTTAACTGAGGCACGTACCCAACCCGGGGCACCCATGATGGGTTTCCCCTGCGTGATCAAAAAAAAAAAAAAAAAAAGGTTAGGTTAGGTTAGGTTAGGTTAGGTTAGGTTAGGTTAGGTTAGGTTAGGTTAGGTTAGGTTAGGTTTTTTTTTTTTTTTTTTTTTTTTTTTTTTTTTTTTTTTTTTTTTTTTTTTTTTTATGGGACCTCTTGTTCCCTCTTTCATAAAAAGGGACAATTATTTGCTTTTATTTCAATTTCTACATTTCCCATTATTTTAAAATTTATTTACTAGCAATTCTTACTATTTCTATTTCTTCTTAACTTTTTTATAACACTTTTATATAGTTGCTTTTTCTATCTTATGACTACATCCTTACATTATTGTTTTTTATTATTATTACATTATATTATTACATTATTATTTGTTATTTAATTCTGTTTTATATTTTAAAGTTACATTGTTCTGTCTTATAACTATTTCTTTACATTATTATTTATTATTATTATTACATTATATTATTACATTATATTATTATTTGTTATTTTTTGGTTATTTCTGTTTTATATTTTATAGTTACATTGTTCTGTCTTATATCTATTTCTTTACATTATTATTTTTTATTATTATTACATTATATTATTACATTATTATTTTTTGTTAATTTCTGTCTTATATTTTATAGTTACATTGTTTTGTCTTATAACTATTCCTTTACATTATTATATATATTGTAATTACATTATATTATTACATTATTATTACATTATATTACTACATTGTTATATTATACATTTGTAGGGATTTATTTTCTTCCTATATCTGGAATACACAGTATTATCATCTCTGTCTATCAAGTCTAATTTTATGCATGTCGAGTGGTACAGTGTTTGGGTTCAGCGTGGAAGTCCCGGCAAGAGTAATTGCGAGCATAATTATGTCATCATAATAATGTTGCAGTTGTTGTAGAGTGCTATAGCGTGCGCAAACGTGGGTGAGAAGTTTAATATTAATAGTAGGCTAGGTGGTAATTTTACAATATGTGTTGTGCATGGTTAGGTTAGGTTAGGTTAGGTTAGGTTAGGTTAGGTTAGGTTAGGTTAGGTTAGGTTAGGTTAGGTTAGGTTAGGTTAGGTTAGGTTAGGTTAGGTTAGGTTAGGTTAGGTTAGGTTAGGTTAGGTTAGGTTAGGTTAGGTTAGGTTAGGTTAGGTTAGGTTAGGTTAGGTTAGGTTAGGTTAGGTTAGGTTAGGTTAGGTTAGGTTAGGTTAGGTTAGGTTAGGTTAGGTTAGGTTAGGTTAGGTTAGGTTAGGTTAGGTTAGGTTAGGTTAGGTTAGGTTAGGTTAGGTTAGGTTAGGTTAGGTTAGGTTAGGTTAGGTTAGGTTAGGTTAGGTTAGGTTAGGTTAGGTTAGGTTAGGTTAGGTTCCTGAGGCCCAAATGTCTGAGTAATGCCTGGACATTTGGGTTTTCTTCAGGGGAATGGTAACCACTCCGCCGCGGCTCAGGATCTCTTTCTGCAGTCGATGGCGGAGTGGCAGATCGATGTGGCGGTGTTGGCGGAGCCCTACTTTGTCCCTTCTCAATCGCATTGGGCTGGGGATGATCAGGGTTCCGTCGCCATTTTGGTGAGGCCCGGCGCTGGCCCCCCCCTCATACCCAGAATGAGGGGTCCCGGGTACGTGGTAGCGGTTTGGGGAGAATACGCTATAATCGGGATTTACTTCTCCCCAAACCGTAATTTGGCCGCCCTAGAGCAGTTCCTCGATGCTCTAGGGCCGCTAATCGGAAGGCTAGCCCCCCTTCCAGTAATAGTGGCAGGGGACTTTAACGCCAAGTCCTCGGCGTGGGGTTCCCCTGTCACTGACCCGAAGGGGAGAGAGGTGGAGGAGTGGGCTTTGGCCGCGGGACTGTCCCTTCTAAATACAGGAACAGTCCCGACCTGCGTGCGGCGGACAGGCGGTTCAGTGGTGGACCTGTCGTTCGCCACTCCTGCCGTCGCGCGCAGGGTGGAGAGATGGAGGGTGGTGAAGGAGGTAGAGACACTCTCGGACCATCGCTACATACGGTTCGAGGTGTCTTCGGCCTCGGCATCGAGTCCAGCATCGCGCTTCGGTGGACGTAGTGTGTTCCCGCGTTGGGCTCTCTCAAAGCTCAACCGCGAATTGGCGGAGGAGGCGGCCATCGTCGGCCGTTGGAGTCTTCCGCCCTCTGAGGGAATGGGGGTGGACGAATTGGCTGGCTGTTTCGGCAACGTGCTCACTAACGTTTGCCGAGCTGCCATGCCTAGAGTGCGTGGTCCCGCCCCACCCCGAAGGGCGGTCTACTGGTGGTCGACGGAGTTGGCCGATCTTCGCGCCGCCTGCAATGCTGCGCGTCGCGCATATACTCGCAGCAGGCGGCGCCGTCCCCAGGACGAGGAGCGCGATGGCCGGCTGTACAGGGTCTACCGTGCGAAAAGGGAGATCCTGCAGCTGGCCGTCAGTCGGGCCAAGGAGCGAGCGTGGCTGGAGTTGGTGGAGGGGATCGACAAAGACCCCTGGGGCCGACCGTATAAAAGGGCGCGAGACAAACTCCGCGCCCAGTCGGCTCCGTTGACGGAGACACTCCAGCCACAAGTGCTGGGTAATATTGTTCGGGAACTGTTCCCGGTCCCTCCAGCAGGATTCGCTCCTCCGCGAATGGCCCCGCTGATGCTGGACTCGGTGGTGGAGGATGTTCCGCCACCCGTCACTGACGCAGAAATGGAGGCAATTCTGTTTCGCCTCCGTAGTAAGAAGAGGGCGCCCGGTCCGGACGGGGTGCACGGGAAGGTTTTGGCGATAGCCCTAGTGCACCTCGAAGATAGGCTCCGGGAACTGTTCAACTGCTGCCTACAGAGCAGACGGTTCCCGGAGGCATGGAAGAAGGGTCGGCTCGTCCTTATTCCGAAGGGCGGGCGAACACCGGACTGCGCGTCGGCGGTGCGACCGATCGTGTTGCTGAACGAGGTGGGCAAGGCTTTTGAGCTTATTCTAGCCTCCCGCCTCGCTCAGCATTTGGAGAAAGGACCCGGGCCCAGACTGTCAGACAGTCAATATGGGTTCCGGGCCGGTCGGTCGACCGTCGACGCCCTGGGGCGTTTAAGGTCAGTGACGGGTGATGCGGAACGTCGAGGGGAGGTGGTGGTGGCGGTGTCGTTTGACATCGCCAACGCCTTCAACAGCCTCCCTCACATCGTAATACGGGAGGCACTGATCTACTTTGGTGTGCCTCCGTATCTCGGGAGGCTGATGAATGCGTATCTCTCCGATAGGGAGGTCGTGTACGAGGACGGGTCGGGGTCCTTAAAGAGGTTGGAGGTCGATTGCGGCGTCCCCCAGGGCTCGCGTCTGGGTCCGGACCTTTGGGACGTCGGCTTTGACTGGGTCTTGCGGTGTGCTCTTCTCTCGGGCATGGTGCTCGTCTGCTACTGCGACGACACCTATGCCCTGTTCCGAGGGAAGACCTACGAGGAGGCCGCGCGGCTGGCTGAGGTGGGAGCATCCCTCGTTGTCAGCCGCATAGAGCGGTTGGGGCTTCGGGTACGTCTAGACAAGACCGAAGCCATACTCTTCCGCGGACCCGGGAGGAGAGGACCCCCACCCGGGGCACGACTCCTTATTGGAGAGACGGAGGTCAGGATGAGTCCGACACTAAAATGTCTTGGACTCATCCTGGACGGGAGGTGGACCTTCGGCCCACATTTCCAACAGTTGGGACCGAAGGTCGTGAGGGCGGCGTCAGCACTGGGCCGGCTCCTGCCTAATATAGGAGGGCCCAGCGAAGCCTGCAGGCGGCTGTACTCCGGAGTCTGTCGGAGTATGGCCCTGTACGGTGCCCCAATTTGGGCGAATTCCCTTACCGCTCGCAATAAGGCCCAGCTGCGAAAAGCGCAGCGGGTCATAGCGGTGAGGGTGATCAGGGGGTACCGTACGGTCTCCTGGGCGGCAGCTACTGCCCTGGCGGGAGACCCGCCGTGGGAGCTTGCTGCGACGGTTTTCGCCGAGTTGCACCTTCTCGTTTCAGAGAGGAGGTCGCGCGGTGAAGACCTGCAATGGGAGGAGCTCCGGCGGGTCCGAAGGCTGGGAGAGCAGTGGCTGCTGAGGAGGTGGGGTGAGGACCTGGCGCAGGCCCAGTACGGGCAACGTACTGCTCAGGCTCTGTGTCCAGTCCTTGCGGCGTGGATGCGCCGCAAGAGAAAACCCCTCACCTTCCGCCTTACACAGGTGCTCACCGGACACGGTTGTTTCGGTGCGTACTTGTGTAAGGTCGCCAGGAGGGAGCCTACGCCAGCCTGCCATGATTGTGGCGCTGCGGAGGACACGGCCCAGCACACCCTCGAGGTGTGCGATCGTTGGGCCGTGCAGCGCCATGATCTCATGGCGGTGATTGGGCGGGACCTCTCGCTCTCGAGCATGGTTCGCTGCATGCTCGAGAGTGATGAGGCCTGGCAGGCGGCGGTCTCTTTCTGCGAAACCGTCCTTTCGCGGAAAGAGGCCGCGGAGCGGAACAGAGAGGATGACCCTTCCTCCGTTCTGCTCCGCCGGCGTAGGACGGGAGTGCGGAGGCGTCGCTATGCGAACCTCCAATAACTTCCGTCCCACGGGGCTCCGGGTCAGGTTGGGTACCTGCCCGGCTTAGCTAGTCCCGGCGTCGAGGGGAACACTTTTGCTTGCCTAAGTGTTCCCTAATTTGGTGGAAGTCCGGTCCCTTATGAGGTAGACCGGCCGGTCGTGGAGGGAGTCCTGTGGTAGAGAGAACCGGGATATCCCTCCGTATACGGCTGAAGGCAACCGCAGGTGGTTTTAGTGAGTAGGAGTCTCACATACCCCCGGGGTGCTTCAGCTTAACTGAGGCACGTACCCAACCCGGGGCACCCATGATGGGTTTCCCCTGCGTAAACAAAAAAAAAAAAAAAAAAAAAAGGTTAGGTTAGGTTAGGTTAGGTTAGGTTAGGTTAGGTTAGGTTAGGTTAGGTTAGGTTAGGTTAGGTTAGGTTAGGTTAGGTTAGGTTAGGTTAGGTTAGGTTAGGTTAGGTTAGGTTAGGTTAGGTTAGGTTAGGTTAGGTTAGGTTAGGTTAGGTTAGGTTAGGTTAGGTTAGGTTAGGTTAGGTTAGGTTAGGTTAGGTTAGGTTAGGTTAGGTTAGGTTAGGTTAGGTTAGGTTAGGTTAGGTTAGGTTAGGTTAGGTTAGGTTAGGTTAGGTTAGGTTAGGTTAGGTTAGGTTAGGTTAGGTTAGGTTAGGTTAGGTTAGGTTAGGTTAGGTTAGGTTAGGTTAGGTTAGGTTAGGTTAGGTTAGGTTAGGTTAGGTTAGGTTAGGTTAGGTTAGGTTAGGTTAGGTTAGGTTAGGTTAGGTTAGGTTAGGTTAGGTTAGGTTAGGTTAGGTTAGGTTAGGTTAGGTTAGGTTAGGTTAGGTTAGGTTAGGTTAGGTTAGGTTAGGTTAGGTTAGGTTAGGTTAGGTTAGGTTAGGTTAGGTTAGGTTAGGTTAGGTTAGGTTAGGTTAGGTTAGGTTAGGTTAGGTTAGGTTAGGTTAGGTTAGGTTAGGTTAGGTTAGGTTAGGTTAGGTTAGGTTAGGTTAGGTTAGGTTAGGTTAGGTTAGGTTAGGTTAGGTTAGGTTAGGTTAGGTTAGGTTAGGTTAGGTTAGGTTAGGTTAGGTTAGGTTAGGTTAGGTTAGGTTAGGTTAGGTTAGGTTAGGTTAGGTTAGGTTAGGTTAGGTTAGGTTAGGTTAGGTTAGGTTAGGTTAGGTTAGGTTAGGTTAGGTTAGGTTAGGTTAGGTTAGGTTAGGTTAGGTTAGGTTAGGTTAGGTTAGGTTAGGTTAGGTTAGGTTAGGTTAGGTTAGGTTAGGTTAGGTTAGGTTAGGTTAGGTTAGGTTAGGTTAGGTTAGGTTAGGTTAGGTTAGGTTAGGTTAGGTTAGGTTAGGTTAGGTTAGGTTAGGTTAGGTTAGGTTAGGTTTTTTTTTTTTTTTTTTTTTTTTTTTTTTTTTTTTTTTTTTTTTTTTTTTTTTTTTTTTTTTTTTTTTTTTTTTTTTTTTTTTTAATATAAATTCCCCCCGTACATTATACAGGACAATTGCTACATGATTTTGCCTGATTACAACATGTATGATTTTTGATTTTTTACACTCATCTTGTTACATTATTATATCTATTACATTGTTATATCTATTACATCTATTATTAAATTCTTTATTATTAACAATTCATTAATCCCTTTCTTATATCGATTCACTTCTATCTTGTATATTTTTCTTCCTGATATCATTACATTAATTTATTTTTCAAAACAATAGTCATTCCCCTTATTTATTGTTACAATTCGTCTTATTCCTAGGATTTCGTTTGTGTGCGTTGTGCCATTCAAGTGTGTCCGATTCGATGTTACTCCATACATTTACTATATGAGTGGTTTCCACTTTAATATAATAGTGCCGATTTCTAGTTAATGTAAACTATACTTCTATAAATGTTCTATATTATAATGATAGATACAATAGACTTATGTTACCATATACGATACTAATTACGATACAAACAATACAATAAAATACTGACAAGCAACAAGATTTACATTTGTTGTATTTGTATCAACAAATACGTACAAGTTTGTAAATACAATTTTTATATATAATATTGGAAATAACAGTTCAAATATAATTATACACAATAACACTACAGTTTCGATACAATATTACTGACGATAAATATAGGCTTATGTTACGATATACAATAATAGTTACGATACAAAACAAAAACAAAAACAAAACAATACGATATAATACAATACCAATACTAACAACCTGCGATTTACAATTGTTGTATTTGTATCAACAAATACGTTCAAAGTTGTAAATACAATTTTTATAAATAATATTTAAAAGAATAACAGTTCAAAATAAAATATAATACACGCTTTTTATACAATATACTATAAAGTTACAAAACACATACACAATTACAACACTTATACATTCTTATACATTTACTGTTGTATACATTTGTTGTATTTGATATCAGCAAATACGTCCAAAGTTTTTACACATATATATATATAATTTTTTTTTTTTTTTTTTTTTTTTTTTTTTTTTTTTTTTTTTTTTTTTTTTTTTTTTTTTTTTTTTTTTTTTTTTTTTTTTTTTTTTTTTTTTTTTTTTTTTTTTTTTTTTTTTACCAAATATACTAATGTAAATACTTATATATTATTTTATAACTGATTATATATTTAAAGTTATTGCTGTCATAAATTCTCAACATTTATCACCAACAATTTTTTGGGGCGTTAGGCACTATCGCGGCGGTGTTATTTTGTGACGTTAAAAGTGTTCTGAGTACTGTGTAACCACGTGGGCTCCACGTACTCTTCGTCCTCCGGTTCGTATGCCACCGCCGCTCGCGCTATGGCTTCCCACTTACATCGAATCGGACACTCCTTGCTGAACGCACTGTGTTCCGAACTTAGCCCCTCCTTTTTACAGTTTGTACAGCAGGCTTTTATTCCTGCCTTTAAGTCCTCGCATTGTGACTTGTGGTGTGGTCCCGAACAATGGCCGCACTTCGCCGCAGTCTCGCTTTCGGTGCAGAATCGCCTTCCATGCCCGTACCCTAAGCAGTGCGAGCACTGTATTAGGGGGGACTGGTCGGCGACTCTCACCCTCTGCATATCTATATATGCGCGGCCCGCTTTGGTGAAGCACTGCCATATATCCGGAGACACCTCAAGTATCACATGCTCAGTTTGGGGATCTCTTCCTTTCCTTCTATATTTTACGCGCACCCTATCCTCGTCTCCGTCCAGAACGTACTGTATGAGGTGCTTGTTCTGATTGCGGATTGCGTCACAGATGTCGTCATCCGTATTCGACTTCAGCACCCCATATAGTATGATCTGAGGATCCTTATTTCTTACTGTTTCTACCTCAAACTTATCTCCTCCACACTTCTCTAACTTCCTCTTTGCCCTATCTCTTTCATTTTTGCCTCTAAATCCTATTATTACTTTTCTCCCCTTCCCTTTTCTGATCCTTTCTACTTGAAATCCTTCCTTTTTAGCTTCTATTAATTTCCCTACGCTATTCACTATGTCGTCTCCTGTCATAAAATTTTCCTTATCAGTAACCGCTAGGGAGTGGACAGTCATGGGCTCCGATCCCGCAGGTTTGATTTTTGCCACCTGCCTCGCCGTCACGGTCGCATAACTCTCCACTGCCTCAGCAGTTTCCTTCCTAGTTTCATTTGTTTTCCTCTCATTTAGTTTTTCCACATACTCATCGATCCTACCTACTAATATATCCCTTAACTGTTCCATATCTAAATGAAGTTTTCCATGTAATTTTTCATACATTGTGACCAACAGCTCATGGCAGTTGCATTCGTCACAATTTAATTTGTGTTCGCATTGTACTTCCATATCTTTCTTATCTATCGTCATATTTCCGTTTCCTTTTCCTCCCGAGCCTCTCCTGAACAGTTCCTTCATCTCCTCCACTTGTCTTTCCAGCTTTTCCAGATTGTCTGCTAAACCAGACTTCAACTCACCTCTCATGTTTCTAGTCTGGTTTAGCAGCCAGATACTGTGCTTTATTGTGCCACTTGTTTCTGTCAGAAGAGCCTCGGCAGGTTCGATTGGGGTTTGTACAATATGGGGATTTTTTGGGAGATGTATCTGTAACTCGAGGGAGGACCGTTTGTTCTTTATTTTGGGGGGTTTGGCATTTTTCGGGGTATGAACCATTGCCATTTTTACCGATACAGGGGGAACGCGTCAATTTTTTAAAAAGTAAATATAAATATAAGAATGAAAAATAAATAGTGTAGTGAAACTAAATAAACAGTGCAATTTTTCTTTGCTAAGATATTTAAAGTCCTAATACTAATCTGTTGTCCCAATAGGAATCAACCAGTCAATTAAAAAGTCAGTTAATATAATATAATGTAATGTATATCTAAAATTATTAAATTTAAATTAAAATATATCGCACTGCAACACTACACTACTATCCTAATCGGTTGCCCCAATAGGGGACAGCCGGTCAATTATCCTATGTATATGTTCGATTACGCGTCGTATTTTTAAAAGTGTAAATATAAAATTGTATAAGTTGTATATAATTAAAATAGTACTGCAATAATAATTAAAATGGATTTATAATAATTGTCCTATCCTAGATATAATTAAGCCAAATTTGTATAGTTTTATAAATTGTTAAATTAGTATTTTATATTTATTGTATATTAAGATATTAATTAGTTATTTTATACTTATTTTAATAAGTTTTTACTTTACTTTTTGTACTAAGGTAGAAGGTCTATCGCCCTATGAGTTTTTACGGCAAAACACTCTAGAGTTAAAATTTATTGCTTTTTAATTTTCACAGGGACTTCAGTTTATTACATTAATGTTACTATTAACTTTAGAGAGAAAATGTTTCGCCTGTCCGTTTTTAATAGCAACTACTTTTAGTCTGTTGCTATGGTCAACTATACTACTATAAGTTATTTCCTACGGGAATTTAGTCAATAGTTTTTTAATACAATTTTGGCCTAATAGTGAGCTACTTGTCTATTTATTGTTGAGCTAATAATAAAATGTATTGTCCAATAGGGATCAATATGTCTACTTCAATATAATATGTATGTAAAGATAAAACAGTACTATAAAACAAAGCTTTACGTCACAGTATAGGTGTATAACCTAGTCACTATACTAACTTAATCTAAGCGGTTTCCCAATAGGGATCAACCGGTCAACTTATTACTAATAACTGTATATATACTAACTCTAAAATATTAAAATATATATATCGTCGTCACTATTAAAGTATATATACAATCACTAGCCTAACAGACGCCCCAATAAGGAAGCGAACTGGTCTAGTACCGCTTTCACGGTTCAAAGGACGGTTTTTCGCCGGTCAAGTTAGTAGAATATTATAACTTGAAAAATATTCCAACGCCTATGGTATTAAACTAGCAAAAACGCAACCGCTTCTTAGTTCGAGAGCCGGTTGTCTCCCGGATTATTTTAATCTGGTATTAGTGTCTTTTAATATTTCTGATTTGTTTTTAATATACCTAATTGTTTAATTTATTTCTATTCTTAATTTTGAATTTTTATATAGTAATATCCCGCAATTTATTTATTAATTGATGTTATTTCTTTTGTATTATACTATTTTAACCCAATTTATTTAATTACTTGTTTTTAATATTATTTATTTTTACTTATTTTTATTTAGATTTGTATTTATTTAACTAATATCCTATACTTTTACTTTTACCGAATCCACCCGGCGGCGGCTCTTGTACTACAAGACCACACACAGCGCTTGACGCCAAGGGGGCGTGTCAGGGCTGCCACGCGCGAGAATGAATTATCAGTATATTTCAATGAGCGGGAGTATCCTGATGGGAATTTCGAATTTTATTAAGTTCCTGATGTGTTAAAATTTTAATAATAATGTTATTTATATTGTTTTTATATTTCTTTTAATATGATTTTATAATATATATGTTTAATTACTCGGTTTGCGTTTTATGTTCAATATATATATTTAATTATTTATGGTGCAATATTTATTGAAAAATTTACAATTTAATTTGTTTTATCTATTTAATATTTGTTCTTATTCCTAACTCTTAGCTATTTTGTTGTATGTACTTCTGTGCCTTAATTTAGTTGGATATTTAAAGCCGCAAACTGTTTTGTTTTATCTAATTACCATTTATTTCTATTTATCATCAATTTACTATATTTAAGATTATTTAGGCCTGTTATTTTTATTATTATATATATTTTAACAATTTAGTAAAATTTAAATTATTTTAATTATTTGCTAGGGTTAGCACAAGGTTTTGATCCGCAGCCCTGAGCGCGCCAGTGGGCGGGGCGGTGAGCGAGACGGGTATCGCGCGCGTCAACCCTACTTGTCTCGCTTGCACTTATGGTGTTCGTAACTATGTCCTGTTGAATATAGTCCGGGGCGTTGAAGTTTACTTTTTGGATTCTTCTTATTTTTGTTTTGGGCTGTTAAATTAATTATCTAATATTACTACTAATTGAATTAAGGCTATATAGGTTGTTACCCAAATTTTTGCTTTTGTTATAAATTTTTACTCGGTATTTTTTATTGATTTTAACTATAATTACTAATTATTATTATTTGTTATTTCTTGTTTAATTATTTTATTATATTATTTATGCAAATTTATTATAGTATTTGTATTTTAGCTTAATGTATTTAATTTGAGCCTATATTATTTATTAAAAACGACGTTCACACCCCGGACTATGGGGAGGAGCCTATTTTCTTGGGCGCTAGATCGCCCTAACTGATAACGCAGGGTTGGCGTCTTGAGGAACGTGATGTGCAAAATAAAAGTGAACGGCAAACGAGCGGATACGAACCTGATGGTAATTTAGAAATTTAATTATTTTCTATGTGTTTTTTAGAGTTGTATATTTAGGTTTATATTGTTTATGTGTTATTTGTATTATTTATGAAGATGGCTATTATTTTAATTGGTAATTTGTGTATGTTGTCTGACCTATTTCTAATTAATTTTTTTTTTTATGTAACTTTTCCAATTATATGACTTGTAATGTGTAAACTATTTTAGTAAGTTTTGGATATGTATTTTGTATATATTTTAGTATTTAATGTTAATGTTAGACCCTGTAAATTAAATCACACAAATATTCCTTGACCGGCGAAAAACGTCATTCGCAGCCCTATATTTAGTTGGTTCGTGACGTCACAATTTACTGTCTAATTTTGTTTATAAAGCTAAAACTACCGATCCGATTTTGGTGACACTTTATAGCCCAAAGCAAAGCGGTTTGGGCTGTCTAGTAAAATAAGTGTCACACTTCTAGACTTTATATTTTGGCTGCTATCACTCGAATTCCTGAGCAGGGGGCGTGGCGCCCGCCCAGGTATTTTTTCTATATGGAGTTGTGCTCCTTTCTTACAAATCTAAATATCTCTTAAACTACTATCTTAATTCTAATGGGGCTTTCTTTATTGTAATCTATATTTATAAAGCTATATATACACTAAATGTCAACTTTTTGATATTTTGAGAAGTTAATTTAAAATGTCTTTAAAAATATGTCTCTGATTTTGCCACTTGTTTTTATCAAAATTTCCCACTTAACTTTGGTTGTTGGACTCCCGGCTGCTGAAGGTGGTTCCTGGTGCTGGTCCGCTGGTCTGCTGTAAGTCTAGACCGTCTAGGACTCGGTCTAGACTTTTTGGTTTTTTGGCTTTTCCAGCCAAACTACGCACCGGAACACCACACAATTTTGCACACAGTAGGTATTTGTGTCACTCTACACCACAAGATTGTAAAAAACCTAGGTCGTCGCTTTAAAATGCGAGATTTAGGTGTCCTAAATTTTGGCACTTTTTTAAGACCGTTTTTCTCAGGAACTAATAGTCCAATTTAGATTTGGAAAACGGTTTCACGTAGCCCCCAAGGTTCCGCTTCGAGTGATGCCTGTCGTTCTCCCCTCCCGCACTTCCTCGCGCACCCCCCTCTTAGTTGTCTCCTGGTTTTCGGCCTGCTGCTCCTCACCCAGAACCCAGAGAAATCCGGTTTTTTTGGGAGCAGTAGGGGAGAGGTCTTGCGCTTCGGTTGGTGTCCAAAAAGCGGGGGA